>OX421895.1:60522591-61722591 GCA_949128065.1 Beris chalybata | reverse complement strand
ATGGTGTCGTGGTACAGACGATTTATTCAGGATTTCGCGACTCTTATTGCTCCATTAAACCCTCTTTTGAAAAAGAATCGTAAATTTGCATGGTATGCAGATTGTGAGCGAGCGTTCTCTCAAGCGAAGGTTAAGCTGTCCACGGCTCCGATATTAATCTGCCCTGACTACGAACTGCCTTTTGTGATACAAACGGATGCATCGGACTACGGGCTGGGGGCGGTATTATCCTAGAATCATGTAGATGGGGAGCGAGTGGTGTGTTATTTGAGCCGGTCCTTGACGAGAGTAGTAAGGACCATGCTTACCTATCATTTTAGCATTACGCCAGTACAGAACAGCAATACTGTAGTGTGGTCAAAATAAATGGAAAAATTGTTGTTGTTCCACGGCAGTTTGGACCAGCTGGTATGGTCCTTTTAAAGTAGGTCAGTAATCTGTTTGTTTCTGATTGGTTCTTTCGGAATGGGGCTATTTGCTTGTTTTTTAGAGAGATGGGAGTGTAAGTGGGATAGCTATGGGTTGGGGTTAGTTGAAGTGAATATGCATCTCGCTTCAGAACGATCTGGTCATCATGGCGGATAGTTTGTTTACTTCGTTATGTCTTATTTCTTTTGCGATGATTACATGTGCTTTGTACACTTGCTTTGGCGCGCTGTACCTCGGTCGTAACCATGTGATCATGTTTACAAGTGTTTCGAACTTGTTCTCTTTGCGATGATCTGATATGTTTCGTGGCGGGAAGACGATCGTTTGGGCATATGTGCTTGTACTTGCTTTGGCGGGAAGTTTGTTATTACCATGTGATCAAGTACTTTGAATGGAGCGGCCGCTTAGACTTTTTTCTTTGCGATGATCTTCGTATTTGTTTTGGCGAGAAGTTTGTTATTGTGCACAATTGGGTCTATGTGCCTGCTTTGGCGGGAAGTATGTTATTACCATGAGATTAAATGTTTTTAACTTACGATGATCTCATATGCTTCGTACTTGTTCTTGTTGTAGTTAACCGTTGATGGATATTTTCTGCACTATGACAAGAAAAAGTATGCTGTAAAAGAAAACCAGGAATATTTTAGCTCGATATGATTTCGTATATCGGATTATAATGATGTGTAGGCTTTAGGCAGGGATCTCGTGAATGTGTTTTATGATGATTCTTATATGGGTGAATTACCGTGGGAATATTAAAGACAAGTTCCCAGCTTGCTGTCGATCGTTCTGCTTTGTGATTATTATTGTGAATATGGGTAAGGTGTTGGGTGGTAATAATGCGAATGAAAGTACAAGTTTTCATTTTGTATATTTTATTCAAAGCGATATAGAACTTTAACAATGTGCACAATTTGGTCCAATTATTTTACAAGAGCTTAACATTATTATGGTCACTAAATTGATTATATTTCTTAAGTAAAATAGGTTTTAGTATTTCCTCCATTTGAAGACACCGACGTTGAAACCTTAATCGATCTAATGCGTTGATGTGCCAATTACCCTTTCTACTGGATCTATATGCATACCCCCAGACAGTCATTTATTTGATCGAAACATGATCTGAAAAGCGAACATGCTTATAATCTGCAGATGACATCGTAGATGTTGAGGAATTCAATCACCAGAAAAAATATCAGAAATATCAGAATAACAAACTTCAGCACGGTAGATAATGTTGGTAGGTAATATCTGTATGATTTTCTAAGTGGCTTTTCATATGGCCCGCAAACGTCCCTGCCGCTGGCAAACACACAGTCTGGAGATAAACGTAAATGTTGGGCTTCCACATCAGATGGTGCAGACAATGCACTCATAGTCAGGGCACAGAAGAAGCACTTGACAAAATCCTTTAAGTTTGTGTAAAAGAATCCGCTTTTGACCAGCTTAAGAACCTTCCTGTCCTCCAAATCCAAATTTTTTAATGTCTTTAGACGGTCGTATTCGTGTCTTAAGTTCAACATATTGACTAAAATTCGAATGTTATAACACGTCTTTTATACTAATCCAGGAATTATGAGCTGATGGAAAACCGAGCCATTTCACATAAACCTGACTCCCCCTTCTTTTTAAAATCTTTTCCACAAGGTATACATCAGGTTGTTTTACCCTTATTAACTCTAGTTCGTAGAACCCTCCTTGTATTATGTTCCCCTGATAGTCTTCGAGCATGTAAGTACGTGGTTCTGTATTCTTTACTTCGTTTATCTGAAATATTTCGGTATTGGTATATCCTTTCTCGAATACATGCTTGTACTTACTTATACGTACATGATCTCCTTTTCTGTATTTTGGAGGGGACGAGACCTTTACCTTACGGTAGATATCTCCAAGAATTTGAGTCTCATTCGATGGACCAACATCTATAGGGCGCATTTTTATGGTGCGGTGCTTTGTCCTATTGTATTTGTTTATTAGCCCTTTTAGTAAACCGGTCCACTTATAGTTGCCGTTCGTGCTAAACTCTTTCCACATCAGGTTTTTTAGAGTTCGATTGAATCGTTCTACAATTGAGGCTTTTAATTGACTAAAGGTGGAGTAGTGATTGATTTCATGTTTTTTCATCAAATTGTGAAATGCCTTATTGAAAAACTCTTTTCCATCATCTGTTTGTAAATTTCTTGGGAAACGACGCTCATTAAAAATTGTCTGTATTACTTTGATAATCTCCCCAGCACTTTTATTTTTAAGTGGTAAGGCCCACGCATATTTGGAGAATGTATCTATTACTGTTAGAAGAAAATTAAAGCCCTTATTCTTAGCTGAATAAGAGCTCATATCCACTAAATCCGCCTGCCATAAGTCATCTATCCCGCGAATAGTCACCGGGCGACGTCTAAAATTTCTACGAGCTGTCTTATGTAGCTCGTTAATAACCTGTCTTCTGCTCATTTCATCATGTGTATAAATAGAGGACTTGATTGCTCATGTTTTATATAGAATCCAGTATAGGAAATGATACGTTTTGATCATCCTTTTACCATGATGGTGGCGGGTCCGTCAGGAAGCGGTAAGGCGACTTTTATCGAAACGTTACTGGAAAACACATCACTCATTAGCACTCCGATAAAAAAGATTATGTGGTGTAATACCGAGCGAGGCGCCATTCCTTCACAATTATCATTTCAAAATATTGAGTATTTAGATTCTATACCGGAAGATTTTATAAACGAGACCAATGAGCCGACATTAATCGTACTAGATGATATGATGCTAAATGCATTTTCAAAGCAGGTTTGTGAACTCTTTACAAAAGGGTCGAACCATAGGAATTTTTCAATAATACTTGTAACACAGAATGTCTTCAATCAGGGCAAGTTTTGTCGAGATATTTCACTTAACTGTAAATATATGGTCGTTTTCAAAAACCTCCGCGATAAAAGTCAGTTCCTTCATCTGGCCAGACAGATTTACCCTGAAAATAGTGCAGAGCTAGTGAGAATATATAAAGAAATTACTCAGGCTCCACACGGGTATTTGCTAATTGATCTGACTCAGTCTACCAACGATTTATTTAGATTCAGAACGGATATCTTTAATAAAAGATTTGTAACGTGTTATTGTTCAGGGACTGATTTAAACAGTAAAAATGGTGTCGCGAATGAAACGCTTGAAGGTCAACAAACATATGCTATATGTTCTCAAAAATGCTAGTCCATGTTTAAGGTAGGCTATCATGAAAAAGGCAGATCCTGAAGTGATCAAGACTATTTGTGAAATTGCACTAAACACCTTGAAGGGGAATCATGTGCCATGTCGTAAAATATTTAACAGTCTAGGCAAGTATAAAAAATCTGCCAACAATCTGGGCGTAACTTTATTATTTTTCCGGTAGAACTTAAGAACGCGTTCAATTCTGAAATGCGGTGGAGGCTACTATGTGACTGAAAACCTATCAAAAAGAACAAGATCGAAGAAGTGAAAATCTGATTGGATCTGAGAGATATGGAATAATTTATGAAAAAGTACACAATCACTTTACAACACCTTAGGGGTCAATTATGGAGAATAAATAGAATAAAATTAAATTCAATATTTGGGACGAGGTAGTAGATATGTCGAAAATCGTGGGAAAATATGCATTCTATTTTCACAGATATTTTTTTTGCCCCCCTTCTGAACGCCAATTGATATTCGTTTTTTTTTTTATTCAAAGTTATTTTCCTAGTTGATTTAGATATACACACCGAGTTTCAACATTGTAGCTTAAGCCGTTCTATACATAGGAAAAACACCCCCCACTTGTACCACACTACCCTTAGGGGTCGAATTTCAAAAAACCTTGAAAACACTTTCTAGGTATTCATACGAAGAATCCGTAAAATAAAATTAAGTTCAATATTTTGGACGAGCTAGTATATATGACGAAAATCGTAAAAAATATATGCATTCTATTTTCACAGATAATTTTTTTTGCCCCCCTTCTGAACGCCAATATATATTTGAATTTTTTTTTTATCAAAATTGTTTTTCGAGTTGATTTACACATACACACCGAGTTTCAACATTGTAGCTTAAGCCGTTCTATATAGGAAAAACACCCCCACTTGTACCACACTACCCTTAGGGGTCGAATTTCAAAAAACCTTGAAAACACTTTTTAGGTATTCATACGAAGAATCCGTAGAGTAAAAATGAATTCAATATTTGGAAAGACCTAGTAGATATGACGAAAATCGTGAAAATATATGCATTTTGTATATATTATATTTACAAATAATATTTTTTGCCCCCCTTTCTGAACGCCAATGAATATTCAATTTTTTTTTATCAGAATTACTTTTCTAGTTGATTTACATATACACACCGAGTTTCAACTTTCTAGCATGAACCGTTTAATAATTAGGAAAAACACCCCCTACCCCCGTAGCATACTACCCCTAAAAAAAAATATATTTTTCCAACATTCCGCTACTATAGCTCTATCTAAATACCAAGTTTAAGGCTTTTATCCTTACAGGTTCTCAAGATATAAGCATCGGAACTTTTTCCTTTTCACCCTCCCCCACCCTCCCCCTCTACACCCTTAACCCCAAAACTTTTTTCCCTGCTAGAGTTTAATTAGTGCTACTTCTGGTAAAATTTCTAAGCATCTATCTTACACTGTTCTTGAGATATAAAATGTGTATGATTTGAAAAGTTCTCATCCCCTCCACTTCTATGCTCCACTTCCCACTTAAAAAATTTTACTTTGATCAATCTTTATTTGTCAACCTTTATACCCAAACCGAATTTTATTTTTCTAGAGCAATTGGTTCATGAGATATCGTAATCGAAGGTTTTTCACCCCCCACCCCCATACACAACTTCCCCCACCCAAAATTGTTCTTCATTCTGTTCTCCTAGTATAACTACAAATATGTTTTAAGTTTGAATAGTGTGCCATTAACGGTGTAGGAGATATGGATTTTAGAATATGTCTATCTCGCCTTTTTTGGGTATCGGACGCATTACATTTCCTCCCACTCCCGCACCCCTTGATCAATATTGACAATTTTTCTGCAAATTGGTCTACTATCAGAGCTCTATAGAAACTCCAAGTTTCAGCTTCCTATCATTAGGGGTTACTGAGATCAAGAAATCAAAATTTTCGGTCTAAAACACTTCCCCCTCACAACCCCACCCCTAAAAATTTGGTCACTTCAAGGAGCCTACCCCTTCTATTCGTTAAAAAAATTTCAATTTAATATCTCAAATCGTTTGGCAGCTACGAGCCTCCAAACGATCTTGCGTACGGCGGACGCCGTACGGCGGACGCCGTACGGCGTACGGCGGACAGACGGACTGAAAATTTTTATTGCTTTTTTCGCGTCTACTAGTTATGAAACGTGAAAATAAAAATTTTGAGGGTAGCAAATTTTTTTTTTTAAAAATCAATCACAATACTTAAAATCTGCCAACAGTCTGGGCGCAACTGTATTATTTTTCCGGCAGAAGTTCAGAACGCGTTCAATTCGGGGATGCGGTGTATGTTACTATGTGACTGAAAACCTAACAAAAAGTTCGGGAAGCGGTTAGAAAAGGGTGTAACATATGAATTAAATAATTGGGTCATATTCCGGGATGCGGTCTAGAGGTTGAAAAAAACAAAACTTAAAATAGGTGATTATTAAACAAACCTGGGGAAGTGAAAAGATATTCGATATCTGATCAGACCTGAGAAACATGGTGGAATTCATGAAAAAGTATACAACCAGTTTACACCCTCTTAGGGGTCGAATTTCAAAAAATCTTGAAAACACTTTCTAGGTATTCACATGAAGAATCCGTAGAAAAAAAATGAACTCAATATTTCGAAAGACCTAGTAGATATGACGAAAATCGTGAAAATAAATGCATTTTATACTAACCGATATTTTTTTTTGCCCCCCCTTCTGAACGCCAATGAATATTCAAATTTTTTTTTATCAGAATTACTTTTCTAGTTAATTTACATATAAGTACCGAGTTTCAACTTAACAGCATAAGCCGTTCTAAAGTTAGGAAAAACACCCCCCACCAGCGTACCATACTACCCCTAAAAAAAAATTTATTTTTCCACCATGCCACTACTATAGCTCTATCTAAATACCAAGTTTCAGCTTCCTATCATTATAGATTCTTAAGATATAAGCATCGGAACTTTTTCTTTCTCACCCTTCCCCACCCTCACCCTCTACACCCACACCCCCAAACTTTTTTTCCCTACTAGGGTTCTATTAGGCCTACTTCTGGTAAAAATTTGAAGCAACCATCTTACACAGTTATTGAGATATGAAACGTGTTATTTTTGAAAAATTCTTATCCCCTCCACTTACGTACTCCTCCGCCCCCTTCAAAGATTTTACTTTGATCAATCTTCATTTATCAAGCTTTGTATCCAAACCGAATTTTGTTTTTCTGGTGCCACTGGTTTGGGAGATATTGTAATGTTAAGTATTTCAACCCCCACCCCCGTACGTCACTACCCCCACCCAAAAATTTTGTTTCAATCTACTCTCCTAGTATAACTACAGATATTTGTTAAGTTTTAATTGCTTGCTATTAACTTTAGGAGATATGGATTTTAGAATGTTTCGATCTCGACTTTTTCGCGTTTCGGATGCATTGCTTCCCCCTCCACTCCCACACCCCTTCACCCATATCTGTTTTTTGTTTTGCAAATGGGTCCATTATCAAAGCTCTATAGAAATTCTTAGTTTCAGCCTCCTAACACAAGCGCTTGTTGAGATCTAGAAACCTAAATTTTTCGTCTAAAACGCTTACCCCGCCTTCCCCCTTACACCGCCTCCCCTGAAAATAATGTCAATTCAAGGGGTCCACCAAGTCTATTCTTAGAAAAAAATTTAATTTAATAGCTCCACTGGTTTGAGAGCTACGAGCCTTCAAAGATTTTGGGGCGGTCGACGTACGGCGTACGGGGTACGGCGTACGGGGTACGGCGTACGGGGTACGGCGTACGGGGTACGGCGTACGGGATACGGGGTACGGCGTACAGACGGAGTGAAAATTTTTATTGCTTTTTTCGCGTCTACTAGTCATGAAAAGTGGACAAAAAAATTTTGAGGGCAGCAAATTTTTTTTTTTAAAAATCGATAACAATACTGTATTATAAATAATACAGTTAAAGACCATGCGAAGGCTAGTTGATGCTAGACGATCTGTACCCAGACAGCGTAAAATTTTAGTACAACAAGGAGGCTTTCTACCAATCCTGATAGGAAGTGTACTTTCAAGTGTTATTGGATCGTTGATTGAGAAATATGCATAGAAAGAGCGTTCTTAATAAGATGTTTCTTCTTTCGCCAGAAGTGTATGAACAGTTAAGGGTACAGATAGAAGATGGAGTCGGCCTGTCCATCTTCGATAAGACTATACATGGCATATTGAGAAATAAAAAACTGTCTGACGAGGACAAATGGTATAATTATAGGAACACGCTGATAAAGTTTCTTAATGCAAAGCGTAAAGGAAGACAGATTCGCGAAGAAAAATCTCTCGCGTTTGCGCCAGAAGTAAAGTTAGGAAATCATAAAAATTAACGAGATAATGCGACACAGACAAGGTTTGCTTTCAAAGTGGAAATGTCAACACAAACTTCTCCGATTAAGAATCCCGATCCGTTTTACAGTATGGCTGAAGATATCTTTGAGGCTGGTGACATGACTTCACCATAGTATAATAGCTCTAGTGCGGAAGAGATAACCCCGCCAAGGCGATCACTATCGCCTCGGTACAAAAGACGATTATCTGTAGGCGGTATAGCTAAAAGTTTAAAACCGGCTTCAAAGTTTCGTAAGACTACTCCTGAAGTCAAGAGCGTGGATAAAGAGTATAGAGTTATAACAGCTGATGACGGTATAACGCAGTATACTATACCGAGTGAAATGGAGGTTGATGAAGCTGCACGACTTATAGACGAACTAGAACAGAGAGAAGGAGCAGAAAAGCCAGAACAGAGAACGCCTGCCAAACAGCTTATATTAAGGCCTTCACGACTAGAAAATGCTTCATTAAGTACAGACGAACAGTACCCTATAGCTGGGCGTTTAAGAAGAAGAACTGAACGAATCGGAAGTGCACCAAATATTTTCTGGGAAAGACTTTAAAAATGCCTGTAAGCATAAGAGAAAACGAATTTTACATAGGCCTTCTAAGTAATAATTCTATGGGCATATACAATGAAAATACTTTGTCGGCCTTCACAAATTTACTTCCTAATGCTTGTAAGCTGGACGGTGGATGGACTGTTGGAATTACAGAAATTGCATTAGCTAATCGTAAATCGAGAACTGCTGAGAAGAAAGATGGAAAACGCGTCATAGATGGTGGAATAGTGAAAAGTACTACTAAAAAAGCGAAAAGAGCTGCTACAGATGCACTAAAGCTTAATGCTTTTGTAAAGGAAGTGAATGGTTTCCCTATTTATCTTAAATGGAGCTACCAACAGTTATTAAATTTATGTTATAATAAACAAGATATGAACTTTTCTACTCTCTTATCTTCGTTTAACGACGCAGTTGAACCCTATTGGGCTGCGGATACCTTTGCTGATTTTAAAGAGGTTTTGTACGGCAGCTAGGTAACTGATTCAACTATTCGAAGTATCCCTGATACTAGCAAAGATGAACGACCTTATAGAGCGGAAAATTTCTCTTTACACATTTATCAGGATAGTGAAGTTGCGGATATTGTTACTTTAGGAGCTTTCTTAGGAGCTTTGGACAAATTCCTAGAGAAAAGCGCAATCATAAAGCCCTATTACACATGATAGACTATTACATACCTCCAGTGTACAGTATAAGTGAAAAGGCCGGGGAAAGTGTTCCGAAGAAGCTTGACTCTTTAGATTTAGAGATAAGAGAATTGAAACTTAAAATAAAGATAAAGTACCCGCTACCAACGCCCATAAACGTTAATGATTTAGTCGGACGTTTTGTCGCGAATATACAGTATGATGACGAAACTATAGCTGTTGCACCTCGGAGGAGAAAATCAGATCAAATTAGGAAAAAAATTCTTCAAACTCTAAATGATCTAGGGGAAGAGGCATCTTCCTTTGAGATACCACACAGGCGCATAATTACAGAAAAAAGTAAAATATTGAAAGTTCCCTATAAAAAACTGCCCGATGGTACCCTGTTAACTAAAGATGTGCCTATAGATTTGAAAAAGAAAGACTTAGCGGGATTCATTATCGATATATTCTTTCAAACGCCTGTGAAGGAGTGTAATGCTTAACTCCTTAAAGAGGAGGTGGACATGTCGTTTGAAAAAGCCTCAGTAGAAGAGGAGAAGAAGAAGGGTACTTTAGACAGAATCGCCGTATTAGAAGATTCCATTATCGAAATAAAGAGCAGATTTCCCCGAGAACTAGCAACTGTAGCTGGAGTAGAATGCAAGGATGTAGGAATAATACACGTTTACACTGATATCATTCGCCCCCAAATAGTAGGAAACAAATTAGTGAGAAATCTGCGTATGATTCCATTGAAAGAATGTCATAATATCTTCAGGTTTGAGCATGTAGAATACTACCCTCTGGAAAAGACCTACATTGAAAGTATCTCCATAAAGATAACCGATGTTCAAGGTGAATTAATCAACTTCATCCCCGGCTATACCCCGACATACGTGATGCTTCACTTCAAAAGACAATAAAGTATAAATATTCAGACGCGCATAAGGGATCTTCATAACTACTACACATTCAAATCAGAATGAATTCATCTTATACAAGGTATTATTTAATTCAAAGCGGCGCTGGTTTGTCGGATATTGGTGATGTTTATCGATCTCCACTGATATTCCAGCGTGGAAGAGGTATCGGTAGCTTCTTCAGCGGATTACTACGTTATTTACGACCTTTAGTTTCCTCAGGTGTAAAAACTATAAAGGAGCAAACTGTTAAGACTGGAAAAACAATATTATCAGAAGTGGGAAGTAAGCCTCTCAAGAACATTTTGAAAGAACAAGGACAAGCCGCTACTCAAGAACTGATGCAAAAGGGTGTGAAAAACTCTTTGACAGTATGGGTGGAGAGGGAATGAAAAGGAGTACGGCTATAAAAAGGGCTAATCCATTTTCGATAGCACAGTTAAATACAGCTCTTAAACGTAGAAAACCTACCAAGTCCAAGAGAAAATCAATTAAGAAAAGACCGGCAACCAGTAAAAATAAAAAAGTTAAAAATAGAAAACGTAAGCGCGTATAGGATATATTCGATAAATAAGGAGAATGACCTCGTACAGAGAATGTATGAAATCTGAATTAGATTTATTCAAGGCGCCACCGATACAAGCTAATATTTTAAAAACCGAAGAAGTTTCATACAAGCCAATAGCATCTCTTGATAACTCCTCAGTTCTGGAATTCGTCTCGCTAGGACATGGGGATACGTACCGTGATTTATTCAGTATCTACCTTCGCTTAAAAGTTCAGCTTATTAAGACAAAAGGCGGGAAAGAAGAATTGTACACTGGAAAAGAAAAAACAAAAGTTAAGGATTCAAAGGGTGCTGAGCATGAAGAGTCAAGTGACCCAATCGGTGTAGTTAACAACTTAATGCATTCGCTTTTTAGGCAATGCACAATACAATTAAATGGTAGACCTATTGCGCGAACTGACAACAATTACCATTACAGAGCATACATCGAGAACTTATTGAATTATGGTAGAGATGCATCAACAACACATTTTGAATCTGTAGGATGGTACCTCGATCAAGATGGTATGGAAATGATTGAAGATGGAAGCAAAAGCGGTGCTCCTAGTGAATTTAATGAAGGATATCACAAACGATCTGATTTGCTTTCGAAAAGTAATGCGGTGGAGCTTATGGGAAAGATTCACGGCGATTTACTCAATCAAGATAAGTTACTTTTGAATGGGGTGGATTTCAGACTTTCACTTTCTATGGAAAAACCGAATTTTACCTCTACTCAAAAGATGACGGACACTCTCCGCAAATTAAAATTATTGATGCCACAATGTATATGAACCATGTAACTGTCAACCCCAATATTTTAATGGCACATGAAACTATTCTTCAACGCTCAAACGTGATATACCCGTATAAGCGCGTCGAGGTGAAGAGTTATACGCTACCAGCTAACAGTTCAACACTATCTTTAGATAATGTTATAATCTGACAGCTACCGAACTTGTTAATTTTCGGTATGATAGATAATGATGCCTACAGCGGTAAACAGACGAAGAACCCATTCAACTTTAAACACAATAATATCACACGATTCAATTTATCCGTCAATGGAGCCCAAGTTCCGAACCAGGCTTTAGAGTTTGATTATTCTCAGGAGAAACCTATAAGTACACGAGGGTACCTCTCGCTATTTAAGGGTACAGGTATTCATTATTTCGACAAAGGTTATCAAATCTCGAAGAAATTCTTCGATAACGGGTGCTTTCTAATGGCGTTCGATTTAACTGCAGACAATTTATACGGGTCATCTTGTGGCGGCTTATTAAATCAAGGAACAGTGAGGATCGAGGGAAGGTTTAAGAAAGCGTTGGAGAAAAGTGTAACTTGTATAGTTTATGCTAAGTATGACGGAAGTCTTGAAGTAGACAAACTTCGCGGGATTCATACTGATTTTTGAAAAGTATAAATATAACCTCTTAATCTCGTGCTCTTCATTTTACTCGGCAGACGGAGGAGAATAAGAGAGATGGCCTATTGTGTTGTATATGTCGAATATTTTAATGAAGGTAATCTAACCTTCTTTAAAAAGGTTTCGTTTGCCGGTTTCTCATCGCAAAATAAATTATTCTCGAAGGAAATAACGTATAAATATCCCACATCATCGGCTAGCACAGCAGATCAGACAGGTGTATCTGGAAATTTGGAACTTAAACGTCTGGATGAAAATCTTATTATGACATTAGCGAAATTTGCAACCGTTTTTGTCTATTGCGCAACAACAAAGGAATTTTTAGAAAGTTACGCCACCAGTCACACTAAGATCATTGACATTGAAGCTGTCGTATCCAAAGAGCAAGTATGAACACGATCGAACTTGTTAATGCCTTGAGGAAAAACGCAACCACAAGAAGACTATTCAAAGGTGTATTCCCCTGCGATCGTCTACCTTATAAAATTAAAAAGCCAGCATGTGTTATTGCAAATACCGATCCCGCAGACAAAAAAGGTACTCATTGGGTAGCTTTTTATTTTCCGAGGACAGGTCCTGCTGAATTTTTTGACTCTTTCGGCAGATACCCCAACAATAAAAATTTTAAAAGGTTTCTGCATACCAACTCCAAGATTTTTATAAATAACAAAAAACGATTACAAAGTGTATACTCCTCGACTTGCGGAAATTACTGCTGTGTATACATATATTCGCGTTGCAGGGGAAAGGAGCTAAAGTTTTTCCTGAAGCAGTTTTCATCAAAAGATTTTACAGACAATGACATCAAGGTGGTTAACTTACACCATCATATATTTTCATCGGGTGCCAACCAGAATGGTGGGGTTTCTCGTAACCAGTATTGCAAATCGGAGACTGAGAGTATAAAAGCAACAGCTTAAGCCACTCGACTTTCAGTTTTTCAGACATTATGGATTCACCTATTACAAAAGTGGAGAATGACAAGAAGAGACGTGTTGCTAACAAAAGAAAGAAGTTAGTCCCGGCGGATGAATCAGCTGTTAAGAAACCATGCAAGCAGAGAAGGTCCGAGGTTCCTGGTGAAGGTGCTCTACTGAACTACACCTATTATTTGGACGACTGTCAGAACCGAAAGGTTGTATTAGGATTTCACCCATTCACATTTGAGGCGAAAATAATCTTCAGCTACCCTGGACGCTTTCCTGTGTCAACGAATTACTCCGGATGGGCGGCGCTGTACAATCATCTGATCATGCTGAAACATGAAAATAACGAAGCTACTCAAGCGGCGCTAAAAAAGGAATTCGTTATACCGGTCGAGAAAGGCAGTATCAGACTATCATCACAGAACCTTTTAAATTTGTTCGAAAAGATGGATTTCTTCAATATCGTCATGTTTCACAACAACAACGCCGCTGAAAGTGTTGGGGATTATTTCAACCAATACGCAACTAAATGCAAGGAAAAGGATGTGTTACAATTATCAAGTGAAGACTTTTTTATACCATCACGCACTTCATATGTGCATATTAACTATTCTCGACTTTTTTACGAAATACCGTGGCTTTGTACCGCAAGAATTATTTTTAATATAACGATTTGCTAATAAAAAATATTTTACTCAAGTATTTGTTTTCCTTTATAAATAAACTTTATTCATTAACATGTATAAATACATGTTTACACAGTTTTGTACAGCACAGCGACTAGGCGACGTTTGACTGTGGCTTTTACAGAATATCTGGAAGTTTTGAAGATCAGCTAATTTAGGCATTTCAAGTTGTATTATTTCGGCTTCAGGTAAATACCTTCTGATGAAGTTCTCTTTCGCAAGTCCTTTTACATGTATACTGCAGTTGGTAAATTCATCCAGAATATCAGGTAGACTGCTGTAACTGGTATCGCCATCATGCCAATTCAAACCATTGATTTTTTCACGCTCGTACTTATGCTGACGATCAGCTTTTATGTTTAGCTCCTGATAGGGATAAGGAGGTAGCAACAAATAAAACGTTGGACATATTGACCCGAAAGGTAGTATAGCAATCTCCTTAGCAAAATACTGGCCATAATTTCCTGTAACGAACTGGACATCAATTATAACTTTACTCATGCTTTCGGTAGGGTGTAGTTTAATAATGTGAAAAACGATTTAGTTCTGCGTATTTATATATTTTCAAACATGTTTTAGTAAATACTTAAAGATTTTAAAGAAAGAAGCTTACATAGCTTTACTTAACAAGTAAATACCTAATAGGTTATCATCTAATAATCAATTCTAGGTTTTTTGTATCCATATGGAAATGAAAAATTTTCTTCCGCTATTACCCTTTTATCAAAAGTGAATTGTAGACGTTTCTTCTCAAGTGTTGAAATAACGGTACCTGGTCGTTTACGTTTAATTTTTCGTTCATTTGTTACATAGACGGAATCTCCCCCATCTTCATCTATTACTAAGGACTTCAGTCTATCGAAATTAACAGTTTTCGAGGTTTCAAAATTAAGAGTAATACCTTTACAGTTAATTATGTGCTCAACGCCACTCTTAGTTTCCACTTTAAGGCCGTAGGTTTTCGGACCTGTACTTACAAATTCCGAAATAAATGCCTCAGGACCAAAACTTTCAATTTCATTCGTTAAATCCCCTAAAAAGTTAGATATTGGCAGTGAAATAGGATTATTTTTATTATCGATGAAAATCAAACTATCCGTGTCACAATAGAGAATTGCCTTTCCAACCTTTTGTAAAGCTGTGTAAAGTTTAATTCTGGAAAAGGCAGTTGTGTAGGCCGCGATAGGTATGTTAACATGCGGTAACAAATTGTCATCTCCCTCTAGATATTTCCATGTTACCCATATAGTATCATCATTGATGGGGTATAAGGAACAAATTTCTATGCCAGGGGACTGTATAAAGTCATAAAATTCCTTGGGATTGTCTATGATCTTGGTTTGAGTTCTATCCTCCCTTTGTGCAAATTTTCCCCAGAAGGAATTAAGACAAATTTTAGCGGTATTTCGTCTACCGGAATTCTTCTGGATCTGGGTTTTATCTAGAAAGATGTCTTCTCTCATCTTGAAACTCTTTAGGAAGGCATCTTTGTTCTCCTCGGTTATGTATTCACCCCCCATCCACTAGCTTCCTGTTTGATTTTCAAGAATGTGTTTACATATTCGTTGAATAGTCCACCCTTTTTGGTTTCCGGATCGTATTTGGTGTGATTATATTTCCAAACCTCGAAAACTTTTATTATCCTATACCCATTCTGCACTGCTAAAGCAACTTCAGGTATAACCCATGTACCAATAATCATTCTTTCATCCTCTGTATGAATACATGTGGAAACTCTATTCAACTCCGCACATTTACGACACAGTGTAAAGTACAACTTCGAATTATTTCTGAAAGGTAAAACAGACGTGAATAAGCTAGTAGGCGCAACAATTGAGCAAGTGATAAAACCATGCTTTAAAAGTATCTCTGGTAGAGAAGGTATATGCTCACTGAGAAAAATTTCAGGATGACCGATAGGGTATGGTGAATATTTGTTAATATACGGGTACAGACTAGTAAAGTCTAGATATCGTATAACTTCATTCTCACCGATTTTATGATGTAATTTAAACACTTCAGTACGTCCTCCATATATAATATCTGAAACTTTTTCATCTAAATCCTTGCTTACATCAGGATTGTTTTTCAAGAATTCTCTGAACTCACATTCCCACGAATATACCAGATTATAACCACTACGTCTAATAACCTCGATTCTTCTAATAGTACTTTCGTATCTATGTGATAAAGTTTCATATGTTTTGTTAATGATTTGGTTTGAATCTTTTACTTTAAAGCAATCTCTACAGCCATGGTAAAAGCATCCGAAAAATTCATATACTGTATTTGTTTTGGAATTAAATCCATCTACTCTAAATGCGCTTTTTTCCAACTTCACCTTCCCTTCATTATTTGAAGAAACTATATTTTCATTTATTTGGGAGCTTTGCCACATAAGCCACTTGCTGGCAATAAGTGACTGGTTTCGTCCTTTATAGTATCCATGTTTAGGCATTATGCCCAAAGTATTCTTCTGCAGAAAATTTCTTCGGAAAGCGAGCATACATGCTGATGCAATTGTTATAGATTCTACTAAAGGGTTAACTTTAGCTATATCGAGGAATTCCCGCATAAATTGTATGCACCCTAATCGTAATATATCCACATCATTTTTGCAATACTTAAGCATTTCGCTTTTATTATGAAAAACTCCAAAAGAGACTGAATTATACCACTTTAAAAACTCATCACGTTCTCTTATTTTCATAGTATTATATCCATACATATCTGGGGATGGATATTTTCCAACATAATTGATATTCTCTAGTGTGTTAAAGTAGTAAGGATAGAACCCTTTCGTATGATCTTTTATACCGAATACGGTTGGGAATTTGGAGAGCGGAAATGCTAGAAAATTTAGAGAGTCTATGAAAGTCACATGCTCGCATCTTAATTTCATTATTTTAGTCCCATTCATTATAGGTTCAAGCTTTAGTTTCCTCGTGAATAATTCAGAAATTATAAACTGACCGTCGTATCCCTGAAAGTTATGTGCTATGCAGTATACGTTCGAAGTATACGAACGAGCCTTTAAACAATAATCCACAAAACCTCCCACAACGCTCGTCATATTGTCACATTCAAAGACATACTCCCTTTCTCCACAGACATCACAATTATTTTTGATATCGGAATCCTTGTAACAGTTATTACACACCTGATGTGCAACAATTAAGTTGACAATATGTTTGTAAGATGTGCTATTCGCTAAAAGAGTATTCTGGGTGCTCTCACAATCAAAGAATATTAATAAAAATTTCTTTTCAATGAAACACTTTTGCGGTTTGATGAAGCAAAAGTGATCCACTGGAACGATTTTCGAGCATATCTGACAGTGATATTCATCACATTTATGCGAATCTGATGATCTATTTGTGAAATTCAAAAATTTTGCACAGTATGTACATATCTTAAAAGTTTCACACATAGTCTTCTTGCCAATTTTATTTGAAAAATGACTTGTAAAACAACTTTCCCCTCTAAATGAGCGGTTACATTTTTCACAGCTTACCATTTCCGTAACGAAATGACATGGGGGAGAAGAATTGCAATAGGTACACTTCCTTTCACATTTATGAGATTTACTGTGATACACTTTATCACAAAGGGTACATGCAAAACTCTTATTAAAAAAACCTTTCAACGACTTAATCACGTAGAAATGTTTGAAATCCTTGGAGTAATAGAGGTATATTTTATTCGGCCAATCATTCCTGTTAGGTAATTTGAAAAGGATTTAATTAGAATCCTTCGTATCATCAAACACAATTATTTGATAATCATTTAATACTTTCTGAAACTTGTAAAGATCCGTCAATACACATCCGTCAGCATTAATAGTCACCCTTGCTTTTTTACACATCCTTTTCACCATACGATCTAAAGACCGGATAGTTGAAGAATGATATCGCATACTAAAATTTTTCGAGGTCATCTCCATAGCATAACATTAGATCGTGGGAGACAGCTAGTATCACCATTTTTCCCGACGTCTATAACACTTCTTTTCCGTTGTAAGAAAACGCTTTCTTCGACACCTTGGATATTGAACCGCGCACCACCCGTTGGAAAATTCACAACCTCAGCATTTAGCTGCATGATTTCATCAGAGAGGAAAGCAGTGTTGGATTGATTCACATTCGAAATTAAACCAAGAATATAACGTCCATTTACGTCTTCAATAGATCTTAGACTGGACCAAATTGCTTTTATATGAGGTGAATTCGGTAGTGTAATGGTGAAGCTGATTTTACTCCCTTTCCCCGAATTCGACCCAGCTTCTTTGATCACATCATCAAAGATATTCTCTAAAATTAGTAGTGGATCTTCATCTACTGTATCTAGAGAATTTATCCTGAATGTAATTTTTTTACCTTCTACGTTAAATTTTTTGAAAAACCTCGCCTGTCTGGATAACACTTCGAACCTTCCACATAACCCGCTTCCACTTTGAATCGACTCACCCTGTGTAAAAATATCATTACCACCATGAACAAACTCATTGTTTACAAAAGTCTGTCGTATCAGACTATTAGGTTGGGTTTTATCAGGCACTCTACGACTGTCAAGGACATCTTTATGTTTTTCTTCACTTAGAAAATCATCTCCATCACTGTAGATTAAAAATTTTAGAGCTTCTTTCATAACATCAGTTGAATTACACTGAATTGAAAGCTTTGCAAATTTTTCCAGAAGAAAGTTTTTCTCCTTACAAGAAAACTTAACTTTTTTTTCTTCCACTATTCTAACTAAATTACTTAAACTAGAAATAAACATCTTATAATCTAGACTTAACGCAGTTTCTAAATTTAAAATAATATTTTTCACGTCCATCTTTACAAAACTTTAGCAAATCTAATAAATTTAGCACTATTTTATCTCGAAAGATTCTTTTTTAAATTTTTCAGCATTTATTTTCCGCTTCAGCTCGATAGCATCTAATGTCCGCTTAAATTTTACAGCATCTATTTTCCGCTTCAGCTCGACAGCATCTAATTTCCGCTTCAGCTCGATGTTAGATGTGTTGAACCACGTCTCTCCAATCGGAAGAATTTTCAACTTTTTCCTTTTAATTGTTGTCCTCACAGAAAGTAGTGGCTGGCTCTTACTCCCGGTAGCAGTACTATCCTTTACATATTTCTCGGCTCTGCTACTGTTGTTGAGGGTACCTAGCACAGCACTGTGGTTTTTACTACCACGAACACTGCTTCCGCTCCTTTTAAATATGACCCTCGCTGGAAGTACTAGTTGACTGTTGCACCCGGTAACAGCACTATCCTTCGTATATAATTCAACTCTGCTACTATTGCTGGGAGTACCTAGCACAGCACTGTGGTTTTCACTACCACCAACGCTGCTTCCACTGCTGATCGCTTTTGGCACACCTTCTTCTGTCTCTCTGGCACCACTGCAATTTCTAAAGGCGTCAGGATTTAGCAGGTTATCCACGAGTTCAAGGAGTAACCCTGCTAGTTCAATTTTCTTTGTGAAGTTCATGCGAATTCTAGTGATTATTTATATTTGAAATTAAACATTTATTTCAACAAGTTATACTTACATCTTGGAACGTCCTCAATAGTTTGATCTCATCCAAATTTACAGTCCCTCTTTTATACTAGTTGAAATCGGTGTTCTTTTCCTTTTACATATCATATACACGTATTTCATACATCATAGTTGTGGC
The DNA here is from genome assembly GCA_949128065.1 of Beris chalybata. Classification (NCBI taxonomy): domain Eukaryota; kingdom Metazoa; phylum Arthropoda; class Insecta; order Diptera; family Stratiomyidae; genus Beris; species Beris chalybata. The sequence goes on along the minus strand of OX421895.1, from coordinate 61,703,195 downwards.
AATCAATATCGCTAATGAATTTATTTTAAATCTCAACGACGACTTATGTCTGCTTTAATATACATTGTAGCAAATATGTAGACAAGACAAATCTTATAATATCACTTGCAGGTCGTTAATCTATCATATTAATTACTCTCAATTGATCCAGACTTTGAGACATACAATGTAGTAAATAAAATTCTCTACATCTCAAAGAAGACTTGTACTTAACTTGTCCATGCATGATAGGAGATGACTATCATCGATGTGACTTATAATATTAATTCATCTTGATTAATCTAACACATATATGAATTACTTCTGCTGTGGCGAATTGCATCTTTTACATATCGCATTGCATTGTATAGAGGAAAATTTCTATAGAAAAAGAGCAAGAAACTTTGCTCTAGAGATTGTATATAAATCGGTCGAAGGCACGGATAGAATCATATCATTCTCAACTTTCACACCGTCGGGAAATCCTAAGCAATGGTAAGTCAGACTTTTGTTCAAATTATAATTATACTCTAGACCAGGGGTGTCCAATCTTTTCGCTGTGAGGGCCAGTTTGGGATTTAAATCCACTTGCGGGGGCCAAGTAAATATGTTAATTAAAAATCTTATCAATTAAGTAAAGCTGCATTGAATTTTATTTTTTTACAGAAAATTACAGATACAACAATAAACATTAATGGGAATGATAGAACTGTGTTTTTTCCTGGAGAGTTTCATCAAAGTTGGGATTAATATCTGAAGCAATGATTGCAAATGATCATCCGCTAAATTTGCCCTGTGTTTAGATTTCAGATACTTCATCCTGGAAAAAGTTTGTTCACATATGTACATAGGTAGGTAGTACCAAACATAGAAATAAATGTACAAGCAAATTGCTTTAAATTTGGAAACTCTTTTGCGTCCAAAAATTTGTAAAAGTCAATCAAGTTTCCTTCCTATTTATCCTTGATTCGATCGTTAGCTTGAAGATCAATTATTTCCATTTGAAACTGACTTCAAACGTCGGCAACATTGCAGTCAAATGGATTCTGAAACAGCAGAATTTCCTTTGAATTTTGTCAAGATCAGACAATTGCTTTTGAAATTGTAGTTTTAAATCCGCGATGACTTTTACTGCAAATCTGGTGGGAAATTGTTCCTCAGTTTTTGTATTGAATTCTTCACAGTACGTGAAATGTGTAAAATTACTTTCATTTATCTGACTTTCAAGCAATATCAGCGTTGCTCTGAATGCTTTGATTTGCGCGAATAAATCACAAATTAAGTTGTTTTAACCTTTGAGCTTTAAATTCAAGTTATTCACGTGTGTCACGACATCTGCAAAAAAAGTTAACTTCCAGAACCACTCAGCATCCGATAAAAGCGGTTCAAGGTGATTTTTGGTGCTGATGCTCCTGCACATTCACAAGCTTTTCTTATTTGTCCAGCCACGTCAATTGTCACACCTTGGAGTCGATTCCAGTCCAAGTTAAATTTGCCAACGTGTTTTGAACTTCATTGAAAATATCTGCTCCAGTTGTAGTGCCGTGCATGAACACTAAATAGTAAGCATCTGCTAAAATTTATAATAATAATAATAATCAATGGCACAACAGCCCAAATCGGGCCTAGGCCTTGAAGTAATGCTAGAGTTACTTCATTACGAGACCAACGGAACATTAGGAGGTGAAGTGGTGAGCTACACTCTCGTGATTTTTTACCCCGATTTTAACTCAGGTACTCATTTGCAGCTGAGTGAACTGGTAGTCCGGCACCCAATACCATTTTCGAATATTACCAAGCAGATTCGAACCTGGTACCAGGTGCGCCGAAGGCAAGTGCTCTAACCACTAAGCCACCCAGACTACTTGCTGTGACTACTAAGCCACCCAGACTACTCTAAAATTTATATACTTTATAAATAATCATCAAATCTTACTTTGCAAGTTTCACAATCCGTACCCGGGTCTCAAGGATACTGTTGCAAAAAATTCTCTGTCGCTAACAAGTTTTTTTGATCAAATTATTAAACACTGATATTTACATCAAATAGTGCCAAAATCGTAGTATGAAAAAATTCGAGGAACTGTAATTAAAGTGTATTTCTTTTATAGTGCATTGTGGTCAATGCTTGAAGCTTTATCAAATAATTTTTTTTGCTAAGAGATTGCGCTATTGCAAACTAGAAATGTTAAGGGGGCCCACTTTACCTTGCTGGCCCACTTTGCCCCATCTTCCCCTATTAAGGGAAAGACTGATTGATAATTTTGAAATGTTTCAACTTTTCTGGATAAAATTCACCAATAGCTCCCATCATGCACTCTTTAACGGTGTTTCCATCCATAAAGGGTTTTACTTTCTTCCCCAACAAATAACCAACTTTCTTGCTAAATAATGTAAATTTTTCGTTTTCTGAGTTTGCCTTCCTAAATAAATTTGGCTGAGAAGACAAACTACGACTAATTTTTTCAAATTTTTCAATACGCTATAACACAATAGAAAAAAATCCCGAGATCAACTGCTCTATCTAGTCTCAGTAAATTACATGAATTAGTAGACTCACTCAAAGAGATTTTGTGATTTATGCTGCTTTCGCGCATTTACCATTCGAGCAGGCAAGTAAATGGAGTTGACGCCAGTGAAGTCAAGAACATTTGTCGGCATATGGAGTAGTGTTGGGTAGAGAGACAGTCGCTGATCCGATCCCAATAGGGAAAAAATGAGCGCGCCAGAAGGCCTTCATCATGTTACACCATACAATTTTGTTTAGTTGTGTCCGTTTCGTATTTGTGTTGTGGACTGAGTTTACAAAATAAGTTCTATTTAATTTAATTTCATAGGCTTGAATAAAAAAGAAAAGAAGTGCTCCTTTCTCGTTTTGAAACGCAATAATTTCACTTCCTGTTGGGGAATTTTCTTCCCAAGTTTGTATGAAGTACCTTCGCGTTCATTCTCACAATTTTCAAAAACCTTGGCGGGCCGGTTAAAATCACCTGCCGGGCCGTAGTTTGGACACCTCTGCTCTAGACAGTATTTCATCTAGAGTATCATACGGTTGGCTTGGACCCGATCGTGACTGCGATATGTTTTTTAATTCCAATTTTAACTTTGAATCTTCCAACAGAATTCCAGCACTTTGAACGCGATTGCCCAGGGGAACACCGGAACCCTCACATCATGGGGTTCATTGGTTGAAGGTGCGGAGTACAAAATTTCCACCTTCAAGCTAATGAAGACGAAATATGGAACCCGTTTGGCAGCCTTTCTTGAAGATGGAAAGTTTTGCTTCCTGCTACCGCGATTTACAGAAAAAATAAAAACGCAGCGTCATGTAGAGGACCTTAACCAGACCCCGAATCATTACCTCATATATGATGGTAAAGATGATTCCCGTGGTGGGTTCATTAAACTAAGATTTTTCCAAAGAAATAACGACTCTCAGTAGAGCTTAATTTTTCAATAAAATATTTTTTAGTCTGAAAGAAATTGTTTTATTTCCAACCTCATTCACGACTTCCCAACATACTTCCCGCCAAAGCAGGCACATAGACCCAAACGACCATGGCAATGAAACCCATTCACTTCATTGATCACATGGTAAGAACAAACTTCCCGCCAGAACAAGTGTCGTGGTACAACGAACAGTGTAGAATAATTGAACCAAATTGAGCACAATAACAAACTTCTCGCCAAAACAAATACGAAGATCATCGCAAAGAAAAAAGTCTAAGCGGCCGCTCCATTCAAAGTACTTGATCACATGGTAATAACAAACTTCCCGCCAAAGCAAGTACAAGCACATATGCCCAAACGATCGTCTTCCCGCCACGAAACATATCAGATCATCGCAAAGAGAACAAGTTCAAAGCACTTGTAAACATGATCACATGGTTACGACCGAGGTACAGCGCGCCAAAGCAAGTGTACAAAGCACATGTAATCATCGCAAAAGAAATAAGACATAACGAAGTAAACAAACTATCCGCCATGATGACCAGATCGTTCTGAAGCGAGATGCATATTCACTTGAACTAACCCCAACCCATAGCTATCCCACTTACACTCCCATCCCTCTAAAAAATAAGCAAATAGCCCCATTCCGAAAGAACCAATCAGAAACAAACAGATTACTGACCTACTTTAAAAAGACCATACCAGCTGGTCCAAACTGCCGTGGAACAACAACAATTTTTCCATTTATTTTGACCACACTACAGTATTGCTGTTCTGTACTGGCGTAATGCTAAAATGATAGGTAAGCATGGTCCTTACTACTGACGAGTTCGGAGAGAAAATATTCCACTACCGAGAAGGAATGTTTAGCTGTGCTCTGGGCTATAGAGAAGCTGAGACCCTATGTGGAGGGAACTCAATTTAGGGTAATTACGGACCATCACTCGCTCATATGGCTCAATAACCTTAAGGACCCATCCGGAAGGTTAACAAGATGGGCGGTGCGGTTACAGCAGTATGATTACGAAATTATCCATCGAAAAGGTAAAGAGCATCTTGTACCAGATGCGTTATCGAGATCGGTGCCCATGGTGGACGTATTGTCGGTGGAGACCTCGACCGATGCGTGGTATGACAAGATGATCACACTGGTGGAGAAATACCCGCAGAAATACGCTGACTGGATGCTACGCGATCGCGTACTGTGGAAGCACATTCCGTCGAAATATCCGGATCTTACGTCGAATCATAATTGGAAGAGGGTGGTACCTAAGGGTGAACGGAAGAGGGTCCTTAGTCAATGTCACGATGATCCGAAGGCTGGTCATCCGGGGGTGAAGCGAACTCTGGATCGAGTAAGTCGGGAATATTATTGGCCTAGAATGTCGAGCGACATTAAGAAGAAAGTGAACCAATGTCAGATATGTCAAGCTGTTAAGCCAGAGCGTCGGGCGCCTGTGGGATTGATGGTATCTCGCAGTGGGGAGGCAACTCGACCGTGGGAAATGTTCTGTGTAGATCTTATTGGGCCATTACCTCGCTCCTCTAGCGGGTACGCGTACATTCTGACAGTAGTTGATTACTTGACTAAGTTACCACTCATTTATCCTTTGAGAGCGGCAACTGGGGCCGCAGTCACAAAAATATTGGAAGAACAGGTGTTTCTCCTATTTGGAGAAAATACGTCGGACCGTTTAGGGTGGTGAAGAGGGTATCACCGTACACATATGAATTAGGGTTGGACAACGGTAAATCTGGTGGCGTGTGGCATGCCAAGGATTTAAAGCCTTACGAAAAGGAAATACCAAACTAAATCTATTTTGCAGCCAAGAGAAGAGTGGGAGGGTTACTGAACCCAAATATATGATAGATTGGGGAAACTAGACGCGAGCATGAATTCAGGAAAAGGAATAAAGGTACATATAGTTTAAAAATTGGAAAAAAAAAAAATAAGGAGTTTTACCAAAGCCATTTGAAACCATCCACTGCGTCAAATAACCTCCCTCACTTAGAATTCAAGGAATTCTTTTTTTAATAGTAAGTGGGGAGTGTTACAGTTGCCCTGAAATGAAAGAAAGGAATAGAGTTAGTTTAAATTTGAGTGAAGAAATGAAATAATTATTACCTTCGTGGTCTCCTGAATGCACCCAATGAGACGCCCATGTACGTCGCACCTTCGCTCAGCATGGCACCTAAAAAGACATTTGTACGCAAGCATTAGTAGTGATCATATTATTTGAGCGAAATACACGGAGAAGAGGCGGAAAGATGAAGGAACTAGGATTACATATGTAACACTAGGGTAAATTAGAATTAGGGTTAGTTAGACTTAGGGAAACATGAATTACAATCGAAAATCGAATTAACATAGGTTAGTAGTAGGAATATGGGTAGGTTTAGGATTTAGGTTAGGAGACAAAAGTAATCTTCGAATTATTACAAGATCACGGAAGCGGTACTTACGAGAAAAATGACTTTGTTTACGCCGTCAACATGGATTCAGTGACATAATTACGTTCACCGAGGGTTACTCCGTCCTGCGTAACCACGGATTCCGTTCTGCTTCCAGTACAACCCTAAAACGAAGGAAGAAGGAATCACCTTAGTAGGATGGATTGTAAATAAACTAAAACAAACAAACTACCATCGAGGGCACGATAACAACTAACAAGCACGAACAAAACACATGGAACACAGGAGACAAGTCGAAAAACAATAAATACAGCACAACACCGCACAAATGTAAACATGACAACACGAAACGTCACCGACGATGTAAACAAGCAATATGGCCGAAAACTGCGCGAACAGCGAGAAATTGGAAGTCGATAAGACAGCACGGGTTTGAGGATTTGCTAAAGCGTCGTTTGGATGATAAAAAGTGACCACCAAAGGGAAAGGAGGTGAACGTCCTCAAAGGTGATACGTTGACCTATTAGCGGGAAAGTATAAGCACAGGTAACTGTTCAGAAAAAGCTGACCGAAGTTTCGCGGCAAGTAAGGACGGAAAGAACGGTCTCTTGGAAAAGTGTACTCGGACGGAGCGGAGGTTTGGCGGACTGACATCGCTTGGAAGTGGAGAAAGTCTAAGTTTTTTTGAAAAATCGTCGAGGAACCCGATCACAAGTCTCGAGACCGTGAGAAGGAGATTATTGCGAGACGTGGGAAGAATCTTGAGAAGGCGATTATTGCGAGACGTGAGAAGAAGGTGGTCATCAAATCTAAAACAAATTCGGAGCGGCACCAATAGCACCCGTGGAGAGCACCGTTGATATCGAAGGAGTTACACCAGAGGCGCCCTAGTTTGTAATCAGGCAGGTACAAATAGTGAGTTAGATGAAGGCTTAGGAAGCTAGTTATATTTAGGGTAGCGAATTAACTAATAATTGCGAATTGTGTTAAATTTGGAACTGAATTAAAAAGTTGGACTTTGAATTAAAACTTAGAATTTAACTTTGAAGATTTCATTGAGCTCTTTTGAGTGTGATAATTGGAACGTTGATCCGTTTGTTTTCCGTGCTTCGGTTAAAGACATTTTCCCCGAAATCGTGATTCGGTCGGGGAATTTTTTTAGAACGGGTCCTTAAATTAAGAATCACTGGCGCCCACGACCCTTCTCTGGGTTCGGCCGGACAAGGATCCGTTCGCCCCGTTGGTGTGAGGGGTTCTAACAGTTTTTCCACGGGGAAAAAGTGTAATAGTATATGTAAATTAACTAGAAAAGTAATTCTGATAAAAAAAAAATCGAATATTCATTGGCATTCTGAAGGGGGGGCAAAAAAAATATCAGTTAATATAAAATGCATATATTTTCACGATTTTCGTCATATCTACTAAGTCTTTCCAAATATTGAATTGATTTTTTTTTCTACGGATTCTTCATATGAATACCTAGAATGTGTTTTCAAGATTTTTTGAAATTCGACCCCTAAGAGGGTGTAAACTGGTTGTATACTTTTTCATGAATTCCACCATGTTTCTCAGGTCTGATCAGATATCGAATATCTTTTCACTTCCCCAGGCTTGTTTAATAATCACCTATTTTTACGTTTTGTTTTTTCAACCTCTAGACCGCATCCCGGACTATGACCCAATTATTTAATTCATATGTCACACCCTTTTCTAACCGCTTCCCGAACTTTTTGTTAGGTTTTCAGTCACATAGTAACATACACCGCATCCCCGAATTGAACGCGTTCTGAACTTCTGCCGGAAAAATAGTAAAGCTGTGCCCAGACTGTTGGCAGATTTTTTTTTTACTTAACGATTGTGGACTATACAGTTTGGTCAACGCTGAAGTTTTAGCGACATTTATCATTAATAATTCATTTTTTTTTTATTGGATAATATGTACATATTTATTTATTTAACAATGTCTTATATATATAAAAACATTATGTAATTTAATCTACTGAGAAAAATGTATGTTTCTTTTTTAATAAACATTTTATGGACTATTAGGTATTTCCATGTGATTTTAGTGTATTAATTAAGATTATAGTAGTGTTTTTGTAATTTAACTTTATTTTGATTTGTGTGTAGTGGTTAAATGTAGTAGCTATATGATTCTACTTTATTTAGATATTATGTCATTTAACTTTACTTAGATTTATGTGTACTAGTTAAATGTAAAAGATATGTGATTTAACTTTGAATGTATGAAATATTATGTTTACCTAAATTAAAAATAAAAACAAAATAGAATCGAATGACATTCGATTAAGCTTGGAGATGATCTGTACTAGTGCTGAATTAAGTCTTGAACTTGTCTACCGGTTCTACAAGATCGAGGTGATAACCGCTGGCTTGGTTAAGGGTACGAAAACCTAACCTAACTGGTCCGGAATATCTATGATTCCGGGCAGTGGAATCGAGCGCTTTATGGTGGTTCCATTTAATTTATGTGAACTCACTATTCTCTTTTCCATCGGCCGTTTTCTGGGCACTGCAACGAGTGAAGAATTTCAGAGTTTTAGTAAAATACCGTGCGAAGGTGTATTGGTATGGTTTTTAATCTCGACTTTATGCTTTACGCACTGTTTGGGACTTATGTTACCCGCCGAGTTCTTAGTTTTCCTATGCTTTAAATTATGGAAGACTGGAATAAGATCAGCATCTAGAGAATCATCAGGAGAGAATTTTAAAGTGGGTATCAATACTTTAATTGGTTTTACTTTTGCGAAAGTGTCCTCGATCTGATTACCTGAACTAATTTCCTGAGATTTTTCCAATACATCACGCTTTCGGACTGGTACTCTGGGCTGCGTAACTTTTTGTGTATGAGCTTGAATACAGAGAAGTCTGCAATGGTTATCCAATTGCGCCATTCTCTTTAGCGGAAATGACTCTGCTGCTTCATGTCCATCACTAAGGAGTGTAAGGGTTTTGGCACTGGTTTCGATTATGGATCGGTTCCATAAGATATCCCGACCTAAAATTCCATCTGCTGGAATTTCTTTTGTATCGTCTATTAAGTGCCATTTCGCCCTAAAATTCAGTTTAGGGTGAATTCCTATTAGGATGGTGCCTAGCATAAAGCTATAACTAACGGAGATCGCAAAGCGACGTTTCTGTATAAAGCGCTTTGAAGCATTTTGATGCAAAATTGACCATTTTTGTATGGAGCGTTTCATGCCCGGTGGCAGTGAAATGCAAATAGTAGCGAAGTAATTAAAGGTTGGGCTTTTTTTCTTTTCAATTCCGGAGTATAACATACATGTGAGTAAGATGCTGATAGTAGCATAGTGAATATCGCCGGTCCTTTGCGAGAAAACCTCCGGCTTCAAAAAAGTCACTGCACGCTATCTCCATTATACATATAGCTCTATGGTGCCTAGGGTTCTACCTAAACCACCAAATACTTTACTTATGTGCCTTCTTTTGCGTTTATCCATATTTCGAAGGTTCTTCATCGCTGATTGTCGTAAAAGACTTGTATCGGCCCCTGTGTCCACTTGCACTAGAATCTTACCAGATTTCGCTAGAGAACAGGGGAACTCGATGAATACATCGTCGTCGATGTCCTTTGTTAACGTATCTAGGGTGGATTTTTTGGTGCAATCCACGCCTTTCCGTTTATTGGACACACTTTTTAATTGCCTACGCTTAAGAGATACTTTTGTTTTACCCCTACATCCGAGTAAGTTTGTTCGGATGAAAAGATATATGAAATGCAGAAACTGTAGGAAGCTTGTACCCAGAGTTGAGTTTGTGCTCTTCTGGGAATTGATTTGCTCCCTTTTTGTATCGCATTTAGATCTGCGATTTCTATGCTTCGTGTTTGTCGTACGAACTGATTTCATTGAATTAATACTTATAATTTTATTATTATTGTTAGCGTCGTTGCTAACATTTTGGGGGGTAGCGTATATATAATATTTGTCGAGGTGCAGCGTTTAATGTTGAGCTGACTCTCAAATCGTTTGCGATGCTTTTTTAGGTAATTAGTCTTGTTTAAACAAATTTCCTCAATATGCCCAAGTCTAGAACACCATTCACATTTTAGCTTAAGAATGTCACTTGAACGGGTGTTTTGGAGCGTATGTAGATTTGAACGAGTCCTATAACTCACCAACTGCGCTGAGACATTAATAATGTCCTTAATTGTGACCTGGTGCATCATTTTGATCTCGCACAATATGTTAACGTGAAAATTAAATGTTTTGAAAGGGAGAAAAATACATTTTTTTTTTTTAATTAACTCTTGATTATAGTACGTATTGGACTTGTGTGAATTTTTCAGAAACTAGGCATATCTATCAAAAAAATTAAAAAGTAAATAGTTTTTGGGTGTGTGTTCCCATTGACTATGTCTTTGATTATAAGTATTGAACACGGAAAAATTTAGAAAATTTAGAAGAATTACCGCATTCGACGAAAATAGGGAAAAATTATTGCTGAAGGCGAATGTATGTACCGTCGACTCTATGCCAACAAGCCATCATTCGGGCTTGGCTTACAGTCATTTTTTGCTGAGAGTCTTTAATTCCGTATTTTTTACTATCGGCTTTACGCCGATTAGTAGTGATTCGACTGTCAAGTATACCCGTAGTAGAGAAGGGTTACTAACAGGTTGAAGAATGAGAAACGGAAGAGCGGTTGAAATGAGAACAGTTTCTAAAATTGCGAGTCTTCTTAAAACTTCTTCGCAATTAAGAACTATTTTCGTAGAAGATTAGGTAAGATACTACCGGATGACGTAATGACCAGAAGTGCAATCGACTCATAATGTGTTGACCTAATGCCTACCGGCATAGCATAACAAGATCAGCGTTATGAGTCGAGCTCATTTTTAAGAATATAAAAGTGTGTCGCGACCGATAAATAAATATAAATAAATACTAAGAAGTTGAAGTTTGGCTGCGCCAAATATGTAGTATCATCTTTGATATTTGAATATGTCGCACCATCTAATATGATGTACCTAAAATGTTGCATCATCTAATATGATGTATTTGAAAAGGGAAGGGGATATGCCTAGCTTCTTTCGAAGCTATTTAGCAGGAAGACCTAGTGACCCTAAGGAAGCCTGTTAGTCGTAGGAAAAGGAAAGGTCTTGTTTTAAAAGTTACCTTTTTCATTTATAATTATTAATCACTTTTATTACACAAGATATGTTTTTAAAAAAGACATCACTAAAACGGCCTGGTTTATATTACTTGGGCTACAAAATAATCGCACGAGTTAAGAAAAATTACTGCAAATAGATCTCGGTCGTGACACACTTTTATATTCTTAAAAATGCACTCGACTCATAACGCTGACCTTGTTATGCTATGCCGGTAGGCATTAGGTCAACACATTATGAGTCGATTGCACTTCTGGTCATTACGTCATCCGGTAGTATTATTGTGTATTGTGCACGAAATTCAAGCCGGCAGTCCCTAGGTACTGCTGACCGGGCGGTAATGATGATTTGCATTTCGCGCAAGAAGGTCGTTGGATTTGGAGGCTGGTGCGTTGTAAACAAACACTGACCCGCGTTTACCTGTTTGTTGACAATGCGAAAAGAAGAATCTTTTGACAGGGAAATATAAATATTCATTGTAAATAAACATAGAATTGTATTCGTATGTTTATTTACAATGCGGAAAATAGATGTGGTTAGAATGTTAGATGAACGTTAGATGATTTATGTACCGGGACGACGTAATGTCCACTCAGGAAGGAGTCCAAGGTACAACATATGTACCCTTGATGTACTTAATTTTTTAAATAAAATATTTCTTTAGATATATTAAAAAAAAATTTAAGAAAATACCATTTTCTTAGTCCTTTGCAACACACCTAACCCCTTAAATAATGCGACTTTATTCATCGAGAGAAGAGTTACGACTAGTGATTTTTATGATAGGGTTTTCAGGGTCCGATTTTCTGATTGCAGCAAAGTGCTTGCAGGGCACGATCTTCCTCAGACACTCGTCTATGTCACTTATTGATATAGTCAAACACAACTACCAGCTCGCTATGTAATTACGACACTTCATGTTGTTTTGCTTTTTGTCGCTGTATTTCTTTTGTCTAATAGAGATCTACAGTAGCGGTAAACATTAATTGTACAAAATTCTATAGTAAAATCTGGAGAGGATTTTCAAACAATTACGTTATTATTCTGGGTGAGGGGCCATGAGCATTCTGGGGGGCCTGCCTGGCACCTACCTAGTTACGCCAATGTCCATTCACCGTGACACTTGTACAGCTCATCGGGTGATTATTATGAACATTCACATGAAAAAAAAAGACTTTTCATTTACGCTACGAAATGCGATCTTGCCTCCGCAATTAGTGTTCGGATCTTAATTTACGGGTTGTTTTCATTTTTAACGCGAAATGTCACATGAGTTGGCCAAAATCTTTCCTTCTGTCCCATTCACTATAACTTTGCGCGCGCTACCCGCGTGTTTTTTACTTTTCTTTCCCGATTTTCGTTTTCGCTATGCGCAATGTGATTATAATTGTTTTTCTTTTGTGTTGAGCCCCCAGAATGTGGGTTTGGATCGTCGGGGCTCGGAAGGGATCGGTTTACTGTTACAATATACTCACGCCTCACGGTTCACCGCCTGTATCGTTTCATCGCTATTGACAGTTCACCGCCAAATTTTTTCACCGCTCAACGATTCGCAGTGTTTTGTACAGTAATAAAGTGTTGGTAGGTTTGTGCATTTTTTTTTAATCATAAAAGTGATCAAAAAGGGGTGTTCAATCTTCGCATGGCATTTTAATTCTATATTATTACAACACACCGCATTTCTTCCCACGATAATAATAATATTTTTTGCACACTAAATGTTTTTTCCACAATTACCTTAAATCCAAATATGTACCATGTGTCCAAAGCATATCTTTCCATACAGTCCCAGACACCCAAATATCCAATATCCCAAGCACATCATATCACGTGGCTAGCCTGTACTATATGCAGCCACTATAATAAATGTATACCTTTCTTTTTATTCCCATAGACGTAAGCATAATTTAAGTATATAAGATGTTGGAAATATTTTAATAAACATCAGTTAAATCGAAAGTTTGTTTTGAATAGAGTTTTAGGAGAAGACCTTAAATTATACAGTGGCGACCGTGACAGGACTATTTAGTCCACAACAACTTTAGATTTTTTCAGATCATGGAGGACCTCATTCAGGAGCAAGTTGCATTGGGCAAGGACATTGAAAGGCTGATCATCAATTACAAGAAGGACTCACCGGACCGCAAAACCAAGCAGTATTTGGAATCAAAATTGGAGACAGCGAACCATCATTGGACCAACTTTGATCGTGGTCATCAAGCTTTTCTGACCATCGGTGCTGACAACTTGGACTATTTCACCAGCCAATACTACGAGAGAGTCAGGGATGGTATCAACGCCATCTTGACTGACATCGGGGAGCAGCTAAAGGTGAAGTGGGGAGCCAGTTTGGACGCTCCGTTTAATAGTGACAACCAGCCGGGGTTCAATGAAGGTGGCAACCAGCCATCGACTTCAGCGAATAGGTCCAGCAACATAAATCCACAATCAGGGGAACTCATGCCGCTGGTCCGAAGACAACGGGCCTTAATCAACGCATTGAAACGGCTGCTTCAAGACATTGAAGGGAGATTGAGCACCCCAAGTTCATCAATCTACTATCAGGTAAAGATTGACGCGGTGAGCAAGTACTGGAACGACATCGCTGCTACCAACCAATCGATCTGGTCGGACTATGACGAACCACCACGGCTACGACATTGACGCCGTATGTAGCACCGAAGCAGCAACACAGGACGTGTTAATCAAGCTGAAGGAACTGCTTCAGGCTAGAACGCCACCTCCACGAACAGTGCACGCAGTAAGTTCAGCTTCAATAAAGTTGCCAAAAATTACTATTCCAGTTTTCGACGGGAACTATCTGGAATGGAAGGCATTTTCTGGACTGTATCAGCGGCTGATCCATCACCAACCAATCAATCAAACGGAGAAGATGTTCTACCTGATGTCCAACCTAGCCGGGGAAGCCAAACGTCTGGTGCAGCATTTTCCAATATCGGAGTCTAGCTACAATTCAGCTTGGGATACGTTGGTGGACCGCTACGAGAATCAACGCATGTTGGTTACCACCATTCTCAACTGACTGTTGGGTCAACCAACAGCACAGCTGGACTCCGCTTCTAGTATCAGGTCACTGCATGATGTCACTAGGGAATGCATCCTTGGATTAGAAGATCTAGGAATATCAACCACATCTTGGGATGCATTTCTCACACATGTGACGATCGAAAAACTGGATAGAACCAGTCATGCCTTGTACGAGCAAGCTTTGGGGCAGCCAAGTTAAGTACAGCGCATAGAGGAGCTTTTGGTTTTTTTGGAAAGTCGCTTCCAATCGCTGGAGACATCGGGGAAGGGTTCAACGCCGCGGAACCAGACAGAAGGTCGAACCAAAGGGTCATCGATGATTGCAGCTGGCACTTCAGCATGTCCCATCTGCAATCTTCCGCATGCAGTGTACGGATGCCCGAAGCTCCTTAAAATGGATGACAAGGCGAGGCACTAAGCCGTCAGAAAGATTAAACACTGCCTCAATTGTCTACAGCATGGACACTACAGTAACCAATGCACTCTGCGAAACTGCAAGAGGTGTAGCAGAAAGCATAACACACTGCTGCACGAAGACGCCGGTCCTGATGCCAAGGCAGGACATAACAAGAAGACAACAACAGAAACTACTAGTGGTTCAGCGGCACTCACAGCAAAAGCAACAATTCAAAACACCTCAGAATCGGCTAGTTGTTCGTCAGCACTTACATCCAGAGCAACAAACTCCGGAAAATCATTCTACGTATTCTTGGCGACGGCCGTCATCCATATCAAAGATGGAAATGGTAAATTAGTGGAGTGCCGAGCCGTGCTGGATTCTGGCTCCCAACTCAACTTTATTTCATCAGAATTGGCAGCGCGTCTACAAATACCTCAGACGGACTGCAACACCATCGTGGCCGGCATCGGAAATCATGGGCGCAAGGCGCAGCGACGGTTATACTCTACCATCCATTCAAAATTAAATAATTTCTCGACAGGTATTGAGGTCGTTATTTTACCAACAATAACCAGCGATCAACCGGCTCACGTTGTGGACACCAAACATTGGTCACTGCCCTCCAACATCAAGCTAGCAAATCCTTCCAAAAACCTGGCAAAATTGATCTGTTGATTGGAGCGGAGCATTTCTCGGAGTTACAAATTCAGATGGACAAAAATCTACCAACACTCCAGAACACACTCTTTGGATGGGTGGTTTTAGGCAGAACCACCAGCAACGAAGCATCAATTAAATTCTGTGGGATCAATACTGAAGGCGCTACTTACGCAGACATTCAGCGAATCTGCGAGCTAGAACAAGTCAGTAGCTCTACTACTCAACCTCGGACACAGGCGGAATATCAGTGTGAGAAATCGTTTGAGGAGAATACTTCCAGAGATGCATCTGGACGATTCTTGGTAAGACTACCTTTTAAGACAGAGCCAACAGTTCTCGGACATTCCAAGGCAATCGCGATTTGCCGCTTTATATCTCTAGAAAAAGGGATGATGAAGAATCCAGAGCTGAGGATCCAGTACGCAGAATTCATGAGTGAGTATCTAAAATTGAAACACATGGTGAAGGTTGACGAGCACGAAATAGGACCTTCACATTACGTTATTCCTCATCACTGCATATTAAAGCCGTCAAGTACTACTACTAAACTCCACGTAGTATTTGACGCATCTTGCAAAACGACCAACAACATATCTCTCAACGAGATACTGTATAAAGGACCTACGCTGCAGGATGACTTGATCACCATTTTGACGCGGTTTCGGCTACACAAATACGTATTCACCGCAGTCATCGAGAAGATGTATCGTCAGACACCAGTGGATCCAGCTGATCAAGACTATCAGGTAATAGTCCATCGAAGGAGCCACCACGACTAAATAGAGTTCTACAAGCTCCAAACATTGACGTATGGAACCACGTCAGCTTCATATCTTGCAACTAAGTGTCTACAAAGGTTAGCTGAGGAAGCACGCATTTCCTACCCGCTTGGCGCTGAAGTGGCAAGGCGAGACTTCTACATGGATGATGTTATGACTGGCAGCAACGAGTTAAGTGAAGCTCTACAAACACAGGCGCAACTAAGGGGGCTTCTTAAAGGTGCCGGTTTCAATCTTTGGAAATGGTGTTCCAATCACCCCATGCTTTTGGTGACGGTACCTGATTCGGATATTGAATTCAGGTTGGATTTGAATAACAAGGATGACGAAGGCATAAAGACGTTGGGATAAACATGGCTGCCCAAAACAGACCAGTTTTCCATTCAAACATATTGGTCAAAGGTAAAAAAGGTGACTAAACGATCTATACTTGCTGACATAGCCCACATCTTCGAACCGCTCGTCTTAATTAATCCAGTGATAGTCCGTTCAAAAACTTTTCTACAACGCTTGTGGAAATTAAAGCTGGACTGGGATGCGGCGCTACCAGAAAAACTTCATACGTACTGGCTAAATTTTCGAGACGAGTTACCACTATTGAATGAGCTGAAAATAACAAGGCAGGCCTGTATCACAACTTCAAGGGGATTACTCCAAGTTCACGGCTTTTCCGACGCATCAGAAAAGGCTTATGGCGTTGCGATTTATCTACGCTCTACCGACGTCAACGGGAAGGTTGCAGTCAGGCTTCTATGTGCTGCATCAAAGGTGGCACCAACCAAAACCATAACTTTACCAAGGCTGGAGCTATGCGCCGCTCATATGTTAGCTCACATGAGCCATCGTGTGAAGGAGATACTACAGCTGGCAGATGATCAACTCTTTTATTGGTGCGATTCAAAGATAATTCTACACTGGATAAAGGCGGAATCATCTTCGTACAAAACATTCGTCGCTAATCGGATAGCCAAAATTCAGAGTAAAGAGTCGCTACAGCGGTGGGAGTACGTAAGTACGAGTTTTAATCCCGCCGATTTAGTCTCCCGAGGAACAAGCCCAAAAGCATTAATACAGTCGGATCTTTGGTTCAACCATAGAGCTATATATATAATGGAGATAGCGTGCAGTGACTTTTTTGAAGCCGGAGGTTTTCTCGCAAAGGACCGGCGATATTCACTATGGTACTATCAGCATCTTACTCACATGTATGTTAAGCCCCGGTATTGAAAAGAAAAAAAGACCAACCTCTAAATACTAGGCTAATATTTGCATTTCACTGCCACCGGGCATTAAACGCTCCATACAAAAACAGTCGCTTAAACTTCAAAATACTTCACAGTGCTTTATACAGAAACGGCGCTATGCGATCTCCGTCAGTTATAGCTCTATGGGTTCAACGGACCCGATTTCTTGAGAAAATCTTCGTACGATTGGCCATCAGAAGACGTTTCCTTCGAGGAAGGAAAATCTGAGCTAAGGCGAACATCGGTTTTATTAACCACTCAACAACAAAACAGTTTCATTCATCTAATCGACCATAGGAATTCTTTCTGACGTCTCACTCGCATCGTGGCATACGTAAGAAGATTTACAAAAAATCTTCAAATGGAACACAAGTTACTCGGTCCACTTGTTTGTTGTTGTTCTTGTTGTTTGGGGTGGGGAAGACACACCGAAAGGCGAGTCTTGAGCATTCAGGCCACAATGGCCCATTATACTCGAATCCCCAACCTCTACCCGAACTTTTTCGTCCTCCTCACGAATTTCAAAAGCTCAGGTAGGGAGCGAGAACGGAGTTCCTCCATCCTCATAACATCGACGCCGTATACATGCCTTCTTGCAAAAGAGTAAGCTGGACACTCGAGAAGAAAATGTTCCGTCGTGTCGTCGCTCTCGTCGCAAGCAGTGCACATGGGGTCGTCAATGATTCTCAGTCTGACCATGTGTAGGCCACATGAGTTATGCCCTGTGAGGACACCAACCATACTACTACATTCCTTTCTGCTCAGTTTCAGAAGAAAAGCAGCGGTTCGTCCACTTGGTCCCTCAACAAGGTTTCTGGTCTGCCGCATTCCCGGAAAAAGCCGCCATCTCTCAATGTGTGATTTACTCACCCACTCAGCAACGGCAGACCTAACAGAGGCAACTGGCACACCGAAAGCTGGCTCTGGTCCAACCATGGCTGACTCCGATCCAGTTTTTGCTAAAGCATCCGCTATTTCATTGCAATTTATCCCTTGGTGACCCGGAACCCATATGAGCATTAAGTCGTTGAATCTTCCAACAGAGTTCAACCGTTCTTTACACTCACGTACCATTTTCGAATAGACGATTGGGTTATCTAAAGATTGTAGAGCGGCCTGACTGTCGCTGCAAATGCAGATCATCCTGCCCCTCAATTTTCTTTCTATAATCCATTCAACCGCCTTAAGGATCGCATATACCTCAGCCTGAAATACTGAGGAATGTTTTCCTAAGGCGAAAGAGTACCTGAGATCCTCGGTCTGCAGGTACATTCCTGCTCCAGACCCTTCTTCAGTCATTGAGCCGTCCGTATGCCGTCCGAATCCGCTAGGCAGAGCGGACTGGTTTACCCACTCCTCCCTGCTCGGAATCTCAACTTGATATCTCCTTTTGAGCATATACATTGATGTCATAGCATCCGAAGGCATATCGAAGATAGAGTTCTCAGACAACCTTCGGGCCATTTCTCCATGACCATTGCAATGCCCTTTTCTCCACAGGCCCAGTCTAATTAGTCTGTGGGTAGCTCTCATTGCTTCTGCCTGAACAACAATATCAAGCGGTGGCAGATTGAGCAGCGCATCGAGTGCCACTCCCGGTGTGGTACGTAGAGCACCTGTTACACCGATGCAGACGGTCCTCTGTAGTTTAGCGAAACTAGCTCGGATGTATGCACATTCGGACTTGGTCCACCAAACCACTGATGCATAGATTAGGATGGATTCGTCTCTACCTGGTTTCGGGATGAACGCTACTCTGACCGGTTGCCAAGAAGATGGGACGTATCCATGCGCCAAGCATGCAGAAAATATCTTTCTGAGGATAGGCACTAGAACATCTGCCCCCTCTTTTAGCATTATTGGATATACACCGTCCACTCCTGGTGACTTGTAGCTATCAAATGATGAAATAGCAAATTTTACCGTTTCAACTGTCACAACAGCAGACACCATATACCAACTGTGCCTGGGCACTCTGTCTTTGGTCGGACAGAGTGTCTTAACCAAGCATTGATCGCTTTCGATCACCTGATTTCCTGGAAAATGGGCCTCAAAGAGGGTTCTTAGTGACTCAATTCTCGAAGTGGTATCTGTACCATCAGGTTTTAGCAAGGAATCCAGCCTAGCCGTGTTGTCTTTCTGAAAGACTTTGTGCAGCCTAGCCGTTTCCCTGGTCCCTTCCAAACTCTCACAGTAGTTCTTAAAAGAGGCTAGTTTAGATGTCTTAACCAGCTACTTGTATTCCCTCTGCACTGTTCGGTAGTGATCCCAGTCGGCCGCTGCGCCACTCTTAAGTGCGCGATTCAGAAGCCTTCTGGAGCTTTTTCTGAGCTTCTGCAGGTCCGCAGTCCACCAAGGAACTGTGGTGCCACATCGGCTCTTGCTGACAGGACACGATTCCGCAAAACACTGACCTAAGGTTAGACTTAAACGAGAAGTCACTTCCTCAATCATATCTGGCGTCCTCATTTTTTTTGGTATTTGAGACCTCTCTTGTAAGAGAGATCTGAATAAATTCCAGCCAGCCTTCCTTGAATTTCGTATAGCCGGTATGACAGGATTGTCAGCCGCCAGTCGGAATTCCAGGTATCTATGATCCGACAGAGTCTCCTTTTCCAGGACGCGCCAATTTGTTATTGATTCTGCGATCCTAGAAGAGGACATCGTCATGTCTATCACTTCCGTCCGCCTGGTTGTAACAAACGTTGGCTTATTGCCTCTGTTGTTTACCACGAGGCACGACGACATAATGAACTCCAATAACCGCTCACCCCTAGGATTGCATTTGCTTCTGCCCCAAACAGTGTGTTGAGCATTAGCATCACATCCAATGACAAGCTGTAAGTTGTTGGTGTCCGCGAATCTAACGAGCTCGGTCAGCTCCCTGGATGGGGGAGGTAATAACGAGTTATACGGAAGGTAAGCCGACACTACTATTATGTCTTGTCTTCTACGTTAGACATTTTGACCGCTACGACATCTTGACAGGTGAACTGCCTCAACATCGTCGCCTCTATCATATTTGATATGAAAAGGCAGGCACGCGGTCTTTCAGATCCTTCATCATAAAAGATCCGGCCTCCCTGAATCGAATCCAATCCACACACTCGCCTGTTGCGAATCCATGGTTCTTGTATTATTGATACATATGGGGATGTGTGCAGTATGTTAAGTCTCCTACTTAGTAATGCGGTAGCAGCCTTAGCATGTTGCAAGTTGATCTGGGTAAATATGATGCCGCAGTTAGCCATTTCAAGATAATCACCCACACATTACATCCACATACTACTACTACCTAGGAAGATTAAATTTAATCCTCCCAAGGAACAGATATGGACGCATGTCATATCTAGTTCGCAGAACCTCTACACTACCGCTATCTATGCCCAGTACAAGAGTTCAGCCCTCAGTGCCGTCGGGACTGCTGGTCTTAATCTGTTCATAAGCGCGCCATTTGGTAGTGTCAACTCCTGCGTTCTGGATACGAAGTCGGGCAAGTATTTCCTGGGGTTTCCTAGGTTTACCAGGAATCCAGCATACTGCCCGAATCAGCTTCAGAAAAGTGCCCCCTTTCGTAACCACGAAATTGACACGATTCTCCGCCGAAACCTTCTCCACGGCATCCGTCAGCCACTCGAATGCCAATGAATCTCCACAATGAACTTGCATAAGCCCGTCATAGACATTCATGCCCTCGAATCTAGGTGAGACCTTTGCTTCACCCAGGAGCTTCCATAGACCGTTCTCCAGAGCAGCAATATGACTCTTGGTCAGTTGTTTGCCCTGTGGACCAATGCCGATTACCGCCAGCAAGGCGGAGGTCACCACCTCAGAGAAGGTTTTGCCCTTTTTTGAGGTGGCAGTCTCCGCGCGAGCAGCATTCAGAGTGGTCTTCGCGCCTGAGGATCCAGCGTCAGCTAGGTCAGCTACACTAATCTCCCCGCGCATTCGCTCTGCCGGTACAGAACCAGTCTCTCCTAAGGTGGAGCAGTCCAGTTTGCCAGCTGCAGCGGCTCTCGAAGCAGACGGTGGAACATCCCCTTTAATGGCTTCCGTCCTCCTGATCCTCTTCGTCCTGCCAGAAGTTGAAGTCCGGAATTCGCTATCAACCGCAAGAGCTGTTTCAGGTGATTCCTAAACAGACCGATTGCGCTTAACAACGTTTTCACAGGCAGGCTTCTCCACGACATTACTACTGACCGCTACGACACCTGTCGCAACAGCCCCAGTTCTTGCCTTGGCTTTTGCCCACCTTCTTCTTTTCTTCTGGCCTTTGCTTAACTTATCCTCAAGAGGATATGAGCTTGCCGGTTTCGGATAAACCTCACTCGAAGCACCAGTGATTTCCGTAGTCGACGATGTCGGATTAACAGTGCCAAAAGCACTTGTACTGTCCTCAACCATCGATGTCGGATCTCCCACGCCACGAGCACAGGTACTCTCCGCAACCATCGATTTCGGATTAACCACGCCAGAGGCACTGGTACTTTCCTCGATCATGGGCCGATTCAGATTGACCGAAGACACAATCCCGGTACTTTCCTCCTCAGACTTTGGAGTCAAAATGACCGCTTCCGAAATGGTTGCAGCACATTCATTCTCCATGAGCCGTAGTGGATTAACCGTTTTTGTATTGTCGGTACTATCCTCATCGGCAAGCAGTAAGTCCTCCATGGAGTTACTGAGATCCAGTAGTGTGCTCCCACTACAACCTGGATCACCCATTGCAGTCATACATGATGGTGGGACCTCCAAATTCCGAGCCCCGGCCGCCGTAGCGGGTGGATTCCCAGACATGGTCCGGTTACCACTTGGAGAGTCTATTTCCATAGGCTTACTCATCATGGTTTTTGTCTTTCCTTTAGTCGACACAAGTGTCTGAAGCCCCCTTACCACGACAAGGTAGAAAGACGGAAGGGGGTTACTACAGAGGAAAATAATGAGGCGCTGCTTATTATCGTTCGTGACATACAAGCGCAACATTTCACGGCAAAATTTAGAAAACTTACCCTCGGGGATTAATTGGATAAACGCAACAAAATCGCGAGTTTGGCGCCCTTTATCGATGGAAACCAGATTATACGCGTAGGAGGAAGATTGCAAGCGGCCAAAATCTCCTTCGACACCAAGCATCCAATGCTCTTACCGAGAAATCATGCTCTTACTCGACTGTTGGTCACTGATATTCACAAGGAAAACTACCATGCTGGACCGCAAGCTCTTACGGCCATAGTTCAACAGCGTTTTGGCCACTTCAAGGTAAATTACTGGCTAGTTCGGTGGTTCAGCAATGTGTACGGTGCGTGAAGGCGAGACCCGTTATGTGTTCATAGCTAATGGGTAACCTCCCAGCACCAAGGATTCCACAAAGCCGACCTTTCTTACACTCTGGAGTTGATTTCTGTGGACCAATACAGATATGCTACAAAATCCGGGGGAAGCGTCCGCAGAAGGCCTACATAGCGGTATTTTGTTGTTTTTCCACCAAAGCCATCCATTTGGAGCTTGTATCGGACCTAACCACTGAGAGCTTCTTAGGGATATTGAAACGTTTCTTCGCACGGCGAGGTAATTCCAGAAGCATATACTGCGACAACGCCACCAATTTCCTTGGAGCATACAACAAGTTGGAGGAGGCTAAAAAAATGTTGCAGACAAAGGAGTGCCAAGAAGACATTGCATCACTATGTCTTTCAAAGGGAACGGATTTCCATTTCATTCCACCGCGAACGCCACACTTTGGTAGAATTTGGAAAGCCGGAGTGAAGTCAGCAAAGAACCTGCTTTTCAAAACCATTCATCCGGTATCACTGACCTACGAGGAGCTCGAAACGGAGATTATTGAGATTGAAGCCATCCTCAACTCGCGACCATTAACACCCCTGTCGTCTAACCCTAATGATTTAACCGTTCTCACTCCGGGTCACTTCTTAACAGGTGAAGCTCTCACAAGCATTCCGGAGGCGAGAATATCAACTGACCGCCCTGATCTACTTACACGTTGGAAGCTAGTTCAGTATGTTAAAACTGAATTCTGGAAACAATGGACGAAGGAGTATTTGAGTGGAGTTCAGCAGAAGACAAAATGGACGCATATATCTCCCAACATTGCACCTGGCGATTAAGGATGATTCGCTCCCCCCGTTACAATGGCACATGGGACGGGTAATTAAGGCCATTGAAGGAGATGATAAACTAGTACGCGTAGCTGACGTCCGTACTGCAGCTGGTGTTTACCGCAGACCCATACACCGTCTATGTCTATTACCCGCGCAGCAAGAAGATACGTCGTCAAAACCGCATGAAGAAAGCAGCGATGAACATGAGGAATCCAGTAATAGGACTCGAACATCCACCAAACATAGAAGCCCAACGCAGTCAGCGCCAGTAGACCCTGGACCAAAAAAACGTCGTCTACGAACTGGTCCGCTGAGCGCGATCAGTGCATTATTGTTGATCCTGTTTCTACCAGTCGGGCATTCAATTCAAGTAGCTCCGTTCCTTTCGCCACCAGGTCTCTACTTCGAAAATGTAGGAGTCACAAATCTCATTACAGACGAATGGAAAATTGTCGTGTATTATAATATGACAAACTATTGGAAAGTAGGTAGGGAGCTTGCAAAAAAAAAATTAACCAAATTAGACATGCTGTGCAAACGTCCAGAGAGCAATAAGTATTATGCGGCTATACAAGAACAACTGCAGCATCAATTTGACCAAATTCAAGAGCAAAACAAGCTTCTCAACAACAGCGAGCAAGGTATCCAGAAGAGAAGAGCCCCATTGGAGATTATAGGAAGCGTTGCTAGTTCTCTGTTTGGACTTCTGGATCAAGACTATGCAAAGGAGTTGAGCCAAAAAATCAAGATATTACAAAACAACGAAGCCCGCTTACAAAGCATGATCCAAACTCAAACACTTATCCTTGAATCCACAACAAATATATTGAAAAAGGGTGAGGAAAATATAAAAGAACAGTTCAAACACATGGATAGAGAGATAGAATCACTGAGCAATCAACTGCAGGTACAGCAGCTACAGCAACTAACTCTCATTAAACATGCAGAATTACAGAAACATCCAAACCGCGCTGTTGGATGTTCTCTTCAACATTCATCATGGGATTATCAGTCCACTGCTTATTACACCGGAGCAACTGGAAGCAGGAATGCATATGATTCGACCTCACCTACCATTGACTCGGCGACTACCAGACTACGAAGACCATCTGAATATTCTGCAACTGCTCCGGTTGATGACAATACAAGGCCGAGCTACACCTGAATTCATCATCGCAGAAGTAAGAATGCCTCTACTCACCAATGAGTGTTACGATACATTTCGAAAAACTCCAATCCTAATGGTTATTAATAATACGAACGCACACGTCATCCCTTCAACTGACATGTTGATTATTGATCCGCACCGAGACCAATACTTGCCAATCACATTAGACGATTTCAGCAAATGTACCCAGCTCTTCGAAAGCGAGTATTTTTGTAGATAAACTCACCCTATTTTTCACAAAGGATCTGACCAAAGCCGCTGTGAAATTTATTTATTGAACAAAGGTGATATTTCCAAGGGTGTATGCAATTTAATCATTACAGATGAGCTTCGCAAATGGACACCCCTTCACAGCCGTAATGACTGCATCTACGTTGTCAATAATTCAAGCACTATCAACATCGTGTGTAACGACAAGCTGACCCAAATTACCTTAGTCAGTTCTGGTGTCCTGACCATCGATAGTAATTGCATCATCAAAGATGAACACCTAACCATATCATCCCGCGACATGGTGTCCACGCGTGTCAACAGTTCATATACACCAACTATTGGGCATGATCTCAACTTCACTGCTAACCCTTTTAGGCAACTATCAAGCAAACAAGAAGAATACCAGCCCAGGAACGAGGAAATCACCTATCTTCAGGAGCAGTTAAAGAGGCTAAAATTCAACGAAACCGCAAGACTAGAGGACACGACGCAGGAAGTTCATCAGTTTTCCATTGCATACTCAAGTCTTGTTCTGCTATTGGCATTGACAGCATATATTCTATGGACAAGATGTACATTAAAAACGGCTGCTCCAGTACCAGCGCCCAGAAATAGGACGCCCCCGAACCAAGATTTCAACTTTCAAGGCAGCATATGTTGAAACGTGTTTCAAGGCGGGGGAGAATGTTCAATCTTCGCACGGCATTTTAATTCTATCTTATTACAACACACCGCATTTCTTTCCACGATAATAATAATATTTTTGCACACTAAATGTTTTTTCCACAACTACCTTAAATCCAAATATGTATCATGTGTCCAAAGCATATCTTTCCATACAGTCCCAAACACCCAAATATCCAATATCCCAAGCACATCATATCACGTGGCTAGCCTGTACTACATGCAGCCGCTATAATAAATGTATACCTTTCTTTTTATTCCCATAGACGTAAGCATAATTTAAGTATATAAGATGTTGGAAATATTTTAATGAACATCAGTTAAATCGAAAGTTTGTTTTGAATAGAGTTTTAGGAGAAGACCTTAAATTATACAAGGGGTATGTTCATATATGTTGTTTAAATGCGATGTGACTCTTTTGTCCCACCGCGATCGAGTCGTTTTCACCTTCACTGATTGTTCGAGTCGGATACAAATCCGCCTCTTGTTGTGGCTGCTGTGGTTCGGTGATACACCTACCCGACAATTTATTTTCTTCTCACACTGATACCAATTCAACCTGTATTTAGCGGCAATTCGCCACTGACTGCAACAAACAAGCAAAAACTCGAACACCTTCCTATTGATGGATGTTTCTTGAGATATAAACTGCAGAAGCAACTTGAATTTGAATAACGCAAAATTGAATTAGATGAAAGGCAAAGAAGAACTCTTAATTGGTTTCAAGTGAATAAACGACTGACTCAAAAATAACATTTACAATTTTTCATTTACAATTTTTCTTAATTTTCAGCTAAAATTTCTTATACTGTGGTGGGTTCACCTTACATGTGCCGGATGCAGTAAATGACACATGAGCCATGGGAACTAAAACCTGCTGACTTTCGTCTAGACAGTGTAAGATAATATAATTACGTTAAAAATGAGTTTTAGAATTTGATATATTGTACTACTATTGTAAATTGGGAAAAGTTGTATGTTGAGCTTGAACATCCTCCCCGCGTTGCAAAGCTTGTGTGCCTCTTCTACCACTGTCGATAGTCTGCACGCTTCTGGTGGTAATGTCCTCGGTGCTGCCCTCGGCGTGGTTTTGCATCGGTTCTTCACTTGCGACCATAATGCATACATCGCTGCAATGATGATGAGGACCAGACCCAGGTAGCTGATGGCAAAATGGTGTATCTCTTTCTCTTCGGTAGCGGTAGGCATCGTTTGTTGACTTTGAAGGTGCTGGATTTTGGTCTTTAGCTCATAAAGCGTTCTGAAGTTCTCTCTCGAATTTAGTGCAAATACTGGGGCCAGTTCATCCAGAGTGATCCCCAGAGGTGTGGCATTTGACAGTGACTGGAAACTGAGATTCGTCCGTACTGAATTTGTGAAGAGTTTGTGAGCTTGTATTGTCATGAATTCGTCCTTGATGACGCATGTGTCCGGCAGGTGGATGATTCCGGAATTTTCCAACATAAATTGTGATATTGTATTATCGCATACTACATTGAAGGGGTTCACGAAGTATATCCATTGATTTGGGGTTGCTAGCTGAGTCCATCTTGGTATGTGTTCTAGGGGTTGCAGGATGCAACTTCCTCTTTTAGCGATGTGATTAACGAAACTCATCTCGCAGACACTAATATTTGATCCTTGGCGGTATAGTGGGTGGAGCTGCTTGCACATACCATATAGTTCGATGCTCGGAAACGTTGGCATGATGTCACTTCTCTTTCTGATAGTGGATAGTACTGGTCCCTGTGGAGGCTAACTATCAAATAACTGGAAGTAAGCTGTATGGCCATTGCTGCTTCCTTGATTATGGTTGGTATGGACACTATATGCAGTAATTCAAATCTCTCATATAACGGCAACAGAATTCTAAGTCTACATATGAGATGATTAGCGGCCAAACGTCCTTCGATAGTGATGAGGTCATATAGTTCCGTTAGCTTGTCAGCCTTGGCTGGTAGACGTAAATATGATGGGAGGTTTGCCTGGATGGTTATTAACTCCGTTTGAAATTGTGCGACGGTTAGTAGCTGCGGGTTGATTTTCCCATGGCGTGTATCTATCAGTACTTCTAGGAGCGTAGCCTGCATTCGTTGGTAGCTGGTTGTTATCAAAATCATTCGCACTGCCATGGATGTGAACATCTGTGTTATATTCTGGTCGTTCAATTCGTAAGTAATATTTTTCATTTGGTTTCTATTTTGATTTATAGCTTGTTCGATGTCCTTCAGTTGCCGTTCGATCGTTCCCGCTGACTTCAACATGATGTTGGTGGTCGAATCGATAAGCGAAGTTTGGTTTTTTAATAATGATAGCAAGTGCTCTTCATTCCTTGTCACTTCACTTATAGTTTGCGACATTTTTGAGGCGTATTCCGAATCCAGCACCCCAAAAAGAGAGTTGGCAATGTTACCGATAATATTAAGGGCTCCTCGTTTAGATCTACGATTGACTGAACCTTGACCGTTGAGCAGTTCATTGTTGTTCTCAATATCCTTGAACAACACTCGGAACTGAGTGACAGTATCGCTACAGGAGAGGTTATTTGCGAAGCGTTGACACATGTACTCCAAATTTTCGATTCCAGTTCTTAACGAGCCTAGCTCCTTCCAGTAATTTTGCATATCATAGTACACCACTAGATTCCACTTGCTCACGATGAGATCGGCTGATCCTAATCTCTCAATATGTAGACCTGGAGGCGTTTTGAAGGGTGTTACCTGAATTGTCTCGCCAAGAATTGGCACGATGAGGCTGATCAGTAATATAATGTTCATTAGAAGAGTACTGTATCGTGGTTGCTTCCTTCGAGGTGCGCTCGGAACACTTGCGGAGCTGCTTGACTCCTCAGTAACGACTGCCTGCCGAGGTGCACGTTTGCATCCGGGAGTTCTAGTCGGTAAGTCTACTGCTGAACGGACTGTCTCGTTATCTTCTAGAGTTGGATCATCTTCTTCTTCGTCTTTCTGTATTGGCAGCGGCGCTAGTTTACATATGGGTCTCCGGAGCACACCTGATGTTGTTTTGACGTCAGCGACTCTCATAAGTCCTTCGGTACCCTTGATACCTTGAATAACTCGACCAAGTGGCTATTTCAACACCGGTAAGTTATCCTCCTTTAGAATGACCATCATTCCTGGGTGGATATTTTCGCAACGTTGTTTCCACTTATATCGATGTTGAAGCTCACTTAAATATTCATGGGACCATCTTTCCCAAAATTTGTACTTTATGTCGGTGATTAGTTTCCAGCGCTGGGATAAGGTAGATCGAACAGGAGTGGCATGAACATCGACCGCGCTGGTTAGAGGTTCACCAATCAGGAAATGTCCTGGGGTTAAGGCCGTCAGATCGTTAGGATCCGTTGATAATGGTGTCAGTGGGCTAGAGTTGAGAATGGCATCGACCTCGATCATTACCGTCTCCAATATTTCGTAAGTAATTGTTGCCGGGGCTACGTGCCTTGGCAGTAGACGTTTAGTGGACTTCACTGCCGCTCACAAGCCACCAAAGTGCGGTGCTCGGGGTGGGATGGGATGAAAATCCATTCCTTTGGTAGTGCAGAAGTTGAATATCTTCTGCTGCGCCGTTTCCGAATACAGCGATTCCCTTAGATCGCCTAGCTGGTTTTCGGCTCCGATGAAATTCGTGGCATTGTCGCAGTATAAGTGACGGAAATTTCCTCTCTGTCCGATAAAACGTTTGAGGGCTCCAATAAAGGCCTCCGTGGTTAGGTCACTCACAATCTCCAGATGGGTTGCTTTGGTTGCGAAACAGCAGAGCACCGACAGGTAGCATTTCCATGGCTGGCTTCCTCTTCCCTTAAAATGAACCGAGAAGGGGCCCGCGAAATCCACTCCCGAGTTCACAAATGGTCGGGCAGGTTGAACTCGCATGGCCGGCAGATTCCCCATAAGCTGAGCTTATACCTTTGGTCTTGCACAGGAACAGCGAACACAGTGCTGAATGACGGATCTGGCTGAAGTTTTTCCTTTGATTGGTCAAAATCTTTGCCGTGCTATGGACAGGAGTGTCTGGACTCCAGCATGTAGATTGGCTGTGTGAATATCCGTTAGTATTAGTCTAGTGACATAGTGCGCGTAAGGTAGCAAGATCGGATGCTTAGCATTATAGGACAGTGTTGACGCTTCGAGTCGCCCGCCAACCCTAAGCAGACCGACATCATCAAGAAACGGATTAAGACTACTCAATAAGTTGTTTGCGCAGATCTGACTCTCCTTCCTTAAAGCCTTCATTTCGTTTTTAAGTCCTTCAAGTTGAGTTTCCCGGATAATTAGTGCTAATGCTTCCTCCAATTCTTCTACCGTCAATGGGGATCCTCCGGGTCCTCCTGTTTTTGGGTGTCGGCTGCGTCTAACAAAACGCAATACATATGCGGTGATACATTGTAATCGTTTGAAGGAGTTCCGATGATCAATGATGTGTACAAAGTGTGGTGAGTCCTTAACAGCGGATAAGACCAATCTAGGTTGTTTCTTTTCTAGATCAGTTTCTCTTCGGCAATATTCGTTGGGCCACCCCTTTTCGGTGCCGTGTAGAAATGCTGGGCCATAGAACCACAACGTGCAGTTGCTTAAGTTTGATGGAGCTAGTCCTCTGGATAAGAGATCCGCTGGGTTGTCTCTTGATGGTACGTGTCTCCATTGCTCTGGCGACGAGTGTTCGTGAATAGTGGTAATGCGATTGGCCACAAAGGTGTGGAAAGTTCTTGCTTCATCGTTCAACCAGTATAGTACGATTTCAGAGTCTGTCCAGAAGAAGCATGGTAGATTTCTCAGCTGCATATTTTGTTTTAATCGATGGACGAGTTCTGCTGCCAATTTAGCAGCACATAGTTCTAGACGTGGTATCGTGACAACCTTTACTGGTGCAACTCTAGATTTGGCGCATAAGAGATTCACAGTTTTAGCTCCATCGCAATGTTCGCTCGAAGGTAGACGACCGCGCCATAGGCCTTTTCGGACGCATCTGGAAAGGCGTGTATCTGTGTGGAGTTCGATATCCTGCCGTTGAAAACATGGCGTGGTATCTGAAGTTCAGTTAGTTTGTGTAGTTCAGTCCGAAAACGCGTCCAAGCGGTACGTAATTCCATGGGAAGCGTTGCGTCCCAGTCCAACTTAAGCGACCATAGATTTTGGATAAATATCTTGGCAGTCACTGTCACGGGAGTCCCAAGGGATCAAAAACATGCGCGATGTCGGATAGTGCGGATCGTTTGGTTACCTTCGCTGTCTGGCCTTCAGTGATTTTGATGTGAAATTGATCAGTTGTAGGACGCCAAATCAACCCCAAGCTTTTAACATGTCCTTCGATGTTATCGACCAGATCTACTTGTAAAGCTCGATCTAATAACGGAACTTCCTGCAACAAGTCGTTGTGGTTTGAACACCATTTGCGTAGTTTGAAACGAGCAGACTGTAGAGTTCGTATAACTTCTTCCTGTTGGGTGCTATGTGCTGAAAGTTAACTTCGCTCATGTGGCCTAACTCACGGTATTCGTGCATGAGCTTGGTGTACATTTCCTTTAGATCCGGACTTTTTGCCAATATACGTTCCAACTGTAAGAACCGCGTAAGCGCTATATCCCTGGAGTCACCCAGATTGTCCGGGTTCCGTCGGAAAGGTA
The DNA here is from genome assembly GCA_949128065.1 of Beris chalybata. Classification (NCBI taxonomy): domain Eukaryota; kingdom Metazoa; phylum Arthropoda; class Insecta; order Diptera; family Stratiomyidae; genus Beris; species Beris chalybata. The sequence continues at coordinate 61,672,237 of OX421895.1, read as the reverse complement.
GGCGGACTTCGAACTGACCTTCGGTCGTCCTTCTGACCGTCTGTTGGTAATAAGTCTCACACTTCACCTCGTGAGCGGTTAACGTCGGAACGGAAGTTTCACCTTCTTCGAGTTTCCAAAAGCGCTCCAATTGCTGATTTAACTGTTCCTGAACATACCACACGTGACTTGCTGTGGTATCGGTGCCGGTGCCTTGCCTGATACTATCCATCCTAGAGTTGTATTCTGGAGGATGGGTCCTCCTTTTCCAAACTTGATTTGCCCGACTGACAGAAGGTCGAGGTACACTTCAGCTCCGATTAGTAGGTCAATAACACCAGATCGATGGAACTGCGGATCTGCTAATCGAATGTTTCCTGGAATGGACCAGGAGGAAACGTTGAGGTTATGGCTCAGCTGCGGTGATGTGATTTCCGGCAAAATGAAGGCATCTACCCTGGTTGCGAACTGCGTTACGTTTGACTGTACCAAAACGTTGACTTTCCGCCATGTTCGTTGAGACAGGCCTCCGATGCTACGAATGCGAATTTCTGAGTGCCCTTCTGGGAGTCCCAATTTCCTTGCTGCTGTTTCGGTGATCAAATTGATCTGGGATCCTCTGTCTAGCACTGCGCGAAATTGCATGGCTTGTCCTTTATGGTTTGAAAGACTGATGAGTGCGGTGCTTTATATTGCTTGAGATTCCTGAAGCAGGTCGCCCTCCGTTGCTAGGAATACCGAGTTCGTAGGGTTGGATGATGTTCGTGGTGCTACAAATGCTTCGGTCTCCTCATCGGTTAGTTCGGGTGCTGACGGTGAAACTGTTGAAACGATCGTTGTTTGTAAGGGTTGAGGCTCAGCGTTTTCTCGATGCAATAACGTGTTGTGCTTCCTATTGCATTTCTGGCAAGTCTGCGATGAACACTGCGAGCTGGTATGTCCGGATTTTAAGCAGTTGATGCATAATTTATATCGTTTGGCAGTTGCGAAACGATTCGTTGGAGTTTGTGCTAAAAATTCCTTACACGCGAAAACTTGATGTGCCTGATGACACACAGTACAGGTTATCGTCTTCGCAGTCGTAGCCAATGATGATCGCGTGGATCCTCGATTTTGTTCAGCGCCACTGCTCCTCATTCCCTGGGCACCAGAAGGCCACACATGCTTCTCAGTGCCTAGCGCCACCAATGCATGGAAACGTAGCTCGAGAAATTCTAACAATTTCGTCACGGATTGCAGCTCCTTGGGCGATGTTAGACCTTGCTCATAATGAGTGTGTGTTTGCTTATCCAGTATTTTTAGAATGATGAATATCAATAATGCGTCCCATCCATTCCCTTGTGGTATCGTGTAGGGAGCGTAGTATGGTTGCACTTCCTCCAGTCATTGCCGGTTGGAACATCATTCTATCAATTAACGAGTTGACCAGCAGGCACTGGTTGCCGTATCTGGATACTAGGATACTCCCGGCCGTGTCGTAGTCGTCTTCTGTTGCCGACAAATGTTGGATCAAAGATTTGGGCTCTCCCGTCAAGTTGCTGGGGAGGTAATACATCTTCTGGGCCTTAGAGATGGGTTGGTTGTGGATCAGTTCGACGTAGAGATTGCGAAACTGCATCCATTGAAGATAGCTACCATTGAAACTTGGCAACGTTATTTTTGGTAGCTTCAATTGTCCCTGTATAGCGTTGACCTCCGTACGTATGATTGACGGCGATTGCGAAGTAGTCCGATCCAACTTTTCTTGCAGCTCGATCAGCAAGCGTTGCAGCTGCCTGTTTAGTTGAGTGAAGGACTCCGCCTCATAATCCAGGCGTTGTTCTTCACTTGGTATTTCATAATGCCATTCGGTAATTCTGCGAAAATCATCCTGTAGAAGACAAATTTTTTGCTTATAGTAGGCCGCCGATTGAGTTGCGACTATTTCCCTCGAGATCTCCGTTACGAGGGAGGTCATGGCTGATGCTGCAGCCCATATCTGTCGAATCTTGCGTTGCTGCTTGTCAAACTCGCCAGGAGTCCCTTGTTGGGACAATAAACCTTGTAGAGCTGCGCATTTCATGGTTTGGAACTCCGAATGAATCCGTGCAACCTGATTGTGGAGATCTTCAGCAAAATAGGGGTGCGTTGGGTTTTCGGGCCGGGACGCCTCCATTAGTGCATTCCCTTCCTCGAACTGTTCCCAGTCTTCCTGCAGCACACTCCTACGTCGTTCTAGATACTCCGGTGTTCGCCGGGCTGGGCCATCCTTCTTGTAATTGCTGAAGGCCTTCTCGATGGACTCGGCTAACACCAATTGCCGTTTGGCGCAGTCCTCCATTGATGACATTGCTGAAACCAACTTCGATAAATGCGATCAATGTAACAAAACGCGATAAATGCAATGAATGCGATAAAAATGCGAAGAACACGTGACTCGTGATTGGAATCACGTCGGGGTCACCAAAATGTTTAAATACGATGTGACTCTTTTGTCCCACCGCGATCGAGTCGTTTTCACCTTCACTGATTGTTCGAGTCGGATACAAATCCGCCTTTTGTTGTGGCTGCTGTGGTTCGGTGATACATCGACCCGACAATTTATTTTCTTCACACACTGATACCAATTCAACCTGTATTTAGCGGCAATTCACCACTGACTGCAACAAACAAGCAAAAACTCGAACACCTTCCTATTGATGGATGTTTTCTTGAGATATAAACTGCAGAAGCAACTTGAATTTGAAAAACGCAAAATTGAATTAGATGAAAGGCAAAGAAGAACTCTTAATTGGTTTCAAGTGAATAAACGACTGACTCAAAAATAACATTTACAATTTTTCATTTACAATTTTTCTTAATTTTCAGCTAAAATTTCTTATACTGTGGTGGGTTCACCTTACATGTGCCGGATGCAGTAAATGACACATGAGCCATGGGAACTAAAAACTGCTGACTTTCGTCTAGACAGTGTAAAATAATATAATTACGGCTGGTGACCTTAGAAATGAGTTTTAGATTTTGATATATTGTACTACTATTGTAAATTAGGAAAAGGTGTATGTTGAGCTTGAACATATGTATTATTTATTTATTTATTTATTTCAGTTTCATCAAAAGCAGATTACTTGCAGTTAGTTACAGTAGTTACTTACAGTAATTATAACAAAAAAAGCAGTAATTATAACAAATTATAACAGAAAAGCAATAACTGAAAAGAACGAATTACACAGAATTTTCAATTATTTTATTCAAAGCTGACTTCAGCTGTGTCGCGCTCATGTCAAAATCAATAGCATGATAATAACGGTTAGCAAGACGTGAAATGGATGTGATCGGTTCATGTTGCCCATAGTTAGTCCGATGATATAATATGTTTAGTAGTGTATAGTCTCTCAAAGTACGACCCGGATTACGGAAAGAAATTTCTTGTAGCAATATCGGGGCATTATCATAATCGCCCATTGCAAGAGAACTGTTGCTGCCCTATGATCCATGAGAGTCATACTGAAACTGATAATACCTATGACATACAAAACGGATAAAAAGTCATACTGTGAAATGTTTGTAAATTACAGTTCTTTGAATAACATATTTTTGCGAAACTATCTAGTTGATTGACAATATCAGTCGAATAAGCATTTTTTTACTTCGATTATCGGAAAATTAAAAAAAAAATCGTAAGTACCTATTTTCTAAAGTCGCAAAATATTCAATTTCAATGCAATCTAAAACAGCAAATCAAAATGAAAATATGTGGAAAAAGGCAACAATGCAAACAAACTTTCCCTTTTACGGCAGTTTTGTGAACAGGGTAGCAAGGCAGTTTGCGAAAGCTTTTTTCAATATCGCTGATTTGTGTAACCAAAGTAAAAGCTCTTTCGTTAGTTTTTAATGACTTGAGACATCTTATAGATTCTATTGTCTTTGCTCCCGGTCATTCCAACCGCATTACTTTCTTCTACCTGGGTCACTTTTTATGCCCCAAACGATGATCTAGCCGGGATCCAAGCCGATCATCTATATTACCGGCTCCAACCATGGTTGCGCAGTAGTCGTTCAAGTAGTTTTAATTGTTTACGCTTGCTCAAATGACGTGAATTGTCAGGTTCCCAGTTGGTCACTTGTCTCTTAAGAGACATTGTTGAAATCCATCAAACGTAAACAAACTAAATGTCCCAGTTGGTCGCGTCTGCGAGAATCTCGCAGATATCTCGAAGACTATGGCGGCCTGTCTGCGAGATTCTTCGAGACGTCTTATGGGAAAAATACACGGCATCGAGACAAATGCTCCCCGAATCTCGAAGACATGCCTGCGAATGTCTCGATAGAAAAATTGCTTTGGCAATAGCGCCATCTGTTTGATGACAGCGTGTTGTGATAAAAGCTTGTACTCGTATGAATATTTCGCGGAGATTGCCATCAGCTGGAAATAAGAAAGGGGGCTATGAAATGAAACGTGCAGGCAGGGGCGAAGTTATCTTACTACAATATAATAAATATAAAAAACTAATAACGTAGTGACACATTTTCCATCACTTCACATCGCACTTGTGTCGTTTTACTGTAACCGCACTTGAACTGTAACTTTTCGCGTATTTAATTTTTATCGTGTTAGTCGCGGATGACATTTGCTGCGCTCGGAGTGATGCGGCTGTTTTTTGCCTTACAATTAGATCATGGTGCGTGCACATGTTTATATTGCTATTTCTTTCTATTTAGTGATGAAGAAAGATAAACAATATGATTCCTAGGCTCAAACCATCGAGATTATGTCTCTTAAGAGACAAGCGACCAACTGGGGTCAATCGTCGTAACGTCAAATCATTTTTTTATTTGTCTTAAGTCAATTTATTCATAGATGTCACTCTCGCACTAAAGTGAATTTGTCAATGTACCGGAATTTTCACTTTGTATTATTTCCCCTGAACTTTACCGAAATTTTCACATAGAATTTTTTGCAATCAATTTTACCGGAATTTTCAGTCGTTGATTTGAACTTGACCTAGAAACTAAATCGTGAACCTTTGTATTTTGAATATTAAACTCTCGTTGAATTTAATATGAAATTGAATCAGTGTACATTAGAGTAAATATAAAGAATTGTGAATATACGAGTGAAGTGTTTGTTTTGATTTCGCACAGTGGAGTTTGAAAATTTATAGCGATAATCGCATTGAACATTTGGTCCTTCGAGCCGGATATCGTCTGTAAGTCCTTTGACCCTTTCCTCTATATACTATATGTATACCTACATACTCTATATTTCGTACATAAGCATGATTCAATTTTATAATAGTCAAGAAAAAGTACATTTTGAAATGGAAAAATTAGTGATACAACAAAAACTGACGACAGAGCAGTTCTTGCGGGCTCAAAGTAACTTCCGTAATGATCCGAAATCGCGTAAAACGGTCGCATACCTCAACATAATCCTTGCAGGGCTTGAATCCTTGCATGAAACCTTCACGGAAACTCATAAAGAAATTCTTGATTCGCTCAGTGGAAGCGAAAAGGAGTTAGAAATGCCGTATTTCTCGTTCCGAGATTTGTTTGTCGCTTTAGTTCATGAACGTAAACCAATTTCCGATGTGGAGAAACTTCATTATTTGAAGTGCAGTTTAGAGGGAGAAGCACTAGGGCTTATCAAACAATTCCCAACCACAGATTATAAGATTGCGTGGAAGATTTTGAACGACAGATTCGACAATAAAAATGCGTTATTAACGTCACAGTTCAAAAAGCTGTTCGGTATTGTGAACGCAAACGAATCTTCCTCGTCAATAAAGACCTTATTGGATCAAACCGTGGAGTCAGTACAAGCCTTAGAAAACATGAAAATTTCAGATTTGTGGAGTACATGTGTAGTTTTTATGACGGCACGACGTTTACCTTCAGAAACTCGGCAATTATGAGAACAACAACAAGCGATAGATTCGGAATTAACTTCATTTGAAAAATTGAAACTCTTTCTACAAAATAGGTTCAAAGCATTGGAAGCTGCTGGACTAGAACGCCCGAAATTTGGAAAACCATCGACAACTACACAACAGAACACTCGTAATACCAATACAACGAATATTCATTCCCATCACAGCGAATCGCAATCAGCGTGTCTAGTATGTAAGGAGTCACATTATTTGCGAAATTGTGAATAATTCATTGCTATGGAACATCAAGAAAAATTTGAAATTGTAAAGCGCAACGGATTGTGCTTGAATTGTCTGGGAAGAGGACATCTTGCATCAAATTGCCCCAATAAATTTAGATGCTCAAGGTGCAAACGGGCGCATCATACTTTGCTGCATAAGGAAGAACGAAGCCCGATGTCTGTAGTGGAAGGTACTATTTCACCTCAAGCTTCAACTTCGCATGCAACAGCAGAATTTGTCGATATCAATTCTCTTGCTGTAACGACGCGAAAACAAGTATTGTTAGCAACTGCATTGGTAACCGTAGAATCCCCAAATGGTCGAGTCATCTTGCGAGCTTTACTAGACCAAGGTTCACAAGCTTCATTTATCACGGAATCTGCAGTGCAACAATTAGGCCTACAAAGGAAATCTGTATGTGCTAGTATCATTGGAATTGGAAAAACGAACGCTACCGTTGCCAAAGGATTAGTGCAACCAATGCTACTAGCTTGTAATGATGAAGCAATCAATTTTCAAGCCTGGATTTTAGACAAGGTGACAAATTAATTTCCAACTCAGACAGTTTTATTCTCCCAATGGGAAAAATTGAAGAATATTGAATTGGCAGATCCCCAATTTGATAAACCAGGTCGCATCGATTTATTACTAGGTGCCGATGTGTATGCTCTCGTGATCCTTGGTAATATTCGAAATTTATCAAATGGAACAATCGCACAACATACGAAATTAGGCTGGATCATCTCTGGTGAAGTGAAGTCAGCACATACATCCAACTATCAAAGTTTCAAGGTCGAAATAGAAACCCAGCAAGACGTGAGTGATCAATTGCGGAAATTTTGGGAATTGGAGGAACTGCAAGTTTCTCGAAAACTGAGCCAAGAAGAACAATTACGCGAAAATCACTTTCAAGCGAATGTTTCTAGAGAAAATAGTGGACGGTTCATAGTGAGGCTACCATTTAAGGATGATAATGCTAAGGATACGCTTGGACACTCCCGCACAACAGCTGTAAAAAGTCTAATATATATGGAAAATCGATTTTGTCGGGATGGAGAACATGAACATGAATACAGAAAATGCATACAAGAATATATCGACTTGGGTCAGATGAGTTTGGTCACCAACAAAACCGAAATTAGTGTTGAAAATGGAAACTCAGTGTGCACCGCGCATTACTTACCACGTCATGCTGTTTTGAAAGATAGTACTAGCACAAAGCTTCGAGTAGTCTTCGATGCATCACGGAAGAGCAGCTCTGGAGTTTCGCTAAATGACACTTTGATGAAAGGACCCGCGATTCAAAACGACATGATTTCAGTGGTATTGAAATGGAGATTGCATAAATATGCCTTTGTCGCTGATATAGAGAAAATTTATCGTCAGATCAACATGCACCCCAACGACGCTAATTTCCAACGGACAGTATGGAGATCCAATCCGTCTGAAGACATTCAGGATTATTGCATGAACACGGTCACATTCGGAACAACGTGCGCTCCATATTTGGCCATCAGGACTTTGCAACATTTGGCTGAAATCGAAAGACAGAACCATCCAGATGTATATGATTCCATCATGAACGATTTCTAAGTTGACGACGTATTGCCAGGAGGACTTGATCTCAACAAGACCATAAAGCATCGCAAAGCGATTTCTCAAGTTTTAGAATCCGGAGGATCTAAGCTGTGAAAATGGATAGCTAATGATGCAAGAGTTTTAGAAGGTGTACCTGAAGCTGATATCGAAATGAAAACTCCGTTGGAAATGGATCTTAATCAAGGCTACAAATCTTTAGGCATCGTCTGGAATCCTGCGACTGACCATTTCACTTATCGAGTAAAACTTCGAGTTCACAACGCACATTTCACTAAACGACAGCTGCTTTCGGACATCGCATGTCTTTATGACCCATTAGGATGTTTGGCACCGACGATCATTATAGCTAAAATTTTCCTTCAAACGTTATGGTTACATGGACTGAAATGGGATGATCCGCTTCCAATCGAACTTCACAATCGCTGGAATAAATTTAGAAATCAATTAGTGGAACTTGAAAAAATTAGAATTCCAAGATGGATATTGATCGACGGATCTTACAACTTTGAACTTCATGGATTTTCGGACGCGTCCATGGAAGCATTTGTCGCTGTAATCTATGCAGTAAGTCGCAGCAAAGGTAAGACGTGTGTGCATCTTATAATGTCCAAGACGAAAGTCGCTCCTATACGACCCGTTACGATTCCTCGTCTAGAACTGTGTGGAGCTCTGCTACTTTCGAAAGCGATGGAAAGAGTCAAGGATTCGTTGAAATTAGCTGGTGTAAATTGTTGGCTGTGGACTGATTCGCAGATAGTGCTTTCCTGGTTACGTGGTCATCCAACCAGATGAACTACGTTTGTTACATATACATATATACATAAGTGTTGGGATGGCAACACGGTTCAGCTGTCATCGAGTGGAGTAGAGCGTGGTTCTGGGCACATGCCTATAAAGTGTAAAAATAGGAACGTTAATAAAGAACTTATAAAGTATTATATTGTGTATCTTTATCTACATTGTCTGCCAGGCGGGCAGGACTACAACAGTGACGACGAGATCCGAATTCACGCATGAATTAAAAAGAAAAACGACATAACCTGCAAAGTGAATTGAAACTTGTACTTGCGCATTTAAGTGAAAGGAAACGACATGGATGCGGATGCAGTTAAGGCGTTAATTACAGCAATGGCTGAGCAGCAAAACAAATTTGCTGAGCAGCAAAACAAATTTGCCCAACAAATGGCTGAGCAGCAAAGCAGGTCAGATGCGACAATCGCGTCGTTGATCCAACAATTGACGCAGCACCAGCCATCGGCAGCCCCAGTGGGAACGTCTTTGCATAAAAATCTGGCGGATCGTATGGACAAATTTTCGTACAGTGCGGAAGACGACCTGACATTTGAGTTATGGTACGCGCGTTATGAGTCCATTTTCGTAACGGAAGCAGCCGGAATGACAGACACAGCCAAAGTTAACCTACTTACAGAGAAGTTGTCAGCACCAGATTACCACAGGTTCGCAAACACTATTCTCCCACTGACGAAGGCAACGATCCCCTTCGACGACGCTGTCAAGGAGCTTAAGCAGATTTTCGGTCGTCAGGAGTCACAGTTTTCATTTAGATACAAATGCCTCAAGACTGAGAAAGATGCAAATGAAAGTTTTTCAGAATATGCTGCGCGAGTTAACTTAAGATGTGAAAAATTCAGCATCGCAAAGTGCACTCCAGACGACTTCAAAGTCCTTATGTTTGTGCAGGGATTAAATAAAACACAAGACTCATTGGCCTTGGAGAAATTATTGACAAGGTTAGAGCAGCAGGAGTTGGAAGAATGTACCGACGCAGGATCAAACGGTAGCGTCAAGCTTAAACTTCACGATTGTGTCAACCTTGCAAACCGGCTGTGTGACTTGAAAGCTGAAAAGTCCATGGTTTTGTGTCCGGAAAGCATATCTAAGAGTGAGATATTGACAGTACATGGCAAGCTGAAGGAGAACGCGAACAGACCACGACCGGAAGCAGAAGCAAGAAGAATGCAGTACACCGACGCTGTAAAAGCAAGATTTCCGTGCCGCAAGTGTGGCGATATCCATTTCCACAGAGACTGTCCCTTCCGGGAGAAAGAATGCCCCGACTGCAAGAGAGTCGGACACAAAAAAGGATACTGTACGTCAGCATCGGCACGACGTCCCAGACGCTCGCGTGATTTCGACGAACGCAAGAGCCTCAAAGTTCAATCGATGGTTGCCTCGACGCGCAAGTTTGTTAAGCCCGCGATTGACAACATGAAGCTGAGACTACAACTCGATTCTGGTTCCGATTGGACGATTATCTCTGAGTCAAATTGGAGGCTGCTAGGATCGCCGGCGTTAGCCGTATGCGAAGAGCAAGCTGTGAGCGCATCAGGAGATCCAGTGAATATGCTGGGAAAGTTCAGCACACGATTAAAATTGCACGGTAGAGAGAGCAGCGGCATCTGCTACGTCTCAGCATCTAATTTGAATGTGCTTGGAAGCGACTGGATGGAAGCTCTTGACTTATGGAACGTGCCTATTGATAAACTTTGCAGCACAATTGGGCAAGTAAAGGCACCGTCACTAAACGAGAAGGTAAAAAACGAGTTTCCGTCTCTTTTCAACGACGCATTGGGGCGATGCAATAAAATGAAGGCATCACTCACGCTAAAGGAAGGTGCCAAACCAGTTTTTCGAAATAAGCGACCGGTTCCATTTGCTGCTGCAGCGCCAATAGCCGACGAACTTAAGCGGCTGCAACTGTTGGGAGTGATCAGCCCTATCGACTACTCAGAGTATGCAGCACCAATCGTCGCCGTCAAAAAGAAGGACGGCAGGGTTAGAATTTGCGCCGATTATTCGACGGGTTTGAATGACTCGCTGGAACCAAACCAGCATCCACTGCCAACACCCGAAGAAATCTTCACGAAGCTGTCCCAATATCGGGTGTTCAGTAAGATCGACCTTTCCGATGCGTTTCTGCAGGTGGAACTCGACGATGAGGCGAAGAAAATCATGACGATCAACACACACTGTGGTCTTTTCCAAGTAAATCGCCTTCAACCCGGCATCAAAACTGCTCCAGGCATTTTCCAACAACTAGTCGACACAATGATGAGCGGAGCGAAAGGTGCATTCCCCTTCATTGACGACTTTATCGTGGGAGGAGCTAATGAGATAGACCATCATGAAAATCTATTTGAAGTATTGAGACGTATCCAAAGCTACGGTTTTCACCTCAAGATCGAGAAGTGTTCATTTGGGCAAAAGAAATTGGAGTTCCTGGGCCACGTAATCGACGAAGACGGTTTGAGACCGAGTCCAGAGAAGATTGAAGTTCTCAACAAAATGCCGGCACCGAAAGACGTTCAGCAATTGCAAGCTTTTCTTGAGGCCGTTACATGGTACGCTAAATTCATTCGCCAGTTGAGGGACCTTCGCGGACCGTTGGACGAATTGCTGCATAAGGACGTCAAGTTCGAATGGAAACAAGTACACCAAGAGATGTTCGAGAAGCTCAAGAATACACTTTCCTCGGATCTTGTATTAACCCACTATGATCCAAAGAAGAAAATTATTGTGGCAGCAGACGCGTCGAGTTACGGTATGGGTGCGGTGCTCATGCACGAGATGCCGGATAACACTAAGCGACCAATAATGCATGCGGCGTGAGCATTCACAAGCGCCGAGAAGAACTACCCTCAAGTTCATCGAGAAGCCTTGGCGTTGACATTTGCATTATTCAAGTTTCATCGTTATATCTACGGTCGCAAGTTCGAGCTTCAGACCGATCATCAGCCGTTGTTGGCGATTTTTGGAGCAAAGAAAGGTATACCTGTCTACACAGCCAGCCGTCTACAAAGATACGCACTAATGATGCTTGCATATAATTTTGAAATCAAGTACATTAAGACGGAAAGTTTTGCATATGCAGACTTCATCTCTCGGCTCATAGCGAAACAAGAGAAGTCTAACGAAGATGCTGTTATCGGTAGAGTAGAGAATTACTCTATAACTTACTTTGCGATCGAAACAGCACGAATGTTGCCCATAACATTTGAAGCTCTCAGGCAAGAAACCAGTAGATGCCAAACGATGAAGGAAGTTTCAGATTGCATCGAGAATGGGTGGCCAAGAACTTCGAAGCAAATCGATAACGCGGACGTTGCGAAATTTTTCGCCCGACGAGAATCACTCACTAGCATTCAGGGGTGCATCTTTTATGGACACCGAATTGTTGTGCCAGCTTGTTATCGGGGGACAATATTGAAGGAGCTGCATCAAGGCCATCCAGGAGTCGCTCGGATGAAACTGTTGGCACGAAGCAAAGTTTACTGGCCATCCATTGACGACGATATCGACAAAAGGTGTGGGAGCTGCGCAACAAATTCCAAATCGCCGACCAAGTGTTTGTCAAAAGGTGTGGGAGCTGCGCAACAAATTCCAAATCGCCGACCAAGTGTTTGCTCCAGTCATGGCCCATACCGGAAGGACCATGGTCTCGTATCCATATCGATTTTGCAGGACCCATAAATGGATTTTGGTATTTGGTTATTATTGATGCGTTCAGCAACTGGCCAGAGGTATACAAAATGCAATCCACAACGACGTCGAAGACAATTGAACGATTGGAGGAAGCCTTTTCGCGACAAGGCCTTTGTGATACATTGGTTTCTGACAACGAGCCACAGCTGGTTTCAAAGGAGTTTGAGAGTTTCTGCAGAGAAAACGGTATTGATCACATCAGAACGGCACCTTTTCATCCCCAATCAAACGGTCAAGCTGAAAAATTTGTCGACTCGCTGAAAACTGGATTACAGAAGCTGGAGGGAGAAGGTAATGCTGACCAGATTTTGCGCAAGTTCTTGCTATGCTATCGTTACACACCATCGGCATCCCTCGGAATGAAGTCACCCTTCCAGATTATGACCGGCCGTACTATGAAGACCAAGTTGGATTTATTGAAACCGGAGCATGACCGTTCTTGCAAGCGGAACAGGACTATGGAGCAGCAATTCGATCGGCACCACGGAGCCAAATGGAGAGAATTCGATGTCGGCGAAAACGTCTTTATCAAAACGTACAGCAACAACAAATGGAAATGGTCACCAGCAACTATTGTTAAAAGGTGCGGTGCAGTTAATTACTTGGCACTTACTGAGGTTCTGTCGGGTGATCGCGAAGTCAACGTCCATGCAAACCAAATCAAAAAGCGGTTTACTTTCCTCGATAACGGAAAAAACATTTTACTCGATTGTTTTGATATCCCTGCGCCGCCAATCCCTAGAGCAGTGGTGACTGGGTTCCAACCGAGTTCAGAACCTGAAGAGTCTCCCAACGAACGACCAGCGGACCAAGCAGCGGACCAAGTAGACGAATGTGATGAAGATCCGCAACCGCGTCGAGCTCAACGAACCAATGCAGGAGTATTACCTCAACGCTATAAGGACTTCGACATGACGCGACTTGTACATCGAACCGTATGATCCATCTTAACGGGGAGAGATGTTGGGATGGCAACACGGTTCAGCTGTCATCGAGTGGAGTAGAGTGTGGTTCTGGGCACATGCCTATAAAGTGTAAAAATAGGAACGCTAATAAAGAACTTATAAAGTATTATATTGTGTATCTTTATCTACATTGTCTGCCAGGCGGGCAGGACTACAACAATAAGGCTACGTTACACGGACAAACGCAGTTAATGTTAGCATTTTTGAGAAGAAAATTTTGGCTTATTGATGGAAGAAATACCATAAAGAATTTCGTGCATAAGTGTGTAACTTGCTTTGGAACTAAAGCGAAGACTTCCACTCAATTGATGGAAAATCTACCTACATCCCGGGTCACAATTTCTCGTCCGTTTTCACATGTTGGCGTTGACTACTGCGGACCATTTGACTTGAAGGATCGAAATGGAAGAGGAAGCAAAATTCGAAAAGGTTATGTTGCCGTATTTATTTGTCTAACCGTTAAAGATATACACATTGAAGTCGGGAAAATTTTTTGCGGTGGACTAACACTCCAAAATTAAAAATTTTATTTTTCATGTCTAGAACATGCACTTTTAAACCATTTCCATTTGGTTTCATTCCATGGTCGACCTTAAATAAAAAGATATAGGCACTTAAAAAATGAACAAATTACTCACAATTTTCTGTCACTTTGACTTCAAAATGACAATTTGAAGGGCACCAGCATTGCCAGATTCAAATTTTTGTGGTATTTAATGACTTTTCGGATTGCATCAGCATTGCCCTGTTCAAACTTTTGTGTTCTTTGTTCCACATCAGAATTCCATCAGGCAAAACATTTAATGGCGCGAAAAGTTTGAAAACATTTACAGAAATTATTGTTTTTGGGTGACAAATGCTTCGAAATTACTTTATTTGCAGGTAAAAGAGTTATCATCCGTTCCAACCTGAAGATGGAGTAATACAGTATGTTTAATACAGTGTGTTTATGTTTTAGCAACATCGTGAAACCATTTCGGGTGTACCTACTGGGTGCATCATTTTGCAATGTACATTTATTGTTAAAGTAAAACTTGTAGACGATGTTAAAAAATATATATTGTTAAAAAAAAAAAATATCTTCTAAAAAATTTGTTTAGTTTGAGTGTGTTTGTTTTTCTTATGATGTTAATGTGCGATGACCAGCTTAATTTGTCATCGACAGTTAATCCGAAGTATTTTGTGAAATGGACTCGTATTAGAGGAATTCAATCGATTTGCGGTTTGAGGTCAATGTTAGTGGTGCTGGCTCGTGCCTTTCTTATGCAGTTATGACACTGGCTATTTTTGCGGCTTTAAAGCGGCTAGTAAATCCAAATGGAGAGGGATAAAAGACGTAACATACAATTTAGACTTTGGAGTGAGAGAGACAGTCCGAATAGCTATAAAGTGAGTACTGTCAAAAACTAGCCGCTAAATAGCCGCTGCACAGCCGCTACATAGCGCGTTCCAGCAGTGGCTCGCAACATTCTAGCACTTAATCCAAGAAAAATTCTGCTTCCAGTGGATTTTTGAACTACTACAACCGCAAAAATAGCCAGTGTCAACTGCATTATTGTGACATTTATCAAGTCCATTATGAGCCGTTGATTTTGAAAGTGGAATAAATCACTTTTTCAATAAAAAAATTGTTGTAATATTCTAACGACGTTTTAAAGAACACGAAGCAACTTTCTGAGAATCTATTGATGCAATTGTTTCATCACACTTTTAAGAAATACAATTAAATTTTCTTGAAATCAGTCGCAAGTAAGTTCGCAATGTTTAAAAATGATCGCAAGTGGTCGGATCGAACTGTCAAATATGACATTATCACAATCTAAGTCGCACTGTTTTATTTAAAAAAGAAAGTAATGCAATGAAAAATGCAAGAGATTTCGATGAGAATTAAGAATAATTCACTGATTTTCGCGTTCATATCAATTTCGCTTGGATTATTGACGCTAATAGAACTGCGACTCAATCCGGCCATTGTGTTCATGTAGCGTTTATGGACAGCTTACAGCGATCCATTGCAACTCGTTGCGATATTTTGACGATTGCGTTCATTCTATACGGCTCTTTAAGCATGTCGATTTATTATTCCACTTTCAAAATAAACGGCTCAGTACAAAAATAATCGGTATGAAGTTTCGGAACTTTTTTCTCATGTTCGCGTTAATGGCACACCATTCAAACTTAAGAAATATTTGTAGTTATACTAGGAGAACAGATTGAACAAAAAATTTTGGGTGGGGGCAGTTGCTTATGCGGGTGGTGGGTGAAAAACTTTAGATTACGATATCTCATGAACCAATTGCTCTAAAAAAATAAAATTCGGCTTGGGTATAAAGGTCGACAAATAAAAATTGATCAAAGTAAAAATTTTTAAGTGGGAGGTGGAGCATAGAAGTGGAGGGGATAACATTTTTTCAAATAAAACACATTTTATATCTCAAGAACAGTGTAAGATAGATGCTTAGAATTTTTACCAGAAGTAGCGCTAATTGAACACTAGTAGGGAAAAAAGTTTTGGGGTTATGGGTGTAGAGGGTGAGGGTGGGGAGGGTGAAAAGGAAAAAGTTTCGATGCTTATATCTTAAGAACCTGTAATGATATAAACCTTAAACTAGATATTTAGATAGAGCTATAGTAGCGGCATGTTGGAAAAATATAATTTTTTTAGGGGTAATATGGTACGGGGGTAGGGGGTGTTTTTCCTAACTATTAAATGGTTCATGCTAGAAAGTTGAAACTCGGTGTGTATATGTAAATCAACTAGAAAAGAAATTCTGATTTTTTTTGAATATTCATTGACGTTCAGAAAGGCAGGCAAAAAAAATTATCAGTAAGTATAAAATGCATATATTTTCACGATTTTCGTCATATCTACTAGGTCTTACCAAATATTGAATTCATTTCAATTCGAGACCGAATTGAGGCAAGGATTTCTCTTATCATTCAACCATGCAATTCAACTCAAACTTTTTCACAGTATATTAACAAATTTTCTACAATATAATAATATAATAATAATATTATAATAATATTTTTTTTAGAAATGATGTCATGAAACAATTGCATCAATAGATTCTCAGAAAGTTGCTTCGTGTTCTTTAAAACGTCGTTAGAATATTACAACAATTTTTTTATTGAAAAAGTGACTTATTCCACTTTCAAAATCAACGGCTCATAATGGACTTGATAAATGTCACAATAATGCAGTTGACACTGGCTATTTTTGCGGTTGTAGTAGTTCAAAAATCCACTGGAAGCAGAATTTTTCTTGGATTAAGTGCTAGAATGTTGCGAGCCACTGCTGGAACGCGCTATGTAGCGGCTGTGCAGCGGCTATTTAGCGGCTAGTTTTTGACAGTACTCACTTTATAGCTATTCGGACTGTCTCTCTCACTCCAAAGTCTAAATTGTATGTTACGTCTTTTATCCCTCTCCATTTGGATTTACTAGCCGCTTTAAAGCCGCAAAAATAGCCAGTGTCATAACTGCATAAGAAAGGCACGAGCCAGCACCACTAACATTGACCTCAAACCGCAAATCGATTGAATTCCTCTAATACGAGTCCATTTCACAAAATACTTCGGATTAACTGTCGATGACAAATTAAGCTGGTCATCGCACATTAACATCATAAGAAAAACAAACACACTCAAACTAAACAAATTTTTTAGAAGATATTTTTTTTTTTTAACAATATATATTTTTTAACATCGTCTACAAGTTTTACTTTAACAATAAATGTACATTGCAAAATGATGCACCCAGTAGGTACACCCGAAATGGTTTCACGATGTTGCTAAAACATAAACACACTGTATTAAACATACTGTATTACTCCATCTTCAGGTTGGAACGGATGATAACTCTTTTACCTGCAAATAAAGTAATTTCGAAGCATTTGTCACCCAAAAACAATAATTTCTGTAAATGTTTTCAAACTTTTCGCGCCATTAAATGTTTTGCCTGATGGAATTCTGATGTGGAACAAAGAACACAAAAGTTTGAACAGGGCAATGCTGATGCAATCCGAAAAGTCATTAAATACCACAAAAATTTGAATCTGGCAATGCTGGTGCCCTTCAAATTGTCATTTTGAAGTCAAAGTGACAGAAAATTGTGAGTAATTTGTTCATTTTTTAAGTGCCTATATCTTTTTATTTAAGGTCGACCATGGAATGAAACCAAATGGAAATGGTTTAAAAGTGCATGTTCTAGACATGAAAAATAAAATTTTTAATTTTGGAGTGTTAGTCCACCGCAAAAATAAAGAGCATACACAAAGCATACACAAAAATGTAATTTTAAAAAAATATAATTGAAAAGTCAGTTGGAAAATATAATCAATAGAATCAAGTTGTTTAAAATAAACTTTTTAGTATTTTAATATTACTAAATTAAGATAATAAATAATAATCTAATATATAAAAACTTAATATGTTTTATTAAAACAGTTTAGTGAAGCTAATAATTTAAGATAAGCTCCGCAATTGGTGACCCTAACGAGCAGTAACACGACGCCAGCAGCAACACACTCGTGTAGCGCAACAAAAATCTGGCTCAGCAACAGCAAACGGTGCAGCAGAAGATTGAAAAATTACAACAACAACAGTTGCAATAAGAATTCCAGCAAAAAACGAGGGAGCAGTAAAGCAAAGCCTACATTCTTTGAAGAATAAACTTATTTTAACATCAAGATACAAGATTTACGTTTTCCCGCAACGCTCAAGTAACGGCAGTAGAAACAATCAATTCAACAACATACATTAAAATTACGTAAATAAAAATTTTACAAACCAACGAACAATAATAACGAAAATCAATTCAAGAGGATCAGGTTTTCTTAACAAAAATTTTAAAAGAAAATTGTAACAAATTAACACTTTTTCACATTTTTTCCAAAACACATCAACACTTTCAAACATAAACATTTATATTCAAAATTTGAGTATTTAAAAGCAAATTATTATTTTCCGGTCGCACATATTTTCTGTCCGGGCGATTTTAAGTGAATCATTTTTCGAAAGTGCTGTGTTCAGTAAATTTTTTTTCCCTTTCAACGAAAACCTACCGTCGTGTTTTCAAGAAAGTGCTACGACAATTTTTAAATTGAATTGTCTGATAAAATTTTGAAATTTTTCGTCGCGCACCTACTTTTTCCTTTAATCTCAATTTCCAATTATAAATTCTCCAAATATGCCGTTAACAAGATCACAAACAGCAAATATAACAGATATTAACGGAATTGAACAAAACAACATGGACATTGAAGAAAACATTGATCATGTTAATATATCGAGTAATACAGATCGTAACAACGTTTCGAGACCACTTTTAAATAGTGTTTCTGTCGAGGAATTTTCTCTGCTTAAGGATCAATTGTCTGCACTTACTGCCACATGTACCTTACTATGTGAGCACATTAGTGCTAATCAAGACACAATATCGACTTTAACAACACAAGTCGAACAATTACAACAATCTCGCTCTCGTCCTAACAGCCTTTCCCGCAATAATTCACAAGTAAGAAACTCCAATAACAATCCACCTCCTGAATCTGATCAATGCTGGTACCATTTCACTTTTCAAGACAAAGCTCGTAAATGTATCGAACCTTGCAAATTTTTCGCCACTTTTAAATCAAATCTAAAGAACTAATTCTGCCAGTTTCTTCTGCGGCAGAAACTGCAGCCATAATTAATAGCCGTAGATTATTTATTACAGATAAATCATCCAACCTTCGATTTTTAATCGACACAGGATCTGATTTATCAGTTATACCATATAATTCAAAGGACAAATCACTTACTATTTCCCCTTTGAATATTCTATACGCAGCTAATGGTTCGCAAATTAAAACTTATGGGCAAAAAACGTTATCAGTTTCCCTAGGTCTACGTCGTGATTTTCAATTTCTTTTCACGATCGCTGACGTTACCAGACCTATAATTGGAGCTGATTTTTTGGAACATTTTAACCTAATAGTCGACCTCAAACGACGTAAATTAATAGATTCAACTACCAATATCAAAACAACCGGTTCAGTTGAATCAATAACTTCTGACGAAATTAATATTACTACTTTGGCTTCAGATAACTCAATATTCTTCAATAATGATTATGAAAAATTATTGCAGAAATTTCACGATTTAACTTTGCCAACAAACTATAATAATAAAAATAATAATAATTAGGAGTTAGTTATTCTTTCCGGTGTCAGTGGAGTGAAACTCCAACACGGAGTCCCCGACTGTGGACTAACCGCTATCCCTGAGGATATGACAAATTTGGAAAGAAACTTCACTGGAGAAGCCAGTTCATCATAAGATTGTGTTGGACTAGGTCCGAAGGAGCTGTTTCGTCATCGGAGGGCATAGACTCTTCAGAAGGTGTATTCTTGCCTACTAACCGAAACACCTTGACAGCTGGTGGGATCGCTGAGGTAAATTCTATATAGCCACATCCCATTCCAAATTTATTACCGAGAAGAATTTAATGGTCAAGAAAGCTTCTTTGGTAGCTTACCACGAAAAATCTAATAACAAAAATAATAATAATTTAACAGGCGTTTATCATTATGTTGATACGACAGGTCCTCCAGTTTTCGCAAAAGCCCGCCGTTTACCACCTCATAAGTACGAATCTGTAAAGAAACAATTCGAACACATGATGGAAATTGGCATTTGCAGACCGTCGAAATCACCCTGGTCAAGCGCATTACACATGATAAACAAGGAAAACGGAACAGATCGACCTTGTGGGGACTATAGACGTTTAAATTCAGTCACTGTACCCGATCGATATAATATTCCGAATATTCAAGATTTCTCTATAAATCTTCACGGTTGTAAGGTTTTTTCTAAGATCGACCTTACCCGAGCTTACCACCAAATTCCAGTACATGAATCAGATATTCCAAAGACAGCTATTGTAACACCTTTTGGATTATTTGAATTCGTACGAATGCCTTTTGGTTTACGTAATGCTGGTCAAACATTTCAACGTTTCATTGACCAAGTTTTGATCGGTTTACCTTTTGTTTTCAAATATTTGGATGATGTTCAAATTTCTTCTAAAACTCATGCCGAACACATTCAACATTTACAAATTGTTTTTGAACGTTTTCGTGAATACGGACTTAGAATGAACGTATCCAAATGTGAATTCGGAAAAAGCGAAATAAACTTCCTCGGATACACAATCAACGAAACCGGCATACGACCAATTTCTACAAAAGTCGATGCAATCATGAACATTGATTTACCTCAATGAATTATTATCGACGTTGTGTACCAAATGCCTGTGTAAACCAAGGAATTTTACAGAAGTTAATTATTGGCAACATTAAAAACGATAAATCTCCAATTACTTGGAATGAAGATGCAATTAAAGCATTTCAAGATTGCAAATCCGAAATTAAAGCAGCAACTTTAAGGGTACTTACACATCCATGCCCCTCTGCTAAACTTAATATTTTCGTTGATGCATCTAATTTCCGAGTTGGCGCTACATTACATCAAGTAATTGATGATGTCCAAGAGCCACTCGGATTTTTTTCCAAACGCATGACTGAGACGCAAAAGAAATATAGCACTTATGATCGAGAATTACTTGGAATTTTTCAAGCAGTTAAGCACTTCCGCAACCAAGTAGAAGGACGCGAATTTACAATATTTACCGATCATAAGCCACTCATTTCTATGTTCAACAAAAAACTAGAACAATGCTCGCCTCGTCAACTTACACACATTGATTTCATCGGCCAATTTTCAACCGACATTCGCTACATTTCCGGTAAAGATAATTTTATCGCTGATATGCTTTCGCGAATTCAAAATCCTGAAGTTTCCGATATTCACACAATTGATTTCGAACAACTAGAAATCGAACAAAATTTGGACAACGAATTGAAACTTCTATTGAATGACAGCAAATTAAGTTTGAATTTACAACTTCTAAATATACCAGGAACTAAATTCAAAATTTATTGTGATGTTTCATTCAACAAAAAACGTCCGTATATTCCATTAAAGCTCAGGAAAGTTTATTTTAACCTTTTGCACAACCTCAATCACCCAAGTATCAAATCTACAACAAAATTAATTACCGATAGATTTGTATGGCCTGGTGTTAACAAAGATTGCAAATTATTGGCAAAGCAGTGTATTAAATGCCAGAAAACTAAAATTAGTCGACATAATAGACGACCTTTGGCTACCTTTTTAGTTCCAAATGAACGTTTTGCACACATAAATATCGATCTTGTTGGACCTCTTCCAACATCTCGAGGTTTTAATTACTGCCTAACCTGCATTGATCGATCCACAAGATGGCCGGAAATAATTCCCATCAACGACATTACCGCTGAAACAGTTGCTAAAGCACTAATGTCTGGTTGGATTTCTCGATTTGGAATTCCCCGTAACATTACGACTGATCGCGGTAGACAATTTGAATCTATCTTATTTAAAGAGTTGACCAAGATCTTAGGCATTAAGCACTATCGAACGACTTCCTACCATCCACAAAGTAACGGAATGATTGAACGTTTGCATAGAACCATTAAATCTGCACTCAAGTGCAGCAATGCAAACGACTGGGTAGACTGTTTACCGGCAATACTTTTAGGTCATCGTTCGACCATTAAGGAAGATTTAAACGCAACTCCTTCTGAGTTAGTTTACGGTACCACCTTAAGGTTACCAGGAGAATTTTTTGACAAATCAACTAAAGAGGTTCCTCAAACCGATTACGTCAAAAATCTCAGATCTATTTTTAATGATTTTAAGCCGGTAAACACTTCGAATCATAATTCCAGTAGGATCAATTTCGTTCAAAAAGATCTTGAAACGTGTTCTCATGTATTTCTTCTTAACGATGCGGTTTCCCCACCTTTAACACCTTATAGCGGTCCTTATATTGTTTTAAAGAGGAAACCCTCAACATTTATCATTGAAATTCGAGGAAAAGGTCAGGAGGTTGCGATTGATCGCATCAAGGCAGCTTTCGTTGAACGCAACAGTTTCGTTTCACAGATAGATTCACAAAATTTTTTGAATGATAACTCAAACATAACTCTTTCCAACAATGATAAATTATTAATTGAAACTAAATTGAATAATAAAAATGTAAAAACAGTTAATTTCGATCTACAGCCACAAATAAAATTTTTTTTCGTGACCTCATCACTGGAGGGGGAGTAATGTGGCGTAGTTACACAATACACAACACACACACACACACACAATTTCATATATACATTTACACTTTACATAAAAAACACTTAACAATTAATCATAAACAAAGCATACACAAAAATGTAATTTTAAAAAAATATAATTGAAAAGTCAGTTGGAAAATATAATCAATAGAATCAAGTTGTTTAAAATAAACTTTTTAGTATTTTAATATTACTAAATTAAGATAATAAATAATAATCTAATATATAAAAACTTAATATGTTTTATTAAAACAGTTTAGTGAAGCTAATAATTTAAGATAAGCTCCACAAATTTATCATGAAATTGAATCAGTGTATGTACATTAGAGTAAATATAAAGAATTGTGAATATACGAGTGAAGTGTTTGTTTTGATTTCGAACAGTGGAGTTCGAAAATTTATAGCGATAATCGCATTGAACAGACATAATCTCGATGGTTTGAGCCTAGGAATCATAATCTAATCTTTCTTCATCACTAGATAGAAAGAAATAGCAATAAAAACATGTGCTCCCACCACGATCTATTTGTAATGCAAAAAACAGCCGCAACACTCCGAGCTCTGGAAATGTCATCCGCGAGTCCGCGACTTAAACGATGAAAACTAAATACGCGAAAAGTTACAGTTCAAGTGCGGTTACAATAAAACGACACAAGTGTGATGTGAACTGATGTGTCACTACGTTATTAGTGTTTTATATTTATTATATTGCTGTAAGGTAACTTCACCCCTGCCTGCACCTTTCATTTTATAACTCCCTTTCTTATTTCCAGCCGATCCCAATCGCCGAGTACGAGCTTTTATCACAACACGCTATCATCAAACAGATGGCGCTACGATAAACAAAATTTTGCTATCGAGACATTTACAGACATGTCTTCGAGATGTCGGGGAGCATTTGTCTCGATACCGTGTATTTTGTCCATAAGCCGTCTCGAAGAATCTCGCAGACAAGTCGAAATGTCTCCGAGAAATCTGCGAGATTTTCGCAGACGCGACCAACTGGGTTACCATGGATACTCTGCTTGTATACAACCCAGTTGGCGCGTCTGCGAGAATCTCGCAGATTTTTCGAAGACATAGCGGTTTGTCTGCGAGATTTCTGCGAGACGTCTTATGGGAAAAATACACGGTATCGAGACAAATGCACCCCGACATCTCGAAGACATGTCTGCAAATGTCTCGATAGCAAATTTTTGATTAGCGTAGTGCCATCTGTTTGATGATAGCGTGTTGTGATAAAAGCTCGTACTCGTGTGAATATTTCGCAGAGATTGCAATGTCTCCGAGAAATGTGCGAGATTCTCGCAGACGCGACCAGCTGGGTTACCATGGATACACTGCTTGTATACAACCCAGTTGGTCGCGTCTGCGAGAATCTCGCAGATTTTTCGAAGACATATCGGTTCGTCTGCGAGACGTCTTATGGGAAAAATACACGGGATCGAGACAAATGCACCCCAAAATCTCGAAGACATGTCTGCAAATGTCTCGATAGCAAATTTTTGTCGTTTTATTGTAACCGCACTGGAACTGTAACTTTTTGCGTATTTAATTTTTATCGTGTAAGTCGCGGATGACATTTGCTGCGCTCGGAGTGATGCGGCTGTTTTTTGCATTACAAATAGATCGTGGTGGGAGCACGTGCTTATATTGCTATTTCTTTCTATCTAGGCCGCGGTCTGAATTACGCTTTCTGCGCTTACACTCGGTCCGAATTACGCTCACAACGCATACAATTTGCACGGAGGGGAAATTTTCTGGCGCTTACACTACTCACGGTTTCGAGCATATGCACTGTGTGTACGTCTTTGCAATCTGTCGTATTGACGGTTAAAAAATTATAAACATTAAAATTTATTTGTGATATTGAAGAAAAATGAGTGAATGAAGTTAAAAGGGCGTCTCATGGTAAGTTCATAGGTTTTAATGGCAGATCCTTTGCCAAAGCCGTCTTTAAAGTGAAATTTAACTCACACATCCGACATTTCAAACCAACTGACATTTGTGCGCATACGATCGGTCCGAATTATGTGCGTTGTAAGCACGCATACAATTCGGACCGACAGTAAGCACTGTTGGTAATGTAAGCACCGTAAGCGTAATTCGGACCGCGGCCCTAGTGATGAAGAGAGATAAGCAATATGATTCTTAGGCTCAAACCATCGAAATTAAGTCTCTTAAGAGACAAGCGACCAACTGGGAAAGTACTTTATTCTGTCACATTGACGGTTAAACCAATGAAATTTATTCGTGATATTGAAGAATTACATATAAGACACGAGCATCATGTTTGCATCATGCATAACCGGCGAATATATTATGATTACTGTTTCTACTAAAAATTCGTGTGCACACAAATGTCAGTTGGTTATATGAAATGTCAGTTGATTGAAAATTAATTTTGGAAAAGAATTTTTAGTAGAAATAGTAATCATAATATATTCGCCGGTTATGCATAATGCTCGTGTCTTATATGTAATTCTTCAATATCACGAATTATATGCGTTGTAAGCGCGCATACAATTCGGACCGACTGTAAGCACTGTTGATAATGTAAGCACCGTAAGCGTAATTCGCACCGCGGCCTTAAGAGCCGTACAGAATGAACGCAACCGGAGTCGGATCAAAATGTCGCAACGAGATGCAATGGATCGCTGTAAGCCGCAAGTAAACGCTACATGAACACAATGGCCGGGTTGAGTCGCAGTTCTACTAGTGTCAATAATCAAAGCGAAATTGATATGAACGCGAAAATCAGTGAATTATTCTTAATTCTCATCGAAATCTCTTGCATTTTCCATTGTATTACTTTCTTTTTAAAATAATACAGTGCGTTTGAGATTATGATGTCATATTTGACATTTCGATCCGATCACTTGCGATCATTTTAAAACATTGCGAACTTACTTGCGACTAGAGTCACTGTATACTCACACACCCTTCTAGTAGGAGTTCGGCCGATAGCACAAAATTGGACTAGAAGACCACTACATAACCTGAAAAAAGGTCGTTTTCGTGCAGCCAAACATTTAACTTTGGCTGCACGAAATTTCTGTGTATAGGTGCATAGTATGTGTGCGCGAATTAAGGTTTTCTTTTGTAAATTTACGTACATTATCTATTTCTTTTATGGAAATTTCCTATTTTGTACCGAAAATTACACTGGTTTACTGGTTTTCGACCTGAGCATGCATCGGCCAAACCTTAGGTAGGGTGAGTAGTGTGAGTGCGTATACAGGAACCTTACTTGCGACTATCTCCGACGCTTAGCGTTCATTCTGTTTAGCTACATGCATTTGAAACTGTTTTTTTTTTCCCTCGGTTATTTTGACACTTCGATCCGATTCCGATTGCGTTCATTCCGTACGGCTCTTTAGACGAATACACAAATTTTTGCTAGGTCAACCCTAAAAATGCAGTGATCAATGGTCGCGTTTACGTGCAGACCAGACTTGTCTAAAAAGACCAAAAAAACCAGTTCGGTCGCACGCATAAATGTAAACCGGACCAGTCTATTTGGACTTATTTTGGTTCTGATTTTGGTACGAACCAAACGAAACCGAACCAGTCTAGTACTGGCACATAATCGGTCTTAGCCCAAAACATAACCTACAATAGTGCTGGCCAAACAAAATTAAAACGTCAAAGCATACATCTGTGAAAATAAAAATGAATGAACGGTGGACATTTGACGAAGTGTCCACTTTGCCCAAACTTAGCGATGTGCAGTTCCAAATTTGCATCCATGGTTGAAAATGATATTTAAAATGACAGCTTCAAATTGGTTATGTTGAAAAGCACACATAAATGCAAGACCAAACCGGTCTTTTTAGACTGGTCCTGTCTGCACGTAAACGCGACCAATGTAGCTTTTCTGACAAAACCCCATTATAAAAATGTCATTTTAATTTTATTTTTTTCAGTTTAACATCTCTATTCGGAAAGTTTGGAGTATTTTAAAAGTAGATCAACAAACCAGAAATTGGGTACGTTGGCAAAACCTACACTATTCCGATATTTTTTTGTAAATATATAGGTATACCTACTACAGTTTTCGTTCATGCAAAACCAAATCGAAATTTTCATGACCTTAACTGAAATGGTATAGGTTTTTCAAACAACCATCAAATTCGATACGTTGGTTCGAGATGCGTACTACACGAAAATTAATGCTCGAAATTTAGTTTCGTGTTCTACGATAGGGACTGAAGCCCGTTCAGTATGACACTCCGGCTCCCACGTAGTTTTTAACCATGGAGATATACATAAATGACGGAGATGGCAACACGCCGTTTCTGTATAAAGCACTTTGAAGCATTTTGAAGTTCAATCTAACGTTTTTGTATGGAGCGTTTCATGCCCGGTGGCAGTGAAATACAAATAGTAGCGTAGTATTTAAAGGTTGGGCTTTTTTTCTTGTCAATACCGCAGTTTAACATACATGTGCGTAAGATGCTGATAGTAGCACAGTGAATATCGCCGGTCCTTTGCGAGAAAACCTACGGCTTCAAAACAGTCGCTGCTCGCCATCTCCACTACATATATCTCCATGTTTTTAACTAACAAGGAGTGGTCGGATGACTTCCTTATGACATGATAAGATGTGCTGGACTTCCAAGACTTCAAAACTAGTGAAATCGCGATTACTTAAAAAATTTAACTGAGGCTCTTTTAGCATGGACCCATTTAAATATATGTTAAATTCGTAATTGTTTTGTTTTTAATTATTGCACATGAAGAATCAAACTTAAATTCTGTTTACAGTAGTTAGTAATAGGAACATGCAAGAATGACTAAGTGCAATTCAAATACCTTCCACATTTCAAATTTAAAAAAAAACTTAAAATCCTGTCTCTATTTAACTAAGAAATTTATATTTCCCGTAGACTTTTGTGTGCGGAATAAAAAATAATATATATATAAAATGGTCAGGTTTTCCCTTTGCCAAATTTTTGTTTAGCGATTTCCATCTCCTTTTTTATACTTTGTAAAACGTTGAGGAATTGTCTGAAAAAGAGATCATTCGAATGAACCGTGTATTTAAAAGTTGTAGATACTTACTTCAATCTCTCAGGTGTAGTTTGTTGCAAATTGTGAACATTTGTTAAACTTTTTGACCGATATAGAGCAGATACCATTAATTGCGCAGCGCGGCGAATAAGAAAACTTTCCGACAAGCGTTGAACAAGTCGCTCATTGTTGGCCAAATAACGAAATAGAAAACGTAAAACCATTGTGGCAAGCTAATCAGAACAGTTTATTTTTATATTTTTTGATAAGTTTCTGTTTAAGCATCAGTTGATTCTCCAGTAGATCAAGTTTATGTAGCTGTTCCTCCTTGTTACAATTAATACCCGTAAGTTGTTTGATTTGATTACGAGCACTGTCAAATCGCTTTTGTAGATCTAGAATCTAAGACAGTTTTATGAATTGTATGGTTGGTTGCGTTTAGGTCCGGCCAGACAGGTCTAAATAGACTAAAATGGAACTAGTTTGGTGATACGCATAAACCTTAACCACACCAGACCGTTCAAACTTGTTTTGGTTTTGATTTTGGTACGTATCAAATGAAACCAAAGCAGTCTAGTATGTATTGTGAAAAACGCACACCGCACATAAATGCAAAGCCAAGTACCAAAGAGGTTTATTTAGGCCACGGTACGAATAACGCTTTCTGCGCTTTTAGCACGCATACAACCGATCCGAATTGCGCTCAGGAGGCTTACAATTTGCATGGAGTGGTAATCTTCTGGCGCGTACACTGCTGACGGTTTCGAGCATAGGCACTGTGAGTACACTGCGTGCACACCATCGGCCCGAAATACATATGTATATGCGTCGTAAACGTGCCGATAATTCGGACCGGCGTAAAGCTGTTAGCAATGTAAGCAACATGAGCATAAATCGGACTAAGGCCTTAGGGCCTAAACAGAACACGGACTTCGACTTCGGAACGAGACTAATTAGTTTTTGACTAAATCTGTTGGCTGGACGCACACTGAAAGAGCAAAAACAGTTTTAGTCAAAAACATTTTTGTTTTTGCTCATTCAGTGTGCGTCCAGTCAACAGTTTTAGTCAACAACTGATTAGTATCGTGCCTTGGAGGCACGCGACTAATCTGTGTGCTCTGATAATTTAATTGCTATTGAAACAGCGACATATTATTGATTAGTCAAAAATGTTTTTGACTAATACTGTTTTTTGCTCTTTCAGTGTGCGGCCAGCCTAAGAGCCGCACATAATGAACGCAATCGCAGTCGCGTTGGAGTGTCAAAACAAAGGAGGGGAAAAACGAGTTTCAAATGCATGTGATTCTATGTAGCTAAACAGAATGAACACTATGGGTCTAAACAGAACACGGACTTCGACATCGACCACGCATTCCCTGTCTATTAGAATACACAGGATTATATGGTGATGCCCACAACACCGACTGTGCCCGCGACTTCGCTAAAGTAGGCAAATGGCCTGGGACCGCGCCGCAAGGTAGGCAATATCGAAGTCGACGTCCGTGTTCTGTTTAGTACTTATGGGTCGGAGAGTCGCAAGTAAGTTCGTAATATTCAAAATGCTCGCAAGTGATCGCATCGAAATGTCAAATATGAAATTATCATAATCTAAAACGCACGGCATTAAATAAAGTAGAAAGTTATAAAATGGAAAATGCAAGAGATTTCGATGAGAACTAAAAATAATTCACTGATTTTCGCGTCCATATCAATTTCGCTTTGATTATTGACACTAAGGCCCGGTATTTCAATGTAGAGATAACTTTTAGGTCTAGTATTTCCATATAAAGTTAACTCGAGTAGTTTTGATTAACTGACAACTTACAAGTTAGCTTTATGGCCCAGTATTTTAATGTTAAGTTAGCTTAGGTTCGGTATTCCAATATAAAGTTAACTCGAGTGGTTTTTGTTAACTGATAGTTAAAATAATTTTCCGTATTTCAATATCAGAAAACCTACAAAGGTCCGGTATTTCAATATAAAGTTAACTCAAGTGGATAGTTAAAATAATTTTTCGTATTTCAATATCAGATAACCTACAACGTGTTAGTTAAAGTGAGTTTCAAGTGAACTCATACTTCAGGTATCAGTTTACTTCTGATTATATTTTACTGACAGTTGTCTGTTGATAACTTAAAAATGTTTAAGTAACTTCTAAATTGACTGTAATTGTTCCTGTTTATTGAATTTACTTATTATCGATAAACTGTTAAGTATACTTACTAACAAAGGCCCGGTATTTCAATGTAGAGTTAACTTGTAAGTATTCAGTTAATCAAAACCACTCGAGATAACTTTATATGGAAATACCAGACCTACAAGTTAAGTCTACATTGACACACCGGGCCTTGAACTCACTTACTTACAATTTACAAACTTCAAACCAAACGCTTTTGGTAATACGCTTAACAAGCTAACTGTGAGTTAACTTTTTGGTATTGATTACGAAGCCATTTTACCAAAAAATTAACTCACAGTTAACTGACAGTTTACTTGTTAAGCGTATTTCTAAAAACGTTTGGTTTCAAGTTTGTAAATTGTAAGTAAGTGAGTATACTTAACAGTTAAAGTAAGTATACTTATAAGTTTAGCGATAATAAATAAATTCTATAAACAGAAACAATTGGAAAAAAATTCGTATAGCGCACAAGCGAAAAAGTAATATAAGTGATTTTTTATATTTACTTTCTAAATGAAACCTTGGTAATGTTTAGGATGTGGACAATAATTTCGACATTTGGGACGTAAAACAATGAATAAAAGCGTTTTAAAATTTTTGATTTCATCCAGCCAGTTCAATTGCAGGCGCCATGTTTGGCTGACGGGAAAATTTTCGGCTCCGGGCACCAGCGAGAAAGTAATGTAAGAGATTTTTCATATTTTTTATTTACTTTCGAAATGAAACTTTGGTGTGTTTTAGGATGTGGACAATAAAATTTTTTGACATTTGGGACGTAAAACATGGAAGTCGAACGATTTAAAATGTTTAATTTCATCCATCCAGTACAATTCGAGCCGCCATGTTTGGCTGACGCGCGCTACGCTCCAACTACCATTCGCGCAGCCCTGCGGGGCTTAGGGATTAAAATTCCCTTTTCGCGTTGATGTCTGGTTGGCGCGCGCTACGCTCCAACTACGTTTCGTGCAGCCCTGCGGGGCTGAAGGGATTTAAACTCCCTTTTTCGCGTTCATATTGACGAGAAACGTCAAACTTAACCGTCATGGCGGTTCGAATAATGGTTGATATGTACTGGTTGAGCAAAACTAGAAATTGGAAATCGTTTTTTTTTTGTAGTTATAGGTTGAAAATGGCAAATATTTATTTTGAGCACAAACGGAAACATATCAAAGTTTAGTTTATAAAGTGTTTAAAAAAAAAAAAATTGTTTTCACGCTTTTCTCGCTGGTGCCCGGAGCCGAAAATTTACTAGCACTTTGTAGGTTATCTGATATTGAAATACAGGAAATTATGTTAACTATCAATTAACCAAAACCACTCGAGTTAACTTTATATTGAAATACCGGACCTAATAGAACTGCGACTCTATCCGGTTATTGTGTTCTTGTAGCGTTTCATTGCGGCTTACAACGTTTCATTGCATCTTGTTGCGACATTTTGACATTGCAATCCGACTACAATGTGTTCATTCTGTACGGCTGTTTAGAGTGGTCTGGTCTGCACGTAAACGGAACCAATGTGGAGCATTGTAAAAAATACTACCTTTTGGCTGCACTCCTGAGATTCCTTTTGCTTGGCAGTGTTATCAAGTAGATTTTTTTCTGCACTGTTAAGAATTAAACACGATATTGTGCATAACATTAGATCTAATTTTAAATGTACAAAGGTTAAAAATATGTTACCATCTAATTATATCATACACCACAGGGAGAATTTCAATATCAAGTTTGCCGACTGTCAAAGTTGAAGACTGCGCAGAGTTACTACTTGTAGACTTGTTTAATTGTTCCGAAGTATATGAGTCCATATCCATAACATTAATCACTTCCAATTAGACATGGAGTATGTAACGGATTATAAGTTTATATATTTGAGTTTTAAAAGTAATTGATAATATGAAAACAACACCAGAAGATGCGTTATGTATATGACAGTCTGACAGTGCTGCCACCTACCAGACGTAGAGGTGGAAAAATATCGATAGCACTATCGATATATTTCCTTAAACGATATTTTATCGATTTCGGCCACTCAAATCGATATATTTCGAAATTGCAAGCGAAACCAACTTCATCTCAATTTTGTCTCTATCATCTTATTTGTTAATGGTGATTTCTTTTCTGCAAAAAAATGTGACCCGTTTCTGCCATCAATTTTTGTTCTAGCAGTTCCGCTGTTCTATTCTCAAATTTTTTTTGACCTGCTAGAAAAAGGGGTTTGAGTCCGTGGCTAAAATTGACCTGAAAACTCGCATTTCTGTCCCGAAAATTTTTACGGTGCAACTCCTTTAACCTCAAATGTGCGTAAGAACCGATGAAAATAATGGTGATTTCTTTTCTGCAAAAAAATGTGACCCGTTTCTGCCCTCAATTTTTGTTCTAGCAGTTCCGCTGTTCTATTCTCAAATTTTTTTTTGACCTGCTAGAAAAAGGGGTTTGAGTCCGTGGCTAAAATTGACCTGAAAACTCGCGTTTCTTGCCCCGAAAATTTCGACGGTGCAACTCCTTTAACCTCAAATGTGCGTAAGAAACGATGAAAATAAGAAAAAAATATCCTACGACAACAGCGTCTTGCATCTTTACAGGTCACATTTTTTTCAGAAAAGAAATCACCATAAGTATCTACTGCAATTCGTACATGAATTTTTCCTAACGAAAAGTTCGTGAAGCGATTAGAATAGATTGTAACATGTGAATTACTTAATTGGGTCATATTCCGGGATGCGGTCTAAAGGTTCAAAAAGAAAAAAATAGTTGATTGCAATATGGGGACATTGTGTTCATTTATGGAAAGTGTCACGAAAATGAACGAGCCGCGCGAGCGCTTTACCATCATATTCTTCATTAGAGTACTCAAGCATCCTGAAATTATTTTTTAAATTCTACTGATACCTTCTTCTTTTGAAAACGCAAGTAAAACTGATAAAAATATGAAGGTAGTTTTGCTTTTACAGCTTTTGATTTTTTAAGGTACTCCATTAAAACAGGCAAAGTACCGCACCCTGTATTACTTACCACATCTAGCATCAATTATGTTGAAACTCACTTACATTTTATTGATTTCTTCCATACTTCAAATAATAATAAATGGACATAAAAATACTTCAGTACTACCAACAATTTAAACACGTTTTTAAACGTGCTTCATTTTATGAAACTGATTTTTTAAACATTTAATGTACTTATGTATTTTTATCTATAACTTCCAAAATGTTAATCGTAGCTCATACATTTGTATGCAGCTTTTGTAGGTAATAATAGGGTTAATAAAAAAATTAAATTAAAATTACATTTTTATAATGGGTTTTTCTGCGAAAAACTACATTGATCACTGAATTTTTAGGATTTGTTGAGTCGTCTCTGTGTACGGCATAATTCCGGCTGGGTGGCAACAAGTGTGATCGTCACTCTGTGTTTCCCACTGGATTGAGATCGCGATTGTGACCGCGACCCAGCGAAACAGGTGTCGATTTTCGTGAAGGGCCGACACTGAAATTTTCATGACGCTGTGGTTGTGTCCCATGTACAACGTAAACGTTGTAAGTGGGGCACCACTACGGCGGCTTCAACCGAATGCTGCAACGACCTTGAGAATTTCAATACCATAAATGGTAGTGCGGCAACGAGTTGTGTTTCGAACATGGTATTGGTGTGATCGGTGCACGGCGTTGGGTTGGAGGAGAAAGGAAGATGGTGATTGCAGGAGGGTTCTTTTGAAGACGCACGCGAATCAGCTAAAAAGATAAGCAATATAAAGCGTCAAAAAAACGGTCGAGTTTTTGAACCTTATGGGAGTTTCGCCGGAATCCACGCGAATTTAGTCGAAATTGAAATTTTCGTCCGAGTTTAGTGCACGATTAAAGTTATATCATTCGGATTCGGAGTTTTCTACGATCTACGATTGACATTTGACGAACGTACGGAATTGATTTCGATTGTGCGAATTTACTGGTGTGGTCGAGTTCAATCGGTTGAATAAGGGATCATAACGTCGACACAGCGTACACTATTGGCGGGGTTTCGTGAACTTGTTCTTCCCGAACCCGAACGCATAAGGCCAACAATCAGTCATCCAGCGAATAGCCCTGACCAGAATAGACTTAAGGAATCTTAACAACTTTTCGTCAAACGCCTTAAGGCACGTAAAGTTTGTGGCAAAACTTAATGAATCTTATACCCAACCACAATAGCCTTAAGGTAAGAGAAGTTTGACAGCTAAAAAAGTCAAATATCGGCCGTCAAATACTCATCAAGAGAGTGTAAATTAAAATAAATTTTTCTTTTTTAAAGTGGAGTTAACTATAAATCACGAGTCTGAAGTCACAAAGTACAAAAATTTCGGAAAATCTGTGAATAAATGTCAAACGCATAAGTTTGCTTAAGTTTCTACGCTCAGAACCGTACACTTAAGTTTTAACGAAAGTTTGGAAAAGTCAACGAAAGATGCATTAAGTCTATTCTGGCTGTCTACGTGCATTTCTATACAGTCGTAGAAAAACTTAAGCTGCCTTAAGTTGCCTTAAGGCAATTCTGGTCAGGGCTAATAGCCCTGACCAGAATAGACTTAAGGCACCTTAAGGCAGTTTAAGTTTTTCTACGACTGTATAGAAATGCACGTAGACAGCCAGAATGGACTTAAGGCATCTTTCGTTGACTTTTCCAAACTTTCGTTAAGACTTAAGTGTACGGTTCTGAGCGTAGAAACTTAAGCAAACTTATGCGTTTGACATTTATTCACAGATTTTCCGAAATTTTTGTACTTTGTGACTTCAGACTTGTGATTTATAGTTAACTCCACTTTAAAAAAGACAAATTTATTTTAATTTACACTCTCTTGATGAGTATTTGACGGCCGATATTTGACTTTTTTAGCTGTCAAACTTCTCTTACCTTAAGGCTATTGTGGTTGGGTATAAGATTCATTAAGTTTTGCCACAAACTTTACGTGCCTTAAGGCGTTTGACGAAAAGTTGTTAAGATTCCTTAAGTCTATTCTGGTCAGGGCTAATGGTTTTAAAAATTGATCGCAAGTCGTTTAGTTCTCGGTATTGATTTATTTCGGAAGAGATTGTGAATTGTGACTTTCGGGCCAGGGTACAGCTGGGCGCGTTGAAAATCTCTTGGGACACAGTGTATTTGAGGCGGCACTCGTTGATCGGGTTCCGGTTTTCGATTTCAAGTTATGATTATGGGGCGCATATATCAAATACCTTTATAAACCGTGTAAACACAATGCGAACTAATTTGAATATGTATCGATATAAAGTACCATTGTTACTCGGGTTAAATATTGTTTAAAACAAATCGTAGGCATATTTAAGGGCAATCGAAGTGTCGTGGAAGGGGATTTTGTGAAATTGTGGCGGTTTTCTTAATTTTCCCGACTCGAAAATGTATATGGTTGGCAAATTCGTTCGGGGGTGATTGAGTTCGATTGCGAGTGCAGCGCGAAAAGGAAGGAAAGGGTACACACCACGGCGGCAAATGAGTGTGTGTGCGTGTTCAGTCAGAACTGAAAGTCGTGTGAGAAGGAGATAAAGGAGAGTTTGGAAAAAATGGCTCGCGTTTGTTTTTGGTTTATTTTTTTGTCTCGCGATTGAAGAAAAATTTTCACACTGGATTTAATCGAGCAATTCAAAGTAAAGACTTTAATAGAAACTACATGGTGACCAGAACGTCTGGAGCGTTTAAACTAGCGCAAAAACAGTGAATTTAAACGGTGAATAGTATCCCGGTTGAAGCGAAAAAAATTATTTTTTTGACAGGGAAAATGCTATAAATCGCATTTGGGTGATAACGTGATCGACGAGTAGCAGTCATGAAATTCCAATTTGACACGAAAAGTTCGTTGAATTGATTCGCGTTGTTTTAATTTTCATCGGAAGTAATGTTGATTTTACCTGAATTGCCTGAAAAATTTTAGGAGTGAAACGAGTGTGCGGCCAGCCTTATAGTTTGTCTTTATTCCTTTCGAATTAATCAATCCTATTATGCAAAATCCGGCTCGTGAATAATCCATTTATAATAATAATAATTTATTAAATTCATAAATTCATAAATAGTTA
Organism: Beris chalybata; assembly: GCA_949128065.1. Taxonomy (NCBI): domain Eukaryota; kingdom Metazoa; phylum Arthropoda; class Insecta; order Diptera; family Stratiomyidae; genus Beris; species Beris chalybata. Next base: position 61,636,590 of record OX421895.1, on the reverse strand, counting down.
CAAGCTTGCTCCCAGACAGCTGACAGCTGTTATAAGGGAAACAAAAATAGGAAATTAAGTAAAACGTAATTCAAAGTAATTTAAAAAAAAGAAAAAAAAATAATAATAATAATATACATATAGAAAAAACATAATAGAAAAATAAGAGATTATAGCTTAAAGCAATATTAAAAAGAAAGGAAAGAGAATAGTAAAAAAAAAAAAAATGAAATAGAAGAATATAATTAAAAAAAAAAAATTATATAGAAGAATATAATTTAAAAAAGAATAGTAAAAATAAAATAAGAATGTAATTCAAAAAAAAAAAAAAAAGTAGATTAAAAATAAGACTATAATCTTAAAGACCGGAGAGATAGATTGACAATCCTAAATTATATCATATCCGAGGCGCCAGAGCTGATGGATGTCCATGCGTCTGTAGTTGTAGTAGTTGCTGTTGAATTTGGGGAAGAATTTAAGGAGCTCGTTCAAGTTCACACAGCTATGCTGCGTGTCGAACTGAGTCCGCTGCAATTCTCTACCAGATTATTAGAAATTAAGAGCATCCACTTATGTCTCGTCTTGTTGGATAAATTTCTTCGCTAATTTTTTTAGTTCCAATATATTTTTTGCATGTCGAATTTCGGTTGGTAGTGAGTTAAATTCAATTATTGATTCATAGATCGGATCATTTCTTAGACGATCAGTCCTTGGTAGATGTTTTTGTCGTATGGCCGAAGCATTCCGTGTGTTAAAGCAATGAATGTCGTTGTTGTGTATAAGAGTGACTGAAGATTTTGTAAGGTGGTGTTTGATTTTATATATAATTTTTATTCGCTCCAGTCTTATAAGTTGTCCAATATTTTGTTTTCCATAAGTTAAATAGAGTTCCGTGGAAGGTGTCAAATGTGGTAGGTTGTAAACTGCCTTGATACTCTTATTCATTATTCTCGAAATTTTGTCAATGTTATACTCAGACGTTTGGCTCCAAATTAAAAGTCCATAAGTTATAATTGGGAGAATAAAAGAATTGTATATAGTGTCCTTAATATGTGTCAGTAGAAAATTACTTCGTCGTAAGACTCCTATGATCGGCGCAATTTTATTCCGTATATTGGTGACATGTGGTGTCCAAGTTAGTTTTTCATCAATAGTTAGACCCAGATATTTTGTTTGAATGGCTCTGGCAACCGGTATCCCGTCTATGTATATTTGCATGTTAATGTCTGCCTTGTTTGTTTGTTTGAATAACATATACGTTGTTTTTGGTATGTTCAGAGTGAGCATATTGCCTAAAAGCCAGTCTTTGAAGAGTACGAGGTCCAAGTTAATTGCTGACTCCAGTTGTTCCTGCTCTTTTCCTTTATATAAGAGAAGAGTGTCATCTGCGTAAATGATATATTTTGCCTTAAGTCCAATGCACTGCAGGTTGTGTATGTATAGCAGGTACAACGTAGGGCCAAGAATTGAGCCTTGCGGAATCCCTATGTTGACTGTTTTCGATTCACTACGTTCGTCTAAGTTTTTTGTTATATATTGCCGTCCTAGAAGATAATCCCGAATGACCTCATTACACTTCCCTCGAATACCAATCTCCTCTAGTCCTTGTAGCAATATTGAATGATCTACCGTGTCAAATGCTTTTTTTAAGTCTATGAAGATCGATGCGACATAAGATCCTTTATCAAGGCCTTCATTAACGAATTGCATGGCATCGACCAATGCTGCAGTAGTATTGCTCTGTTCTTGGAAACCATATTGCTGTTTATCAAATTCACAGTATTTATCCAAGAAATTTAAAATTCGATTGCTTATAACTTTTTCGAAAATCTTACTAATAGAGCTAACTAGTGCAATTGGTCGGTAGTTATTGGGATCCCTGTTTGAGCCCGATTGATTAGAGAAGTCTTTAAACAGTGTGGAAATGAGCCGACAGTCAGGTGAACATTTATTGCATCAGAAAGAGGTCCCGATATAATTGTTTTAATGATTTTTAAGTCATTCGTCGTTATTCCATCAATACCTGGAGCTATATTGTTTTTCAAACCCGAAATAATTGATTCAATTTCCGTTTTATTAGTCGGGAATAGGAACAACGACTCTGTCACGACCGGACATGTTTGCCTACAAAAGTTATGCGACTTGGCATTGTTTTTTAAGTCATCGGCCAAAATTGTCCCAATAGTTGTAAAATGTTCGTTCAGTGTGTTTGCGATTAAGGCATGATCAGTAATTGGCCCAGTATCTGTATCCAGCACATGTATTCCGTTTGAATGCTTCGATTCATTTCCCCCCAAAGAATCCTTAATAATATTCCAAAATTTTCGTTGGTTCCCTTCAGAAGTTGCAAATCGGTGGTTGTAGTATTTTTCCTTAGGTAATCTTATTATTGTTGTCGTCATATTCTTAATTTGTTTATATTCATATTTTAAGTTCGCATTATTTGGGTCTTTTATAATTTTTTTGTATATCTTCTTTTTTTTAGTTATTTGGTTCAGAATAACATTTGTAATCCAAGTATTGTTTCTTGTTCGTCTAGTTTTTGTTCTTGTCGAAATGTTTTTGGCAGAATTTATTGCTGTTATTATTGCCTCAATTGAGTTTTCAGTTATGCTTCGAATATTTTGCTCCGTTGCCTTTATGAAGTTATCATTATTCATAATTTGGACCGAGGTTTTGACCATTTTTGTCTTTTTAACTAGTGCACTACTAATTGTTAAGGTAATCACCTTATGATCCAGGTCAGGCCAGTCATTCAAATTCATATGGGTCGATTTTTTAAGTGGATAGTTGTTGGTACAAACATGGTCTATAAGAGTTGCAGAGTGAGATGAGCATCTTGTTGGAATATTTTTATTCAGAATTTCAAAATTGCGTCATCGTTAAGAAAACGGAAGAATGAAGAAATAAATGAATTTATCATATTGAAAATAATTACAAAAACGAATGAATTAGACAAAATTTAAGAAATTTTGAATTTTGAGATTAAAAATAAATAAGCAAATGAATAAAAGAATGAATTTAAAAAAAAAAAAAAAAAAATATACTACGGAATAAAGTATCCTATAACGAATAAGTATTAAAATAACATGACAGGACGAGGACGGAATTTTAAACAAATTAAAAATAACTAAAAAATAATTAACCATAAATTAAAATTAAAAAAGGTGAACGCGATCACATACATGGGGTGAGTCCTTTTGATTTATTTCATTTTTATTTTGCGTATGCAATATTTCTTTCTGTGATGTTTTTCAGTTTTTTTTGAATGGCTATTTTATATAGATTTCTCATTAAAATGTTGGTAGGCTAGAAAGAGCCATTTTTAAAGTGAACCCGAGCGTCTAGCTCCTTTGCCCCGAACCTCTACAAGGGGCCACGACGAAAAATGCTTGAAGGACAGTCGTGGCTGAGGTAGGGTGGGCAGAACAGGGCGATAATAACACCAGAGCGCCCTGACAAATCGCGAAGCCACGCGAATCAAACCGCTTCTTGGTCTTTCACGACCTGCTGGGAAAATAATCCCAATTTTTTTTTACAATTCCCTTAGATAAGTCAGCGCTGAGTCGGAGCAAGTACCCCCCCCCCCCACACTGCCGCCCGGCCGCCAGCAAGAGCGTCGCACCAGCAAAGACTCAGCCACCAATTCAGACGTAGGAGGAATTGGCCCATTCTGTTCTGAACCTTTACCCATCCTTCAATTTTTTTGACTTTGTAAAGTCAGAAAAATTTTTCCAAGGCCTCAAACACAACATATTGACGAAGCAAAAATCTGTGTTTTCGAGTAAATATCTCAAGATTGGGTGCAGTTACAATTTAGACTGTTACATCAAATGAAAGGTGATTCGATTGCCTAAAAAACGAGCTTTAACGCTTTGCCTTATGGTTATTCATTTTGAGGATATAACGTTTTAAGTGCATGAGGGAACCGGACAAAAACACTTTTCTTAACCACCCTGTATTTCCACTAATATTGAAAATAGACCCTGTGTGATTTTTTTCTCCTAATATATCAAGGAATAACCCCTTACAAGGTGGCACACGGAGTGCCAAACACCCTGTATAGTAATATTGTATAGTAACAATAGGTACACTACATACTAGTAACATAGCCGATAGATTTCCAGTACAGAATCTGTTAACGTTAACACTAAAATTAATTTTAAATTTTATGTTAACGTAGTTACGTAGCTTAGCATTATAGGTTTGTTCTTTTTGACACTCGAAGTGTATTGTGTACACTTTTGTGAATAACACTTAGTGTAGATGGACACTTATTTTGACCTGGCAAAAAGATCGCGTTAGTGCAGATACATGACAGATAACATTTCGAGCTGTTTCATTAGCTCGATTTATTCAATTCTGACAATGCAACTGGTATTGCTATGCAATCTCATTACAAGTGTTCAAACAGATCAATAGTTCCCTAAGTACTGAAAGCCGATTTAAACTTCATAGGAATTCAGTTTGACAGATAAGGTACACAGTTTCTCCACCTGCTCTCGAGCAGTCTTCAGTTTCTTTTAGTTTCTAGAGTATATGAGAGTAGTAACGCTCTTTTTTAGAGCACTGTTGTTAAGCCTAGTACGGACCTCGATGAAAATTTTCATTCCCATACCAAATGCATGTAAAAAAAAACGGACGAAAATTTTCATTGCAAATTTTTGTGTTGGGTTTCTGTTTGCGGTACGGAGCTCGAATGAAAATTTTCATTCGTTTTGACAGTTCGGGTGTTCACCAACAGATGGCACTGAAATCATGGAGACCATATTTTTCCGTCCAATTAAATGTCCAACTATTTAATTTTTCATTGCCGGGATGAAAATTTTGACATCTTATGTCATTCATTTGAATTTATTTGTCAGTTTCTTTTTTCAAACCGACTAAAGAGTGTGTTTTGTCGGAATTGGATATTTTTGAAGTCGGAAGTGGATATTTTTGAAGTCGGAAGTGGATATTTTGAGTTGTACTTTTATTTTAAAATTTTTCTTGTGATTTCAATTTAATTTTTATGATAAAAAAGGGCCCATATATTAATGTCCATGATACTACATTTTCAAAAAACCGTCACTTTGACAATTGTAAAAGTCAAACAGAAGATCAGCTGTTTACTTCTCCACATTATTCTACACAATGATTTTTTCATTGTGGAGATGGGAGAGATATATAGTAAATTTGGAATGAAAATTTTCATCGAGGTCCGTACTAGACTTTACTTACTACGTTTACGTGGAGAATCCAAAGATCGAAATTTGGATCACGTATTTGACAACACCGGATCGAAACATGAGATGGCATTAAAGCGAATGGCGATCCAGGTCGAGAAGATGGTTTGGATCGAGTGGATCTTATTTCTATCCGATCTGCGTCTACATGCAATTTTAGTGGATTCCATCCGGACTCTATTTTTCTATTAAAGTGCAAGATTTTGTTAGGCAAATCATAGTGAAATAGGATATAAACAAATTTACAAATGAAAATAAGACTAGTTTTCTTATCTGAAATTGAGAAAAGAAAAAATTAGGATAAAAATAATATCGCAGTTATCAGCAATGCTGGCATTCCGCTATTTAGAAAATGTGCAGATAAATTACTTATTTTTTGAAAGAAAAATTTTTGTTATATGAAACACATTCCATATTGCTATGATTCTGTACTTTTGTTATTCAGTATCGACTCTGGAGCGTTCGTCAAAGTTTTGTATTAAAACACCGCGCTTTGTGATAATAAAATATTGTTATGAATTCGTTCCAAAAAAGATTGTCTAATGAAGTGGTATATTTTCTCGTTTCGATCCGTGACGTCACTCATCAGCTAAAAATCGATGCATTTTCTCACGACGAACTGTCATAAGTGCGCGGCTTGAATTGAAGTTGGCCTTTAAAAAACCCGTGAAAATAAATTTCTTGGAATATTGTCTCAGCTAGGAAACAATTGACACAACAGCGCATGCTCAATGAATATGGGGGCCGCAAGGCAATGTTAGGCCCGGACTACATGGTCCGTTTTTTTCCGGTCCGGAGAAAATAGGCTCCGCCTTCCGGAAAGAATGAAAACCATGTCCCATAGAAATGTATGAGATTTTGGCTCGTCGACTACATGACTCCGGAAAACCGGACGTCCGGAAAAAAACCTGAGCATGCACAGGTTTCTCCGGACGGTTGATCAGGAATTTTCCGGCATATCCGGAATTAAATTTCAAGAACGTACAGAGTTATATGAGCTCGACTACATGCACTTGTCCGGAATTTTTTCCGGTGCAATTTTTCCATTCGAGAAGTTGTGCTTGACCGAGATGACTTTGCGAAAACTTACTAAAATACTATAACTAACAAAAAAATTTAGATTGAAACAAAAAAAAATTATATTATATTTTTTTTACTAATACTTCAAGTATACAAAAGTTTTCAAAAGAATAAACGATGGTAAGGTACAAAATTTGACGAAAATTTGTTGGCGATTTTTGATGGAATGACCCAATATGTATGTACATAATTATGTAGTTGGTAAGTAAACGGGAGAATTCTTTTCAATTTCTTCATCCCATCTGTCTATTCTATTCCATCTATCTATTATATTCTTTAATAAAGAAATTATTCTTATAAATGGAAACAACTTTTTTTTATATGTAGGTTATAACGTACTATCGGTTATAACGTTCTACTTGTTGTGGTCCCCACGAGGTACGTTATAACCGGGTTGCACTGTATTACAATACATTTCAGTTCATCGAAGGAATTAATCGACATTCGATAGTACTGAAAAAATTTGTCTGGATGTTCTCTGATTTTTGCATACAAAGTATGAAAAATTCCTTCCTTCAATCTGTTTACATATATTTGGTGCACCCAATATCTTCGTTTCTTGTTTGCTTTCTTTTTATTGTTGTTAACAACGACCGCCAAAGATATAAGTTCTTCATAGCTTAGCTTCTCCATAGCAGAACTCACAGGCTTTAGCGCACTTATCACACCACGGTAGCTCGCAGTAGACTGAGAACTTTTTATTCCAGACGCGCGTGTAGTCGAAGCAGGGACCTGTCAATCATGGAAGTATATGGAATGGCTGATAACTTGACCTTTCGTAATGAAATCTGGTTGTGTTAGTGACCACCCGTTTTTGTATTAGTGGCAGCAGTGCAGATCCACATAAAAGTTGTATTTTCAGAGGGGCAACTAAAAAGACTGTCAGTTAATTTCCAAAACTCATAAATACTATATATATAGTTTAGTGATTAACGTCCCAACGAACCGAGTGCATTACCAATACGTTTTAATTGAAGAAATAATTAATAACAGATTGTATTCCTTTTATGTGTTATATGAAGTTTAAAAGCATTTTCTTCAAAGAAGAAAAAATTTTACACGCCGTCACTGCTTTCATATTCCAAGAAATGCTAAGAAGTAAACAAAGTTTGTATGCAAGGAAACTTTGATCAAAATGTACATTTTATAACTTTAATTGAAATGTATTCTTCATTAATATTAACTACAGATAATTAGAATCGGTTTACTTGCCTGAAGAACGATTTATTTTGCCGGAGCTCTCTTCGGTTTCGGCAGCCATCGAAAAAACACTTCATGTTTCTTTTTAAATAGTTTATCGCACGAATCACTGGCAGCAACAAATTTTACACAATCTAAATTTTATAACAGTTAATTTTTTTTACTAAAATCTTTACTGAAACTGACTAAAACACACAATTCGGTAAACTTTCCTTGAAACACTTGTAACACGGTTGTAAACAAACTTGACAGTTGGGCCCAAACCAGGGACCTGGTAATAGAATGGACTACTCATGTGAAATTTTCCCATACAATTTCCGAGACAACGATGGGCCAAAAAACATTTCCCTCTCTTTCCCGCTCAATTACACGGTGTTGTTGTTGTGCGGATTTTGAATTTTCGACAAGTTTCGACACCGTCAGGCGGTTCCGGAGAGCAGGCTGGTAAAAATCAACGTCTACGGGGCCACACTGCCTTTAAAAGATAAGATTAAATATCTTGGTATCAACCTACACCATAGACTTAAATTTAACCCCCACGCCAGAACTGTCCTCAATAAAGCCAAGGCGGCCGCAGGAGCAGTCGGGAAATTACTCTCCTCTAAGGCAATCAGCATAAACTGTAAAACGTTAATGTACAAAACGCTGATAAGACCTATTATCACGTATTGTTTTCCAGCATGGATAAATATCTCACCAACGGTGGCCGAAGAGATTAACATTTTTGAAAGGAAAATTCTTAGAAAATGCCTCTCTAAATACAGAAGGCCGAACAAAAAACACTTTAGGAACGCTATACTCTACAGAGAGTCGGAGATTACACCAATCCTACACTACATGCTAATTAGTAGCAAAAAAAGAATTGCCCGTTGGATTGACCACCCCCAACTCATCGTTAGATCCCTGTTTCCCGAACCGCCTTGGCCAGGGGACCAATATTATCTGGCTTCCTTGAAGACCCTGGAGGAATACATTCCCCCATCCAATACGGACGACTGGTCTCCCACCCCGGACTTCTACTCATCTTCATTATCCTCTGGATACAGAGGTTAACATTGAGAATATAGCAAATAAAACTAAATTTATAGAATTCGTTAGTATTGTCGTTAGGGCATGGCCTTCCAAAATAGAAAACACTAAAATTACAAGGTAACCAAAATCAAAGAAGGCTTTTCTCGAGACTTGAGAAACATATGCCAAAAAAAAAAAAAAAAAAAAAAAAAAAAAAAAAAAAAAAAAAAAAAAAACTGCTACAGCCCATAGGGCTTATAAATACATTGCGTAAAGTAAAATCTGTACGATACGAATGTCCACCTAGAGAGTGCCTCCTCTGATTGTCTGTAAATATAAAATATATTTATACGCATATGTACAAATGAAAAGAAAAACGTAAACAAATGATGTAAATTTAATCCACTCTATAGTGGCTATCTTAAAACATAAAAATTCCAAAAAAAAAATCCTGCAAAAGCAACTTCTGTAAATAATTATGTAAATTTGGACGAATGTCAATAAATTAGGTTAAGAATCAATATGATAACCCTGTAAATAAAACCGCAACGCTGTAAATAATTATGTATGTAAAAATGTATCGATATTTCAATAACGTATCGATACTTCAATAAAATAGGTTAAGGAACAATATGATAACCCTTCAAAAATCATCGTCTCAGTAAATTCATTGTAAAGACGAATAGAAAATAGCAAAAAGAACTGAATTCATCGTAATAATAATAGTAATAACTTTAAGTTCTACTTGTGTAAAACAACTAGCGTATGTGGGCTGGGCCCTAATTTAGTTTAATTTAGTTTAAGTGATAAAAAAAAAAAAAAAAAAAAAAAAAAAAAAAAAAAAAATTATTAGGTTAAGAAAAATGCTAAATGCCAAACGAGCGATTGGCAAAACTACAAATGTCTAACTCATTACTCAGTCTCGGCCGAGGTCGGAAAAAAACTATTCATAGCAGCTTGGACATTAGATCGCTGTCAAGCTTATTTTGTTTTCTTCATATCATCTGTCAAATTTCATGTCACCATTATAGTCTCAATAAATTTTTCTGAATCTGAATCTGAATCTGACAAGTTTCGAAACTTCAAAGTGACAAGAGAAAATTCATAGTGGAGAACTGTCACAACAAATCAACGGACCGATGGTAAATATTTTTCTTCTCGTGCTATTAAATTAAAATTTAACTAAACTTTAATTTAGAAGACGTAGTCAAGCGACAGGACCGGAGATGACCGCCGTCTGAATGTACTTCTGAAGACTTTCTTTAAATGGTGTGACACAAATCGCAGGAAAATAAGTTAGTCAAAACGAAATTGTGTTTAAAAACGTTTGTTTATTGAATCCTTTCGTTTCAGGTAAATATTGTACGACTGATTGTTGGCGCAACTGGCACAATGCGAGTTTGCCGTAACCAAATCGGACTTTGCCACCAAAATGATATCCGGAAGAATTGAGTCAAGCATCGAGAATGAAGCGAGCAATTCGGAATTCAACGAAATTGACAGCCACGAAAATGGTCGCTGCTGACGAAAAGATTGAACCAAGTGAATGGAAAGACGCCAAAGATACTCCAGATCCAAAAAAGACTCCCGTCGAAGATTCGCAAATCGCGAAATCCAGCCGTTGCTTATGGTGGAAGTTGAAAATCTGAAACTCAAAAATTACACGCAAACTGACGAAGTTAAGGCTCTAACGCAGGAAGTGATCAAAACAATTCGCGATATAATCACCACCAATCCGTTGTATAGGTAGAATCAGTTTTGTGTTCTTTGTAGAATTTATGTAACAATATTCTTTTTTTCAGACAGAGAAAGTCTGCAGCAGATGCTCCATCAGAATCAAAGAGTGGTCGACAATCCCATTTATTATGCGATTTAGGAGCATCGCTGTCAGCAGCCGATCTCGAAGAACTTCAAGGTATCATGGAAGATATAAATGTAATTTACACACATCCGAAATTATGATTAACCAATAACGGTTCGAAATTCCACGATAGATTCCAAAGCGTTTGAAGCTTGCGTTGTCTCTGCTCAAAAAGGAACTGGAGATTTCGAAATCGCAGCAGAAAATTGGCCGAGAAGACGAGCAGAAGGTGAAACAGCAACATCGAAAATATACTTTACAAGAGCAGCTTAAAGTGATCAAAAAAGAACTGGGCATTGAAAAGGACGATAAAGACGCAATCGGTGAGAAGTACAAGGAACGAGTTAAAGAGAAAATAGTTCCGGCCGCTATCATGCATGACTGTTATCGATGAGGAGCTCAACAAATTAAACTTTTTGGAGAGCCACAGTTCGGAGTTCAAGTGAGTTCCTGTAATTGGTGATCGAGTTAAGGTTATATTTGGGGTTGTTTTTTAATTAAAGTGTTACTCGGAACTATTTGGACTGGCTGACATCATTGCCGTGGGGTGTTATGAGCAAAGAAAATCTCAGCATCGACGAAGCTGTTACGATATTAGAAAAAGACCATTATGGCATGGAAGACATTAAGAAACGAATTTTAGAATTTATCGCTGTTAGTCAATTGAAGGGAACAACACAGGGAAAAAATTCTTTGCTTCCATGGTCCACCGGGAGTCGGTAAAACTAGTATAGCAAGATCGATTGCGCGTGCCTTAAATCGAGAATATTTTCGGTTCAGTGTAGGCGGTATGACGGATGTGGCGGAAATTAAGGGACATCGACGTACCTATGTCGGAGCCATGCCGGGCAAACTGATTCAGTGTTTGAAGAAAACGAAAACTGAAAATCCGATTGTTTTAATCGACGAAGTTGACAAAATCCGAAAGTACGAGCGAAATTAAAGACAAATTAAATTCGTTGTTACAAATAATATTTGCTATTCTAGAGGATACCAAGGTGACCCCAGTTCGGCGCTGTTAGAGCTTTTAGACCCAGAACAAAATGCCAATTTCCTTGATCATGGACGTCGCTGTTGATCTTTTACATGTCTTGTTTATCTGCACGGCCAATGTAATTGATGGTATACCAGAGCCGTTGAGAGATCGAATGGAAATGATTGAAATGTTTGTTTCTTTAGTTGATTTAAGTTAAATTTACCGATTTCTTTTCAAGGCTACGTGGCTGAAGAGAAAATTGCAATTGCCAAGCAATATCTAATACCGCAAGCAATGAACGATGATGGCTTGCAAGATAAAGACAGCACGATTAAGGACGAATCGTTAACCATGCTAATTAAGAATTACTGCCGTAAGTCTGGTGTAAGGAATTTACAGAAACATATCGAAAAGGTTTGTCGTCGAAATAGTTCTGATCTTTTGACCGACACTAACTAAACTCCAATTTCAGATAATTCGAAAACTTAACTCATTCCTAGGCAATTTTAGAACGATATCTTGCTTATATATATTAAAAAAAAGTTCAAAAAGTGCAAAACTCGACTAAGCACGTACAATTTTTTCGAAACTTCAAATCCAAAAACTTGTCCCACGTGAGATAGAAAAACAGGTAGTCCATTCTATTACCAGGTCCCTGGCCCAAACACCAAACTTGCGTCATGCTTGCCATCTCACTTCCACTTCAAACTGTTTTTTTTTCATTATTTTTCCGTCTCCTTTTGACACCTCAGCACCGAAAAATCTCTAGTATCTCACTTGCTCTGCAGAACACTTTTCGGTTTTCTCTTTCTCGAAAAAAATTACGTTCACGTACACGACTTTTTTACGTATCACCACCGCTTGCTGTCAATAGATATGGACTACCTATTTCTCTATCTCACGTGGGACAAGTTTTTGGATTTGAAGTTTCGAAAAAATTGTACGTGCTTAGTCGAGTTTTGCACTTCTTGAACTTTTTTTTAATATATATAAGCAAGATATCATTCTAAAATTGTAAATGAACATTAAATAATTTCTGATAGTAATTTTTATTGTAGTTTCATTCAGAAATACCATTTTTTACTTGATTTTAGCTCGTTTATGGAACTTCGAAAGCTGAGGGACACAATTTGGGAAGTTTATTTCCCTTATTGAGCGGGACAGAGATAAGTGCATTCAGATCGTGGGAATTAGAAAAAGATGAAGTGTGTTTTTGAACATGGAAAGTGATTTGACCGTTGCATTTCGCAAATGAAAACCGTTAAAAATATTTGTTATTTTAAATAAAAAAATGTTATATTTTATAATTGAAATTGGCAGATGATAGAATTGAGTCTTGCTATATTAAATAAATAAATTGCTATTGATAAATTTAAATAAAAAAATGTACAAGTATTGTTTTTTTTTTTGTAAGATAGTTTGTAAGATAGGTCGCTGGGTAGCCTACTCCACAGCAAAGTCAATTCGAATCTTTTCGATTACTTCAGAGCGCGTAGAAACAGCAAAACTTGTGCGCCAGAAGGTTCCTTCCGATTTTTACAATGCTTGAAATTATTCAACAAAGAAGTTCCATTAAATTTTGAGTGCGGAATCAAATTTCTGGTGACAAAACGTTCAGAATGTTGCAAAAGGCCTTCGGTGATAAGTGAGCGAGTGTTTTTGATTGGTACAAACTGTTCAAAGAGGGTCGAGAACGCGTTGACGACGAACCACATCCAGGACGCCCAATCAACATCAACTGATGATCAACACGTCAATAAAATCAAGGAATTGGTGCTTGAGAATCGACGACTAACAGTTAGAGACCTTACTGGCATCGTTGGAATATCGGAAGGACCAGTGAAAACCATTTTAAAAGATAATTTGGGCCTAAGAAAAGTAAAAGCACGATTGGTTCCAAAATCACTCAATTTTCTTGAAAAACAGCGTCGCGTTGACGTCTGTGAAACAATGCTTTCCGACTACCAGGATTTCATGAAACGTGAGCCGGAGCCGAAAAAACCTCATCAAAGCAAGTCAAAAATCAAGGTCATGTTGACAGTTTTCTTCGATTATCGAGGTGTGGTGCACTCCGAATTCGTTCTGATTGGCCAAACTGTCAACAAGGAATACTATTTGAGTGTTATGCGTCGTTTGCGCGAAGCTATTCGTAAAAAGAGGCCGGAGTTGTGGCGAGACAGCTCATGGTTTTTGCACCACGATAATGCACCGTCGCATTCTCCATTGATTCTTCGTGATTTTTTCGTCAAAAATTCAACCAATATCGTTCCACAGCCACCGTATTCGCCTGACTTAGCTCCGTGTGACTTCTGGCTGTTCAGTAAACTCAAACGACCGCTCCGGGGAAACCGTTTTGAGACGATTGATGACATTAAGCGTGAATCGCTACGCGTATTGAAGGCTATTTCGGAAATTGACTTCAACAACTGTTTCGAGGATTTGAAAAAACCTTGACGCAAGTGTATTGTGGCTGGGGGGATTACTTTGAGAGGGATGAAATATATTTGGAAGAATAAATAGAGAATTTTAAAATTATGAACAAAGTCTTACTATTTATTGCCCACAGTGTTACATCGTTTTTTTTTGCTTTATTGTGTTGAGTCGCCGCAGTAAGGAAAAAAAAAATAAAAAGTCTCTGTGGAGCTGTTGCGATCATATTTCAACTCTGCGATGAATTATGATCGCATCAGCTCCACTGTCACCAACTTCACCGTGTACGGTGACAGGAGAAGAAAAAGTGCGGGTCATACAATGGAAGGCGAGAAAGTAAAGTGGTAGTTTTTCTGTGATTTTTTCTTTTATTACCCAAATTAAAAAAAAAAAACAACTAATTGATAGAAATTAATGTAACGACTGTTGAGTAAGCGTAAAGTACGCAAACGTGATATTTGTAACCGCAGAGTGGCAAAAAAATCAGTTGGTGAAAATTGAAAATTTTCTCTGTCGCATCGGATAAAAAAAATTGGTCACGGCCGGGAACAAATCGTCGTCGAGGTTGCGGAGGAAAGTCACAGAATATGATTTTTCCTTTTTTGTCTGCTGCCTGGAATACGAAGAGGAAAGGAAGTTATATTTTGTGAGTTTGGGGGTTTGATGTGCGATTGATAAATGTACGATTTGAAGTGTCAAAAAAACCCTGGAAAAATTCGAATAACCTTTGACCGAAGGACGAAACGGAAAACCTGACATTTTGTGCGAGAAAAGGGAAAAGTATGTACAAAATACGAAGTGCTCTAAAAACAAACCGTGAAGCAGCTACAGTGGCGGACAAAGTGTAGCGCCCAGCTGACGAAATAGCCCAAGCGAACGGGAATTTTTTCTCGACAATTTTTCCGCTGACCCGATTTTTCCGTTCGAATTGATCGTCAACTTTTCTCGATTTTTTTTCCGGGATATTACGGGATTGTCGTGGCGCGTTTAAGAGGGACGCTTTAAACGGGTTTTAATGGCGAGTTGTTGAGTCGCCGCAGGGAAGAAAAATTGACACGCGGCTGAGCTCATAACCAAAACATGGAGTGGAAGTTTTTCGGTGATAATTACCAATAAAAAAATGGAAGGTTAGGTTAAGAGTTTTAGTGCGCAGGGGAAAAAAAGAAACATAAAATTGTAAAGAATAAAGTTAGGAAAATAAGTTTTGGAGACGGTCCGAGAAAATGATAAGAATATAATTTATGTTAAGTCTTAGCGCGCACGGACGAAAAATTATAGAAAAGAAAATAATTTTTTTTTGGCGCGCTCCGGACGAAACAATTTGGAGTAGGCGAATCCGAGCCCGAAGTTCGTGTCACGAGTTCAATTTACGGCGATTGCACGGTGTAGCTATTAAAGTGCATCGTGTGCCCAGCAGTGCGCGGCGCATAATAATGAAAAACTACCGGCGGAAACAAACCAGTTTTTTTGTTATACTGCTTGGCAATAATTCGCATATACGTGTAATTTTTGTACGGTGTGCGTCTAAGTTGCTGTCGTTTAACAGTGACTCCACAAAGTTTTTGGCCAAAAATTAAAATTAAGTAAAAGCAATGTAAAAATCGTGTATGGAAATTAGCGCGCGCGAGTGACTAAGTGTGGTTGATTGATTATCCCTGTGATTGAGTTTCTTGAAATCGAAAATTTTGTTTGATGACTACTTGAGGAATATAAGGAATAAAGAAGGAATGAAAATTCATAGTGCGATCGAAACCGCGAAAAACCCGAAAAGAATTTGTACGGAAAAAAATTCAATTTTCAAACTTAAATTTTCAAATGTCTGACGTTTCGTAAAAGGAAAATGGTGGGCGCGTGACATTTTTCATTTATTTTGTCAACAACGCTTTGTGCGGGCACAATTATTTATGAATGAGAAATCGGCCACACTACAATAAATTATTAAAAAAAAAAGAAAAATAAAATGAATTATACAGCACAATTAAATAAATATACAAAACAAATTAAAAAAAAAAAAAAAATGAATTATACAGCACAATAAAATAAATATACAAAACAAATTAGAAAAATAAAATGAATTATACCGCACAATAAAATAAATATACAAAACCAATTATAAAATAAAACGGATTATACAAACGCAAAATAAATAAAAACCAATAAAACTAAATTCAAATTAAAACGGGAATAAAATCAATATTAAATGACAAGACTGACTAGGACGGGACGAATTAGATATAAACAAATAAAATAACAATTAAATTTAAAAAAAAAACATATTAAAGTTAAAAATAAAATAATTTAACACCACCAGAAAAAGAAAAAAGGAATGGAAATGGGGTGAGTTTGATTTTTGTTACTTTTGTATATATATATTTTGATTTTTTTTTCTAGGTTCTCCTTTTTGCATAATTTTTTTTTGTTGAATTTAGGTTTTCGTGCTGACATTTTTTTTTCTTTTTTTTTCTTTTTTTGACTATCTAAAGATGATTAAAGGCTAAGTAGAGCCCAATTGAAATGAACCCGAGCGTTTAGCTCCTTTAGCCCCGAACCTCTAAAAGGGGCCACGACGCGAAATGTTTTAGAGGACAGTCGTGGCTGAGGTAGGGTGGGCAGAGCAGGGCGCTATTAACACCAGAGCGCCCTGACAAATCGCGGAGCCGCGCCATCCAACCGCTTCTTGGTCTTTCACGACCAATTGGGAAAATAATCCCAATTTTTACCTACCCTTGGATAAGTCGGCGCCTACAATTTTTGTTGTACAGGCCTAGGGTTTAATGGCCTGAGTTCAAGCAAGTACCCCCCCCACACTGCCGTAGCTAGTCCCGGCCGCCAGCAAGAGCGTCGCACCAGCTGAACTCAGACACCAATTCGGACTTAGGTGGAATTGGCCCTTCTGTCCCGAACCTTCTTTTTCCTTTCGACTATTTTGACTTTTTCAAGTCGAAATAGTCCTTCCAAGGCCTTAAACACAACAAATGGCGCCCAACGTGGGGCTAGCCTAAGCTACGCTACGTGCACAGAGCGTAGCCCAGCAACACGCGCGAGCTCTGAAAAATTCCGTGCAAAAAGTTGATGGGCAAAAAGGTCTTAAATTTCGTCGTTCTGCGACAGTATTTTCGTCTGAACGGCTACAAAAAGCCTAAGTGTACAAACTTTTCTGAGTTTTATCAGCAAACCATCTTATTGATCTTGGATGGAGACAATGTGGAACGATCCTATCGACGAACCGTTTTGGCAACCTTTAGGCGCCAACTCGGTTCCATAAGAAAGGGAAACATTGTCTGTATGCAAGACTGATTTGATGTAAGTTGGGTCAGACTTTATTTTTTTTTGCCATTCCACTTTTGGTTCGTGAGTACCCAACTGAGTGCTGGGCATGCCCTGACTTAGCGGGCGTGTCGTCAGACAGTTGGGAATCATGCTTGCGAAAAATTGGTGAGTTTGGTTGGAAAAGGTATCGTCGAAAATTTGCTAAGTACCTTACTTCCTTATCCTTCCTTGTAGAGTTCCTTTGTAACGTAGAGTATTTTTTTTAGAAATAACGTAGAGTTTTTTTTTGTATATAAAATTTTTCTAAGTCTTTTGTTGACAGATTTTAACGTAGTTTTTTTTTATTGCTGATTTTGATTTTTGCTTGCTAAATTTTCCCACTTTTTTTTTTTTTTTTTTGCATTTTCTCATCGCGTTCCAGATTTTCCCGAGAGGTCGGAAAAGATCAAATTCGGCTTCGCGATTTGTTCTGCATAGAGGGGAGGGGAAAGGTTGCGACAACGTGAGGGTTCATTTTTTTGAATTTATACAAAAACAGATCATTCATTTGGTGCATTAATTTTGAAGCATACACACATTCAATCCTTTTCTTAATTAATCATTCATTTGTTCATTCATTCGTTGCGCTCATACAAACAATCGTTCGGGCATATGCAAGAAGAGTGGTTTACACAATAATTCATTTCATTGCGCCATATTCACTCAGTTCTTTATCCAATCAATTTTTTTTTATTATTCATTCAGAAATACAAGTTAAGTACACAATTTTTTTTATTTTTTTTTGTCAAATACCGCAGGCATACACTCATTCACACATTCAATTGTGGCCGTACATGCAGGTGCACTCTATCGCCAGCACATTTCCGTACCATCATTCGTTCTAACGTACCTTTAGTAAAGTAAACAGTCACTCGTTCATTCATATCAACCTTCAACTGTTAAAATTCTGTTTGTTTTATTCAGTCATACAACCAGTCGCACGATAGTCATATATGTTTGGATTGTAGTACACTTTCAGTCAATCACGCATTTTCAGAATTTTTTTTTGGTCAAAATTAAATTTGTTCAAACAATTGGTCATAGTTCATTTCACATTCTCATTCAAGGAGTCATACTATTTTTTTTTCCCAACGTACAATCGTTTAAAATATTCAAGTAATTATTCAATCGTTTTAACAATACGCATTTCAAATATTCATCTACAATTGCACGTTCATTCGATCGCTCACTCAAGCACGCAGTCATTGTATTATTCAGTCAGTAATTTTTTTTTCCCTCAGTCAATCATACATTCGTTCGAACCATACAGCTTACACGACTATAATATTCCTTCACAACTTCATTCATTCATTAACTCACTTATTTTTTTGACACATCCATACATACTGTTGTTTGGATCACACGTTCCGTAATCAGCCACTCGTTCTTTCACCTTCTTAGTCATGCCACTGCCAAGGTCGCCTTTGAGGCGGAATGATGACGAGATATGTACGATGTGCCAACATACTGTGGGGGGCGAGGACGAAGCGCGGACGAAATGTGGGCACACTTTCCACCTGCATTGTGTGGAGGAGTGGGTGCTGAGCCACAAAACGTGTCCCAATTGTCGCCAGGCACTGGAGCCGCAGGACTATTGGACCGTTAGGGGCGTGGAGGGCGCCACAGCGAGAACCGGAGCCGTGACACGCAGCAGAGCGAAGTCAGCGGCCGGCGGACTTTCACCAAGGCGGTTAAATCTTGATTTTCCGCTGGAAACGGTCGGCGGTGGGGTCTTTTACGCCCCTGACGGTTCGATTGGTCAAGAGCAGGGGGTGAACCAGCTCGTAAATCCAATCCCACAATCACCGGAAAGGGTAGTAGGCGAACGACCACGTTGGTCCGATATACGTGACACAGGTATCCCAGCTACGACGAATCCAGCGCCAGGGCGTACACGTTCGCCAGTGGTACGAACTGAGCTGGGAGTAGATCAACTAATAGAGTTGATGAGACGGGTTTTTCGGGAAGAGCAGGCGTCTCAGAGACCGGTGGGGGCCCGGTATTCGGCAGCAGAGGGAGACTCGCGTGCTGGGAGGGCAGATCAGCGGCCGCGTTGGTCAGCGATCGCGTTAGCCACGGCCCTAATCATCGTGTAAGAAATTCCTACAGCCCATTAAGGCATTGGCGTTTGCGTTTTAACGGGGATAGCCAACTTCTACGTGCAGAGGAGCTGATTTTTCGGGCCGAGACTCTCGCGATGAGCGACTTGCGAGGCAATATAGATCTGCTGACGCAGGACTTCCATCTGCTGCTGGATGGTAGGCCCAACAAGTGGTATTGGTTGTGGCGTCGGTCCAATAACAACTCGTCTTGGGATACTCTGAAGGTAGCATTCTTGCAGGTCTGGGGAGAGCGCAGCACGGATTGGGAGTTACGAAAGCAGATGCTTGGTAGACGACAAGCGCCACACGAGCCCTTCATGTCCTTCGAACAAGACATGACGGAGCTTCGTTCACTGCTGAGCGCTCCCATGATTGAGTCCGAATTTGTGGCTCTGGTGCGCGGAAATCTGGTGGGTAGCACACAGCAACAATTGTGCTTCTACTCAGTACTTACGATGGACGAACTACGTCGACTTGTAGTGCAAGTGGAAGACACGCGAAAAGCCACCAGACCATCCCCTTGGAACCAGGCCAGAGTCCACGAAATACAGGAGCCAGTCGTGGAAGAACATCCGGATACGACTTCTTCCGTCGACTTGGCCGGACTATCGAACCCCTGGATCTGCTGGAATTGCAAGAAGGAAGGACATGGGTATCGTGAGTGCGCGGAACCTGCGAAGGGCATCTTCTGCTTCGGATGTGGGCGGGCTGACGTTCTAAAGCCCAACTGCAGCCATTGCAAGGCGGGAAACGGCCGAAGGGACGGAAGGACAGCGGGTCCCTCCCGTCCGAACACTGCATCCCGACAGCAGTAGGAAAATTTGTTCACCACTCCAATTCCACGTCCCAATTTCAATTAGACATCCCAAATAAAACAACTTTACCCAAATTTTCAACCCCTAACAATACCCTTCCAAATTTTAATACCCTACCTTCAACATTTTCTGAACCCAATTCCCATCCTTTTAACGTAAAAGCATCCAAACCCATTTCATCGACGATCAACACTCCGCACGTCAAATTATTAACGAGACCAAGCGATAAGACGGAGCCGGCTGTTTCCCGGCCTGAAGAAGCCCTTATCGCAAAAGAACATCCAAGACGACATTCCCACCATCCTCTCAAGCCATACCACCTTCGGCTAAAGGAATATATGGAGGCTCGAGAGCGAATTTTTGCGCCTACTCCAATCGCAAGTGTTGATCAGGTATCAGCACTAACGAGTGGATCCGGTCGCAGAAAATCAATCTTGCGCCTTCGTACATTCTGGAAGATGGTGCGTGAAAAAAAGAAAGCGATCCTCTCTACCATCATTACCAATCCGTTGGACATACGTCCGTACGCCATGGTATCCTTGTACGGAGTGGACGTTGAAGGACTCCTCGATAGTGGGGCGAGCATCAGTTGCCTGGGGGCAAACGCTTTACAACGTCTCCATGATGCACAGGTGAATTATCGACCGGTCTGTCAGGAGGTGAAGACCGCTGATGGTGCAGCGCAAAAGGTATTGGGCACAGTAACTACCGATATTACTTTTCGTGGTATTACCAAACCCATTACACTATACATCGTGCCGAGCCTGTCGCAGAAATTGTACCTAGGGGTAGATTTCTGGCGATCATTCCAACTAGCTCCTAGCATTATCAGCGCGGTCGATACTCCCGATACTGCATCGCAACTGATAGCTCCGGATGCCCACCATTTAACGCCCACAGATATAAAGAGGTTGGAAATGGTAAAGTCCAAATTTCCATCATACGAAGTATACGGACTCGGTGTGACCAACGTCAAACAACACAGTATAGACGTTGGTGATGCAAGTCCCATCAAACAGCGACATTATCCTGTGTCTCCTGCGATCCAAAAACTCTTATATGACGAGATCGATCGTATGAGGGCACTTGGTGTTATAGAGACCAGCCAGAGTGCATGGAGCTCGCCTGTGGTTCTCGTGAGGAAGCCAGGCAAGGTCAGGTTATGTTTGGACTCGCGCAAAGTCAATAGTGTGACGAAGAAGGATGCATATCCATTATCACACATTGATGGTATCTTAAATCGTTTGCCGCGAGCCAATTTTATTACTAGCCTGGACCTCAAAGACGCCTTTTGGCAGATTCCTCTCGAGAACAAATCCAGGGAGTATACAGCGTTTACCATTCCTGGCCGGCCTCTATATCACTACACTCGCATGCCTTTTGGGTTATGCAACGCGCCGCAAAGGATGTGTCGTTTGATGGACAAAGTCATCCTACCCGAGCTGAAGGAGCAGGTATTCGTATATTTGGACGATCTGCTGTTAATTTCTGAGGATTTCGATTCACATCTGGTTTTATTGGCAGAAGTCGCAGAATGTTTGCGAAAGGCTGGCCTGACCATTAACGTCAACAAGAGCAAGTTTTGTCTGAAAGAGGTGAAATACCTCGGTTACATCGTTGGAGAAGGAGGCTTGAAAACTGATCCCAACAAAGTTTCAGCCATCATCGATTACCCTTCGCCTAAGTCCGCACGTCAAGTTCGACGCTTTCTTGGTATGGCAGGCTGGTATCGACGATTCGTTCCCAACTTTGCTGCGACTGTTTCACCGATTTCAGACACTCTAAAGAAGTCCAACCAGTTTGCTTGGACTACAGAGGCACAAACTTCCTTCCTATTAGTGAAAGACTTGTTGATGAAAGCCCCCTTACTAATCAATCCTGATTTTAAGAGGTCTTTCGTAATCCAGTGCGACGCCAGTAAATCAGGGGTGGGTAGCGTTCTCTTTCAGGAAAACGACGACGGATCGGAATCTCCAGTGGCGTATATGTCACAGAAGCTCACTTCCGCTCAACGCAACTACAGCGTAACCGAACTCGAGTGTTATGCAGCTGTGTTGAGCGTGAAAAAATTTCGAGCCTGTGTAGAAGGGACTGCGTTCAAAATCATTACGGATCACGCAAGTCTCAAATGGCTCATGTCGCAGAAAGACCTACAAGGACGGTTGGCAAGATGGAGTTTAAAACTCCAAGGTTACGACTTCACAATCGAGCACCGAAGAGGGAGCCTGAACGTGGTACCCGACGCTCTCTCTCGTGTATACGAAGAGGAATTAAATGCGCTGATCGACGTGGCACCGATGGTGGACATGGATTCTCCAGAATTCTCTGGCAAGGAATACAAAGAATTAGTGTCCACTGTCGATGCGAACGCCGATCGGCTTCCTGACGTATGCGTGAGAGACGGCTTCGTGTATAAGCGCACAGAGCCTCACAACGGTGACCCGATTGCGGAAGACAGGGCCTGGAAATTATGGATTCCATCGAGCCTTACGTCAGCTGCGATCGCTCAGGCGCACGAGGCGGACACCACGGTCCATGGTGGTTATGCCAAAACGCTAGAGCGAGTCAGGCGATTTTTGTACTGGCCCGGAATGGCTACACAAGTACGCACCTACGTTCTGGCGTGCGACACTTCTAAAGAGACAAAGTCCCCGAACAGACCTCTACGAGCGCCAATGGGAGAACCTTTCCCGACAGATCAGCCATTCCAGCACCTTTATATCGACGTGCTTGGACCATATCCGCGTACCAAACGGGGTAAAATCGCTATCTTGATCGTCTTGGATCACTTCACGAAATTCCCATTACTACATCCTTTGGGGCGGATCACTGCTGAAGAGATCACAAACTACTTGGAGGGGCAGGTCTTCCATACGTTTGGAACACCTGAGACAATCCTCTCCGATAACGGCTCTCAATTTAGGTCGAATGTGTTTAACACCATGCTGAACAAATACGGAGTTAAACACCTGTACACCCCGAGCTACTCACCGCAAGCGAATGCTTCGGAGCGTGTCAATCAGTCCATCCTGGCCGGAATTCGAGCATTCATCACTGATGACCAAACACGATGGGATGAGAGTCTAAGCAAAATTGGATGTGCTCTTCGTAGCTCACTCCACCAAGCCACTGGATTTTCTCCTTATCAGGTTTTGTTTGGGAATCACATGATGTTGCACGGGAAGGACTACGAACTGCTGAAGCATTTGCGAGCGTTGGGAGAGTCAAATGTACAGCTTCGACCTCGAGAGGGAATTCCTATCGTGAGACAACTGGCGCAGACGAAAATAAGGGTCGCACATGAGGACAGCAGCAGGCGTTATAATCTGCGTGCTGCTAAAACACAATTTTGTGTAGGACAGGAGGTATTCCGTAGAAACTTTTCCTTGTCCACAGCCGCGCAGAATTATAATGCCAAGCTGGCGAAGAAGTTCCTCAAGTGCAGAATTCGTCGTGTGCTAGGCAACTCACGGTACGAATTGGAGGATTTAGGAGGCAAACGTGTGGGGATCTACCACTCGAAGGATCTTAGGCAGTGATCCGAGGGGCGCCGACACCTAATGCCCGGCACTCAGTCGTGCGCACGAGACTCAGCACGGCGACTTTCTTTAGTCGGTTCGGCGTTGGGAAACCAACGGCGAACCGCCTATGTTGTTGAGTCGCCGCAGTAAGGAAAAAAAAATAAAAAGTCTCTGTGGAGCTGTTGCGATCATATTTCAACTCTGCGATGAATTATGATCGCATCAGCTCCACTGTCACCAACTTCACCGTGTACGGTGACAGGAGAAGAAAAAGTGCGGGTCATACAATGGAAGGCGAGAAAGTAAAGTGGTAGTTTTTCTGTGATTTTTTCTTTTATTACCCAAATTAAAAAAAAAAAACAACTAATTGATAGAAATTAATGTAACGACTGTTGAGTAAGCGTAAAGTACGCAAACGTGATATTTGTAACCGCAGAGTGGCAAAAAAATCAGTTGGTGAAAATTGAAAATTTTCTCTGTCGCATCGGATAAAAAAAATTGGTCACGGCCGGGAACAAATCGTCGTCGAGGTTGCGGAGGAAAGTCACAGAATATGATTTTTCCTTTTTTGTCTGCTGCCTGGAATACGAAGAGGAAAGGAAGTTATATTTTGTGAGTTTGGGGGTTTGATGTGCGATTGATAAATGTACGATTTGAAGTGTCAAAAAAACCCTGGAAAAATTCGAATAACCTTTGACCGAAGGACGAAACGGAAAACCTGACATTTTGTGCGAGAAAAGGGAAAAGTATGTACAAAATACGAAGTGCTCTAAAAACAAACCGTGAAGCAGCTACAGTGGCGGACAAAGTGTAGCGCCCAGCTGACGAAATAGCCCAAGCGAACGGGAATTTTTTCTCGACAATTTTTCCGCTGACCCGATTTTTCCGTTCGAATTGATCGTCAACTTTTCTCGATTTTTTTTCCGGGATATTACGGGATTGTCGTGGCGCGTTTAAGAGGGACGCTTTAAACGGGTTTTAATGGCGAGTTGTTGAGTCGCCGCTGGGAAGAAAAATTGACACGCGGCTGAGCTCATAACCAAAACATGGAGTGGAAGTTTTTCGGTGATAATTACCAATAAAAAAATGGAAGGTTAGGTTAAGAGTTTTAGTGCGCAGGGGAAAAAAAGAAACATAAAATTGTAAAGAATAAAGTTAGGAAAATAAGTTTTGGAGACGGTCCGAGAAAATGATAAGAATATAATTTATGTTAAGTCTTAGCGCGCACGGACGAAAAATTATAGAAAAGAAAATAATTTTTTTTTGGCGCGCTCCGGACGGAACAATTTGGAGTAGGCGAATCCGAGCCCGAAGTTCGTGTCACGAGTTCAATTTACGGCGATTGCACGGTGTAGCTATTAAAGTGCATCGTGTGCCCAGCAGTGCGCGGCGCATAATAATGAAAAACTACCGGCGGAAACAAACCAGTTTTTTTGTTATACTGCTTGGCAATAATTCGCATATACGTGTAATTTTTGTACGGTGTGCGTCTAAGTTGCTGTCGTTTAACAGTGACTCCACAAAGTTTTTGGCCAAAAATTAAAATTAAGTAAAAGCAATGTAAAAATCGTGTATGGAAATTAGCGCGCGCGAGTGACTAAGTGTGGTTGATTGATTATCCCTGTGATTGAGTTTCTTGAAATCGAAAATTTTGTTTGATGACTACTTGAGGAATATAAGGAATAAAGAACGAATGAAAATTCATAGTGCGATCGAAACCGCGAAAAACCCGAAAAGAATTTGTACGGAAAAAAATTCAATTTTCAAACTTAAATTTTCAAATGTCTGACGTTTCGTAAAAGGAAAATGGTGGGCGCGTGACATTTTTCATTTATTTTGTCAACAACGCTTTGTGCGGGCACAATTATTTATGAATGAGAAATCGGCCACACTACAATAAATTATATATATTAAAAAGAAAAATAAAATGAATTATACAGCACAATTAAATAAATATACAAAACAAATTAAAAAAAAAAATAAAATGAATTATACAGCACAATAAAATAAATATACAAAACAAATTAGAAAAATAAAATGAATTATACTGCACAATAAAATAAATATACAAAACCAATTATAAAATAAAACGGATTATACAAACGCAAAATAAATAAAAACCAATAAAACTAAATTCAAATTAAAACGGGAATAAAATCAATATTAAATGTCAAGACTGACTAGGACGGGACGAATTAGATATAAACAAATAAAATAACAATTAAATTTAAAAAAAAAAACAAATTAAAGTTAAAAATAAAATAATTTAACACCACCAGAAAAAGAAAAAAGGAATGGAAATGGGGTGAGTTTGATTTTTGTTACTTTTGTATATATATATTTTGATTTTTTTTTCTAGGTTCTCCTTTTTGCATAATTTTTTTTTGTTGAATTTAGGTTTTCGTGCTGACATTTTTTTTTCTTTTTTTCTTTTTTTGACTATCTAAAGATGATTAAAGGCTAAGTAGAGCCCAATTGAAATGAACCCGAGCGTTTAGCTCCTTTAGCCCCGAACCTCTAAAAGGGGCCACGACGCGAAATGTTTTAGAGGACAGTCGTGGCTGAGGTAGGGTGGGCAGAGCAGGGCGCTATTAACACCAGAGCGCCCTGACAAATCGCGGAGCCGCGCCATCCAACCGCTTCTTGGTCTTTCACGACCAATTGGGAAAATAATCCCAATTTTTACCTACCCTTGGATAAGTCGGCGCTTACAATTTTTGTTGTACAGGCCTAGGGTTTAATGGCCTGAGTTCAAGCAAGTACCCCCCCCCCCCCCACACTGCCGTAGCTAGTCCCGGCCGCCAGCAAGAGCGTCGCACCAGCTGAACTCAGACACCAATTCGGACTTAGGTGGAATTGGCCCTTCTGTCCCGAACTTTCTTTTTCCTTTCGACTATTTTGACTTTTTCAAGTCGAAATAGTCCTTCCAAGGCCTTAAACACAACAATTGAATCTATCAAATACATCTTCTACGGTAAAAACTAATCATTTTTAAAAGCTATTTCATAAAGTTCGTCGTATTTCGAAACAAAATGCACTTCGAGTCCATCAGTAATAAATGCCGGTAGTTCGGTAAAATCTTTTCGATTTTCTTCGGGCAGAATAATGCACGTAACACCGCTTCGTTTCGCCTATTAAAACAAAACCCGAATTAAAAAACAAAATTTCAAAAAGATTTTCACACGCAATACATACCGCAATTGTTTTCTCCTTTATTCCCCCTACTGGCAATACCTTACCCATTAAAGATACTTCTCCGGTCATCGCAATATTCTGCCGGATAGGCTTATTTTGAGCTAGACATAATAAGGCAGTGACAATGGTTACACCTGCACTGGTAAACAATCAAAGTTCTGTGGTTTATCGTTCAAAAATTTTGCGCAATTAAAAGCTCTTACCTTGCTTTCAGAAAAGTATTTTCATCTGCAACATTTTTGATGAAATTACGAGCCACTATTAATGCAATTTGTGCTGACTCTTTCATAACATCGCCTAAATGACCGGTTTTATGCAGGGAACCGTCTCCACGGTCATCCTTTTTTTTCGCGATCAGTTTCCGTTTTTCTGTTTCTATGAATAGAGTTGAACCGCCCATTGCAGTCCATGCTAAGCCCATTACAACACCGGGCGGTGTTTCTTGATAAATTCGATCTTGCGTGAATATCGCTTTGCCTAGGAATGAGTTTCAGTTTTGTTCGGTTATATTAAGGTGTTCGGCTTTTTTTTCACAATTTTGAATGCTGTTTTTCGAATTATTTGAAATTGGAGTTTAGTTAGTGTCGGTCAAAAGATCAGAACTATTTCGACGACAAACCTTTTCGATATGTTTCTGTAAATTCCTTAGACCAGACTTACGGCAGTAATTCTTAATTAGCATGGTTAACGACTCGTCCTTAATCGTGATGTCTTTATCTTCCAAGCCACCAGCGTTCATAAAACTAAAATAAAAAATAAAATAAACTAAAGAAACTAACATTTCAATCATTTCCATTCGATCTCTCAACGGCTCTGGTATACCATCAATTACATTGGCCGTGCAGATAAACAAAACATGTGAAAGATCAACAGAGACGTCCAGGTAATGATCAAGGAAATTGGCATTTTGTTCTGGGTCTAAAAGCTCTAACAGCGCCGAACTGGGGTCACCTTGGTATCCTCTAGAATAGCAAATATTATTTGTAACAACGAATTTAATTTGTCTTTAATTTCGCTCGTACTTTCGGATTTTGTCAACTTCGTCGATTAAAACAAGCTGATTTTCAGTTTTCGTTTTCTTCAAACACTGAATCAGTTTGCCCGGCATGGCTCCGACATAGGTACGTCGATGTCCCTTAATTTCCACCACATCCGTCATACCGCCCACACTAAACCGAAAATATTTTCTAGATTTAAGGCACGCGCAAACGATCTTACTATACTAGTTTTACCGACTCCCGGTGGACCATGGAAGCAAAGAATTTTTTCCCTGTGTTGTTCCCTTCAATTGACTAACAGCGATAAATTCTAAAATTCGTTTCTTAATGGCTTCCATGCTATAATGGTTTTTTTCTAATATCGTAACAGCTTCGTCGATGCTGAGATTTTCTTTGCTCATAACACCCCACGGCAATGATGTCAGCCAGTCCAAATAGTTCCGAGTAACACTTTAATTAAAAAACAACCCCAAATATAACCTTAACTAGATCACCAATTACAGGAACTCACTTGAACTCCGAACTGTGGCTCTCCAAAAAGTTTAATTTATTGAGCTCCTCATCGATAACAGTCGTGATAGCGGCCGGAACTATTTTCTCTTTAAGTCATTCCTTGTACTTCTCACCGATTGCGTCTTTATCGTCCTTTTCAATGCCCAACTCTTTTTTGATCACTTTAAGCTGCTCTTGTAAAATATATTTTCGATGTTGCTGTTTCACCTTCTGCTCGTCTTCTCGGCCAATTTTCTGCTGCAATTTCGAAAGCTCCAGTTTTTTTTTGAGCAGAGACAACGCAAGCATCAAACGTTTTGGAATCTATCGTAGAATTTCGAACCGTTATTGGTTAATTATAATTTCGGATGTGTGTAAATTACATTTAACTCTTCCATGATACTTCAAAGTAGAGATGGGAAATTCGGATTTTTTCAATGAACCGGTTCACCGGATCTCGCTCTCTTCATTGAACCGGCTCTTTGAGCCGGTTCAAAAGATCCAGGTGGATCTTTTGCACTGCCGTACAAGGGAACTGCAGATTAATATGTATTGAAAAACCGAAAAATAATTTTAAAAAAAATTTTAATACATTATGAGCTTTAATGAAAATTCTCAATGCCGAATAAAGCGGGAAATAATAAGAAAGTAGTTTTAAAAAAATATTGGCTCTAGTCCTGGATTTGACGGCATAACTGTTGAATGTCTAAAGCCAGAAATACATGTGCATATATCTGCATGCAGCGCGTCAAAACTTATTTAGAACGCATGTGTTTAAGTGCGACGAAACACACGCTCGCACTGCATGCAGTGGAGCGCTGCATGATGTCTCTACTTCTACTTTGGCTGTGCAGCGTCAGTGGTACCACAACTTGAAGTTGAAATTTGCCAACACAGAGAAAAAAAAAAGTATTTTGAATTACATTTAAGTATGCAATAGTAGGCAGCGTACAATAGATAATATCACATTATTGATAAAATCAAACTTCACTAATATCATTTTATGAAACTATAAGTGAAACTGAAACTGAAACTCACAACCACCTATCGGGAAATGCGGTGATTTGTGACAAATACGACCAAGAGATCTGTCAAAAATTCTGCACATCTGTTTCACATGCAGCGATGCCTGCATTGCTGCGTGCATACATTCTGCACATGTATTTCAGGCATAAAAATATTAAAAGATTTTATTTCAAAGCCTCTTACGCACTTAATTTTTTTTAACCTTTCGAAGAGTGTATTCTCTAAACTCAACAATTATGAACTTATTTCCTTAATATATTATGTAGGTATAACGTTGGAAAAATAATTGAAAAGGTTGCAAAAAAGAAATTAATGAGTTTCTATAAAACACATAAAATATTAAACGAAAATGAAAATATGTATTTCTATCGCAAGAACGAACATATCTTCCTTTTTCCTATACCTAAATAACTAATTTTATATCTAGAATAAAATAACATATACACAAAAATGTTCAAAGTGGACAAAACAAAGCTGATATAAACACTTTATTCAGTGGTACACAGAAAATAATGCTCTTGATACATATAGGTACATACGTATCCCTACTTCCTACGTGAACAGGACAAGGAAATATTATTTCTCAGTATATAAGTATGTATAAAAAGAAGAAACGGTCTTAATTGTTTCGAAACAAATTTAATTTTTTTTTATAATATTGGAACAAGTAGTATCAATAATAATATTAAAAAAAAATTACCAATAATTAGTAAAATAAGAATACTACGTTAATACGTATAATATACTCGTATACATTAGATTATCTTATTGCAACTAGCCTTAAACTTGCGAATAATTTTGTATAGGTAACTATATGTATTATTGTAATTATTTAGATGAGTGAACAATTTTTATTAGAATGACTCACATCTAAAATAATTTTATATATTTTATATTGTACAAGATTTCAAAAAGCTAACACAAGGATATATCCAAAGAGAGACAAGGGCAAGTAGTACAATTAGAGCCGTTGGCGAAATAAGGGTTCAAATCGATTTTGAAAAACATGAAAGGGCTTGACTTTTCCATTTTTTATCATTTTTTACCATTTTTTATCATTTTTTACCATTTTTTATAATTTTTTATAATTTGTTATCATTTTTTATCATTTTTTTATCATTTTTTACCATATTTTATAATTCTTCTATCATTTTTTACAATTTTTTATCATTTTTTACCATTTTCTATAATTTTTTATCATTTTTACCATTTTTATAATTTTTTACCAGTTTTTACCATTTTTTACCATTTTCTACCATTTTCTACCATTTGTTATAATTTTTTATAATTTTTTACCATTTTCTATCATTTTTTTTTATTTTTTTATAATTTTTTACCCCTTTTTACCATTTTTTATAACTTTTTATTACTTTTTATCATTTTTTATCATTTTTTACCATTTTCTATATTTTTTCATCGTTTTTTATAATTTTTTATAATTTCCTATAACTTTTTATCCTTTCTTACCATTTTTATAATTTTCTACCATTTTTTATAGCTTTTTACCACTTTTTACCATTTTGTATCATTTTTTACCATTTTTTATAATTTTTTATAATTTTTTATAATTTTTTACCATTTTACCATTTTTTATCATATTTTACCATTTTTTATCATTTCTTATCATTTTTAATCATTTTTTACCATTTTTTATCATTTTTTCCTCTATTAGTCAATCCTTAATAATCAATCCTCAAACCTCAATCCCCAATCCTCAATCCTCAACTTTAGGTCGCGAACTATGAGAAACTATAGTTCCTCTATCCCTCAATTCTCCATCTACCATCCTTAACCCTCCATCCTCCATCCACCATCCTCCGTTCACCATCCTTCATCCACCTTCCATCAACATCCATCCTCCATCCCCGATCCTTCATCGCCCATCATCCATCCTCCTTTCTCCATCCTCCATCGAACATCCTCCATCATTCATCCTCTATCCTCCATCGTCCATCATAAATTATCCATCACCCATCATAAATTATCCATCACCCATCGTCCATCATTCATCCTCCATCAAACATCCTCTATTGTCCATCATCCATCCTCTATCCACCATCGTCCTTTGTTCATTGTTCATCCTCCATCGAACATCTTCTATTGTCCATCATCCATCCTCTATCCTCCATCGTCCATTAAATATCCTCCATTGTCCATCATCCATCGTCCATCCTCCATCGTCCATCCTCCGTCGTCCATCCTCTATCCTCCATCATCCATCCTGTTCAGATCTGTGATCTGTGATCTGTTCAGATCTGTGATCTGTTTCAGATCTGTGATCTGTTTCAGATCTGTGATCTGTTCAGATCTGTGATCTGTTCAGATTTGTGATCTGTTCAGATCTGTGATCTGTTCAGATCTGTTCAAATCTTTGATCTGTTCAGGATGGACGATGGAGAATAGAGGATGGAGGATGAACGATGGATGATGGACAGTGGAGGATGTTCGAAGGAGGATGGACAATGAACGATGGATGATGGATGATGGATGATGGACGATGGAGGATAGAGGATGGATGATGGGAGATGTTCGATGGAGGATGCAGAAAGGAGGATGGAAAAAGGAGGTTGGATGATTGGCGATGAAGGATCGGGGATGGAGGATGTTCGATAGAGGGTGGAAGATGGAGGATGGTGGATGGACAATCGAAGATGGAGGATGGAAGATGGAGGATGGATGATGGACCATGGATGATGGACGATGGATGATGGACGATGGAGGATAGAGGATGAATGATGGAGGATGTTCGATGGAGGATGGAGAAAGGAGGATGGATGATGGGCGATGAAGGATCGGGGATGGAGGATGGATGATGAAGGATGGTGGATGGAGGATGGTGGATGGAGGATGGAGAATTAAGGATGGTAGATGGAGAATTGAGGGATAGAGGAACTATAATTCCTCATAGTTCGCGAACTAAAGTTGAGGATTGAGGATTGGGGATTGAGGATTGATTATTGAGGATTGAGGTATAGAGGAAAAAATGATAAGAAATGGTAAAAAATGATAAAAAATGTTAAAAAATGGTAAAAAATGATAAAAAATGATAAAAATAGTAAAAAATTATAAAAAATGGTAAGAAATTATAAAAATGGTAAAAAATGATAAAAAAGTATAAAATATGGTAAGAAATGATAAAAAATGATAATTAATGAAGGAAAAATAATTAAAAAAAAAAATTATAAAAAAATCCTAAAAATGATAAATAAATAATAAAATATGGTAAGAAATTATAAAATATGGTAAGCAATGATAAAAAATGGTAAAAAATAATAAAAAAATGGTAAAAAATTGGGAAAAACTAATAAAAAAATGGTAAAAAATGATAAACAATGAAAATTATAAAAAGTGGTAAAAAATTATAAAAAATTTTAAAAAATGATAAAAAAAATGGTAAGAAATGATAAACAATGATTAAAAAACTATAAAATATGGTAAAAAATTATAAAATATGGTAAAAAATTAAAAAAAATGGTAAAAAATGATAAAAAATGGTAAAAAATGATAAACAATGATTAAAAAATTGTAAAAAATTATAAAAAATTATAAAAAATGGTAAAAAATGATTAACAATGATTAAAAAGTGGTAAAAAATTATAAAAAATGGAAAAAGAATGGTAAAAAATGAAAAAAATATAAAAAAATATAAAATACGATAATAAATGATAAAAAATTATAAAAAATTATAAAAATGATATAAAATGATAAAAAATGGTAAAAAATGATATCAAATAAAAATAAATGATAAAAAATGATAAAGAATGGCAAAAAATAATAAAAAAATGGTAAAAAATTATAAAAATGATAAAAAATGATACAAAATTTAAAAAAAATAGGAAAAGTGGTATAAAGACAAGATATGGTAAAAAATGCTAAAAAATAATTATAAAAAATTATAAAAATGAAATGAAATATTATAAAAAGTGGTAAAAATGATAAGAAATGCTAAAAAATTATAAGAAATGGTAAAAAATGAAAAAAAATTGTAAAATATGGTAAAAATAATATCAAATGATAAAAAATGATAAAACATGGTAACAGATATTAAAAAATGATAAAAAAGATATAAAATGATAAAAAATGATAACAAATGGTAAAAAATGGTAGCAAATGTTAAAAAATGATAAAAAAGTTATAAAATGATAAAAAAGTTATAAAATGATAAAAAATGATAACAAAGGGTAAGAAATGATATCAAATTAAAAAAAATGTTAAAAATAGATAAAGAATGGTAAATAGTGATAAAAAATGGTAAAGAATGATAAAAATTGATAAATAATGATAAAAAATGGTTAAAAATGATAAAAAATGATAAAAGATGAACAAATAAAAGATTAAAGATTATAAACTGCTATTTTCAGCTTATAGATAGATTTAAGAAAGGCCCGAAATTTTGAATTTTTTGTTTTGTTGATTTGTAGCCCTATTTCGCATATCTCGCTAAAATTATAAGAACCAATTTATGGAGAATTAAATTGTCTTTTTTATCTGAACAACTTTTTTGCCAAACTATTTATTGCAAATAATAAGCGTTTGTAAAATATTAGGAGATTGTCCCAGTTTTTTAAACTTTTGGACCAGTTTTATTAAGAATAGATGACATATTTACATGGCAAACATGTAGAGGTCTAAACTCCCTACAAGTTTCATTTAAACCAGTTTTTCGTGCGACCAATGTATAACGGCCGGGAGCACGTTAAACACAGAGGCCGGGGAACTCGCAGGTATGACTACCTGCGGTCGGGACAATAGAAAAATTTTCTCGGTTGGCCTTGTGAAGAGCTATTCGCACTAACGGAATTCTTTGAAATTCAGTCGTTCTCCAACATTGCTCCATCAATTTGGTCCTCACCATTTTTAGCGAGAAATGGAAAATACGGCAACAAATTGACAAAACAGAAAATTCAAAATTTCGGGCACATGCCATATCAAATTTTGGTCTGAAACTGTGATTCCCTATTCTACTCCATCATTGGAACCTAACCACTTCAAAACATTTCGCCTTCCATTTAACTCCGAAATTAACTGAAATTTTGTCTCTGGTGACCGAGCTAACCGTCCAGATCCGTGAACCGAAAAGATCCGTGGAGAAGATCCGGCTCAGTTGGATCTTTTGCTTGAGCCGGTTCATTGAGCCGGATCAGATCTGAGTTACCCATCTCTACTTCAAAGTTCTTCTGAATCGGCTGCTGACAGTGATGCTCCTAAATCGCATAATAAATGGGATTGTCAACCACTCTTTGATTCTGATGGAGATAAAAAAACAATATTGTTACAAAAATTCTACAAAGAACGCAAAACTGATTCTACCTATACAACGGATCCATGGTGATTATATTGCGAAGTGTTTTGATCACTTCCTGCGTTAGAGCCTTAACTTCTTCGGTTTGCGTGTAATTTTTGTGTTTCAGATTTTCAACTTCCACCATAAGTAACGGCTGGATTTCGCTACCTACCGGGACACGTTTTGCCGAATCTTCGAGTCTTTTTTGGATCTGGCGTTTCTTTGGCGTCTTTACATTGATTCATACATTTGGTTCAGTCTTTTCGTCAGCAGCGACCGTTGTCGTTTTCGTGGCTGCCGATTTCGTTGAATTCCGAAGAGCTCGAACCGTTGAATTTGTGTCACACCATTTTATGAAAGTCTTCAGAAGTACATTTTAGTTAAATTTTAATTAAATAACACGAGAAGAGAAATATTTACCATCGGTTCGTTGATTTGTTGTGATAGTTCTCAACTATAAATTTTCTTTTGTCACTTTGAAGTTTCGAAACTTTTCGAAAATTCAAAAACCACACAACGATTTCGGAAATATATTTTTCTGTTTTTGTTGTTGTTTTTTAAAGGCGGTCGCAGAAGGCTTGTCAAGAAAGTTATGGCCATTTGAAAAGTTCAAGTTTTGCGCGCGCAAAAAGTAGTTGGAGCGAAGCGCGCGTTAGCCATGACATGAACGCGAAAAGGGAGTTTTAATCCCTTTAGCCTCGCAGTTATCTCGGAGCATTTGTCACCCAAAAACAATAATATTTCAAACTGTGCCCGCCCTTCAATTTTTGGGTTCGGTAATGTTGATGTGGAACACATTCCACAAAAACTTTGATATGGCAGCACTGGTGGTGACACAAAAATAGCACGAAAAGGTACGTAAATTTGAACTTTTCAAATGGCCATAACTTTTTATTAAAGGTAGATCGTGGATTGAAACCTTCTGCGATCGCCTTTAAATAATAACAACAAAATAGAAAAATATTTTTTTTTCATTTCTAGCTATCATGACTTTTCCGAAATCGTTCCCTAGAATGTTGCGAACCACTGCTGGAATGCGCTATGAAGCGGCTATTTAGCGGCTAGTTTTTGACAGTACTCACTTTATAGCTACGGACTGTCTCTCTCACACCAAAGTCTAAATTGTATGTTACATTTTCCATCCCTCTCCATTTGAAAATACTAGCCGCTATAAAGTCTCAAAAATAGCCAGTTTCATAACAGCATTAGGAATAGGACACAAAGGTGTCACACTTTTCAGCCTGGAGTTAACATTTGTGACATTAGGTGTGTTTCTTTCAACTGGATCACCATCAAGATCATTCGTTTTACATTGAAAACAGCAACAATTGAGATGATCCAAATTCAAAATGGGATCATTAAAGTTGCTTCTGAATTCAACAAAATTTTCGCATTTTCACAGTTGTCGCCCTGCAACTCAACGCAATGACAGCTGATAATTGACATTTGTCAAACGTCAATAAATATTTTCCGTATTTATTAAAGAATATTCGCAAATATCTGCACAGTATCGGTTCAATACATAGTAATTTTAAGTACTTACTGCTTCTATTTCGTTTATACCCATTATTTTCACTATTGTATCTACCAAGAATATATCAATAAATATTTGACAGACAACAGCTGACACATAATACATGACATTCCTAGCAGGAATGCCAACCGTTTAAATTGATTTGCTTGGATCATCCCACATGGTTTTTTCAATTTGATTTTGATTCAGTTGAAAAAAACCCACCTATTACTTGTGTCACACCTTTGCGTGAATTGGTTATGTATTTTATTTGGATTGAATTATGGCCAGGAATGCCAACCGTTTAAATTGATTTGCTTGGATCATCCCACAGGGTTTTTTCAATTTGATCTTGATTCAGTTGAAAAAAACCCACCTATTACTTGTGTCACACCTTTGCGTAAATTGGTTATGTATTTTATTTGGATTGAATTATGGCCATCTTATAAATATTGGCAGTTTGCTAAGAGAGTTGAAGTCTCCATCTTAGCGCACGAAATGAACTGATATTTTCTAGAAACCTGTGAACTGGAATTGTTGTCACTCATGAAAAGTCGGAGAATCTCCGACTAGTGACATGCGACAAAATTTGTAATCTGGATAATTGATCTGTCACACATCGATTATGATAGCCTGCTTACGTATTTGAACCTCACAACACTCTCAAAACGTCGCGATCATTTTGATTTAATTGCATTGTTCAGGATCATCAATAACGAGTTAGCTTGTCCCGACTTGCTGGAATTCATCAATTTCCGAGTTCCAAGTTATGCGTCCCAGTCAAATGAAACATTTTATGAATCGCGGCACAGAACCTGCTATGCCAATAACAGTCCAGCGAATCGATTAATGAGATCTGTAGATAAGCAATCTGCCAACCTAGATATTTTTAACACCAGTGTTCACCATGTCAAGTCACTGTGATTATTTTTATATTTACATTATGCTTTGTGAGGACGCAAATTTGGACCACAAATTTCCTACACACAAAGCATTGAATTAATACATAGACGAAGAAAACATAGAACATATTAGAGCTAAGACAACATGAAAAAAACTTAGAACATTGAATTAACACAATTAGCACAGTAAGCTACGATACCAAAACATGGAACAAAGAACACAGAACCTGAAAGAAGAAAGTGCACATTGGCAGAAAACCTGAAAAAGGATCGATGGGACCACACAATGTCTCAGGCAACACTGTATGGCTGGATAAACCCACCGACAACGGTACAATCTCACAAAAGGACTATATACTGACGACTACATGTACCAGCCACGAATCATAAAATAGTGAAAAACCCAAATGGTCAGAAAAACCGGTTTACCTTTTGTTTATACTCTAGATGAAATCATATAGGGCCGGTTTCACAGTACGAGCTTAAGCCCGAAATACAATGCGCACGTTCCGTTCCGTGAACACGTCCGCTCCGTTCCGTTACGACCATTGTGTACATTTATATGGCCAGCCCATAAGGTCTACTTTGACAGCTGAACGTGACGGAACGGAACGGTTTCATTGTGATCGGGGCTTTAAGCTTTGGCTTCAGTGGCGGATTAAGATATGTGGGGGCCCAGGGCCCAGGGCCGAGGGAAATGTGGGGCCCTATTGCGATTACCGGTATATTAAATTTAATGCGATTCCTTCAATTATCCATGTACACATGAGCTGTATCTAAAAGTGGTATATAGTAAGTCCATTTTTTCATACATATATTGAGATTTTTAGGGTTTTACGTTAGAAATAATTTAAAAATATTGGTACACGTTAATATAATTCGGACGATGTGCTATCACTATAAACTTGTTAAATTTTATTATGCAATAGCAATTATTAAAATTTTTAATAGAAAAGAAACGATTTTCTTAGCTCCAAATAGACTTAACTTATCTGTGGTCACAGGGAATAACTTGGTGAGTCGAAAAATATGGTAGTAAAATGGGATAAATCATCTCCCAAGCCTTATACACTGTACGCACTGTGAAGAAGCTATTGTTATATGTTATTTGATCACTGAGATGTCAACAAATTCAATTTTTTCACAAAAACTGGATTTACAGGAATAGTTTAATAGTAAAAATGGAAAGAAAGTGCTGTCCTGAATAGTTTCGTTTTTAGACTTAACAAAAAATTAGCCGATGAGGTTGGGAACGTAAAATAGGCAAGGGAATAATCGCAAATGAACAGTTGGAAAACTGAAGTGATGATGACAATATGAAAAGGAAAAATTAATATAAAGATAAAATAACAAAAGGATATCAATCAAGAAAGGAGGATATAAAAAGTAAGAAGAAATAAGGAAAGAAAGGCGGAGGATAACAATACAGATTTTGAATGTTTTAGGTAATCGGATAGAAGGTTGAAAGATTAACAAGAAATGCAAAAAATGACGCAATAATGTCAAAATGAAGTAAGAAGAATTTAATGAAAAGTGAGTTTTTAAAAATAATTTTTTAGGAATTTTCATTAAGGACAACATGGAAAGTTTGAAACAAGTAAAGAAAAGATAGAGAGTGTGTACTTAAAAAGGAAAGGAAATGATGACATAGACGTTAAAATTATTTACATAAATGTGGGTTATTGAATAATACACCCGGTTCGATATATAATAAGTAATATAATAACGTATGATAATGTAAAATAATATAAAAGAATATACAGTAATTGAATTGAATTTTGAAAAAGTAATCCGTGATGTTCGCGTTATCGGGTGATCAGCGGTAGTCTGTCTTCTTGTATTTCATTTGCTTGCCGGGTTCGGTCGGTGGTTGTAATAGATCCAACGGGACCTAGTTACCGCCGACGACTGCTGTACCACAGTGGCGCGCTCCCACATTCGGCCATCCTATAGTGCATCCGCCTCGGATGCATACGGAATCCATAACTTCATAAAGTCAGCTGAAGTTGAAGTGTGAATTGGTCCTTCCCCGTTTGTGACCTTCTCCACGTCATATCTATCGTTGAGTTTAACTTTTATAATTTTGTACGGGCCTAAGAAATGACCTTTCAGCCTAAGACCGGCTCCAAATTGTGTCCTCTGGATTACAACCAGATCTCCAACGTTATACTGATGTGCTGGCTTTGTCTTTTTGTTGTGCTGTTTTACGTTTTCTGTTTGAATCTTTTGTATCTGTTGTTTCGCTTCAGACCGTAGTTGATTCCTTTCGGACTGGAACTGTTGATAGGCTTCATTGTTGAGTATCTAAAGAATTTCAGGATCTTCCTTTCTGCGCATGTTTATACAGAACATTACTTCAAACGGTGACATGTTAATTGCTCTCTGATGCGTACAATTCAAAATAGCTTGGACAGCGAGCACATGTTTAAACCATTTTTTTGGATCGCTTTTGCAAAGTTTCGTTAGAACAGGTATAATGACCTGGTTTAGTCGCTCCACCTGTCCATTTCCTCGCGGTATTCCAGTAGTAATTAGCACGTGGTCGATGTTGTTTGTACTGCAAAAATCTTCGAAGTCGTTTGAAGTGAAAGCAGCTCCCTTATCTGTGATTATTCTTCTTGGGTCACCGAAGGTCTGTTGCTGATGGCGTAGTTTATCAAATACTTCTTTGGAATTTGTAGTTTTGGTAGGATACAACCAGCAGAATTTACTGAAGGCGTCGATGACAGCAAAAATGAATTTGTATTGCTTTTCGGTGGACGTCATTGGACCCATGTGATCCAGGTGATATGTCTGAAGTAGCTGTTCTTCTTTCGGTATTGGGTTTAACGCTCCCTCTTTCTTACCCCTCTTGCGATCGGATACCAAGCAGACAATACAATTTTTAATACAATTTTGTATCTTCTCCTGTAGCTTGTAGATATCATATTTCTGCTTGATGATGTATTCCAACTTAGTTTTTCCAAAATGACCGTTGTTTTCATAGACCTGTCTGATGATGCTTTCTGATAAGCCTTCTGGAATTACAATAAGCTTGCGTCCTTCAGTCTGTCGATACAGAATTCCGTTCGTCATCACGTAGTCGGTATTTAATTCTGTTTCCTGTTGTTTTATCGTATCCTGAATTCGTGGATCGCACTCCTGCACCTGTTTTATTCTCGGTGTTATTTCAATTGTCATAACTGGATACCTACTCAGGGCATCAACGTGTTTCATTCTGTTTCCGCTTCTGTGCTCTATCTGGAAGTCGTAGTCTTGGAGAATAATAGCCCAACGAGCTATTCTAGGTGATTTGTCTTTTTTCTCCAAAGTTTGCGTAAACGCTTTGCAATCGGTAATAATTTTAAAAGTCATGCTTAACAGATATACTCTAAACTTCTTAATTGCATTTATAATTGCCAGCACCTCCAATTCAAAACTAGAATAATTTCTTTCTGGTAGTTTTGTTTTTTGACTATAATAGTGCACGGGGTGTAGCTTTCCATCAGCTTCGTCTCGCTGCATCAGTATTGCGCCGTATCCTTCTTTACTGGCGTCTGTGTGAAGTTCAGTTTCTCTGTTCTGGTCAAAGAGATTCAGGTGGGGAGACCAAGTTGGTTAAATGCGATACGCTCTTCAATACCGAAAGTATATTCTCTATCTTTTTTCAGCAGGTTTGAAAGTGGTGCAGAAATCAGTGCATAGTTTAAAATAAATTTTCTGAAAAATCCTGTAAGACCTAAGAAGCTCTGTATTTGTTTCACATTCTTTGGTTCTTAAAATTTCGCTACTGCTGTTAACTTATTTAGTGATGGTTTTATTGTTCCATTTTCGAGAATAAATCCAAGATATTCGACTTTGTTCTTCAGAAATTGACATTTGGTCCACTTAATTCGTAATCCGCTATTTGATGCTGTATTGAGAACTTTCTTAAGCTTTTCGATTCTCTCTTTCCGATCTTCCGAAGGGATGATGATGTCATCCATATACAAAAGTAGTGTTCCATCGTTGAGTAGATCTCGAAACACCATATCGATAAATCGATGGAATGAACTCGGTGAATTGCAGAACCCAAAAGGTGTTCGGTTGAACTCGAAGATACCCAAGTGGCAGCAAAATGCAGTAAATTTTCGACTGGCCTCCTCTACCGGAATATGAAAGAACCCATTTTCGAGGTCTAGTGTGGAAAATATCTTTGCTTTCTGGAGGTTGTCTATTTGTTCCTCGATATTTGGGAATGGATGTCTATCCCTTATTACCATCTTGTTCAACTGCCTATAATCTACACATAATCGTAGTGAAGAATCTTTCTTCTTTGCTAGTACAATTGAACTAGCGTACTCGGAACAGCTTGGAGAAATTATGCCCTGGTTCAACCATTCGTGTACCTGCTTCTCTACTATTTTTTTCTCGTTGGGTGCAAGTCTTTTTGGATTAAGGTAAACCCTATCGTCACTTTTTAGCACTATCTTTGTCTGAATTTTAGTTTTCGGCGTTGGATTCGGGCTATACGAGTTGACAAGCTCTTTAATGTCTTCCGGGATGTCATCATTGATGCTTTCTACTTGGATATTGAAAATTTCTGCAATAAATTCGTTTGAGCTATTCTCAACTTCAATCTGAATTCCTTTTGACCCAATTGTAACTTTTTTGTCTCTAATAAATTCCTTCCCCAGGATAATTGGTAGTGATAACTCTTCCATTTCTACAATATGTATTCTGATATTATTGAATTCTGCTCCATCTATCTTCAAATTAAACTCAACTGACCCCAACGTATGTACGAGTGCATTTCCGATTCCCGTTAAACTAAGTATTGGTTTTTCTAGCGGTGGTTTCCCCACTACTTTGTTGTAACAATTTTGCCGCATTAAATTTACGTCGCTACCTGTGTCTAACAACGCGATAATGTCAATTGAATTGATCGAAACTATTTTCTGCATTAAGTGTTCTTTAATGTTTTTTTTCGCAAATTAACGCATTTTTACTGTGCACTTGAGAGTCCTGACAATCTCTCTTCTTATGCCCGACTTTGTTGCAACCGTAACATATTAACGACTTCTGCCTGCACGCGTCTTCTAAATGTCCCATTTTACCGCAATACGCGCACTTTGATATTTCTTTTTTGTGTTTTACTTTATTATTTTAATAATTAAGTATTGTGATTGATTTTTTAAAAAAAAAAATTTGCTACCCTCAAAATTTTTATTTTCACGTTTCATAACTAGTAGACGCGAAAAAAGCAATAAAAATTTTCAGTCCGTCTGTCCGCCGTACGCCGTACGCCGTACGCAAGATCGTTTGGAGGCTCGTAGCTGCCAAACGCTTTGAGATATTAAATTGAAATTTTTTTAACGAATAGATGGGGTAGGCGCCTTGAAGTGACCAAATTTTTTGCGGTGGGGGTGTGAGGGGGAAGGAGGGGGAAGTGTTTTAGACCGAAAATTTTGGTTTCCAGATCTCAGTAACCCCTTATGTTAGGAAGCTGAAACTTGGAATTTCTATAGAGCTCTGATAGTAGACCCATTTGCAGAAAAATTGTCAATATTGATCAAGGGGTGTGGGAGTGGGGGGAAATGTAATACGTCCGAAACCCAAAAAAGGTGAGATAGACACATTCTAAAATCCATATCTCCTAAACCGTTAATGGCACACTATTCAAACTTAAAACATATTTGTAGTTATACTAGGAGAACAGAATGAAGAAAAATTTCGGGTGGGGGAAGTTGTGTATGGGGGTGGGGGGTGAAAAACTTAAGATTACGATATCTCATGAACCAATTGCTCTAGAAAAATAAAATTTGGTTTGGGTGTAAAGGTTGACAAAAAAAGATTGATCAAAGTAAAATTTTTTAAGTGGGAGGTGGAGCATAGAAGTGGAGGGGATGAGAATTTTTCAAATCAAACACATTTCATATCTCAAGAACAGTTTAAGATAGATGCTTAGAATTTTTACCAGAAGTAGCGCTAATTAAACCCTAGTAGGGAAAAAAGTTTTGGGGT
Source organism: Beris chalybata (assembly GCA_949128065.1). Taxonomy (NCBI): domain Eukaryota; kingdom Metazoa; phylum Arthropoda; class Insecta; order Diptera; family Stratiomyidae; genus Beris; species Beris chalybata. The sequence continues at coordinate 61,593,689 of OX421895.1, read as the reverse complement.
TGTGGGTGAAGAGGAGGAGGGTGGGGGAGGGTGAAAAGGAAAAAGTTCCGATGCTTATATCTTGAGAACCTGTAATGATATAAGCCTTAAACTTGGTATTTAGATAGAGCTATAATAGCGGAATGTTGGAAAAGTAAAATTTTTTTTAGGGGTAGTATGCTACGGGGGTAGGGGGTGTTTTTCCTAACTATTAAACGGTTTATGCTAGAAAGTTGAAACTCGGTGTGTATATGTAAATCAACTAGAAAAGTAATTGTGATAAAAAAAAATTTAAATATTCATTGGCGTTTAGAAAGGGGGGCAAAAAAAATTATTTGTAAATATAATAGATATAAAATTCATATATTTTCACGATTTTCGTCATATCTACTAGGTCTTTCCAAATATTGAATTCATTTTTATTCTACGGATTCTTCGTATGAATACCTAGAAAGTGTTTTCAAGGTTTTTTGAAATTCGACCCCCAAGGGTAGTGTGGTACAAGTGGGGGTGTTTTTCTTATATATGGAACGGCTTAAGCTACAATGTTGAAACTCGGTGTGTATATGTAAATCAACTAGAAAAGTAATTGTGATAAAAAAAAATTTGAATATTCATTGGCGTTCAGAAGGGGGGGGCAAAAAAAACTTTGTAAAAATAATAAATATAAAATGCATATATTTTCACGATTTTCGTCATATCTACTAGGTCTTTCCAAATATTGAATTCATTTTTATTCTACGGATTCTTCGTATGAATACCTAGAAAGGGTTTTCAAGGTTTTTTGAAATTCGACCCCTAAGGGTAGTGTGGTACAATTGGTAGGTGTTTTTCCTATATATAGAACGGCTTAAGCTACAATGTTGAAACTCGGTGTGTATATCTAAATCAACTAAAAAAATAATTTTGAATAAAAAAAACGAATATCTATTGGCGTTCAGAAGGGGGGACAAAAAAAATTATCTGTGAAAATAGAATGCATATTTTCCCACGATTTTCGACATATCTACTACCTCGTCCCAAATAATGAATTTAATTTTATTCTATGTATTCTCCATATGAATACCAAGACAGTGTTTTCAAGATTTTCTGAAAATTGACCCCTAAGGGGGTGTAAAGTGATTGTGTACTTTTTCATAAACTATTCCATATCTCTCAGATCCAATCAGATTTTCACTTCCATGATCTTGTTCTTTTTGATAGGTTTTCAGTCACATAGTAGCCTACACCGCATTTCAGAATTGAACGCGTTCCCTACTTCTGCCGGAAAAATAATAAAGTTACGCCCAGATTGTTGGCAGATTTTTTTAATGTCTGTTCTGCTTTTATCATTATTCTGTTTATTAATCACCGTTACACTAGTCTTCTCGATATCATTTCTAAATTGCTCGTAAATCCGCAATTTTTGCTTAAGTTCTGTTATGTTCGCTGCACCGTATAGCAGCAACTTATTTTCCGGCTTATCTGCGATTCCATTGATGACGTACTGAATCAACGAACCCGAATCAACACACCCTTGTGATGCAATTTCCGGCATCCTCGTCACATATGTTAAGTAGCTTTCTTCTGATTTTTTTTTCATAGCTGACAGCATGTTATGCAATTCAGCACCTGTCCTTGTCACTTAAAATTCTTTCAGTAAAGTGTTCTTCAAATCTTCAAACGAACGGCTTGCGTTAACCTGAGCAACCATATACACGGTTCCTATTAGTGATCTTTTACAATATACCAATTTTTGAATACCGCTCCAACAGAAGGTTTCAGCAATATCCTGAAAATCCTGAAAATCCTGCAGCCATTTCCCGATATCCACGTGGTCGTCGCCCGAAAATTTCCGTATTGATGATTCGACGTCTGCAAATGTAAATGTAATACCTGTTGTTTGCCCTATTTTTTATGACTTTTCGAGACTCTTGTCACTAGGGACCTCATCGTCTGATTCTATATCACTTCCTTTGTGATCTGTAATCAGCTGTTTGATAAGATCTTCTCTAGATCCGTCTGAGCTTATGCCTTTCTGTTCGGCTCTTCTCCGAAGCGCTTCCGTATTTCATTTTTTAATTTTAGCCACGAATTGGTCCATTTTCACTGTTTTTAAAAAAAATTCTCGATAGTTTCGTACTTGAACCGTTTTTCACAGGTAACAATTTTTTCACTGTTTTTCTTAACTCGCGACGGTTGAGCCCCCAATTGTGGGTTATTGAATAATACACCCGGTTTGATATATAATAAGTAATATAATAACGTATGATAATGTAAAATAATATAAAAAAATATACAGTAATTGAATTGAATTCTGAAAAAGTAATCCGTGATGTTCGCGTGTTGTATTTCATTTGCTTGCCTGGCTCGGTCGGTGGTTGTAATAGACCCAACGGGACCTATTTACCGCCGACGACTGCTGTACCACGGTGGCGCGCTTCCACATAAATTAATAGAGGAAACGCAAACCCTTAAGCAGCGGCGACGTTCGACGGTTCGCTGAACTGTACCGCGACACACGTTAAGTTCGCGAACCGCTCGCCGTCGTAATTCTGCGTCAGTACGTGTGTTGCGGTACAGTTTCAAAATTTTGACAGCTAACTTCAAGCCTTCAATTGTGTTTAAGCCATACAGTTGCAATTTTCGACAATTACCGTGTTTACATGGAGAATCCAAAGACCGAAAGATCGAAATATGAAATGGCATTTAAATGTATGACATAACCGGTTTCGATTCGGTCTCGTTTCGATCCGATCTGCGTTTACATGCGATTTTAGAGGATTGAATCCGGATTCAATTCTCCATGTAAACGCGGTAAATACGAATTATGTCTGGTTTCTCCATCTGACGTGATATGATATCTGTCAACTTCGACTTCGAAGAATTGCGCCATGAGCGCGACGATAATCACTAGAACTTTATAAAAAGAATGAAGAAAAATAAAAAACTCTCGATTAAAAGCTTTTTCTAACGTTTTTTGCAACGCTAAAATATGAGTATCGTATCTTGTAAAACCGCTCTTCTAGGATTCTATCAATACTTGTATATGTACTTTCCATGTCTAAAACTCTGTCAGAATTTTCAAACAAATAAATTTCTCGTGAGCGTCTTGTGGGGGCCCCCTCGATGTGGGGGCCCGGGTCAAGGCCCTGTCGGCCCGTACGGTAATCCGGCCCTGTTTGGCTCAGTTGAACCTGAGCCTGTAACTTAAGCTTTAGCTCAAGACAATACTGTGTTGGGTTGTCTTCGAGCACAACAACAAATTCAGCTACTGCCGCCAACTTCCTGTCTAAAGTTTGACGGCCAAAAAGGACCGTTACTTGGTAGAGGCCGGAAGCCTGAAAAAAAGAACAGAAAAAGCACGCGACTCGAGAATACCCACGCGAGAGTGAAAACTGTACGACTTTTATTGTGTATCTTGTACGCGAGCGATTGGATACCGTGATGATTCTTTTTAAAACTTGATCGCGGTGGCGAGGTTATTGTTCATGTTCAATTTTCACCACCGTGCGGATAATCTTTGTTTTTGATCGGTTTCGGTGGACGTATTGCATCACCTTCTTTTCGGAGACCTAGAATGACAAGCTCCGCAAACCCCAATATCAGCAGGTAGTTAATTCGCAGTCCGAGAAAAGAAAAATTCGTTCCGAGCTTCGGTCGTATGTGGGGGCCAGTAGGAAATCGGAGCGCGTACATGGTCTGTGAATTTTTGAGCCGTGCTTTCATCTTCGCTGCCCTAGTTTCAAGTATATCGAATTGTTCCGCATAACGAGTTTCGTGCGGTTCTCGACGGCACAATAAACGCGTGATCGTGCACCGCTAGAAAAATCGAATCCCGTGAGTCTGTTTTCGTTCGAAATGCAAGCATAATTAAACGAAGTTCTTTTATGTTATAGCAAAATTTTCCGTCCCCCCCCCCCCCCCCCGTTTAACCCCGGTATCAGGTCGCTCCGTACTCGGTTGGCATCAATTGCAATCGGAAATTCCGCCGGCAAATTATGCTCTAATAAATGAAATAAACTCAATGCTCTGTAAAGTGGAATTCTATTCTCATAAGTCGCAATTTCTTTTGTCCGAAAACGGAAGAAAATAAAAACGTTCGTTCGATCCTGACGTTGCTAGTGTCTGGGATAAATTTTTTTCGTTGACGATACGAATTCGGTTGCGTGGCAGGCGATCGGAGGCGAGATGGGAGCTGTGAAGCTTTTCCCGAGACGCGGTCTGCGTGCGGGCACCGTGGATTTACCCAACCACTTATACGACACGTCTTTTGCATCGTCGGATGAAGAAAAAGAAAGAAAAAGGACAAAAACAATCGAACCATCGGAACAAAGTTGGGGGGGGGGGGGGGGGGGGTCTGAATGAGTTTCGTGTCAATTTACGTCGGAAGAACGAGCGAACTCCCGTGTCCCGCCTCAAGCAAAGCTGACAAAAAATGACAGATTCCTTCTATCAGTGGCTCTGGCTGACACAGGCTGAAATCAAGTGTCTTATTTTCGAGTTTGGGTGTCACCAGAAGGAATTCTTGAAGCAAAGCAAGTAGATTTTAAATTTCGGTGCCGAACGACAGTCGGGGGAAAATCTTAACACATCTGCGTTGTGTGGTATAAGCATATCTCGCGATTCGTCGCAATACTGATCGCAATTGCCCTACAATTTGGATAATTTCGCAATATTTTGGAATTGCAAAACAGGAAAGAAAAAAGAAAGCCAACAGAGATCACGTGACTTAGCAAGTATACTCGACCAGACCTTACGCGAAATGTTTCGGTGTTCTTTTTATGTCTAAAAATGAAATAAAGGTGATTTGTGTGCCTTTCGTATCGGAATTCGCGGACTTTAGTGAATTTATATTTTATAAAAAACCTAGAAAAAAAATAAAGAAAGCGCATGTAGTTACGTGGACCTCTGTGAACTTAGCACCCCACTTTAACCAAATTGAATAAAAAAATTGTTTTCGTGTGGAGCTTTGTTTGTACTTGATTGTACCGAAAAAAATTTCGTTTGTACCTCCAAGGGAACGGAGAAAAAAATGCTCCGTGTGAGCTTAGCACCCGACTTGCACCAAATTAACTGAAATTTTTTATTCAGATAGAACCCCGTCTGTAAATGATTGTACCGAAAATGATTTTTTTTTTTTTTTAATAAAAAAATAAAAAAAAATAATTAAAAATTTTTTTTAAAAAAAAAACAAAAAAAAAGGACGGCAAACTATTGTAAATTGCTTCTATTTGATTGTACCTTCAATCAATTTTAAAATACTTTAAAATTTACATCAAAAACTAGCTATCTAAACCAACCAATCCTTCACACAAAGAGTAAAATAATTAGAACGACAACACTATATAAATCGTTGACCGGAGTATGATCGATTTTCAAAATTCGAAAAACCAAAGATGCAAATATTTGCTATAGATACCGTAGTTGATTGTACCTCCAAGAAATTTTAAGAAATATTAATTTTCCACCAAAAAATAACATTCTAAATCAGCCAATAATTCACACTCAGAGAGAAATAATTCGAAAGACGATTCTTCGACAACACATTATAAGTCGGCATAGTATAGACCAATTTTCAAAATTCGAAACCAAAGATGCAAATATATGCTATAGATACCGTAGTTGATTGTACCTCCAAGAAATTTTAAGAAATATTAATTTTTCCATCAAAAAATAGCATTCTAAATCAGCCAATAATTCACACTCAGAGAGAAATAATTCGAAAGACGATTCTTCGACAACACATTATAAGTCGGCATAGTAAAGACCGATTTTCAAAATTCGAAAAACCAAAGATGCAAATATATGCTATAGATACCGTAGTTGATTGTACCTCCAAGAAATTTTAAGAAATATTAATTTTTCCATCAAAAAATAACAATCTAAATCAGCCAATAATTCACACTCAGGGAGAAATAATTCGAAAGACGATCCTTCGACAACACATTATAAGTCGGCATAGTATAGACCGATTTTCAAAATTCGAAAAACCAAAGATGCAAATATATGCTATAGATACCGTAGTTGATTGTACCTCCAAGAAATTTTAAGAAATATTAATTTTCCATCAAAAAATAAATCAGCCAATAATTCACACTCAGAGAGAAATAGTTCGAAAGACGATTCTTCGACAACACATTATAAGTCGGCATAGTATAGACCAATTTTCAAAATTCGAAACCAAAGATGCAAATATATGCTATAGATACCGTAGTTGATTGTACCTCCAAGAAATTTTAAGAAATATTAATTTTTCCATCAAAAAATAACATTCTAAATCAGCCAATAATTCACACTCAGGGAGAAATAATTCGAAAGACGATCCTTCGACAACACATTATAAGTCGGCATAGTATAGACCGATTTTCAAAATTCGAAAAACCAAAGATGCAAATATATGCTATAGATACCGTAGTTGATTGTACCTCCAAGAAATATTAATTTTTCCATCAAAAAATAACATTCTAAATCAGCCAATAATTCACACTCAGGGAGAAATAATTCGAAAGACGATTCTTCGACAACACATTATAAGTCGGCATAGTATAGACCGATTTTCAAAATTCGAAAAACCAAAGATGCAAATATATGCTATAGATACCGTAGTTGATTGTACCTCCAAGAAATATTAATTTTTCCATCAAAAAATAACATTCTAAATCAGCCAATAATTCACACTCAGGGAGAAATAATTCGAAAGACGATTCTTCGACAACACATTATAAGTCGGCATAGTATAGACCGATTTTCAAAATTCGAAAAACCAAAGATGCAAATATATGCTATAGATACCGTAGTTGATTGTACCTCCAAGAAATTTTAAGAAATATTAATTTTTCCATCAAAAAATAACATTCTAAATCAGCCAATAATTCACACTCAGGGAGAAATAATTCGAAAGACGATCCTTCGACAACACATTATAAGTCGGCATAGTATAGACCGATTTTCAAAATTCGAAAAACCAAAGATGCAAATATATGCTATAGATACCGTAGTTGATTGTACCTCCAAGAAATTTTAAGAAATATTAATTTTCCATCAAAAAATAACATTCTAAATCAGCCAATAATTCACACTCAGAGAGAAATAATTCGAAAGACGATTCTTCGACAACACATTATAAGTCGGCATAGTATAGACCGATTTTCAAAATTCGAAACCAAAGATGCAAATATATGCTATAGATACCGTAGTTGATTGTACCTCCAAGAAATTTTAAGAAATATTAATTTTTCCATCAAAAAATAACATTCTAAATCAGCCAATAATTCACACTCAGGGAGAAATAATTCGAAAGACGATCCTTCGACAACACATTATAAGTCGGCATAGTATAGACCGATTTTCAAAATTCGAAAAACCAAAGATGCAAATATATGCTATAGATACCGTAGTTGATTGTACCTCCAAGAAATTTTAAGAAATATTAATTTTTCCATCAAAAAATAACATTCTAAATCAGCCAATAATTCACACTCAGAGAGAAATAATTCGAAAGACGATTCTTCGACAACACATTATAAGTCGGCATAGTATAGACCAATTTTCAAAATTCGAAACCAAAGATGCAAATATATGCTATAGATACCGTAGTTGATTGTACCTCCAAGAAATTTTAAGAAATATTAATTTTTCCATCAAAAAAATATCATTCTAAATCAGCCAATAATTCACACTCAGGGAGAAATAATTCGAAAGACGATCCTTCGACAACACATTATAAGTTTGTTGTTCTTTCCGGTGTCAGTGGAGTGAAGCTCCAATACGAAATCCCCGACTGTTGATTGACCGTAGTACTTGACGAATTTTGGAAAGAACTTTCACTGGAGAGGCCAGTTTATCATAAGATTTTGTGTTGGACTAGGTCCGAAGGAGCTGTTTCGTCATCGGAATCCAGAAGCATTCCGCATTTCGATGACGAAACAGCTCCTTCGGACCTAGTCCAACACAAAATCTTATGATAAACTGGCCTCTCCAGTGAAAGTTCTTTCCAAAATTCGTCAAGTACTACGGTCAATCAACAGTCGGGGATTTCGTATTGGAGCTTCACTCCACTGACACCGGAAAGAACAACAAACTCTTAACATTTAATAGCTTTAATGGTAGCATGACCATGAAAAACTAGTAACATAACACATTATAACTCGGCATAGTATAGACCGATTTTCAAAATTCGAAAAACCAAAGATGCAAATATATGCTATAGGTACCGTAGTTGATTGTACCTCCAAGAAATTTTAAGATATATTAATTTTTCCATCAAAAAATAACATTCTAAATCAGCCAATAATTCACACTCAGAGAGAAATAATTCGAAAGACGATTCTTCGACAACACATTATAAGTCGGCATAGTATAGACGGATTTTCAAAACTCGAAAAACCAAACATGCAAATATATGCTATAGGTACCGTAGTTGATTGTACCTCCAAGAAATTTTAAGAAATACCAATTTTTCCATCAAAAAATAACATTCTAAATCAGCCAATAATTCACACTCAGAGTGAAATAATTCGAAAGACGATCCTTCGACAACACATTACAAGTCGGCATAGTATAGACCGATTTTCAAAATTCGAAAAACCAAAGATGCAAATATATGCTATAGATACCGTAGTTGATTGTACCTCCAAGAAATTTTAAGAAATACCAATTTTTCCATCAAAAAATAACATTCTAAATCAGCCAATAATTCACACTCAGAGTGAAATAATTCGAAAGACGATTCTTCGACAACACATTATAAGTCGGCATAGTATAGACGGATTTTCAAAACTCGAAAAACCAAACATGCAAATATATGCTTTAGGTACCGTAGTTGATTGTACCTCCAAGAAATTTTAAGAAATATTAATTTTCCATCAAAAAATAACATTCTAAATCAGCCAATAATTCACACTCAGGGAGAAATAATTCGAAAGACGATTCTTCGACAACACATTATAAGTCGGCATAGTATAGACCAATTTTCAAAATTCGAAACCAAAGATGCAAATATATGCTATAGATACCGTAGTTGATTGTACCTCCAAGAAATTTTAAGAAATATTAATTTTTCCATCAAAAAATAACATTCTAAATCAGCCAATAATTCACACTCAGGGAGAAATAATTCGAAAGACGATCCTTCGACAACACATTATAAGTCGGCATAGTATAGACCGATTTTCAAAATTCGAAAAACCAAAGATGCAAATATATGCTATAGGTACCGTAGTTGATTGTACCTCCAAGAAATTTTAAGAAATATTAATTTTTCCATCAAAAAATAACATTCTAAATCAGGCAATAATTCACACTCAGAGAGAAATAATTCGAAAGACGATCCTTCGACAACACATTATAAGTCGGCATAGTATAGACCGATTTTCAAAATTCGAAAAACCAAAGATGCAAATATATGCTATAGATACCGTAGTTGATTGTACTTCCAAGAAATTTTAAGAAATATTAATTTTTCCATCAAAAAATAACATTCTAAATCAGCCAATAATTCACACTCAGAGAGAAATAATTCGAAAGACGATCCTTCGACAACACATTATAAGTCGGCATAGTATAGACCGATTTTCAAAATTCGAAAAACCAAAGATGCAAATATATGCTATAGATACCGTAGTTGATTGTACCTCCAAGAAATTTTAAGAAATACCAATTTTTCCATCAAAAAATAACATTCTAAATCAGCCAATAATTCACACTCAGAGAGAAATAATTCGAAAGACGATTCTTCGACAACACATTATAAGTCGGCATAGTATAGACGGATTTTCAAAACTCGAAAAACCAAACATGCAAATATATGCTATAGGTACCGTAGTTGATTGTACCTCCAAGAAATTTTAAGAAATACCAACTTTTCCATCAAAAAATAACATTCTAAATCAGCCAATAATTCACACTCAGAGTGAAATAATTCGAAAGACGATCCTTCGACAACACATTATAAGTCGGCATAGTATAGACGGATTTTCAAAACTCGAAAAACCGAACATGCAAATATATGCTTTAGGTACCGTAGTTGATTGTACCTCCAAGAAATTTTAAGAAATATTAATTTTTCCATCAAAAAATAACATTCTAAATCAGCCAATAATTCACACTCAGAGTGAAATAATTCGAAAGACGATTCTTCGACAACACATTATAAGTCGGCATAGTATAGACCGATTTTCAAAATTCGAAAAACCATAGATGCAAATATATGCTATAGATACCGTAGTTGATTGTACCTCCAAGAAATTTTAAGAAATATTAATTTTTCCATCAAAAAATAACATTCTAAATCAGCCAATAATTCACACTCAGGGAGAAATAATTCGAAAGACGATCCTTCGACAACACATTATAAGTCGGCATAGTATAGACCGATTTTCAAAATTCGAAAAACCAAAGATGCAAATATATGCTATAGATACCGTAGTTGATTGTACCTCCAAGAAATTTTAAGAAATATTAATTTTTCCATCAAAAAATAACATTCTAAATCAGCCAATAATTCACACTCAGGGAGAAATAATTCGAAAGACGATCCTTCGACAACACATTTTAAGTCGGCATAGTATAGACCGATTTTCAAAATTCGAAAAACCAAAGATGCAAATATATGCTATAGGTACCGTAGTTGATTGTACCTCCAAGAAATTTTAAGAAATATTAATTTTTCCATCAAAAAATAACATTCTAAATCAGCCAATAATTCACACTCAGAGAGAAATAATTCGAAAGACGTTCCTCAGACAACACTTTGTAAATCGATGATCATTGTTTAAAATTTATAAAATTTTCAGAATAATAAATACTGTTGGAAAATTGAGAAGAAGAGATACCCATTCCATGAAAATTGATGAGATCAGTAGAAGTAGCAATAAACCATAAAATCATAATCTTCTTTCTTGTACTTTCAATTATGCGAACCAGACGACATATTTGAAGGAAATTTGTGTATTCAACACAGGTACCGTCTCAAATATTTGCCTCTAAACTTTCTTGAAAGAGGTACGTATTTTCTGAATTGGATTTGATTTTCAGATCCGATATTTACCTAACTTATTACCGAGAGCTGAACAGTGGAACCAACCAAGTTTCTTGGAAAGAAACTCATATTTAAGAACTGAGAGGTACCCTTTTTAAAAAAGGGACTAATTAAAATAAATAGATACGGTCAGGAGGTACAGATCCCATTCATGAAACTCGGGGTTGATTCCAGGAAGAATTTAAGTAAAATATTCATTCATAGGTAAAAAAAAGGAAAAAAACCATAAACAAACCGATTTTGACGAAAAGATATTTCTGTTGCACTTACGGGATCATTGCCAAGTGACGCACGCCGATTTTGTTATATATATTGTAGAATACTAAAATCTAAAGGATACGTATTTTATTTTATCGGCAGCCAAGAGTATTTCAGGGATTTCTCGAATTTTGAAAATCGGTCTATACTATGCTTTTCGACTTATAATGTGTTGTCGAAGGATCGTCTTTCGAATTATTTCTCTCTAAGTGTGAATTATTGGCTGATTTAGAATGTTATTTTTTGATGGAAAAATTAATATATCTTAAAATTTCTTGGAGGTACAATCAACTACGGTATCTATAGCATATATTTGCATCTTTGGTTTTTCGAATTTTGAAAATCGGTCTATACTATGCCGACTTATAATGTGTTGTCGAAGGATCGTCTTTCGAATTATTTCTCTCTGAGTGTGAATTATTGGCTGATTTAGAATGTTATTTTTTGATGGAAAAATTAATATTTCTTAAAATTTCTTGGAGGTACAATCAACTACGGTACCTATAGCATATATTTGCATCTTTGGTTTTTCGAATTTTGAAAATCGGTCTATACTATGCCGACTTATAATGTGTTGTCGAAGGATCGTCTTTCGAATTATTTCTCCCTGAGTGTGAATTATTGGCTGATTTAGAATGTTATTTTTTGATGGGAAAATTAATATTTCTTAAAATTTCTTGGAGGTACAATCAACTACGGTATCTATAGCATATATTTGCATCTTTGGTTTTTCGAGTTTTGAAAATCGGTCTATACTATGCCGACTTATAATGTGTTGTCGAAGGATCGTCTTTCGAATTATTTCTCCCTGAGTGTGAATTATTGGCTGATTTAGAATGTTATTTTTTGATGGAAAAATTAATATTTCTTAAAATTTCTTGGAGGTACAATCAACTACGGTATCTATAGCATATATTTGCATCTTTGGTTTTTCGAATTTTGAAAATCGGTCTATACTATGCCGACTTATAATGTGTTGTCGAAGAATCGTTTTTCGAATTATTTCTCTCTGAGTGTGAATTATTGGCTGATTTAGAATGTTATTTTTTGATGGAAAAATTAATATTTCTTAAAATTTCTTGGAAGTACAATCAACTATGGTATCTATAGCATATATTTGCATCTTTGGTTTTTCGAATTTTGAAAATCGGTCTATACTATGCCGACTTATAATGTGTTGTCGAAGAATCGTCTTTCGAATTATTTCACTCTGAGTGTGAATTATTGGCTGATTTAGAATGTTAATTTTTGATGAAAAAATTAATATTTCTTAAAATTTCTTGGAGGTACAATCAACTACGGTACCTATAGCATATATTTGCATCTTTGGTTTTTCGAATTTTGAAAATCGGTCTATACTATGCCGACTTATAATGTGTTGTCGAAGGATCGTCTTTCGAATTATTTATTTCTGAGTGTGAATTATTGGCTGATTTAGATTATTATTTTTTGATGGAAAAATTAATATTTCTTAAAATTTCTTGGAGGTACAATCAACTACGGTATCTATAGCATAGCCGGTCGCAAGCCCAGGTTGAGATAAGGAGGAGCGAGTGAACACATCCTGAATGGCCAGGAACACCAGTGCGTCTCAGGAAGTAGGTCTAAAAATTGGTGTAGTTGGACTCGCGGCATAGCTGTGAGAACTCCAGCACACCATAACCGAAAGTTGTTCACACGTCTATGTACCATAGACCTGGTCCTCCAGGTTGGGGGTTGGGCGATGGGTTAACAACCCATCCCCGGAAAAAAAACCTATTGTTCCGAAAGCAGGACTACAGCCTCGGAAAAGATTGGATCAACGGCAACGACTCTGGCAACGCATTAAGGACTACTCTTTTGGATCTTGGAACGTTCGCTCCCTTTACAGAACAGGTGCACTGCGAGAGCTTCTTCATGAAGTTTCAGGATACAACATCAACATTCTGGCGGTCCAAGAAACGAGATGGCTTGGATGTGAGGTTAATGACTTGCGGACACACACAATACTAACCAGTGGAAAAGCTTCGGGAAGCAGGGAATTTGGAGTAGCTTTCGTGGTAGATATAAAATTTAAGAACTTAATCACCGACTTCAAACCCGTAAACGAAAGACTGTGTGCGATCCGCATAAAAACAAAATTTTTCAATGTATGGCTGGTAAACTGTCACGCTCCAACAGAGGAAAAGGATGATGCAGTGAAGGACATTTTTTACAACACCCTAGAACAAACATTTGACTCTTTGCCATCTAACGACATAAAGATACTTCTAGGAGACTTCAATGCTAAAGTTGGACAAGAGGAGACACATAGAGGAACCACAGGAAGGCACAGTCTCCATAACACCACCAATGACAATGGACAACGTCTAATCGACTTCGCTACCAGCAAAAACTTAGTTGTAAGCTCAACATGCTTCCCCCATCGCAACATTCATAAAAGAACGTGGTCATCTCCGGATGGTCGCACTTTCAATCAAATTGACCACGTTCTGATCGAGAGAAGGGCTGCGACCAGCATTCTAGACGTAAGATCTTTTCGCGGAGCAAACTGCGACTCCGACCACTATCTCGTAAAAGTGAAATATCGATGTCGAGTGGCATTATGCGGGTACTCCAAAAAGGGCAGGACACCCAAATTTGACATCGATAAACTAAAGGACGAGACTGTCGCGTCAGCCTATAAGTCAGCGCTACAAAATCACTTTGAAACATCACGAACTGAAGAAGTGACAACCATCGACCAAGAGTGGACACAGTTGAGAGATGGAATCAGAACGACAGCAGAAAAGATCATTGGATTAAAATCTCAGCAGAAACATAATGACTGGTTCGATGATGAGTGTAGTGACGCAATAACGAAAAAGAATGAAGCTCACAAGGCGTACATTGAAAGACCGACGAGAGCCAAAAAAGAAGGATACGACGAGCTTAGGCGATTATCAAACAAAATCTGCAGACGAAAGAAACGAAAACACAACAATGACATAATTATAAACCTAGATACTGACATGAAGTCACATAATCTACGATCCGCATATACTGCCGTCAAACAAATAAGACAAGGCTATAAGCCACGAACAAACCTCTGTAAAGACAAGGAAGGAAATATCCTTAGTGACGCAGAACAAATTAAACAAAGATGGGTTGAATACTTTAAAAAGCTGCTGAACCCTAACAGAGTGACGACCACCGACCCAATTATAACATCAAGTGCACCATCGGATGAGCAGACATCAACTACGGTACCCACTATCGGAGAAGTGGAAGCAGCCCTGCGCGACCAAAAAATACATAAATCACCCGGAGTTGATGCAATACCAGCAGAGCTCCTAAAGGGAGGCGGTCCATACCTCGCCAACCTCCTACACAAAATCGTGACAAAAATTTGGATGGAAGAAAAAATACCCGTCGACTGGCGCCAAAGCATTATATGTCCAATCTACAAGAAAGGAGATAAATTGCGATGTGAAAATTACAGAGGCATATCATTGTTGTGTACGTCCTACAAAATACTGACGAAAGTAATTCATAATCGATTAAAGCCTTATACAGAAAGTATTATCGGCGAATACCAAGGTGGTTTCAGAACCGGACGATCTACTATTGACCAGATATTCTCAGTCAAACAAGTGCTAGAAAAATGCTGGGAGTATAACATTGACGTGCACCAGATCTTCGTGGACTTCAAACAGGCATACGATAGTATAGATCGTAATGTACTATATAAAATAATGCTCGACTTTGGAATCCCATCAAAACTCGTCCGATTAACAAAAATGACCATGACTGACACTGAATCCCAAGTAAGGATACAAAACGAGCTAACCCAAAGCTTCCGAACAGAATCCGGCCTGAAGCAGGGAGATGGACTCGCTCCCATGCTCTTCAACCTTGCCCTGGAATATGTCATCAGAAAGGTACCCGTTGATACCAGAAGTACCCTACTAATCAAGTCCACTCAACTAGTGGTGTACGCGGATGACGTAAACATCATGGCCAGATCTGTTCCAGACGCAAAGGAAGTCTTCCACTGTCTAGACTCAGCAGCAAAGGATGTCGGGCTAAGGGTCAATGAGAATAAGACCAAGTTCATGACCCAAACAAGAAGAAACGCGCCAACTAGACAAAATATGACCTTGGGGGACTACAATCTGGAGAATCATCTTTCGAATTATTTTTCTCTGAGTGTGAATTATTGGCTGATTTAGAATGTTATTTTTTGATGGAAAAATTAATATTTCTTAAAATTTCTTGGAGGTACAATCAACTACGGTTCCTATAGCATATATTTGCATCTTTGGTTTTTCGAATTTTGAAAGCGCATGTACTCCGCTTATCGTTTAATAATGTGTTGTCGAAGGATCGTCTTTCGAATTATTTATTTCTGAGTGTGAATTATTGGCTGATTTAGAATGTTATTTTTTGATGGAAAAATTAATATTTCTTAAAATTTCTTGGAGGTACAATCAACTACGGTACCTAAAGCATTTATTTGCATGTTTGGTTTTTCGAATTTTGAAAATCGGTATATACTATGCCGACTTATAATGTGTTGTCGAAGAATCGTCTTTCGAATTATTTCACTCTGAGTGTGAATTATTGGCTGATTTAGAATGTTATTTTTTGATGGAAAAATTAATATTTCTTAAAATTTCTTGGAGGTACAATCAACTACGGTACCTATAGCATATATTTGCATCTTTGGTTTTTCGAATTTTGAAAATCGGTCTATACTATGCCGACTTATAATGTGTTGTCGAAGGATCGTCTTTCGAATTATTTATTTCTGAGTGTGAATTATTGGCTGATTTAGATTATTATTTTTTGATGGGAAAATTAATATTTCTTAAAATTTCTTGGAGGTACAATCAACTACGGTATCTATAGCATATATTTGCATCTTTGGTTTTTCGAATTTTGAAAATCGGTCTATACTATGCCGACTTATAATGTGTTGTCGAAGAATCGTCTTTCGAATTATTTCTCTCTGAGTGTGAATTATTGGCTGATTTAGAATGTTATTTTTTGATGGAAAAATTAATATTTCTTAAAATTTCTTGGAGGTACAATCAACTACGGTACCTATAGCATATATTTGCATCTTTGGTTTTTCGAATTTTGAAAATCGGTCTATACTATGTCGACTTTTAATGTGTTGTCGAAGGATCGTCTTTCGAATTATTTATTTCTGAGTGTGAATTATTGGCTGATTTAGAATGTTATTTTTTGATGGAAAAATTAATATTTCTTAAAATTTCTTGGAGGTACAATCAACTACGGTACCTAAAGCATATATTTGCATGTTTGGTTTTTCGAATTTTGAAAATCGGTCTATACTATGCCGACTTATAATGTGTTGTCGACGGATCATCTTTCGAATTATTTTTCTCTGAGTGTGAATTATTGGCTGATTTAGAATGTTATTTTTTGATGGAAAAATTAATATTTCTTAAAATTTCTTGGAGGTACAATCAACTACGGTTCCTATAGCATATATTTGCATCTTTGGTTTCTCGAATTTTGAAAGCGCATGTACTCCGCTTATCGTTTAATAATGTATTGTCGAAGGATCGTCTTTCGAATTATTTATTTCTGAGTGTGAATTATTGGCTGATTTAGAATGTTATTTTTTGATGGAAAAATTAATATTTCTTAAAATTTTTTGGAGGTACAATCAACTACGGTATCTAAAGCATATATTTGCATCTTTGGTTTTTCGAATTTTGAAAATCGATCATACTCCGGTCATCGATTTATATGGTGTTGTCGTTCTAATTATTTTACTCTTTGTGTGAAGGATTGGTTGGTTTAGATAACTAGTTTTTGATGTAAATTTTAAAGTATTTTAAAATCGATTGAAGGTACAATTAAAAAGAAGCAATTTACAATAGTTTGCCGTCCTTTTTTTTTTTTTGAAAAAAAAATTTTTAATTATTTTTTTTTTTTTATTAAAAAAAAAAAAAAATATTTTCGGTACAATCATTTACAGACGGGGTACTATCTGAATAAAAAATTCCAGTTAATTTGGTGCAAGTCGGGTGCTAAGTTCACACGGAGCATTTTTTTCTCCGTTCCCTTTGAGGTACAAACGAAAATTTTTTCGGTACAATCAAGTACAAACAAAGCTCCACCCGAAAACAATTTTTTTATTCAATTTGGTTAAAGTGGGGTGCTAAGTTCACAGAGGTGTTACGTGGTAGAGACGTGAATGCGTTGAATGAGTGTATGGGCGCGCATTCGATGTATACCCGGCCTTTGGAGGTGTGTGTGAGGTTGTCGTTGGAAAGAAAAGAAATGCCTGTCAATAAGCGAATCGTCGCCAAATCGTTTTGATCGCCGGGAAATCGAGAAGCTGTCATTAAGAAGGAAATGTTTGAAAGTAGGAAAGAAAATTAATTAAAAAAAAAAAAAACTATACACGAATAGGAATTTAGATTATACATAAAATATACACGAATAGGAATTTAGATTATACATTAAATATACACGAATAGGAATGTACATATATACATTGAATATATACCAATAGGAATTTAGATTATACACTAAATATACATGAATAGGAATGTAGATTATACATTGAATATATACCAATACGAACCTAGATTATACATTAAATATACACGAATAGGAGTTTAGATTAGGGTCATTCCATGAAAAATCGCAAAAAAAGGCCAATTTTGTGACCTTACCATCGCCGATTCTTTTGAAAAATTTTTTGATTGAAGAACTAGTGAAAAAAAAAATATAATTTCAATTTTTTTTTTTTATCTCATTTTTTTTGTTAGTTATAGTATGTTAAAGATTTTGCAAAAACGGTGTCAAAGACCTCTTTGAAAATTCATATCTCTGTTAATTTTTATCACAGAATAATAAAATAGGACTTATTTTAAAGGGGAAGGTTGTCGCAAAATAAGAAAAATACCAATAAAATTTATCCTTGATTTTTTTTTTCAAGGATAACGATTTTGTCCTTTATCCTTGAATATCTCAAATTACCGATGATTTTTTTTTTTATTTTTTTATGTTTTGTGTATTATACTGTTCTTCAAAACATATCAAAAAATCAACTTGGGATCGCAATGGGATCGGGGTAAAAAAATAGAAAAACATAAGTGGTTCTCAATTATTGCATAGAAAAGTTACAATTATTTTGATTACTTACGAGTACTCGTATGTAAAGAGGATTTAATTTTATGATACTAGATTTATGGCCAGCTATTAAAATCATAAATTTAAGATAGTTTAGTTCAATAATAATTTAAATGAGCAACTATTTCATTAAAAATATTAATGTTTTATAATATGTATAATATATTAAAAAAATTAAATTTGGTTTAGAAAATTACAATTTCTACGGAGTATTTTATTAATGCTATTCATTCCAGGCAACAGTAACTAAATTTAAAATGATTTGACATTGAATAATAATATAATAATAACAAGTAGAAACATAAAAAATTAATAAAAGATTCAACATAATGTATATATTTAGTATAAAAAATATATTACTGTTAAAATTTGTCCTGTAATAACAGGGCTCTTCTACTGGCCGAGCTCCAATTCAGGTTAATAATATTACGATTACTACTATTTTTCAAAATAAAAATTGATTAAGAGGATAAAATTGAATCCCTCGAAATTTTCTTAGGTGAGAAAATGGTAAAATTATTAAAAGTTCTTTTACTTTTTCATATCCTGGACATTCGATACATTGGTTTAAAAAGCAACCAATATTGGGAGGATTGCATATTCCAACAGCAAGGCACGACCGGTAGTCGTAAATTCGAGTATCTTCATTTGCAGTAAAATATTTAATACCGCAACCTTCCATCATAAGCCTTACATTTTGATGGATGACACACACACAGGCCCGTGCGCACGCGGGGGTTTTGGGGGGTTCAAACCCCCCCCCCCCCCCCCCCCCCCCCATTGGCCTATTTTCATAGGGAAGTGAGGACCTTTTTTTTTTTTTTTTGTTTTAGGTCATCACATTTAGTATGGGGGAACTTGATAAAACCCTCCCCATCATACTTTCCTGCGCACGGGCCTGCACACACACACACCGAATGTGTTCCAGGAGATCCAGCCAAAACACAGTATTTGGGTCGTAGGGAAGCAAATTTGGAAAATCCTATCTTCAGTTCAGGATAAGTTTCCTTAAAGTGCTGGTACACTTCCTTCAAATTCCCCAAAACCAAACGTTTTTGGACGTGATTTTTCTTGCCGTCTATTTTAATTGCAATAAAATCCTTTTTACCAGGCATGACTCGACTTATATTATCCTTACTGTAGAAGTCTTCCACTGTCTTGATAATATCGGAAGTAAGGCTTCTCCGGTGCGGGATATGTACATCTCCTTCAGAATCTAATGTCCGTTTGTATTTTCGAACTGCATACGAAGATGTTCCGGGAAATTCCTCACAAGTTCTTTTTCTAGTCCATTTATCAGGACTTACAGATAAAATAAATTGCTTGATATTCTTCTCACTGGCGGTTGAATATTCAGTCCTCAATCTGTCAATCATCTCGTCCTCTCGTGGTTGGTCCTTTTGATCTTCAAGTCCAAAAATTTTTTTTAATACCATTCTTTTCACATCTTGAAGCTTTTTCCGGATGTAGTTTTCTCTGGTAAATCGTCTTTTGTCGGGTTCTTCTCCTAAATATCGAAGACATTCATTTAATGAGTTTAATGCGGCTTCCTTACTGATGAAATTTTTGTGTAGCGCTTCATCGTCGCCGGGCTCCTCATCTGTATCCAAAGAGAAAGGTTCTTCTTCCTGGTCGAACATATCATCATCAGTAATCTCCGTTGATGTTCCTGGTAGCATTTTAACCCTTTTTCTACAGGAAGAGCAAATTTTTCCTGCTGAAGTCATCGCTGGTACTCTAGAAATCATCCATGATTGCACAGGTCGTAAATCCGATATTTTTGGCCAATGTATTGATTCTCCAAAAGGATTACAGCAACGCGATTTTGACCAGTTAATTTTTTTCATGATTTGTAAAATAATAAATTAGATTTTGTCTTCTTAATACTGCAAGCACGACTGAATTGTATTTGAGGTAAGCCCATATTTATATACATACCTACCAAAAAAGGACATTTAATTGGTATTCATTTTTTTATTGCCTTACCTGCCTACCTATTATTTTCTGGTTAGTAAGACATTCCAAATGAGATAATTCTTGTTATTTTAAATTTAATGGTTTATGGGATAAATTTATTTAAACACTCACAATTAGTTGCTCAATTAAGTTATTATTTAACTAAACTATCTTAAATTTATGATTTTAACAGCTGGCCATAAAAGTAGTATCATAAAATTAAATCCTCTTTACATACGAGTACTCGTAAGTAATCAAAATAATTGTAACTTTTCTATGAAATAATTGAGAACCACTGATGTTCTTCTATTTTTTTACCCCGATCCCATTGCGATCCCAAGTTGAGTTTTTGATATGTTTTGAAGAACAGTATAATACACAAAATATAAAAAAATAAAAAAAAAAAAAATCATCGGTAATTTGAGATATTCAAGGATAAAGGACAAAATCATTATCCTTGAAAAAAAAAAAATCAAGGATAAATTTTATTGGTATTTTTCTTATTTTGCGACAACCTTCCCCTTTAAAATAAGTCCTATTTTATTATTCTGTGATAAAAATTAACAGAGATATGAGTTTTCAAAGAGGGACTTGACACCATTTTTGCAAAATCTTTAACATACTATAACTAACAAAAAAAATGAGTTAGAAAAAAAAAATTGATATTATATTTTTTTTCACTAGTTCTTCAAGCAAAAAAATTTTCTAAAGAATCGGCGATGGTAAGGTCACAACTTTTGCGATTTTTCATGGAATGACCCATTATACATTGAATATACACCAATAGGAAAGATATAGTATGAATTAGACAATTATTGAAAACAAAACCAAAAAAAAAAGAATAAACAAAAAGAAAGAAAAGGGAAAATAAAGAGAAATAATCAATTGAAGTAATGTGGTGATCAAACATACATGATTAAGACGTATATCAGCGGCAGCCAACAGAAAACACAACGAATAAATGGGGTGAGTCCTTTTCATATAATTTCATTTAAATTTTTTTTTGCCTACATATTTTTTTTTCTTTTGGTGATGTGCTTATTTTCAGATTTCTTGTTCTCTTATTTGAATTAGACATAAAAATGTTTAACGGCTAAATGCCCATAATAAAGTGAACCCGAGCGGTTAGCTCCTTAGCCCCGAACCTCTAAAAGGGGCCACGAGGCGAAATGTTTTAAAGGACAGTTGTGGCTGAGGTAGGGTGGGCAGAACAGGGCGCTATCAAAACCGAAGCGCCTGACAAGTCGCGAAGTCGCGCAACTCCACCGCTTCTTGGTCTTTCACGACCTATTGAGAGAATAGTCCCATTTTAAATACCCTGGAGTAAGCCGACACGAAATTTTTGTTGTCTATGCCTAGGGTTTATGGTCTGAGGTAAAACAAGAACCACCCCACACTGCCGTAGCTAGTCCCGGCCACCAGCAAGCGTGTCGCTTCCGTTCTACTTCAGCCACCAATTCAGATGTAGGAGGAATTGGCCCATTCTGTTCCGAACCTTTACCCATCCTTCAATTATTTTGACTTTTTCAAGTCAAAATAATTTTTCCAAGGCCTCAAACACAACAACTGTTTCACACTGCTTAATGAATTCTGTAGGCCACTGTTTTGAAGAGTTATATCAAAATGCTATTAAATTTTTTAAAAATACCGTTAAAAACTAGAAAGCGATTACATATTAAATTGATTTAATATTTTATGTCTTTTAAGGTGAACATTCTCGTTAGTCTTGTATTGAAATATATATTTAAAATTGAATAAAAGTTCCAAAAGGAAAATTACACTTGCCATATGACACTTCGCCTGCTTAAAATCCGAACTCAAACTTAAGCTCTCGTATCCACTGGCTTAAGTTGAGTTTCGAGTTGAACTCTACTCAAGCCTTAAAACATTACTGTGAAAAAGTGATTCCATTTGAGCAAAGGCTTAAGGCGCCAGGAGTCCGGTACGACCAATTTTGATGATTTATGACTGTTTATTATTATTATGACTGTTTTCTTACAAATATTACACGTTAATGGCAACAAAAATACAAAATAAAATTACACTTACAATGCGAAAATTCGAATTTTTTAAACAGATATTTCCTATTTCTTGAATAATTAACATGTCATTTTCATTAACAAAATGCTAGAAAAAATCTGAAAGAAGGCCTCTCATAAAGAAAATTTAAAAAAAATTTATTAATAATATATGAAGTCAAACTGAAGCAATTTTTCACGATTTTCATGGCAAGAATTACATAAGAAGACCACATTTCATTGAAAAGTATCACAGACAGTATAATTAATTGGTATTTCTAGAAGATAAATAAATGAAAAAATTATTGATTTTTAATAGTTATGCCTTTCAAATAATTTGAAAACAAATAACACTATTTTTTTTCTGTAAAATCAAAATTAGTTCGCTGATAGACAGCGAAAGATGCAGGCGTATTGTCCACGCCAAGTTAAACGAACGAAAAACGATTTCAAACGATAAAAATCCTCTAAAGAAAGAAAAATCAAAAAGGGACAAAAAATAGTCGTACCGGACTCATGGCCCCTTAAGTTGAAATTGAAACTTAAGCTCGCACTGTGAATCCGGCCAATAGAGTATTATAAGTTTGATCCAGCCGAAAAATATGTAACGCACAGAATCAAGCCTCGGACAAAAAATTTTTTTATTTGTGGCCAAAAACCTCAAATCCGCTTGACGTTCGTCCGTCCGTCTGTCTGTCCGTGAACATGATAGCTCAAGAACGCCTTGACCTAGGATCTTGAAATTTTGAATCTGATTGTTTCGTTGAATTTTTAAGGCTAAAACCCTAAGCCCTAAACCCTAAGCTACGACTTGGAAATTTTGTATGTGTTAATTTCCCAATATTTAAATATATGACTATGAAGAAAATCCTATTAGTTCTTCGAGTGGCTACCATACAAAAATCCTGTTAAGATATCTTCATTAAATTCACGAAACACAGGGCTGAGCTTCAGGCTACTGTGGGGGTCAGCAAGGCGGCGGATAGCTGGACGGCCTGCATGCATATGTAGGTTAACTGCGAATAATCAATAAGCAGTCCCCGACCAAGAGCGGCTGAAGAGGAGGGTGGGACTTAAAAGGTTCCAAGAACCCTGTGAAACTGTGGCGACAGGTCGAAACGGCACCGTCCTAGAAATATGCCTCCTACCTATGGGTGTGTCCACACCAGCCGACGATAACATCAAAATTACCCCGGCCGTAGATATTAAGACTGAGTCCAGTAAGGTCTTGATTATGAATACTGGAAGCAACGAAACAAAATGATGGCATTTGGGCTGACGATAGCGGTATTCTGTTACCTGAGTATGTAAGAGTGAAATCGAGCAGAAATGGCTTCCGGGCTAATGCAGTAATCGTTAAAACCTTGGCAGGTCTCAAAGAACGCTCAGCGTTTGTCACCATTAAGTTAGTGGTGTAGGCTCAGATGGAACATTCCTGACTAGCACTGATCTGGCTCTGAACGCAGGACCCCATAAGGGCTTGCGTCAACCTTTGCATGGCGTCACTGCTTGCAAAGATAATCATGGGATCCTAGGTGACTACACATTCGAACGGTGATAACGGCTTTGAGTTGGGACCTGAAATAACATGAATAATGACAAAAACAGCATCAACAAACCAAACAACAGTGAACGACGAAACAATAATGACAACGATGACGACGATGACGACACAACTATTAACAGCGGCAATGAAAATCCATTCCAGAGAGGCGCAAGGCTACAAAGATCTCCAGCCGGTGCACAGGAATTTTCTTCTACAGGTGATGAGAGTGCAAAAAATAATAGCATCCAAACGCCAAAAGCATCTGACAGAGGCAAGAAGCTAGAACCGGCGAAATCATCGTTTCATCTTCTCGGTGAGCAGATTAAATTACTTGTGGGCATGCTGAAGGAGGGTAGGCGTTCGATCCACCAGCCAATGCGTGACTCTATTGGTAGCATTAGAGCGCTATATGAATTATCTTCGAAGGATGAGCAATATGACATTGCGAAAGAAGTGAGTGAGAAAAACAATTCCTCACAAACATCGCCATGGTTTAAGCCAAATCCAAAGGGAAGACAGGAGACTGATCTCGAGACGCCACCCACGAAGCGCTTAAATGTGGCGTATACGTCTGCCAAAAAGAAGAAGGGTGAGACAGCGGAATTACCGAAGAGACAATCCTTCCCCTTCACAAAAAAAACAACGCGCTGGACACAATGGATGCATCACAAGGAGATGCAGTGCAATCACAAGCGCTGCCGAAGAAGACGGAGAAATGGACAAAGGTGGAGTCTAAGAAGCAGAAAACGAAGAAGGGTATAAGGTCAAAACCTGACGCCCTCATTATTTCGGCAAACGGTGATCTTACGTATGCGGACATTCTGCGGACGATTAAGGCACATGACACCCTCAAGTCACTTGGCGAAAACGTACGTGCAGTTCGACGAACCGCAAAGAATGAGTTGCTGCTCGAACTTAAGCGTGCACCAGAGCGGAATACCGGAGCGTACCAGACAGCAGTGGAAAAAGTATTATGCGCTATCCAGCTGAGAGATCTAGACGAGGTCACAACGCAAGCAGATGTGTGCGACGCGCTCCATGCATAGTGTGAAATACGACGCCCTGATGAATCATCAGTACGCAACATGAGGATGGGCTATCAAGGCACACAGACGGCTTATGTCAACCTGCCAGCCGAAGAGGCTGTGAGAGTGATAAATAAGCAGCGAATACGCATAGGTTGGGTGTCATGCCGGGTACGCGAGAGCGTATCGCCTACACGCTGTTTTAAGTGTTGGGGGTATAATCATCTGTCACAGAATTGTAAGGAGTCAATAGATCGGAGAAATATATGCAGGAAATGCGGCGAAGACGGACACTTTGCGACTGTATGTACGAACAAAACGAAATGCGCGCTGTTCGAAGGCGATCATGCAGCTGGCAGCTCTCGCTGTCCGGCACACCAAAAGGCGCTTAAGAAGCTTGGACGATGAAGATTATACAACTCAATCTCAACCACTGTATTGCAGCACAGGACCTCCTGCAGCAGACGATTTTCGAGAAAGGATTCTACCTCGCAATCCTGTGAGAACAACACCACAACGTGGATGGATGCGAGTGGACAACGGACGCATCTAGCAAAGCAGCGATATGGACGCTTGGTGGTAGGGTCTACCAAAGTAGAGCCATAGTTGCCCGCACTGGCTTCACTTGGGTGAAATGCGATGGAATCTACTTCTTTTCATGCTACGCTCCACCGAGTATGGACATAATCCAATATGAACGGATGTTAACGGAGCTGGTGACGGAGGCCAGATCAAAGTTCCCGGCATTTATTGGTGGTGACTTCAACGTATGGTCGACGACATGGGGCAGCAAGAATACGAATCGCAGGGGTCGGCTTCTTATGGAATATCTGGCGACACTAGGCTTCGAACTTTTAAATAGTGGACTGCACACGTTTGAGGCTGGGACCAGGATGTCGGCGGTGGATTTAACGTTCGCTCACAACTCGATCGCACGAAACGCTACATGGGGCGTCGGAGATTTTTACTCGCACAGTGATCTTCGCACTATTATCATCGAGCTGCAGCAAGCAAGGTGTCAGAGGCGAATATCTGTTGCACAAGTCAAGGGATGGAAACATTGTGCCTTTGACGCAGAAATTTTTAAGTTAGTGTGGGACGAGACGCAAACAATGGACGACGAAGCCACCAATATGGCGACAAATATCAAACAGCGATTAAGCGAGGCATGTGACGCAGCAATGCCAAGAAGGACGGGTGCACCAACAAGAACCCCAGTCTACTGGTGGAATGAGAATATTGCCGAATGCAGAAGGCGGTGCAACCATGCGCGGAGGAAAGCGCAGCGTGCGCGAAATCTCACCACGTGGCAATCATTGCAATCTAGCTACAAAGTATGCTGACTACAGCTTAAGAAAGCGATTCAAGACGCCAAGGACTTATCGTTCCGCGACCTGCGCGATAGCTCTGATATCGACCCCTGGGGCAAGGCGTACAAGGTAGTGATGAGCAAAGTTAGAGGGCCCAGAGCGCCGCAACCCAGAGATCCTGCGCTTAAGGACAGCGTAGTGGCGACTCTTTTTCCACCCCCAAGTGAACGGACGGAAATATATCAACTACCCGCAGATATGGGTGATATTTCTCCCGTGACAGCTGAAGAGGTACGAATAATGCAAGCAGTAAATAGTTTCAATATACCGGAATATCTACAGCGAATCATAGCTAACTACTTCGAAGAAAGAGTTTTTTTTGTGTGACACCAAGGACGGTGTTAAGCGCTACGACGTCTCACGAGGAGTCCCTCAGGGCTCAGTGCTTGGCCCCACTTTATGGAATATCATGTATAATGACGTTTTTTGCATCGAGCTTCCAACGGACACCACACTAGTTGGCTATGCGGATAGTATCGCACTAGTGGTAGTAGCGAAACATATCCACACCTTGGAGGTTCTGTGTAGTGATGCGATCGACAGAATTATGGGGTGGTTGAGTAGTGCGGACTTATAGTTGGCTTCGCATAAAACGGAAGCGGTTCTTTTGAGCTTTCGGAAAGTACACGAAACGTTCACATTCAGAGCTGGAGAGCACGAGATCATCTCGCAGCCGAGCCTGCAATATCTTGGAGTGTTAAGGTGCGTTTCCATCTCCGCCGTTTTGCGGCACCGACTAGATTCTCCATACATAAAAAACTAGGTCTGTGACGCGCCGAGGCAATCGTCGAGAGTTGACCAAACTTCAACTTTATCGGCGAGAGCCGATACTAATGTGCCTTCGATAAAGGTTGGTTTGTATCCAAACTACGTTCCTATGGTGACGGCCAAAATAATTAATATTAAAAAATAATAAAGTCAATTAAAAGTCAAAACTGCACGACGAGCGACAAATCACCTAGGAAACTGACTGAAAACTTTTCAGCGACGCGTCGACCGTTTCGTCGCAGATGGAAACGACAGTATCAAAACTGTGACGGGACACCCGAGTCGGCGCCGCAAAACGGCGGAGATGGAAACGCACATTTAATCGACACTCGAATGTCTTTCAAGGATCATCTTCTGGTGATCAGCGAAAAAGCCTCAAAGGTAAATGGTGCGCTCTCACGCATCATGTCAAACATTGGGGGACCACGCTCCAGCAGACGAAAACTACTAGCAATGCTATACGCTGCACCGATTTGGGCGGATGATCTATCTATCGTCTTAGCGCACTACGTAGCAGGAGATCAAGCATCGAAAGTGCACGAGCGAAGGTGCAGCATTAAGGAATGGCAAGGACGCTGGGATAGCACGAACAAAGGAAGATGGACATTTACATTGATTTCAAACATCGATAGCTGGATAAGCCGCAAGCACGGAGAAGTTGATTTTTATATGACCTAGCTGTTGAGCGGACACGGTTGTTTTAAGCAGTATCTTCACCGCTTCAAGCATGAGAAAGATCCGTTCTGTCCTAATTGCCCCCACGAGATCGAGGACGCGCTCTTTGACATCGACCAAACCGAGATTGCGGAGGCTTTCGGAGAAGCCCTGACCGCAGAAAACTTTGTAAGACACATTTGTGACACAGCCTTCAAATGGCGAGCTTTCCAGTCTGCAGCAGCGCGAATTATGTCGACACTTCGCCGCTTTGAACGATTAAGAAACAACCAACGCGACGTACCACAGGAGACGACTGACTAAACTATACAGACAATAACTGAATATTTTAGCAGTATTGCTATAACGGCCTCCCGACGCAAAACCTGACGGTGGTTCCGGGAGGATCCCCCCGTACGAGGGAGGAGGGTTAAGCGGGTTTAAGTCCCACACTGACTAAGGCTTTCGACGCTTAAGGCACAAAAAAAAAAAAAAAAAAAAAAAAAAAAAAAAAAAAAAAAAAAAAAAAAAAAAAAAAAAAAAAAAAAAAAAAAAAATTCTTATTTGTGTATGTTGGTGTATGATAAGTGCCTTGTGCACTGCTGCGCCTCATGCGCGATATATTCACTGTTGCGCCTTATGCGCGATATATTCGCTGATGCGCCTTATGCGCGATATATTCACTGAATAAATGCTTTCTTTGACGAGTGCCTTGTGCACTGTGACCGTACATGTTACGCACAAATAATGTGATATTCCCTTGTGTTCGACGATTAAAGAAAAACTCACGATAAACACGATTGCAATTAGGTTTATTTTAAAAGTGATGGTAGCGACTCGACTGTTCAAATAGAAGTGGAGTAAAAATTAAAATTCAACAGCAGAACAAGCCTGCAATAGGGTCGAAAGGTCCCATAAGCAATATACTTGAATTTAAACAGGTACTTGTTGGACTGAGGGTCCCAATGATTTATGTAAATGGAACGTGCCGATAGCTACGGCCTGATTTTGCGATAGCATAATAATTACATGTTTCAATGAGTTTAATCTTAAACATACCGCCGGCCTTGAGAGATCCGACTTTCAATTAAAGAATTAGAAAACAAATTAGTAAATAATTCTACTTTCTTACTTTAGGTTTACTTTGATAATACTTCAAGAGAAAGGGGAAAAAAAAATTTTTTTTCAATAAAAAGAATTCGAATACAATGTTTGTAATTTTTTTATGTGTGACGATTGTACTTTACAGCTGATGGTGATGTTCGATGATAATTGTGCTAAAGGTGATGTTCGATGCAATATAATTGTGCTGATGGTGATGTTCGATGCAATATAATTGTGCTGATGTTGATGTTCGATACATTAGTCCAGTGTAATACGACAACCTTCGTGATTGATCGTTTGATGGTACCATTTTAAGTTTTAATGGTAATAACTCGTACAATGTTATCATCTCCAGGGTGAATATCGACGATTCTGCCAAGTGGCCAAAATAAAGCATTCAAATGCTCATCCTTGATAATGACGAGAGAACTAATTAATTCATTGCGGGTCTTACTACCAAATTGCCATTTGGTGCGTTGTTGTAAGTTGTGAAGATATTCCGAGGACCAGCGCTTCCAAAAGTGCTGAACCATCTGTTGTAAATGCTGATAGCGCGTGAGGCGGTTAGATGGTAGGTCCTAAAGGTCCTTCTGCGGTGCGGCGTTGAGTGCAGTGCCAATGATGAAATGCCCTGGAGTTAAGGATTCAAGGTCATTGGGATCATTGGAGAGAGGACAAATGGGACGAGAGTTTAATACGGCCTCAATTTGTGCTAATAAAGTCGCGAATTCTTCATCCGTTAACGAGATATTACTTACTATACGCTTGAGGTGAAACTTCGTGGACTTAATGGCGGCTTCCCAAAGTCCGCCCATATGGGGAGATCGAGCCGGTATAAAGTGCCATTCGATTTTGTTCTGCTTCCCGAAATTCTATACCTTTGGATCCATTTGAAACGATGTGATACGTTTGAGCTCGCTATTAGCTCCAACAAAATTAGTTGCGTTGTCGCTGTAAATACTTTGACATAGTCCCCGACGAGATGCAAAGCGCTTCAATGCATTAAGAAAACCATCAGTGATCAGATCGCTAACAAATTCTAGATGTACGGCTTTTGTGGAGAGACACACGAATAAGCATACATACATATGACTTTATCATTCTATGATTGAAACATTTTTCATCCTTGCAAAGGTAAGACCCTGCATAGTCGATCCCGACATTAGAAAATACTCGACTTGGAGAAACTCTTTTCTCTGGTAAATTTCCTATTTGGGGAAACATTAGCATTGGTCTCGTTCCAAAGCAAACAACGCATTTTCTTAAAACGCTTCTAACTACCTGCCTCCCTCTAAGTTGCCAGTAAGTCTGACGAATTTTAGCTAACACTGTCTGTGACCCAGCATGTAGGTTTTGTCTGTGGATATGCTTGATCATCAATCTTGTGAATTTGTGCTTCGATGGTAGCACAATAGCATGCTTCTGATTAAATGGAAGTTCTGCGTTTCGAAGCCTACCTCCGATGCGGATTATCCCATTATCGTCTAGAGAAGGGTTTAATGATTTGAGTGTGCTATTTCTTGATACCTCGCTTGACTTAAATAATGATTGTAAGTCAGACTGAAAATCTTCCATTTGAACTATCTTAACGAGAGCAGTAGTAGCCCTTTCTAGTTCAGAGGTTGTAATGATTCCGATCGCCCTTTCCTTGCATGCAGAAAGGGCGTTTTGCTTGAATCTTAAACAGTGAGCTGTGATGCGTATCATTTTGTTAAATGATGAGTACCTTTCAAATAAGTCGCATGAAACACTTACTTAAGAGTTATACTAGGCTTTCGTTTCTCATCAGTATCAATGATCTTTTCTACAACGGATTGTGGCCAACAAGATGGATCCATTAAGAGCTAGATCGGACCATTCCACCAGAGCCTATGTTCCTTCAGAACACTTGGATTTGAACTTCTAGAGATTATATCCACTGGATTGAGCTCACGAGATACATGTCGCCAGACTACGCCATGCGTTAGCTGTTGTATCTGTGAAACTCGATTACATAAAAAAGTTTTCCATTGATTTGGTTTGTGGGGCTCCTAACCTGGCACACTGCGAAGTGCGTAAGCTACGGTATCTAGGTGCTCCGTCGTTGAAGCTCCTGACTGCTGTTGCCACCGGAGTCCCTTGACTTTATTTCTAACACACCTGGCGCACTGCAAAGTACATAAGCCACGATGTTTGGGGCGCCCTCGTTGTATTGCGGGGGGTATATTGGAAGAGGCACTTTAAGTAAAAACAGGTCCACTCTGGACGGCGGTCGAGATTCAATTAAATTTATTAACAGGCGTTTCAATTTGACTCACTATTAAAAATTCACAATGGTGCAATTACAAGACAAGTGTTGCCCTAGTTGTTGTCAGTTGTGTTCAGGGTCCGTCCGTGTGTAACATTAAAATTCCCGTTTCAAAATTCAACATTCAAAATTGATGGTCACTACATCACCCTCCCCTCAGTCGGAGACGTGATGAGTGTATTTTTTGAAGGTAAAAAAAATTTAAAATAAAAATAAAAATGAATATAAAATGATAGGAAAAATCGATTATATGTGATTCGAAGATTATGCGACTAAAGTGAAACGTACTCCTCCTTTCTCTATGTTTCCTTCGTTAGATTCTAGCACAAAAGCTGGTTTCACGCGATCGGTGGAAACGAGAACGTCTTTGCCGTTCATGCGTGTTACAAACATTTTTCTCAGCCTTCGAATTACCTCGTAAGGCCCTTCATACGGGGGTTGAAGTCTAGGTTTAGTTCCCTCGACCCTAACGAATACTTGTCTACAATCTTCCAGAGCTTTTGGAACGTAGGAAGTCGAACTATGTTTTCGCGTATCGCACGGTTTGATAAGGGATCATCGATGTTAGAAGAGCTAGGGTCTGAGACAAATTCCCCAGGTAACCTCAGCGTTTTACCGTACACCAATTCTGCTGGTGAGCAGTTGAGGTCTGCCTTGAATGCTGCGCGTATGCCAAGTAAGATGATCGGTAAATCATCACTCCATCGAGCTTGGGTTTCACGGCATTTCAAGACAGCCTTAAGTTGCCGATGAAACCTTTCTACCATGCCATTTGCCAGATAGGCAGTCGTACGGATTCGTTGAGTGCCAATAGTTTTGTTCACTTCAGATAGCAGTTTCGACTCAAACTGGGATCCTCTGTCAGTGGTAATTCGCGAAGGAACTCCAAAACGGCTCATGAATTCGCCAATGAATGTATTGGCAACTGTTTCTGCAGGTATGTCTTTGATCGGATAGGCTTCAGGCCAGCGTGTGAAACGATCGACTAACGTGAGGATATAAGAGAAGCCATTGGAGATCGGTAGTGGGCCGACAATATCCATATGGATGTGTTCGAATCGATTGGCATTTTAAAGCTTTGAAGTGGAGTTTTTGTGTGTTTTGTGACTTTGCTGCGCTAACAGGGTATGCTATGTCCATAATTTTATGTCTGAATTCATACTCGGCCAGAAATATCTATCTTATATGACCTTCCGAGAACTTCTGATCCCCGGATGTGCGAGCGAATGCAGGCTATCAAAAACTACCTTCCGAAGAACCAGAGGGACATATGGGCGAACGTTAGCAGTGCCTGTTTCACACCACAAGGGATCGTTCAGCGTTGGGAACGATCGTTGTTCTAGCGTGAAAGTCGAACTCTTGCGTTTGTCTGACGCTTGAAACGTTTTTAGTTCAGCGTTTGCGACTTGAGAGCTTTGCAGATTCTTCAGGGTGAGCGCAGGAAGACTAACCCCCGATATAGTATAGTCTGATATGCGCGAGAGGCAATCGGCTACGACATTATCGCGCCCCTTAATGTGTTGGATATCATTCGTAAATTGTGCGATATAATCCAAGTGCTTCGCCTGCCTCGGACTACGCTCTGTCTTGGTGAACAAGGCCTTGGTCAATGGTTTGTGGTCACTGTATACTGTAAATTGGCGTCCCTCCAAAAAATTGTAAAAGTGCTTGATTGAGACATAAATTGCCAATAACTCCCTATCAAAAGCAGAGTACTTAGCTTCGGCAGGAGAAAGTTTTTTAGAATGGAAAGCTAAAGGTTCCCATGTTTGCTTGTTTGCTTGCTCCAGCTCCGAGCCTACTGCCGTGTTGGATGCGTCGACTGTGAGTCTAAGTCTTGCTTCTTCAGCAGGATGAACTAAAAGAGTCGCCTGAGCCAGAGCTACTTTAATGTCATTAAATGCTTGCTCCCACTCTTCTGGGCAAGACAATTTTTCTGTCTTCATGTTAGCGTTTAGCTTTTTTAAGTGCTCGTGAAGTGGTACTAGCAACTTGGCCAAATTCGGAACGAATCGGTGGTAATAGTTAACCATTCCATTAAAACGTTGAATTTGTTTGATGGAAGCGGGAGTCTTAAAACTGCTTATGACGTTGATTCGATCTTCCGATCGGAGAATACCATCGCTACTCACGCGGTGACTTAAAAAGTTTATTTTCTCTTCTCCGAATGCGCACTTTGAGGGGTTTATTTCATTATCGAATTCCACAAATCTCTTGAACAACGCGTCTAAATGTTGCAGATGTTCCGATTGGTTTTTGCTGCCGACCAGGATATCATCCACATAAACGAATATGAAGTCAAAGCCCCTGGTAACTTCGTGTATGAGGCGTTGAAACGTCTGAGCTGCATTACGCAATCCAAACGGCATTCGCACAAACTCAAACAACCCAACGGTCGTGATTGCTGCTTTGTAAATATCTTCCTCCGCTATGGGAATGTGGTGGTAAGCTCTGACCAAATCAATCTTGGAGAAGACCGTGCAGCCACGAAGTTGGAGGGAGACACTTTGTAAATGTGGTATGGGATACCGATCTGGTACTGTTACGGCATTGAGCCGGCGGTAATCATTTGGGTCGTTTTTGGGTACCATGTGTAAGGGCGATGATGCAGACGACGATGAGGGTCTACAAATTCCCATGCGTTGCATTTGTTCGAACTCCTCCCGTGCTATTTTGTATCTGGGGTGTTCGAGTCGTCTTGGGCGAGAGACAGGTAAGTGTCCAGACATTACGATGTGGTGTACGACAGTGTGTCTTGGTTTTATGGAATAATCCGGCGCTTCTGTCAAGCTTGGATACTTCCGAATAAGTGCGCTAAAGTCAAGTTTGAAAATGCGTGGTAAAGAGGTGTATGACATACGAGTAAGTTCACTTACCGAAAGAGTGGTTGAGACGTCCACCAATTTTTTATTTTTAATGTCATCCAGCAAGGCAAATTTATTCAAAGTATCTGCACCAACTATTGGTCCAGTTATTGCTGCTAGAATGAATGGGTATGCGAACGAACGCCGCAAACCCAGGTTCAGATTTAGTAATTTAGTGCCGTAAGTCTTAATGGGTGTTCCATTAGCGGCTGATAGAGTGCAGTCCGAGTTTCGGATGCAATAATTTGGATAAAGGGACATCGGTAGTACAGAAACTTCTGCTCCCGTGTCTATTAAGAAATTGAACTTAGTATTTGAGCATTTGACAAATAGGCGACACGCTGGTTTTTGTTCAAACCGACTGTTCGTCGCTGCAACAATCGGTTTATCTAGTTTGACGACGACTGTTGCGAAAACTTGCAAGGACTGATGCATTTTGTTGCCTTATCGGCAAAACGAGCATGGTACCAGCAGTAATCAGCTTTTTCGTTGACTGTCGTTTTGTGCGACGCGCCTTTTTGACGTGAACGAGTGTGCGGCGATTTACTGCGACCTTGCGCCAATAGTTTCTCTAAGGTTTTGTTTACTTTTTCAATTTCCGCCTTCAAACCCACTATTTCACTATTTTTAGTCTTAGTGGCGATAGCAGAGATGGACGGATTTTTCGTTACCTCCCAGATTTTGTCTGCCAGTTCCAGATTCCAATCGATCTGCTGATCTGCAGCTACTGTTAACGGTATAGTAATGGAGGCGGATAGTTTGCGTTCCCAAAGGGACCGAATTAGGTCATCGCGCATCGTCGAAGTGTTTGCCGCGACCGAGATCATGTGGCGATAAAGTTCAGATGGCTTGCGATCACCGAGATCTTCGGTGGAGAGAAGATCCTCGAGTCGTCTCTGTTCTGAAAGCGAATGACGACTGATGAGCGCTTCTTTCAAGCTCTCGTACTTGTTCTCGGCTGGAGGACTATTAAGGAGGTCTATGATGGTGTTGAAGAGCCGCGAGAATGAAAGAATACTTAGAGTCGTCCCTGTTAATTCTTTTAATTCTAAACTAGGCCTCCGCTGCAATGAACCACGCTGCCGGAGCTTTATCCCAGAAAATTGGGAGTTTTACGGAACTGATCTCTTCAGAACGTTCTTGTGAAACAGTATTGCTACCGGCTTCTGGCAGTTTATTATCGTTATCAGGCATAATGCTGTGCAAAATGAGGGACAATATTTATGATAAACGCTTCTGTTGTACTCGAGTGGGCGGACGCGGAGATAACACAATTTTCGCGAGTTTATAAAATCTTGGGGCGTAATGCTAACCGACCTAAGTGCCCTGGAGAAAAATGTTTGTGTTTGTTACGCAACCTGCAGCACAAGCCTTGGCTGTACTCCGCCTTGAACTTGATAATGTAAATTTTTAAAATTCAATCCGTGAAGTTTGGAGATGAATATGTACGTAAAGAAAGCGCAAGCACGTTTTCGTTTGACCGAAATCGAACCGTGTCCCTGTATAAAGCGAACGATTTATTTTGGGACCGCTAGATTGCAAAAGGCATCCGGGAATGCACCGTATATTATGCGACTAAATTGGATTTTTATCTTTTTACAACCGCGTGGGTACTCCTATATACCGCTATGTAGAGGTATAGGTACCGCGCGTGGTGACACAGACAAAAGAGTAACTGTTTCAGGTACGCCTTTTGTTAGCGGCGTTCTACGCATTTTAATAATCACTTTTGGTTTCTTTTCGTCTCCTTTTTTAAAAACAAGAAACTACCTATTTCTTCACGTAATTTACTCCACGCTAATTTATACGTCACCCAAAACGACGCGTGGACATTTGCCGTATGCTTATGAAAAACACGACACGGAAAAACGCAATAATTGAATAAAATGATTCGCGCACCTGACCACAACTATACATGAGTATACATACGAGTGCATAATTAAATTGCACCTTTCACTACAAAGTGGGGTAAATTTTGACCGCTCAATTTAACGGAAATGCCGTATACTAAATTGAATTGAATACTAAATTGAATGTTTGATGAATGCTTCCGCAATAAATATAAGCAAGTAATTTGTGTAAGGAAAACAAAAAATGATACTTAAAATTCTAAATTTTCATCCGCCCTGCTTACGGTGAATAATGACGATTTGCCGCTATTCCTTTGATGCCGCTACGTTGTGCAAAGTCTTAATATTTTGAGGTTATGTTCTCGCTGCTGACGATGAAAAATGCCGATTTGCCGCTATTCCTTTGATGCCGCTACGTTGTGCAAAGTTTTGAAGTCGACTAATTGTGCTAATGAATGCACCTGGCTGACTTTACGCGCGTTCCGATAAAATTAAAACGTCTTCGGGGGCACCAGAATGAGGAGCTCCTAATTTTACTTACTACTAAAAATTCACAATGGTGTAATTACAAGATAAATGTTGCCCTAGTTGTTGTCAGTTGTGTTAAGGGTCCGTCCGTGTGTATCATTAAAATTCACGTTTCAAAATTCAAAATTCAAAATTGGTGATCACTACAGGTTCACCCGATATCTAATTCAACGTTACTGTAGAATCACACCAATAGTATATGTCATCTATCTGTGTTTTGAGTGCTTCTTGAACTCTCTTGACTAATTGTGCCAAAAGAAGTGCACCACAAAGCTCTAGCCTTGGTAACGAGAGTGATTTTACTGGTGCAACGTGAGGTTTTGCGCAAACGAGCCTTGTCCAGACATTGACTCCTGAGGCAGATCTGATGT
Organism: Beris chalybata; assembly: GCA_949128065.1. Classification (NCBI taxonomy): domain Eukaryota; kingdom Metazoa; phylum Arthropoda; class Insecta; order Diptera; family Stratiomyidae; genus Beris; species Beris chalybata. Next base: position 61,556,957 of record OX421895.1, on the reverse strand, counting down.
ACAAACATGCACCATATGCGCCCTCAGATGCCTCACAAAACCCATGTATTTGAATATGCATTGCGTCGGTAACAATTAAAAGTCTGGGTATTTCGATTGCCTTTATTACTTCAAATTCGTTCAGATAACGTTGCCAAATAGCAAGCAAATTCTCGGGCACGGGCTCATCCCATGACAAGCCATGTTGCCACAATCTTTGCAAAATAATCTTCGCCTTTGTTATTATTGGGCACAATATACCAAGTGGATCAAAGAACTGAGCCACCATCGATAAAATCTCTCTTTTCGTAGTTTTGTCGCTACACGAGTTTTGAAACTTGACTGAATAGCAAAAAGAATCATGGTGCGGATTTTACAAAATACCTAGTATCTTATGCCCTTGAGCATAATTTAGTACATACGTTTCATGTGCTTTGGACTGCGAGGCTGTGTGACTGTTCAGAACTTCTGACTTATTGGACATCCACTTCCTCAGCTCAAAACCACCATTGCTCAAAACGCTTTCTATGTCTTCCTTGAGTTTGATTGCAGATTGAATATCCTTAGCCCCAGTAAGGAGATCATCAACATAAAAGTCTGCGAGAACAGCTTGACTAGCATGCGGTAGAGTGCTTGCGCTCTCGTTTGCGAGCTGCACTAAACAGCGAATGACTAAAAAAGAAGCAGCAGCTGTGCGATAAGTGATCGTGTTTAATCGATACTCCTGCTGCTCTTCTCCTGGATTTTGACGCCATAAGATCCTTTGAAGATCTCTATGTTCTTCATCAAGCAGTACCTGTCGATATATTTTTGTGATATCAGCAGTTAGTACCACATTATGCTTTCTAAATCTCAACACAATTGAGAATAAATCTTCCTGTAAAATTGGACCCACAGCCATGACATCATTGAGCGATAATGTGGACGATGTTTTTGCGGACGCATCGAAAACAAAACGCAGCTTGGTTGTCAGGCTTGATTCTTTTGTAACGCATTGGTGCGGCAAATGGTAGTGCAATTTTACATTTGGAATCGTATTCACCTTAGTCATGTGATTCAAGTTTTCATATTCCGACAGAAATTCCGAATATTGAAGTTTGAGAGAGCTATTCCTTTCAAGTTTTCGTTCCAAAGCATGGAAACGTTTGACGGCCTTCCGTCTTGATTCTCCCAGATTGTTGCAATTGTCCTTCAATGGCAGCTTGACGACGAAACGATTAAAATGATCGCGCTTGACATTTTGTAGGAAATGAGTTTCGCAATCAAACTCTTCCCTTGATAATACTTTTCTGTCAGAACACTCTTCTATTTCCCAAAACTTTCTTACCTCCTCGTGGAGGCTTAGATGACAATGCAATGAGCCCTTTTGAGAAATTGTAATTGGACCCGAAATGATCCATCCCAACCTTGACTCTTGCAAGATGGGCTGTTTGGGTCCCATTTTACTTTATTATTTTAATAATAAAGTATTGTTATCGATTTTTAAAAAAAAAAATTTGCTACCCTGAAATTTTTTTTTTAAACGTTTTATGACTAATAAACGCCAAAAAAGCAACAAAAAAATTTCACTCCGTCTGTGCGCCTTCCGTAGTACGCAAACTCATTTGAGGAATTTTAGTTGCCAAACCCTATGAGCTATTAAATTGAATTTTTTTTCTGAATAGACATGGTGGACCCATAGAAGTGAGATTTTTGCGAGGGGTGAGGGTGTGAGGGGGAAGGTGGGGGAAGCGTTTTAGATTAAAATAAAATTTTGGTTTCTAGATCTCAGCAACCACTCATGGTAGGAAACTGAAACTTGGTATTTCTATAGAGCTTTGATAGTGAACCCGTCTGCAAAAAAATTGCTGATATGGGTGAAGGGGTGTGGGAGTGGAGGAGGAAATAATGCGTCCGAAACGCAAAAATGCCGAGATCGACACATTCTAAAATCCATATCTCCTAAACCGTTAATGGCAAGCAATTAAAACTTAACAAATATTTGAATTTATACTAGGAGAGTAGATTGAAACAAAATTTGTTGGTGAGGGTGGTGGCGTACGGGGGTGGGGGTTGAAATACTTAAGATTACGATATCTCAGAAACCAATGACACCAGAAAAACCAAATTCGGTTTGGGTATAAAGCTTGATAAATAAAGATTGCTCAAAGTAAAATCTTTGAAGGGGCAGGGGAGCAAAGAAGTGGAAAGGATAAGAATTTTTTAAAAAATATCACTTTTCATATCTAAATAACAGTGTAGGATAGATGCTTCAAATTTTTACCAGAAGTAGGCCCAATATAGCTCTAGTAGAAAAAAAAATTGAAAATGAGGGTGTAGAGGGTGAGGGTGGGGAAGGGTGAGAAGGAAAAAGTTCAGATGCCTCTATCTTAAGAACCGGTAATGATATAAACCTTAAACTTCGTACTTAGATAGAACTATAATAGTGACATGGTGGAAAAATAAATTTTTTTTAGGGGTAGCATGGTACGAGGGTGGGAGGTGTTTTTCCTATCTTGCGAACGGCTTATGCTAGAAAGTTGAAACTCGGTACGTATGTGTAAATCAACTAGAAAAATAATTCTGATAAAAAAAAATTGAATATTCATTGGCGTTCAGAAGGGGGGCAAAAAAAATTGGAAGTAAAAATAAAATGCATATATTTTCACGATTTTCGTCATATCTACTAGGTCTTTCCAGATATTGTATTCATTTTTATTCTACGGATTCTTCAAATGAATACCTAGAATGCGTTTTCAAGATTTTTTGAAATTCAACCCCTAAGAGGGTGTAAAGTGGTTGTTGAATCGTTGCGAATACAATACGTATCGTTGGGCGTACAAACTGAAGAATCCAAAATGGTCCGGATCGTGCAAATTAAAAGAAAACTTTGATTTGTAATGCGTTTTATTTAGCGTCTATACGATGCGACCGCCGTCGTTGATGGACTGTATCACAATGAAACAAGAACCGGTGCATGAACAAATACACTCAGTACAAGTAACGTATATTTGTACTTGTAATGGTGTTAGTGTGGTGTGGCTGATTGACATGTGGAATTTGGTAGTACTGAACATACCGCCGACCTTGAAACGATCAGCTTTCAACAAAGAATATATATGTTACGTTAATTTCAGGAAATGATAACATAATAAATCAGTTTATATACAATATGTGTTAGGTTAATTTTAATAAATGATGATATGATGAATCCAATTATACAACAATAACCAATGTATTTTGATTTGAAATTGACAAATTATAATTCTTGCGAAATTCAATGCGGAACTAATGATTTTAATCGCTGTGGCGCTTGCGTGTGTTGTAAATAGTGATGATGCTGATTTCGATGTTCTAATTGACTGGCAATATACAAATTTTTGTAACCGAACGTTTAAAGATGCCATTCTGCGTCCGTACTGTTACAGCTCGGGCGATGCCATTGCTGCCAGGATGAATCTCGACAATCCGGCCCAGAGGCCAACATAACGGTGGTAGTTTTTCGTCATTCACAATAACAAAGGAGCCTATCAAGTCGACTTGCTTGGTCTTGAATTGCCATTTTGTACGCTGTTGCAAATTGTTCAGGTATTCGTTGCTCCATCGACTCCAAAAATGCTGGGTCATCTGCTGCAGATGCTGGTAGCGAGTAAGCCGATTGATTGGTGAACCGAGAAAATTCGCTTGTGGCGTTCCGTTCAATGCAGCTCCAATAATGAAATGCCCAGGAGTCAAAGGACTTAGGTCGTTTGAATCGTTTGAGAGTGGACATAAAGGACGGGAGTTTAACACGGCTTCAACTTGCGCGAGTAAATGAATTCCTCGAATGTTAACGGTGTATTATTTAGTACGCGCTTTAAGTGATATTTGGTTGACTTTATGGCCGCTTCCCAAAGCCCTCCCATATGGGGAGATCGGGGCGGTATAAAGTGCCATTGAATCGAATTTTGATTGGTAAAATATTGCACGCTTGGATCAAGAGGCAAATGACACATACGTTTAAGTTCGTTGTCGCTTCCCGTAAAGTTTGTGGCATTATCACTATATATATTTCGACACAGCCCCCGGCGCGAGACAAACCGTTTCAGACCATTTAAAAATCCTTCTGCGGTCAAGTCGCCAACTAACTCAAGGTGGATCGCTTTGGTAGACAGGCAGATGAACAAGCAAATATAGGTTTTCACAATCTTACGATTTCTTGCTTTCCCATCCTTACATGAGTAAGGTCCTGCATAATTGATTCCAACATTGGCAAAAACTCGACTGGGTAAAAAGCGAACATCGGGCAGATCTCCCATCTGCGGATATACGAATAAAGGTTTTGCTTTGAAACATACAATGCATTTGCGTAGAACGCTTCGAATTGCTTGTCTGCCATTAAGTGGCCAATAGGTTTGACGAATTGCTGCTAATATTGCTTGCGGCCCGGCATGCAAATGCTTTCTATGTTGTTGTGCTATCAATAGTTTAGTAAATTCGTGCTGTGAGGGTAAGACTATAGGGTGCTTCTGATCAAAATCAAAGGGTGCATTCCGAAGTCTACCGCCGACACGAATTATGCCATTTCTGTCAAGGAAGGGATTCAAGGATTTTAACTGGCTTGTCCTTGACACTTCCTGTGACCTCTTCAACGCTTCTAATTCCGGTTGGAAGCTGCTAATTTGAACTACCCTGACCAATGCATCAGTAGCTCTATCAACTTCTGCGACTGTCAAAGGCCCACAGATTCTCGCTTCTTGCAACGTCGAAGAATTTTTAATGAATCTTAAACAATATGCTGTTACCCTTACCATTTTTATGAATGACGAGTATCTTGCGAAAATATTATACGTACTGCTATTGGAAACAAGTGACACAACTGGTTTCATCTCCTCGTCATTTTCCAAGGCTTGAGATGGTGTTCGCTGTGGCCAAAACGAGGAATCCATTAGCAACCACATAGGTCCGTTCCACCAGAGCTTGGCCTGCTTTAAGATTCCTGGATCTGAACCTCTGGTTATGATGTCTGCAGGATTGTCCTCTGAAGGTACATATCTCCAACATGCACCCTGAGTCAATCCTTGTACTTCGCAAACTCGATTTGCGACAAACGTCTTTCACCGGTGAGGCTCACCAGCGATCCAAGCTAGGGCTACGGTAGAATCGCACCAGCAATATACCTCATTTACCTTGATTTTAAGTGCATCACATGCTCTTTTGATTGATTGGGACAAAAGTACTGCGCCACATAACTCCAATCGTGGGAGTGAGACCGTCTTTATCGGAGCGACGCGTGATTTAGAACAAAGGAGAGTTACTGTGGTATTGATTGCAGATTCTGACCTAATGTATAGACATGCACCATACGCTTGTTGTGATGCATCACAAAATCCATGCAACTGTATGTTTGTAGGCTGGGGAGTAAGAACATGCCTTGGTATATGAATCGTTTTGACGAGTTCGAATTCATTAACGTAACGCTGCCATGACTTGCAGATATCTTCTGGCACCGGATCATCCCATTGTAATCCCAATTGCCACAATCGTTGTATGATTATTTTTGCTTTCGTTATTATTGGACATAGCAACCCCAGCGGATCAAACAGTTGAGCTGAGCTTGATAGTATCTTACGTTTGGTTATTGTAGTCTGCTTCGAGCCGACTATATTTGTTGAAAAGCATAAGCAATCAGTCTGTGAGTTCCATGAAATACCCAAGGTTTTGTGATCTACATTTGCATCAATGACATATTGAAGTGGTTGCGACCCTGGAGTTTGCATACTATCCAGAACCTGAGGATTATTTGAAATCCACTTTCGTAGTTGAAAACAACCACTGCTGAGTATTTCTTCGATTTCACCTTTCAATTGTTGTGCCGCTTCCACATTTTTGGCACCAGTGAGCAGGTCGTCGACGTAGAAGTCCGTCAGGATTGCTTGAGAAGCCCTCGGAAACCTCTCTGCATTTTCTTTACCGAGTTGCACCAAACAGCGTATAGCCAAGAAAGATGCTGCACAGGTACCGTATGTTACTGTGTTTAAGCGATATTCTTGCAACTCATCCCTTGCGTTGAAACGCCATACTATTCTTTGAAAATCACGATGATCTTCATCTAGTAGTATCTGCCGATACATCTTGGTGATGTCAGCTGCTAATACCACAGTGTGCTTCCGAAATCTAACTAGAACTGAGAACAAATCGTCTTGAACCACGGGGCCTACCGCCATAACATCATTCAGCGAAAGATTTGTAGTCGTTTTTGAAGAAGCGTCGAAGACAACGCGCAACTTAGTTGTGGTACTTGACTCCTTAAAAACACAATGATGAGGTAAGTAGTAAGCCATCTTGGCTGTGGTATCTGGTACTACCTTGGACATGTGATTTAATGCTTCGTATTCCCTCAGAAACTTTGAATATTCTTTCTTTAAGTACCTGTCATTGTCCAGACTTCGTTCTAATGAGTGAAAGCGTCTGATCGCGTTTGCCCTAGAATCTCCCAATTGGTTGTAATTGCTCTTCAAGGGTAATTTAACGATGAACCGTCCAGCAGCGTCTCTTGAATAATGTCGAAGGAAGTGATTTTCGCAATCAGTTTCTTCGAGGGACTGAGTTCTCTTGTCCTCGCATTCTTCAAGTTCCCAGAACCTTTTCAATTGATCTTGTAAACTTATATGACAGAGAGAATGATCAGGCGTTCGAGAGGATTGCGCGACTGCTGTCATAGGACCTGACATTATCCATCCAAAGATAGTGTTTTGAAGTATGGGCTGACCGGATCCCAACTTAATTTCTCCCTCACTTAGTAGTTCGTAAAAAATACCTGCACCCAGTAACATAAGGACATGTTCTGCTATATTGAAGTGTGGATCTGCCAACACAACGTGCCCTGGTATCTCTAAATGCTCAATATTGAAAGTTCTGTGCGGAATGGTGTCCGTAATGTTTTCAATAACTAAAAATGTCAGTTTTGTTTGATAGGAGTCGTGAGTCGACTTGACTTCGATCACGGCTTTTCTCTGAATGATTGTTTTGGACATATTGATACCACTTATTGGTAAATTAATGTGTGAGATATTTATTTTAAGTTTATTTAGGAAATTTTGCGTGACAAAATTTGACTGCGACCCATTGTCCAGTAATGCTCTACAGGGTATCCAATTACCATTATAGTCGTTCACTTGAATGATTGCAGTAGCCAGCAACACGGTTGTGGCACATGCTGATTGACTGCAATTGGCTACGCTAGCCGACATATTATGCTGTTCGACTGTAATCGAACTGTCTTGCGATGGCAAATTATCCCTCCCAATTGGTGTCGAGATATCTCCATGAAGCAAGGTGTTGTGCTGTTTGCTACATTTTCTGCAATGACCGGCCCTGCAATCGTGCGCTATGTGTCCCGGCTGTAAGCAGTTCAAACATAATTTTAGTCTCTTGGCCTCCTTCCATCTCATGGTTGGAGCCAGCTCTAAGAATTTGCTGCAGCCGAACAGCTTATGTGACTCCTTGCAGAGTACGCAATCATTAGACGTCTTGACCTGACAGGCTAGTGATTTTGAATGCGCCGGAAACGATTTCCTTTGCGAAAGATCTGGTTCACTGTGGGTCATCACAGCTGGCTTGTTGGCTAAAGTTTCCAGAAGTTGACATCGCCCCCTTAGAAACTCAGTGAATTTGGCGAGGGTGGGCATGCTTACATCTTTTGTGGAATTTTCCCACTCACGTTTCGTGCCAGGGTCCAATTTCGCACTTATGATGTAAATTAAAATGGTGTCCCAGCTCTCAACTGGTTGCCCTAACGAGGTCAAGCATCTAATATGTGTTGAAAAATCGCTTATGATTTTTCTTAAAATGACATGGGATTCCTTTATGGAGGAAGGGAGTTCAAAAATGCTCTTTAAATGAATGTGCGTGATGAACTTCTTGTTCTCGTAGCGGTCTTGCAATGACTGCCACGCAACAGTATAATTTGCACTAGTTATTTCTAGTGCGCGAATCACCTGCGCGGCCTCACCCTTTAGAGCTGCTTGCAGGTAATGAAATTTTTGCACGTTTTCTAATCGCGAATTGTCGTGTATTAGCGACTTGAACACATCGTGAAAATTTAGCCATTTGCCGTATTCACCACTGAATTCCGGCAAATGGATTTGGGGTAATTTTACCTGTATGGTATAATTCGCCATGTCTTGGTTAGACATAACCGTGTCGACCTTTAAATGTCTGGATGGCAAGTTCGTAAGGATTCTTTCCTTCGCACGAGTTACAACGTCGAAATATTTGCTTTCAAATGAGTCGCGTTCACCGAGCTGCTCGGCGGAATCGTCCATGATCTCGATTTTCGATTGAATTTCTTCGAAACCTGCCCACATTAATTCGACCTTTTCTAACCGCGATTGCAACTCGATGATGCGCTCGCGCTCCTTGGAATCGACAAGGAACTTATCAAACCGTGTTATTTGAGACTTTATTTGTCCCCTGCGCTGAATTAGCGATTTTAATTCGTCGGCCATTTGCCTGATTTCCGCGCGATAACGTATTAACCGAAACCCAAAAAAAAAAGAGACCGCGTGTCACCGAAACTAGCGTACTAACTAACTGTATCGTTCCCTTTTTCCGAAGGTTGAAAAAGAGACCGCGTGTCACCGAAACTAGCGTACTAACTAACTGTATTGTTCCCTTTTTCCGAAGGTTGAAGCACGTGTTTTATAGGTTAAGGTTAAATTATAGGATATGGGACTTGCGTTCTTGAATTCTCCAGACGTGTAATTTTCCCCGGAAAACCGAATTGGCGAGCTCGAACAAGCGCCCTATATTTTCCGCAATCTTCCAATGGAACAAACGTCTCCAGTTTTTGTTGGCGAGATCGACAATTGTTGGCGTGGTCGACAAAAACGCCACGAAAATAAAACGCTGGTGTATCCGGCTCGACGGACCAAAATGTTGAATCGTTGCGAATACAATACGTATCGTTGGGCATACAAACTGAAGAATCCAAAATGGTCCGGATCGTGCAAATTAAAAGAAAACTTTGATTTGTAATGCGTTTTATTTAGCGTCTATACGATGCGACCGCCGTCGTTGATGGACTGTATCACAATGAAACAAGAACCGGTGCATGAACAAATACACTCAGTACAAGTAACGTATATTTGTACTTGTAATGGTGTTAGTGAGTGTGGCTGATTGACATGTAGAATTTGGTAGTACTGAACAGTGGTTGTATACTTTTTCATAAATTCCACCATATCTCTCAGGTCTGATCAGATATCGAATATCTTTTCACTTCCCCAGGTTAGTTTAACAATCACCTATTTTTAAGTTTTGTCTTTTTCAACCTCTAGACCGCATCCTGGAATATGACAAAATTATATAATTCATATGTTACACCATATTCTAACCGTTTCCCGAACTTTTTGTTAGGGTTTCAGTCACATAGTAACATACACCGCATTCCCAAATTGAACACGTTCCAAAGTTCTGCCGGAAAAATAATAAAGTTGCGCCCAGACTGTTGGCAGATTTTTTATTTGATTGCAGCACAAAAGATCATATAGTCCAAGAGCTCGCGGCAAAAAATCGCAACAGTTTTGAGAAAGCTAATATTTTGGTATTTGGTTACATTTAGGGTGTATGTGAATATACTAGAGTCAGCAGGTCTGACGTCGGGACACCTGGCTTTGGTGACCTGTCAAAGATGTCAAAAAAATCTAAAAATTTAACAGTTTTGAGAAAGCTGAAAATTTGCCAACACATTGTTTTTACAATGAAAAACTGAAAATCAATGGTCAGACACCCCAGCAGTGGGACCCACCCAGTCAGCCCCCCCCGCAAAGATGTCAAAAAAATCGAAAAATTTAACAGTTTTGAGAAAGCTGAAAATTTGCCAAAACTTGGTTTTACAATGAAAAACTGAAAACCAATGGTCAGACACCCCATTAGTGGGACCCACCCAGTCAGCCCCCCGCAAAGGTGTTAAGTCGAGTACGTGCGATTTCTCTTACTATGCGCGTTATAATCATGCAAGAGTTTTGAGAAAGCTGAAAATTTGCCAAAATTTAGTTTTTACAATGAAAAACTGAAAACCAATGGTCAGACACCCCCGCAAAGGTGCTAAATCGGGTACGTTCTGTTACTATGCGCGCAATAGTCATGCAAGAGCTTTAAGAAAGCTGAAAATTTACCAAGTCGTAGTTTTTACAATGAACAACTGAAAGTCACACCCCTATAGTAGGACCCACCCAGTCAGCACCCCCGCAAAGGTGTCGCAAAAAACGATTACGCGTGAACAACAATTTGCATGGATGGGTATAAAATACTCGTATGTAGGTACATTTATTTTCTCTATGTTTCAATGCGCTGGTTCATTGAAGTTTTACTTACATATTTATATGAAAATATAATTCCGTATGGAAAATGTACAATACCTTAAAGTAATACTAGGTACTTTATTATATTATGACATAAACGAATCTTTTATAGGTATTACGTGCATGTAACCGATATTTTCATAAACTATATTTAATCGATTTGTACCAAATTTCAGCTTTCTTAAAACTCTTACGCGCACTTCCCTTTACGGGGGTGCTGACTAGCTGGGTCCTACTGTTGGGGTGTCTGACAATTGTGTTTTTGTTTGTCATTGTACAAACTACCCCGTGGTGAATTTTCAGCTTTCTTAGAACTCTTTCATGACACTAGTTTTGATTGTTGCGCGCATAGTAACAGAAATTGCGCGTACCCGACTTTACACCTTTGCGGAGGTGCTGACTGGGTGGGTCCTACTGTTGGGGTGTCTGACCATTGTTTTTCAGTTTTTCATTGTAAAAACCAAGTTTTGGCAAATTTTCAGCTTTCTCAAAACTCTTGTATAGTTATTGCGCGCATAGTAAGGGAAATCGCACGTATACTCGATTTAACACCTTTGCGGGGGGCTGACTGGGTGGGTCCCACTGTTGAGGTGTCTGACCAATGGTTTTCAGTTTTTCATCGTGAAAACCAAGTTTTGGGCAAATTTTCAGCTTTCTCAAAACTGTTAAATTTTTCGATTTTTTTGACATCTTTGCGGGGGAGCTGACTGGGTTGGTCCCACTGTTGGGGTGTCTGACCATTGATTTTCAGTTTTTCATTGTAAAAACTACGTGTTGGCAAATTTTCAGCTTTGTCAAACCTGTTCGATTTTTTTGACATCTTTGCCAGGTCACCAAAGCCAGGTGTCCCGAAGTCAGACCTGCTGACTCTAGTATATTCACATACACCCTAAATGCAACCAAATACCAAAATATTAGCTTTCTCAAAACTGTTGCGATTTTATGTCGCGAGCTCTCCGACTAATAGAATGAACTAGCTTTTATTAAAACGTCGATATCTCTAGGCTTGAAAAATTGAGGATCTTGTTACACGTGCCCTGAAAGGAAAGAAAGAAAGCGTCAAAAGGGATTCGGGAGAAAGAATGTAATGATAAATACCTTGTTTGTTTCTGGCGTGCACCCAATGTGACGTCCATGTACGTCGCACAATCGCTCCGGGCACCTAAAAAGACATTCGTACGCAATCATTAGTCATGAATTTTGTTAAATGAGTTAATTTTGGAAGGAAATACACGGAGAAGAGGCGGGAAGATGAAGGAACTAGGAGTACGAATGTAACACCAGGGTAAGTTAGAATTAGGTTCAGTTATATGTAGGAAAACAGGAATTACAATCAAAACAAAATCGAATTAACATTGGTAGGTTTAGGATTTAGGTTAGGAGTCAAAAGTAATTTTGGATTTATTAAAATTTAACGGAAGCGGTACTCACGAGAGATTACGATTCGATTACGCAGTCAACATCTCAACATCCATCAGGACTTACTTACGTCCACCGAGGGTTACTCCGTCCTGCGTGACTACTGAGTCCGTCCTGCTTCCAGTACACACCTAAGAACGAAGGAAGATGGAATTACCTGAGTATGTTTGGAAATAAACTAAAACAAACGAACTACCACCGCGCACGATAACAATTAAACAAGCACGAACAAAACACAGGGAACACAGGAGACAAGTATCTCAACAATAAACACAGCACAACACCGCACCACGTAAACATGACAACGATGTAAACAATCAACATGGACGAGCACTGCGCGATCGCGAAAGTGGAGTCGATAAGGCAACCCGATGGTTTGGATCCATGATGAAGTATTAAAAGCTAAAAAAAGTATTTACTAAAGGTGGGCTTTGCAATTAATCTGCACCTGAGAGAAAGGGAAAGTGAATACGAAAAAAAAGCGCTCGTTGACCTTGTGCAAAGTGGATACGAAAAACAATCGTTGACCTGGTGCAAACTAAAAACGGAATTATTCGCGAGGAAACGGGGATATGGAAGCTTGGCGAGATTTCGTGGAAGGTAGTTGGCAGTGAAACGCTCTCTTATACTGCGGGTGCGGAGCTGGAAGGTTGTAGGTCGGAACGCGTGAAGCGAACGAGAAAGTAAAGGAAGTGGTGTAAGGAAATCGAATTGGCGAGTTACCGAAGCGAAGTGAGGTGTTAAGATTGATTGAGGAATACCGCTGTCGTCGAAGAAGCTGTCCGGAGGAGTGCCTGAGAACAAGCATCGCGGGACAACGCACCAGCGGCGCCCTAGGTTAGAAGGTATAGAGTTGAGGTAGTCTAGCGCATTTTAGAGACTAGTAAATTTATATTAAATATTGGCATACTTTAAATGTTTGAATTAACTCTCGTCATTTTAATTATACTCGAAAATCGAAGTACGTTTCTTTCTTTTGTTGTTTGTGACGTGTTCCAGCTTCTTCTCCGTGTCGGGTGGTAGTGACTAAATTTGATATTTCCTCGAACTAGTGGTTCGGTCGGGGAAACTTTGTGAGAACGGGTTCCTTAAATTCAGGAACCACTGGCGCCCACGACCCTTCTCTGGGTTCGGCCGGACAAGGACCCGTTCGCCCCGTTGTCGTGAGGGGTTCAAACAGTTTTTCCACGGGGAAAAACCGTAATATTTGGCGCCCAACGTTTTATTTTTGAGTGATTGGATACGCGATTTAGTGTAGGGGTTTCATTTGGGGCAGTTACGACAAGGTATTTCGGTTTTATTTGATGAGAAAAATTTGCTATATTCGGATCGTATCTTTATTATTTTTGGAACCGATCGGTGTGTGTTAAATTAGGGGTATTAGGTACTTTCTTTCTTTCTTTGGGAAGTAGTGGTAAGAGATAATGGCGGCTAGGGCCAAATTTAATGTGGAACGGCTTAGCCAGGACGAATTATCGTACGAATTAGCGATTCGCGGCATGAAAACTGAGAAAGTAGACGAAATGCGAAAATCATTGAGGGCTGCCTTGCGATCGGAAAGGGATTCCGATGAATCGTTTGTGATACCACAGTACCCGTTCAAATTTTCCGACGATTTGGCGGCAATAGAGGCTAAGCGCACGGAAATTCAAGAGCTATTGTCGAACTTCAAGGGGGAAGGGGGGAGTCATCGGCGGAATATAAAAAATTTGGACAAAAATTCATTTTTGTTTAAGACGTTTGGAGGGTGCGGAACCGTCCAAAGAGAAGAGATTAAGAGAAGAACACAAGGAAGGGGTGAATCTATAGGGGTTTATGTGGCTGTAATTCAAAGTCTATTCAATCGCCTTTCGACAACGTGCACAGAAGCGGAAAAACTAAAAGTGCTTAGGAGAAACATCAGCCCATTCTACCAACATCGGGTTGACAACTATTGACTCAATTGGGGAACTGATTAAGTTAGGTCGGTCTTTGGAGGCCACAAGATTGTCAGTGGAAGCATTTCAACCTCCCCCTGGCCACCGGACCAGTAATTTGTTGGAAAAAGACTTGGCTTATGTAGATTCTAAGGAGGATACTGGACCAGAGGTACATAGCACTGAGGCTAAGGTAAATCAGCGAGGGTCGGGTCAGAGACAAATTACCTGCTTTAATTGTAAAAGGGAGAGACATATTTCGCGAGAGTGTAAGGAGGCCAGAACTTGTTTTGGATGTGGAAAGGTGGGTGTAATCCGGAGTAGATGTACTGTTTGCAATCCGAGTACAGGTCAAATAGAGGGTGTGCAGGAAAATAAAAATAATCCAACGGATTCGGGAAACGAGAGTCGTGCTCACTAAAGGACGGCAAAGTGAGCACGGACATCGGGACGGCGCCGCCAATTAACTTCGCGTTGACTCCAAAAGAAGGGGACATTCGACCACATCTAAAAGTGACCGTACATGAGGCGGAATTTATCGGTCTGTTGGATTCGGGGGCGTCACGCACTATTTGGGGGAAGGATGGATGGAAGATTCTGGAGGAACAAGGTGTAACACTTAGTTCGGCAAAGTCGCCATCGGTGAAATTGGCAAATGGGGACGAATGTGCGGTGGACGGGGTAGTCTGGCTGCCACTGCAGGTGAACGACAGAACGCGTTGGATGGAGTGTTTGGTCGTGCAAAGACTACCACACTCACTCATTCTCGGGGCCGATTTTTGGAAACAGTTTGGTTTAGTGGTTGACCTGCGTCAAGAGCAATGGGATTTTGCTGGGCAACCGATGCTCTCGACAATTGAATGTCTTCGTTCAGCGACGAACATGAGTGTAGCAGAGGGTATTCAATTGGAGAAGTTGATTGCGGAGGAATTCGATAAGATGGGAGATGGTCTAGGTCGAACATCGGAGGTGGAACATATCATTACCACCAAATCACCTCCGATAAAGCAGCGGTACTACCCAGTTTCACCTGCGGTACAGAAACACATCGACCAGGAGCTGAATGATATGCTTAGGGAGGGGATTATTCGTCCGTCAAAAAGTGCTTGGGCTTCTCCGATTTTGTTAATTAAAAAAAAAGACGGCAAGTACAGATTCTGTGTGGATTTCCGAAAGGTCAATAAGGTGTCCGAGCGGGACGCCTACCCACTTCCGTATGGGTCTGCCACCCTCGACAAACTCCGCGACGCAAAATATCTATCCTCCATGGATATTAAATCGGCTTATTGGCAGGTGCCAATGGCCGAATCGTCACGGCAATATACCGCCTTCACCGTACCTGGAAGGGGATTATATGAGTTTTTGCGAATGCCGTTCGGGTTACAAAATGCACCAGCGACGTGGCAGAGACTAATTGACCGGGTGCTTGGGAGCGATTTAGAACCTTTTGTGTTCGTCTATCTCGATGACATAGTGATAGTGACACAAACATTCGCGAAACACTTAGAAATCTTGAGTGAAGTGTTTCGTCGACTAACTGCCGCAGGATTACGCGTGTCAAGGGAGAAGTGCGAGTTTTGTCGCCCTGAATTGCGGTACTTGGGCTATGTCATCGATGAAGGCGGACTTCATGTGGATCCGGAGAAGGTAGAAAGCCTGATAAACTTCCCTCAACCGCGGAATGTGAAGGAGGTTCGTCAATTTTTAGGAATAGTGTCGTGGTATAGGCGGTTTATACCCGATTTTGCCACTTTTATTGCACCTTTGACCTCGCTTTTGAAGAAGATTCGCAAATTTGCATGGGATGCCAATTGCGAGCGAGCGTTCTCTCAAGCGAAGGTCAAACTATCCACGGCACCAATACTATCCTGCCCCGACTATGATCTGCCTTTTGTAGTGCAAACGGATGCGTCAGACTACGGGCTAGGAGCGGTTTTATCCCAGAATCATGCCAATGGGGAGCGGGTGGTGTGTTATCTGAGCCGGTCCTTGACAAATTCAGAGCGCAAATACTCAACGACCGAGAAAGAATGTTTGGCGGTGCTCTGGGCGATAGAGAAACTGAGACCCTATGTTGAAGGAACACATTTTAACGTCATAACTGATCATCACTCGCTAGTATGGCTCCATAACCTTAAGGATCCGTCTGGAAGGTTGGCAAGATGGGCAGTCCGGTTACAGCAGTATGATTATGTCGTTATCCATAGGAAAGGAAAGGAACACCTGGTACCGGATGCGCTGTCGAGATCGGTACCGATGGTGAATGTTTTGTCGGTAGAGAAAACGTCCGATGCGTGGTACGCGAAGATGACTAAACTAGTGGAAGAATATCCGCAAAAATATTCTGACTGGCTGGTACGTGACCGCGTACTGTGGAAACACATTCCGTCGAAATATCCGGACCTTACAACGAGCCAGGACTGGAAAAGGGTGGTGCCCAAAGCTGAACGTAATACAGTGCTCAGTCAGTGTCACGATAACCCGACAGCTGGTCACCCGGGGGTGAAGCGAACTCTGGATCGAGTAGGGCGCGATTACTATTGGCCGGGAATGTCAAAAGATGTGAAGAAAAAAGTAAACCAATGTCAGGTATGTCAAGCTGTTAAGCCTGAGCGACGTGTGCCCGCAGGGTTGATGGTATCTCGAAGCGGGGAAGCAACTCGGCCGTGGGAAATGATCTGTGTAGATCTGGTCGGGCCATTACCTTGCTCTTCTAGCGGATACGCATTTATCCTGACCGTGGTAGACTACTTCACTAAATTCCCACTAATCTATCCCTTGAGAACGGCCACGGGGGCCGCTGTAACGAAAATTTTGGAAGAACAGGTGTTTCTTCTATTTGGAGTTCCAAGTTGGTTGGTATGCGATAATGGGGTTCAATTTCGAGCAAAGGTGCTTCAAAAGATGGTAGAATCCTACGGAAGTCGCATAAAATACACCGCATTCTACCACCCTCAGGCTAATCCAGCAGAACGGGTAAATCAAAACCTTAAAACCATGCTTAGAGCCTATGTGTCGGAAAACCATCGGAAGTGGGATGTAAATTTAGCGAAGATTGGATGTGCTCTTCGTACCTCAACTCACGAAGTGATGAAGGTCACACCGTATTTCCTAAATTTCGGTCGGGAGATGTCGATCAGTGGTCCAGAAAGGCCCAGACCAGACGAAGTGGAGGGTAGAGTAGATCCACTAGTGCGGGCGGAGGCATTACAGAAACTACGAGAAGATATTCTGGGAAGAATGAAAAAAGCAGCGGAGCGTAGCAAAGGGAGATATGACTTACGCAAGCGGGATCGGAGTTTCCTTCCGAATGAGCTCGTCTGGAGGAAGAACTATGTTCTATCAGACGCAGCAAAATATTTTTCTGCGGCTCTAGCACCAAAATACGTCGGACCGTTTAAGGTAGTAGAGGTAGTGTCACCGTGGACATACGAATTGGGGACGGACGGCGGGAAATCCGGGGGTGTGTGGCATGCCAAGGATTTGAAGCCCTTTGAACAAGGGTTAGCCGAATAAATGTGCTAGGCAAGAGGAGGGGGGACAGACATTGAACACTTACCCGGGTCGAAAAAAAAAAAAAAAAAATAAATGTGGACATAATGAACATGAACTAAAAATATTATGCGCAAAAAGAAAGAAGTTGAATTACCAAACCAAAAAAATAGTTTATTATAGAAGAGAATATATAGGGGAAGATTATAACATTAATCGATTTATTATACTAGATTTAATATTTGGTTTATCAATAATATTATTAATTATTAACCCTAACTTAGTTAGAATTTTCCGTAATCGTCAGCTTAGCCGAACCTCCAATCCGCAATTAGAATTCAGGGAGTTCTTTTTTTTAGTAAGGGGGGAGTGTTACACGTGCCCTGAAAGGAAAGAAAGAAAGCGTCAAAAGGGATTCGGGAGAAAGAATGTAATGATAAATACCTTGTTTGTTTCTGGCGTGCACCCAATGTGACGTCCATGTACGTCGCACAATCGCTCCGGGCACCTAAAAAGACATTCGTACGCAATCATTAGTCATGAATTTTGTTAAATGAGTTAATTTTGGAAGGAAATACACGGAGAAGAGGCGGGAAGATGAAGGAACTAGGAGTACGAATGTAACACCAGGGTAAGTTAGAATTAGGTTCAGTTATATGTAGGAAAACAGGAATTACAATCAAAACAAAATCGAATTAACATTGGTAGGTTTAGGATTTAGGTTAGGAGTCAGAAGTAATTTTGGATTTATTAAAATTTAACGGAAGCGGTACTCACGAGAGATTACGATTCGATTACGCAGTCAACATCTCAACATCCATCAGGACTTACTTACGTCCACCGAGGGTTACTCCGTCCTGCGTGACTACTGAGTCCGTCCTGCTTCCAGTACACACCTAAGAACGAAGGAAGATGGAATTACCTGAGTATGTTTGGAAATAAACTAAAACAAACGAACTACCACCGCGCACGATAACAATTAAACAAGCACGAACAAAACACAGGGAACACAGGAGACAAGTATCTCAACAATAAACACAGCACAACACCGCACCACGTAAACATGACAACGATGTAAACAATCAACATGGACGAGCACTGCGCGATCGCGAAAGTGGATCCATGATGAAGTATTAAAAGCTAAAAAAAGTATTTACTAAAGGTGGGCTTTGCAATTAATCTGCACCTGAGAGAAAGGGAAAGTGAATACGAAAAAAAAGCGCTCGTTGACCTTGTGCAAAGTGGATACGAAAAACGATCGTTGACCTGGTGCAAACTAAAAACGGAATTATTCGCGAGAAAACGGGGATATGGAAGCTTGGCGAGATTTCGCGGAAGGTAATTGGCAGTGAAACGCTCTCTTATACTGCGGGTGCGGAGCTGGAAGGTTGTAGGTCGGAACGCGTGAAGCGAACGAGAAAGAAAAGGAAGTGGTGTAAGGAAATCGAATTGGCGAGTTACCGAAGTGAAGTGAGGTGTTAAGATTGATTGAGGAATACCGCTGTCGTCGAAGAAGCTGTCCAGAGGAGTGCCTGAGAACAAGCATCGCGGGACAACGCACCAGCGGCGCCCTAGGTTAGAAGGTATAGAGTTGAGGTAGTCTAGCGCATTTTAGAGACTAGTAAATTTATATTAAATATTGGCATACTTTAAATGTTTGAATTAACTCTCGTCATTTTAATTATACTCGAAAATCGAAGTACGTTTCTTTCTTTTGTTGTCTGTGACGTGTTCCAGCTTCTTCTCCGTGTCGGGTGGTAGTGACTAAATTTGATATTTCCTCGAACTAGTGGTTCGGTCGGGGAAACTTTGTGAGAACGGGTTCCTTTAATTCAGGAACCACTGGCGCCCACGACCCTTCTCTGGGTTCGACCGGACAAGGACCCGTTCGCCCCGTTGTCGTGAGACGTTCAAACAGTTTTTCCACGGGGAAAAACCGTAATAATCTGCTAGCTTGAGAGTTGGTGGAATTTTCAAGTGGTTAAAGTCAATCGTTTTATGCCGAATACGACCTGTTATCGTGGCTCTAAAACGGCTTTTTTACGCGAAACATTTATACCCTTGCGTTAAAATCATTTGTTATCAAGCTTTGGTGAGACCTATTCTCACTTATGGCTGTCCCATCTGGTTCAATATTAGTCCATCTTATATGGAAAAATTTAGACTTTTCGAAAGAAAATGTCTACGCGCGTGTACTGGCATATATAGAAAGGCAGAGACAGATTTTCTGCATTACATATCGAACGAGGAAATATATGAAACGGCAGAAATCTCTCGGGTTGATACGACAATCATAAAATTAATTAGGAACCATATAGCTGGAACCACCTCAGATCAAGACCTTAATCCCTGGATCCACCAACCCTTTTTCCCCTACCCACAATATACTGAAAAAACCATGTCAACTGGTTTTATTCCACCTGAAGCCTTCGTCTACCTTGATGAAAACGGCTACATCTTAGATTCCGACTACGTACCAATCATTTATCACGCATATAGGCGCGCGACCGATAAAAAAATAGAATACGACCCCAATCTCGAAACCAGCGACCCCCTGCCCTTATGGCGTTACTCCACCGCGAACTATGTTGACATTGACAGACATGAGCGTGAGGCTACGAGATACTGGTGGCTTAATCAACAAGACATTTAGTTAGTTTTTCAAGTATAAGTTAATTAAGTAATTAAGCTAACAAAAAAAAAAAATAAACGAAACTAGAATAGGTACTAACCTTGTTAGCAGCTTCCCTAGTTATAAGGCATGCCGGACCAAGACAATCGCTACAGGAACTGATGGCCTTCAGCTATTGGTCCATATAAGAAAAAATGATGTATGATAAATTGTTATATTTAAGGAACATTGTAATAAATTAAATAAAGTGATTCGTATCCCACCTAAATATTCCCTTCTCGATGCATTCTTAAATGCAATTATTGTACACTGGACTGAGCTGTCCGCGGCCGGGAACGGTGGTTTCTGCTCTACTATTCTCGAATAGGGGAGCATGATGCTGCTGGCCCCGGTGGCGGAGAGTTCGGCTCAAACCCTAGTTTTAAGCTAGTATGTAAGAATTGTATATAGTTTAAGTAGAGTAGAGTGAAATTGATGTAATATTGTTTTTTTTTGCCATTTATCCAATAGTTTATTTTATTTTAATGATAAGTATACATTAAGGATTTAATTAAATAAAGATACTCTGATCCCCCAAAAACATCCCACCGATGAAATTTATATCTTAGAGTGCTCACTGAGGCCATTAAGAACGGTAGCAGCTTAGATATAGACTAATTTTAACTTTAGGATTAAGATAGAAAACCTGTTAGCATTAAGAACTTACGGCAAATAAAGCACTTTTTAAAACCAAAAAAAAACGACCTATTATCGAATTTATTACTAAGAACGGTAAAGAATGGTAACTTTGTTTGAAAGAATTGATCCACTGATTTGAACGTTATGTTTGCTCGTTGGGTTATATTGGTTTGTGCCATGTTGATCCCAGTTATTGATTGATGAATAACTGTGCCCTTATGGTCCAGTCTATGAAACAAGTTTTGAGTTAAAAATTGGACTGGAAGCCACTGTCCAACAGGGCTCTACACAATACCTTATTACCAACATGGTCAGAAACCAGTGGATAATAATATGGTTGTATTGTTTGATGAGTGACCACAATGAGCAATCGCACTCGATGAATTGCTTGTTTTAATCGGTGCGCTGTTACCAGCGGTCCCTTCGATCACAGGTTCAGAAACCTCTAAGTGCGACGATTCGCCAGATGGTTTCGATTGCAATTCACGATGTAGTAAAGAGTTGTGTTTTTTGTTGCATTTGCGACAACTACCCGATTTGCAAACTTGCGCCTGATGTCCTGGTCGAAGGCAATTAATACATAGACTTAGCCGTTTTATCTCCTTGAAACGTACGAATGGCACCATGTCAATAAATTGCTTGCACTGAAAAAGACTGTGTGCTCCCTTACATAAGTAGCAGGCTATGCTTGCTTGACATGAAAATACTTTCGAATTTGAATGCATACCTTGATGAAGATTCTGGTTCGAACTACTACTATTAGTAGTGGGCTTGTTTGTAATTGTTTCTAGTAATTCGCATTTCTCCTTCAAAAAATCTACGAACTGAGTTCTGGTTGGGATTGCTGTTGACTTGTTTGATTTTTCCCACTCCCTTTTTGAGGTTGAATCCAATTTCGATACTAAGATACATAGCAAAATGGTGTCTCAAGTGTCAACAGGCTGCCCGAATGTTTCTAAGCAACGATAATGCTTCGAAAGCTCGTTTAAAATATTTCCAAGGGCACTATGCGACTCTTTGTGCACTGGACTTAGGTTAGGTTAGGTTGATAAGGGTAGACTAAAGCACATTGCCACAGTCCATTACGAGAGATCACTGCGGATCCATTGTGGTCTCCTCGTGCAAAAGCCGGGATCTAGACTACTGATTCCAAATATTGCTCTTCCTTATGAAGAGAGAAGTTCTCCATAGGGGAATCATCGCAAGTTCTGTAAGATCGGTTAAAGAGAATTTCCCCAAGTACCGATATCTGGTACGTGCCAGACTTTCGCATTCACACACCAGATGCTCCAGGGTCGGTTCAACATTCTCATCACCACAGCGACACAGGTCAGCCATTGGTATTCCTATTTTTTCTCCGTGTATCCCAAAGGGACAGTGTCCCATCAGGACCCCCACAAGTTGTCTGCAAATGTCCCTGCCCTGAGACAAAATGAAGCTAGAGTTTCTCCTATCGAGTTTCGGCCAGCAGATTCTTGCTTGCCGGCATCCCGAGAGATTCACCCATGTACCCTCCATCTGTCTGAGCGCTTGAGTATCAATCATTCCCTTTACACACTCAATCGGACAAAGAACCGATTCGTCGGCGAGCTCCATGCTCATCTCCGACCCCCTTCTGGCGAGCTCGTCTGGCTTTTCATTTCCAGGGAAGTCACTGTGACCAGGAATCCAGGAGATCCTCAGGTTGTTATTCATACACTATCCACTATCTGTATTATTCTTTTACATTCCTCCACAAGTCTAGACTTAGTAATGTGCGCCTTAACAGCCTTGATGGCAGCTTGGCTGTCAACATAAATGGTTATTGTACCATTCGTGCACTGAAACACGCTCGAGCTATCCGGTAGCCTAAACGATTCCATAATGTCGAGGTCACAAGAGTAGACTCCCGCACCCGTACCGCTTTCTATCTTTGAGCCATCAGTGTATATAGACACCTTATCTGAGGCGGTGATCCCAGATCGCCACTTCAGCCTGGTGGGAATATTTACCACATAGGAATGTTCAAAACTACAAGACGGTGTCCTGTAGTCGGTGCGCTCCGGCATGGCGGAGCACAGCGAAATTGTCAAGATCCTGGAGTGACCCACACTGCCTCCCAACCAATAGCCTGCCTCGCGGAGACGCAA
Organism: Beris chalybata; assembly: GCA_949128065.1. Classification (NCBI taxonomy): domain Eukaryota; kingdom Metazoa; phylum Arthropoda; class Insecta; order Diptera; family Stratiomyidae; genus Beris; species Beris chalybata. The sequence continues at coordinate 61,534,387 of OX421895.1, read as the reverse complement.
AGCCCCCTTTACCGCTATTTCTAATGGGATCACGTGTAGCATTACTTCCAGACCCTGCGTGGCCGTGGTACATAAGGCCCCAGTGATACCAATGAGTGCCATTCTTTGAATTCTATTCATGGCGACCCTGTTGGTCCCAACCTCCAATGCGTGCCACCACACCAGGTTTTCCCTAGCATTTTCTGACAAGCATAGTAAGCATTCGATGCCTTCTTGATCCTGTCGTTAATCATGAGTTTGCAGTTCAGCCTAGGATGAAGATAAATACCTTAATACTTCACACTATGTGAGAGCGGGATGGTAGCGCCATTCAAGAGTGGGAGCCTGAATTCTCGGTCTTTTTTCCTCGTAAAGAGAATTAGGTCGGTTTTCTTCGGATTGATGCACTGGACTTAACTCAAATAGCCCCTTCAAATGGGTTTGAACTATAATCTTTTTGTTTTCATATCGTTCCTTGAGCAGCTGCCAGGCAACGATGTAGTTTTTGTCGGAAATCTCCAACGACTGCACGACTTGCAATGCTTCACCTCGCAAAGCAGATTGCAATTAGTGAAATTTTTGGAAGCTTGCGATATTCGTGTTGTCATGGATTAGTGACTTGAAGATATCGTGGAAATGCAACCACTTATCATACTCCCCCCAAAATCGGGCAAAGATATCTGTGGTAGCTTAATGTTCTGAGTTGGTGCCACCTTTTCACCAGGAAAAGAATCCCTTTTTTGAGGCCATCAAAGTACTTTAATTCAAAATTATCACGCTCAAGAAATTGGTCGGATGAATCGTCCAACAGTTCGATTTTTGACTGAAGGTCGTTAAAATCGTTCCAAGGGGCTTAAATTTTCTCCAATCGCGTTTGCTATTCTATGATCCTCTCTTTGTTCTGCGACTCAAGGAGGAATTTATCAAACAGCGTTAATTGCGATTTGACCTGTCCGCGACGTAATATTAGGGTTTTTAACTCTTCGACCATTTTGTCGAAACTAAAAAAAGAATAGAGAAGCGCTTGGCTTGAAAACAGAACTTTCGGCACAGAATTTCGCGATAAAGAGTTTCGATAAAACCAACAATTGCAATTCCTTTCCAGATCGTTGAATTTTGAATGACGTGTTCTAGAAAATTGGTCTATGGCTTCACAACCATTTTTGCTGTTTGTTTAAAATTTTGTATACGTGTGTTTTCCAATAATTGAAGTTAAATGTATACAGTATAATCCCGATAATTCGTAGTGTCAAGGGACCTAAGGTTTATTACGAATTAACGAGATTTTCGAATTAGCGGGATTGCGAATTATTGATTATTAATGGCGGGCAAAATTCAGATTAACGGAACTTATCGGTTTTTATTAAAATTCAAAATACACACGTTTAATAAAAAATAGAGTAAAATATGTATGTTATCCTTGTTAAACAAAAAACCCTGGCATGGAAAAGAAATCAGTTAGTTTTTTCTGATGGAGGGATTATTGACACGCTCGATCAATTGCATTGTCCAGGGTCACAAAAACAAAAAAAAAAACATCGTCACTTAAACTATTTATCGTCAAAAAATGACGCAAGCTAACATGATTTAGAGAATTGAAGAGTGTGCAAGGGAAATGTTTTTCCGAATAAACGGGATTATTACAAGCGACTTACGAATTATAAGACGTTTAATTGGACCTCGAGTAGGAAAATAATTACGAATTACCGAGGGGACCAAAATGCATTGGGTTTTTACGAATAACCGCGATTTTTCCAAGGGACCAGCAGTTTATTTCGAATTAGCGGGATTTACGAATTAACGGGATACGAATTATCGAGATTGGACTGTATTTATGAAAAAAATCCTATTAGTCCTTTGCGTATCAGCCATACAAATATCCTTTCAAAATGTCTTCAATTATTTACGGAACTCACTATAACTCAAGAAATCGTTTAACTGTAAATTTAGAATTTTGTACAAATTAGTTTTGAGTGAAAACGAATTTCGAGTTTACTGGCCAGCGAAACCCTTTTACTCCTTCTGGTTCCTTCCATACAAAAAATCCTTAAGATCAAACTACTAATTTGAAATTTTGTACACATCAATTTGTGTATGCTTCCGAGGAAAAGGATATATATATAAGAAATCGAGTGTATCCTTCCTGCACCTCCCATGTGAATGTCCTTCAAAAATGAATTTTTTTTCCACACCGAGTTCAAAAAATTACATTAAACAATGATGATATTGTCTTTAAATTTCAAGTAACAACCGAATGGATGTCCTTAATAAAGGACATACAGCATGCACATACGTAATTCTACTTTAGCCCCAACTACAATATAAATCGGAGTTCAGTATTATCTAGAGTATTATACGATTGGCTTGCAGCCGATCGTGATTGCTGTATGCTTTTATTTTATTTTTTATTATTTATTCTATTCTGCTTCTGTTCAGAGCATACAGTCGTAAGTTCTTGTCGGGTTCACCCCCAAGAACTTGCTATGTTTTTTTACTGGGCACAACTCACATGGACACGCCGTCTTTATCAGTCTGCTGTGTACATGAGAGCTTCCCATACGATTTTCAGTTGTGTATGGGTGAAAGCTCGAATGAATTTACAAGTCAGAGATCGTCAGTTTGAAGAAGTCCTGCTTTCCAACTATTCCCGCCAGAGGCATTCCGGTAATTCGTGAGACACAGAAGCTGGAATCAGCTGACTTCCCATGTCAGTATGTCATTGGGCCGCAAAAGTAAACTCGAACCGTTCGCAACTAGTCTTAAGTTACAAAGTGATCGTTTCTTAGTGAATTGTTTCTGTTTTGTGTGCGTTTTATCGTTGATTGGCGGCCACAAAAGTCTCCCGTGAGGAAGGAAAAAAACGTCGGCATCATCAGAGTAATAGTGAGAGCGAAGAAAAGTACAGCGGCTTCTGTCAAACGAACGCGTCCGAATTGAAATTGAAAGTTCTCCGCTCGTTTTTGTGTGTTTAAGGTTTGACCGAAAGCGTGGAGGTTGATATGGAAGGCGCTCCGCTACCATCAGGGCCCACCGCCGCCGCCGTCTTTGGCAAGTGAACTCAATCACCTACTCAACAAAAAAAAACTAAATCAAAATCCGATCGAAAATACCGCTGTACGGCATGCAACTGTGCAAAATCGGTATTATTTTTCACATTTTATTCCCATTTTATGTGAAAAAAAACCGTTTCCTGAAGAGACATATCCTCAGATTTTCACGTGTCGCATGTGAAACTACCACCTACTCAGCAAAATTAACAGAATCGAAATTCCGTTAAAATTGACTCGGTACGGCATGCAAACGTGAAAAATCCGACTCATTTTTCGACGTCTGCTCCATACAAAATATACCCGCCGTGGCACATATCAAAACGAGAGTGCATTAAAGTGCTTGTGGATGGGCGGGTGCTTATCTCCACCCCTAATCCAACCAATCACGTAGCGCTCATTGGAAAAAAACATTCGAATCCGGGCCAACATCCGAATCCGGTCCTCCATCCAAGTACTGCGCTGCTTTCCTAGCTGCTTCACTTAGCTCTTTGATAATCAGCCGGAAAACGCGCCGTTCACTACTTTTCCACAGTACGTTCACATGAGCGATAGCTGCCAAGCGCTGAAAACGCAAAAGACGTCTCAAATCTTCTACCAGCCGGAGAAAGATTTCTGGATGGTCATTGTAAGCTTGGGAAAGGGTTTCCTTTCATTCTAATTCTCCTTTTTGATCGTCCGCAGACGCTAAATGTGCTCTGCGAAACTAAAGTGCGCGATGGAACCGAACAATTGGAGTATCATGGCAGTGATATCCACGGCACAATTTACAGAGATTTACACTCAATTTACGAGTATCTGACCGGTAAGCTGTTTCAAAAGGCCAAAGAAACTGAACTGCAGAGCGCTTTCTTGACGCGAAGCTATTCCATGGACGGTGGTCCGCTTTACGGCGGTTTCATTACTGGCCCGGAGTCACATGAAAATTCAACCAAGGTTCCGTAGGCTTTCATACACAACGGAATGGAGATGCGGTCTTATTTTATGGTAGTTTATAGGGCGTTGACTGATCCATCTGCTTACGGTAAGTTCATAGAAATTTCGATCCTACTGGACTTGATTTCGATTCCACTGTAGGTGAGAGCCAGTCGACAGAGGACTTTTATGGCAAACTGCACTCCTTCATGCGTCCGCAATTATCGAGTATCGCCTCGCTAATTGGCGAATCTTTTACGGAATCGCTGACGACGAATAATGGTGCTTTTACACGAGCGATTAAAATTGCTCAATTTGCAGCAATTCCAGAAAATTTTGACATCACGAAAACATACAACAACATTCAGCCATTGACGATATGGAGCAATTCGTTGTTAACTCGTTGATCAACTGTGACTAGCGATATGAAGCAATACTACGCAATTTGGCAATGACATCATACACGGACAACTCAGTATATGAACAACACGAAAGGAAATTTGAAAAATAAATCTTAAACTTAGAATAAAACTTGAAATTTTTGAATTATAATAAATAATAAAAAATAAAATAATAATAAAAACTTAAGACAAAACTTGATAGCTGAATCATCGAACGATGACAATTGCTCGAAATTTTCCAATCTAGTGGAAATACAGCAGCTATAGGGGGAGGAATACAAGCAATATGTGAAAGCATTGTCAAATTGCTGCAATATTGTCGAAACTAACACAACGTTGCCCGGTATTGCTGAATTAATCGCTCAACTAGCTTTGGCAACAGTCGCCGGGCAATTAATTGCTGAAAAAAATTTTCGTACGAGCTCCTTAACACATTTGCAAATCGTTGTACGGACAATCGATACGGACAATCTTATATTTAAATTCGAAATAAAAACGACATATTTTATATAAACATAAACATTTTCTTTTAATATAAAAAAAAACATAAAAATATTATTATAAAAAAAAAAATTATGTTTAGGGCAATATCTCACTGGGATGCCAGGCTACGACATCCCGGTGAGATATTGTCCTAAACATAAATATTTTAAAAGGTTGGGATAATTCCCCGTTTAGCTCTGTTGTTGTTAATGTTATCAACAGGCAACAAAAAGAAGTGACATATAAAAAAAAAACATTTTAAAAAATGTAAAAAAAAGGTGTCGGGTACAACAAAAAGGTATGATAATCACAGAGTCGGTTTTCTTTCTATTGAATATTTCCACTTACGCTTGTATACAAATTTGTGATATTTTCATTTTTCCAAGAAACCCGACAATCGCTCGGAGAAATATCAACCCCCCCCCCCCCCCCCCCAAAATGTTCCTCATTAAAAGCCACCAAAATGTAAACTTTGCACTTCATCTTTTTTGCCACGACGGGATCGGATCATTTCGTGCTAAGTACTAGTAGGAAGAATCTATCGATCTAGCTAGACAATAAGATCACCTGTAGGTGTATCGATCAACCGAATATAAAACATAACCGACGTCTAAGGTTACCAGACAGTTTCCGTTGCTTAGTATTTCTCTCCAATAGCTTCAATCATCAGTTAAAGTGTGTCCAACTGACCTATTTATAATTTTTGGTGGAGTGTATCGTAAAGTGCTGCAAAGACTCACTAGGATGACCTTAAACGAGAAGAACGCTGTGATTACAGGCGGTGCTAGTGGCATTGGCTACGAAGTTTGTAAGCGTTTCCTGGAAAACGATATTAGGTAAAGTCCGGTGATCGGTGATCCTCTCAAAAGTCATTAATTTTCCTGTGTCTATCTCCGCCAATGTTTAGAATCTAGCTACTATGTTTTTCAAGAAAATGTCGATTCTCTTGCGACATTGAGAGCTGATCATCTAATCATCCCGGAATCGAATAAATATCACCCCCATCCCCAATTTTTCGAGATTAAAAGCTACCAAAAAGGAAACTTTGCACATCATCTTCTTGCCACGACGAGCGATTGTCGAGTTTCTTGGAAAAATGAAAATATCACAAATTTGTATACAAGCGTTAGTGAAAATATTCGATAGAAAGAAAACCGACTTTGTGAATATCATAGCTTTTTGTTGAACCCGACACCTTTTTTACATTTTTTAATATTTTTTTTTTTTATATTTTTATATACAAGGGCCACGGCCCGTTAATAAATAAATACACATAGTGTCACAAAAAATTTTCCCATATGAAAACCCAGCTTGATAAATGACAAATAGATTCATATATATTTTTAAGAGGTATATCCAATTTATGAGATTTTTTTTTTAAAATTCGTAGCAAAATCAAAAATGATCAATTATATACGCCCATGAAGCTGGGTTTCCATATGCGACAATTTTCTGTGACAATATCAGTGACAGATCAGTTATCCAATCAGGTTACAAATCTGTGACAAATTTTGTCGCATGTCGCTAGTCGGAGATAGGGTTGCTGCATAGACTAAGCCTCTAAGATGGGTTTGGCAGATGCGTACCAAGGTGAAAAACCAGTAAATTTAAAATTTTTTCATTTTTATGGGATTTTGCTCAATATACATTTGAAATGACTTACTTTTTTCTTCAAAATAATAATTTTCCATAAAATAAATGAGAAAAATGCTTTAATTTGCCTTTAAAAATCACAATTTCGCGCACACACACTTCCGTACAAAAGAAAAAGAAGTACTAGAGTAGTTCAAAGGGAATCGACTTGTCAAATGTCAGTCTGACGGAGTGGTGTAGTGATTAATGAAAGTGTTTTAAAAATACCGGGCTCAAATTTAAAATTTTGCACTTTTAACCTTAATGTCCTTTCCGAAGGTAATGGATATTTTTGTTTTCGCAAAAATCGATGGAGGAAATCCAACTGATCACTACCAAATAAGCAATTTAGAAATGTCTTGTCGTTTCGCTCCCTCCGCTTAGCTTTTATATTGTTAGACTTAAATTTTTTTTTGTATGAATTGGTCACTTTAATTAAATTTTTAAGTTTTCTATGTGATGTTTCCAATTCTTTCTCAATAGAACACAGCTTCATGCTTAAAGTGTCTATTTTTTGATCTTTATCTTCAAGCTTACTTGTGTATAATAAAGTCAAATCTAACAGTTTCTGTTTATTTTGATCTTTTTTTTTCACTTCATGAATGAGCCTATTTTCCAAGTCCTGTACTTTCCTGTCTCTTACATCTAAAGGGGAAGGATGGACATCACGACCAACATTTTCTATAGAGCTCAACACCCTAAATTGCTTCCGAATTGTTTTCGATACTCCCGAAAGAAGCAGGGTAGGTATCGAATTCGGAATCAATTCGGTTTTTGTGGAGTTCACAAAACACTCAGGTGAAAAGTGATCACCACAAATCCGAGAATGGACCGTAGGTGTCCAATTGGATCTACTAACTGCCACTGCCCATTTTAAATTAATATTTTTTTCCTTCGGGAAATAAAACATTTTGTGTCCTTTGACACGGGAGTTGGTGCACCCCACAGCACTGCAGGACATATTGGAGTGGAAACACAAACTGCGGCTGAAACACAAAGGGGAAAATTTTACTTTGTGGTTTGGCCATGAAAACTAAAAACCAAAATTTTTCAGACGAGCGTGGCGCACGTCCGCCAAACATGAACGCGAAAGGAGAGTTTTAATCCCTGAGCCCCGCAGGGTTGCACGAAAGGTAGTAGGAGCGTAGCGCACACCTGCCAAACATGAATGCAAAAAAGGGAGTTTAAATCCTTAAGCCCCGCAGGGCTGCATGACAGGTAGTTGGAGCGTAGCGCGCTTCCGCCAAACATGAACAAGAAAAGGGAGTTTGAATCCCTGATCCCCGCGGGGCTGCACGAAAGGTAGTAGGAGCGTAGCGCGCACGAGCGAAACATAAACGCGAAAAAGGAGTTATAATTTGAAAGGTGAACAATTTAGAAAACACTTTTATCACATAAATTATAAATACTTACTTAAAATTCCAGAATTTCTAATTTATCGTTGCCGCAAGGTTCTTCGGATCTGAAATAATCAAAAAGGATTACCAAAATTGCAATTCCAAATAATTTATTAAATTTACCTTTATTTACGAATTTTCCCGCCTTGTTCCATCTCCATTGACCGAGAAATGTCACACATATTCGCACTAACACACTTCAAAAATGAAATTTTAGCTAGTACAAAAACAGGCGAACTATTCCATAAACAGGCGATTTTATTGAGGTTAAATCGCAATTTCTAGTACATTAACGACCGAATTCGACACATCTGCCAAACCCAAGGTAGAGAGCTTAGTTTATCTATGGTCACTCCATGTACACAAGACACTCACTAACATGGTCTGGCCGTTGACTACGTTCGGCGTTTTTGCAATTCGAAATCGAATTCGAAATTAGTAGCCGATAACTATGTGTGTGTGCAAATATGTGAACCTAGTAGGTTGACATGAACAGCTGGTTTATGACTGTTTATTTACAAATTGTCAATGACAGTTTGCTTATTTATTTATGATCGAAGAAAATACAAATTTCCACTTTAATCAATTTTCCTTTTTTATTTTTCTTTCAGGTTGCCGTAATACTTGGCGGAGCGGAATCCAAAAATGCAGAAGTATTAAGGAACTCTACAGGAAGGGAATGAAGAAAGACGTAAGGGTAAAAAAATTTATTAATCTTGTTTTACAGTTATATGAGAATTTTATATCCGATTTCAGCTGTTCAACGACGGCAGTTCCGGAGGAGTTTGTTTGATAGCACTGCAGTTCGAGTGCTGGGTCGTCGTATTCGCATCCTTCATGGTTAATTTAATAGCCGACGGCATTACATTTAGTTTTGGTGTCATATTCGTAGAGTTTCTAAATTATTTCGGCGAAGGCAAAGCTAAGACAGCCTGGATCGGTTCATTATTCATGGCAATACCGCTGCTATCGGGACCGATTGCATCCTTTCTTACCGATCGGTATGGATGCCGCAAAGTCACTATTGCAGGGTCGATTCTGGCAAGTGCCGCTTTTGTGATCTCGTTTCGCGAATTCAATGGAAATGTTATTCTTCACATTCGGCATATTGGCATTGGTACATTCATTTTCGCTCCATTAACATCAATGTTGCTCGAAGAGTACGGTTGGCGCGGCACAACCTTTATATTGGCCGGTATTTTCTTAAATATGACCGTTTGTGGAATGCTAATGCGCGATTTAGAGTGGACAACGCATCGTGCGAAATTGAAACGAAAACGAAGTAAATTGGGTGTTTCGGCCGATTCGTTTTCGGTTAGCAATAGTACGAACACGAGCGGTACGGCAAGCAATTTGAATCAGCAAACGAATTCGGATGTGCCGAATGTGTTGGAGATTAATGGCGTTAAGGTTGAGGATTTAGGCGATCCGAGATTGTTTAGTTCGCTGGTTACGTTACCGACTTTTATGCGGAATAGTGAAAAGGTACCTATAGAAGTAATGGAGCTATTATCCACCCATCGAAATGTTCACAATCTGATGCAAACCTATCCGGGACTATTATCTTCACGAAGTTTCAGTGAACCTCATTCGTCACATACTGGTATAGCAGCTCCCGAAGGTCATCTAAGTCCATCGAATCCGGAACATGCACTCGAAGAAGAGCCTCCTTAAAAATCTGGAGCCCCACCGAGACTGCTTAGCAGCCGAAAAGGTGGTTTCGCTACACTTGGAGTTTGTTTGATAGCACTGCAGTTCAAGCTCTCAAGTTTGCAACAAAATATTTATTTTTTTAACGTGCCCGAATTGTATTATAGTTAAATAAAACTGGAAAAATTAAATTTAATTGTTTTACTTGAAAGTAGCAGCAGACGATAAAGGCATACTGTGCGGACATCAGCCAATGTTCTGAAAATATGGGGAAGAGCTCGAAGTGTCTGGTGTCACTTTAGTCGTTATTTTTGGCGGGAACTTCTTTTATAGGTTTTGTTGCAGATAGGTCGAGTAGATTAGTTTTAAACAGTGAGTATATTATTAATAATTTAGTGTAGTATATAAAAATGTCGTGCAGTGCAATCGGGTGTACCAACAGTCGGGTGAAAGGTTGCACAATGTTCAACTTCCCGGCTGATCCTACCAGACGTAAGACATGGGAAGAATTTGTAAGTAGGCCCAAGTGGAGTAGTACTAAGAACTCCTATCTTTGTTTAAGACATTTTGAACACAGGTTCTTGGTTTTGAACAAAAATAATAAGATAAAGCTTTGCGTTCAAGCTATACCTACGCTTGAATCGGGTGTCGAAGATGTATTTATTGCAGGTGTAGAGTATGTGGAAGAAGAACATGAAAATGTTGTTCCCCATATCGCCAAACCCTTTTCAAGTGAAGAATATGTCCTAATTGTAGACGAATACGTCCCAATTGCCGACGAATACATCGACATCGAAACGAGTAATTTAAACGAAATTTTTTGTTTAAAAAAGAACTCAATATTTTAAAGGAATCATATAGTTCACTGCGATCCAAATTCCAGCAACGAGGTAAAGTGATAAGGAATTTGCGTGCTAAGATAAACCGGTTGCAAAACACACAATCCAACACTATTTTCAACCAAGATCAAATACAACATCTAAGTGGCTCGAAGAATATAAAGTGGCGAAATTCGACTTTGCGCTCTTCTCTGCAAATTAAATTTGCTTGCGGTAGTAGAGGGTATAAACTTCTGAGAAGAAAGAAATACCCTCTTCCAGGTGAAAGGATTTTGCGGAGGAAAATGCAAAACTTTAACTTCGAGCCAGGTGTACTGGAAGATGTTATTAAGTTCCTTGAAATAAAAATTGGAAATATATTTGGACTATATATAGACGAAATGAAGATTGAAAAAGGAACTGATTATGATAATAATCTGGACAGATTCCTTGGGAACATTACATTGCCGAACATTAATGCAGTTGCTGCGAACGCCTTAGTTATTGTACTTGGTGGGTTAAGTAGCAAATGGAAACAGGTTATCGCTTATCACTTTACTGGAAAAGGAACTTTAGGAAGTCATCTCTGCCATACTGTTGTTGACGTTATTAGAAAATGCGAGGCAATAGGCTTCAAAATACATTTGGTTACTAGTGATATGGGTCCTATTAATCAACAAATGTGGAACGAATTTGGAATCAATCATTCTAAAAACCATATCACTAATAGCATTGTTCACCCGGTAGACATTCATAGGAAACTGTGGGTTTTTGCCGACGTTCCACATCTCCTTAAAAATTTTGTACAGTGCTTAATAAATAACCATGTTTTCAAAACAAGTGTAGGACTTCAACATATGTACGAGTTACCCACAAGGGAGATAAAAGCCGACCATATACAAAAGCTTATTAACTTTCAGCAGGGTAGACTTTTCAAACTAGCTCCTCATTTAGATCCATTTATGTTGCGACCAAATTCATTTCAGAAAATGCGTGTTGCGACTTCGTACTATGTTGTCAATGAAGATGTAAGTGCTGCGCTTGAATTTCTGGCTAAACAGCACAACGATAAAAGTTTGGAAACAACAGCATGGTTTTTGAGGGTACTTCATAAGTGGTTTTCTTTAACATCTAATCGTGGAGAATCTTTGGCACTTAGTTTTAGCGATTTTCAGAGCTACAATGAAAATATCTAATTTTTGCAAGACTTTGTAGAAATATGTCGCGGACTGAAGATTGGAGTTCAAGGTATTTGGAAGCCTGTGCAGACTGGAATAGCTCTAACAACTGCTTCTACCATAGAATTAAGTGAATATTTATTGACGGAATGCAACTTTAAATTTGTTTTAACGTCCAGATATACACAAGATTGTGTAGAAAATCTCTTCAGCACAATAAGAGCTAAGCAGAGTAAACCTTCTGGTCTTCAATTTAAACAAAGTTTAAAGCTAATTTGTGTTTCACAATACTTAGACTATTGTAGAAGTAGTTCGTACGAGGAAGATGACAGAGAGCATTTAGACGGCTTCCTGACTTTTTTACAAAATAAGCCCATATCCATAGATGAAGGTGATGAATCATTTGATTTGGAAGAATTGAGTGAAGACGAAATGGATAATGTGGTGTTAGATTGCACTGCACTGAACATTTTGTATAATATAGCAGGCTACATACTTTCACGTATAAAAAAACAAAATAGCGTCTGCTGCTCGTGTTTTAATGACTTGATTGCAGATGTTCCTTTAGCAGTTTACAGTAACTTTATAAAGTTTAAAGAATTAGAATATAAAGCTTTAAAAAGTGATAGGATGCTAATATACCCTGGGGAGCATGTTTTTAATTATTTTATTAAAATGGAAAGGATATGTCAGGTCTTAGAATTAAAAAATGCAGACAACACTCACTTAAAAAAAAAATTACAAAATTTTATATTAGATCTTCCACATAGCTTTCTTGAATGTCATAGGGGACATATTAGTACATAAATACTCACTGTTTAGATGTAGAATTGCTGGTAAAAAAAGGCAAAGAACAGGCAATTTAATTTATGGTAGATCTTCTTTGCAGGCAATGAACTAGTTATTGTTATATGGGTTTATATTCTGTGATAAATTATATATTGTGATATTAATTTAATCTAGATATTAGAAAAGTGATTTTTTTTATTTGAATTAGTATGTAGGGTTATTAATCTTTGCATTCAACGGATTTTTATTTTTATTTCAAAAGATATATGAAAAACTGAATTAATTTCATTTAATTTTATTTGAATTTGATCTGAATTATAATTAAATATTATTAAAATTATTTTCTTTATTTCCATGAGATGGATTTTTGTTTTCTGTTAATGAGCTAAATTGAAATGTAATATTTTTTTTAGTGGAATAGGTCAAAAAGAGTTTTTTATAAAAGAGATAAAATTATCTATGATTACCACAGGGGAGGACGAAATTGTTCTATTCAGTGGCAATCAAGATTACTACAAATTTAATTAAATACCGAAAATGAATATTTTTACGAAAATTCTTTTTGAGAAACCGAACACTTTAAACTCGGTTAACGCTCTGTTATCGGTACCTCTTGGGTGGAGCGGAAACCCGCATACAAATATAATTTAACGTCTACAGTTTGTACATATATACATTGTCTTTCTTGCTTTATTGAATCTATCAAATACAGACGTGTTCGAAATAATAAGAACAACACAAGTGAAAACTGAATCCGTCCTAAAAAAAGGGTTAGTATATTTTTTTTTAATTTTTTCTTTTATAACTTTAACACCATACATATTAAGCTTTTTATAAACTCAAGAATTTATGTCCTGCTATTTACTTGATTTGTTGTACTGGCGACTTTGTTGGATTGAGTCGAAAATCAGCTGTTCGAAAAAATAAGAAAAAAGTGAAAAAACCAACGATAGTTAATTTCTACAGACAGAATTCCCGAAATTGGATTGTAATTACTTATTTGGAGTGTATTATGTGTGGTGTGCAGTAGTTTTATTAACGAATAATTGTGAAAATCACTTCAAAACGGGAAGACGCCAACATTGTTCTGTAGGACAAAGACAAATAATTAAAGAACTGCTTGGTGAAGGCAAAACGTTTGCATTTATTAGAAATTTACTTGCTGTTTTCCAATGGTTTGATAAAAAACGCGAAAAACTTTTTATTGCAGACCGAAAGCCAAGGTAGACGTAAAAAAACCAATGAACGGCAGGACAAATTGATCGTACAGACAGTTAAACAGAACGTTAGACGCCCTCCGAAGCAAGAATTCAATGCGAAGTACACTAGTAAGACCATTAAGCACGGAGGTCTAAGACTGATGCTGTGGGGATGTTTTTAGTGAAAAGGCGTTGCACCTCTTGCTAAGATCGTGGGTACTATAGGTGCCAACTACTATGTTGGAAACATATTGGGAGATGTCATGTTACCTTATGCTAAAGAGGAAATGCCATTACCATGGATTTTTCAGGAAGACAATGACCATATGTGTCGAAGTTATCAAAAATAAGGGGGGAGCTACTTCTTATTAAACGTAGGCGCCTAAGTATGTAGTTATGGTCTGTAGAAATGAACTATCGTTTGTTTTTTCCCTTTGTTCTTATTTTTTCGAAAAGCTGATTTTCGACTCAATCCAACAAAGTGGCCAAAACAACAAAATAAGTAAATAGCAGGACATCAATTCTTGGGTTTATAAAAAGCTTAATATGTATGGTGTTAAAGTAATAAAAGAAAAAATTAAAAAAAATATACTAACCCTTTTTTTTTAGGACGGATTCAGTTTTCACTTATGTTGTTCTTATTATTTTGAACACGTCTGTACATCTTCTACGGTAAAAAAGCTATTTCATAAAGTTCGTCGTATTTCGAAACAAAATGCACTTCGATTCCATCAGTAATAAATGCCGGTAGTTCGGTAAAATCTTTTCGATTTTCTTCGGGAAGAATAATGCACGTAACACCGCTTCGTTTCGCCTATTAAAACAAAACCCGAATTAAAAATCAAAATTTCAAAAAGATTACCGCACGCAATACATACCGCAATTGTTTTCTCCTTTATTCCTCCTACTGGCAATACTTTGCCCATTTAAGATGCTTCTCCGGTCATCGCAATATTCTGACGGAGAGGCTTATTTTCAGCTAGAGATAATAAGGCAGTGACAATGGTTACACCTGCACTGGGTCCATCTTTTGGTGTCGCACCTTCCGGACCGTGTAGATGAATATGACTATAAACAATCAAAGTTCTGTGATTTATCGTTCAAAAATTTTGCGCAATTAAAAGCTCTTACCTTGCTTCCAGAAATGTGTTTTCGTCTGCAACATTTTTGATGAAATTACGAGCCACTGTTAATGCAATTTATGCCGACTCTTTCATAACATCGCCTAATTGACCGGTTATATGCAGGGAACCGGCTCCACGGTCATCCTTTTTTGTCGCGATCAGTTTCCGTTTTGCTGTTTCTATGAATAGAGTTGAACCGCCATTGCAGTCCATGCTAAGACCATTACAACACCGGGCGGTGTTTCTTGATAAATTCGATCTTGCGTGAATATCGCTTTGCCTAGGAATGAGTTTAAGTTTTTTTCGGTTATTTCAATGTGTTCGGCTTCTTTTTTCACAATTTTGAATGCTGTTTTTCGAATTATAAGAAATTGGAGTTTGGTTAGTGTCGGTCAAAAGATCAGAACTATTTCGACGACAAACTTTTTCGATATGTTTCTGTAAATTCCTTACACCAGACTCACGGCAGTAATTCTTAATTAGCATGGTTAACGATTCGTCCTTAATCATGATCTGTTTATCTTGCAAGCCACAATCGTTCGTTGCTTGCGGTATCAGATATTGCTTGGCAATTGCAATTTTCTCTTCAGCCACGTAGCCTTGAAAAGAAATCGGTAAATTTAACTTAAGTAAACTAAAGAAACTAATAGAATATATTACCTGACATTTCAATCATTTCCATTCGATCTCTCAACGGCTCCTGTATACCATCAATTACATTGGCCGTCCAGATAAACAAAACATGAGAAAGATCAACAGCGACGTCCAGGTAATGATCAAGGAAATTGGCACTTTGTTCTGGGTCGAACTGGGGTCACCTTGGTATCCTCTAGAATAGCAAATATTATTTGTAACAACGAATTTAATTTTGTCTTTAATTTCGCTCGTACTTTCCGATTTTGTCAACTTCGTCGATTAAAACAAGCGGATTTTCAGTTTCCGTTTTCTTCAAACACTGAATCAGTTTGCCTGGCATGGCTCCGACATAGGTACGTCGATGTCCCTTAATTTCCGCCACATCCGTCATACCGCCCACACTGAACCGAAAATATTCTCGATTTAAGGCACGCGCAATCGATCTTGCTATACCAGTTTTACCGACTCCCGGTGGACCATGGAAGCAAAGAATTTTTCCCTGTGTTTTTCCCTTCAATTGACTAACAGCGATAAATTCTAGAATTCGTTTCTTAATGTCTTCCATGCCATAATGGTTTTTTTCTAATATCGTAACTGCTTCGTCGATGCTGAGATTTTCTTTGCTCATAACACCCCACGGCAATGATGTCAGCCAGTCCAAATAGTTCCGAGTAGCACTTTAATTAAAAAACAACCCCAAATATAGTCTTAACTCGATCACCAATTACAGGAACTCACTTGAACTCCGAACTGCTGACAGCGATGCTCCTAAATCACATAATAAATGGGATTGTCGACCACTCTTTGATTCTGATGGAGCATCTGCTGCAGACTTTCTCTGTCCGAAAAAAAGAATATTGTTACAAAAATTCTACAAAGAACGCAAAACTGATTCTAGCTATACAACGGATTCATGGTGATTATATCGCGAATTGTTTTGATCACTTCCTGCGTTAGACGTACCAGGTCCCTGGTTTACTTGTCAATTTGACATTGTAAAGTGTCAATTCTCAATTTCGAAAGCAAGAAGAAGAAGAAGTTCGAAAGTTTTCTTTCAATGTGTATGTGAACTTTTTATTAGATTTCTTTTTAAGATTTCTAATATTCATTTGAAATATAGTACTTAAAATAAATTTTTTTCGTAGCTTTCCAGTGCCTATAAATCTATTAAAAGCATTGGTTTTTTATTATAGTGTTTCTGAAAAAACGTCGGCGGTTTTTCAAATTTAACGTTTTTTGACGGTCTCGCGGAGGCCGGACCATATTAGTAGTGTGTCTTGTGTACATGGAGTGACCATGACATAACCCATTTGTGACACAAATAATGTCGCAAATGGAAACTTTAGACTGAAGAGTGTAATGCCATGTTTCCACTGCCCGGTAATCACGCGATTAAGCAAATCTACACTCTAATCTAGTAGATTACCCATACGAGATTGGGATTACCAAACCGCGAGATTAAAAAGTAATCTAGTTTCTAATCTCATTATTTTTTAGTGTCAACCCAGTAAATTGCAATTCAGCCAAAGGCAGAGAAATTCAGCAAACCATATGTTGATAAATGATGTGTCAAATGTGAAATGTCAGTTATAAAAAAAGAAAATTGTTAAGCGTAAGTATGTTTTTTACTTAACTTCTGTCATTTACAGTATTTAATTGTTGAACAGAAACATTTTTGCACATGGACTCCATATCGAGCTGTCGTCGATTAATAAAAATATTGACAGTACACAACAGATGTTTCGTTTCAACTGTCAAATTTAATCTAGGAATGCAATGGAAACAGTTTTTAATCCAGTACTCTTAATCGCGAGATTACGGGGCAGTGAAAACATAGCATTACACGTTTTTGTCGCGACAAACTTCTGTCGCGACAAACTTCTGTCGCAGAAAATTGTCGCATATGGAAACCCAGCTTGAAGATTTATTTTGACGTTAGTATCTCAGGCGCATAAAACAATTTGACACTTTTTTCTCGTGGTAGGCCTATCCGTGCTTATGTTTTTTCTAAGTATGGATTCATGTCGTATGACGTATCGCTGAACAAATGTCTAAACAGCAAACAGTATTTTAACCGATTGATGTGTCAAAGATTTTCCGTGGCAATATATCTTGTGTATTGTGTTTGGTTTATATAAACATTGGTGAGTTGTAATAAGACATCGCGAGGTGGAAATTATACTAGGTAGCTTGACCCCAAGCACGAATTGTGCAGACCGAGGAAGTAAACAATTTCAATGAAAGCGAAAAGGTAGTAATTAAGGTAAGCCATATTAATTAAATCATTGCTATTACCTTTTGCTGTGTACTGTAACATGAGGTTTGTTTCTTTTGCCCGGTGTAAGTTGCACTTTCTTGCACCCGATTTTCCAAACAGCTTTTGACGTCAATTCAATGACACAAACTCAACCTCAAATAGTGTTCTTGTTCCTTCCCCGCCACTCCCTTTTACACTTTCCTGCACTAGCTCGAGAGCCAATGCAAAAAGTGTGGAAGGTGTACACTACACTCGTCAAATAGAACAGACCTATGGTCTTTTTCGGTAAAAAATATTCAAAACAGCAAGATGCCGTAACATTTTTAAAATTTTGTTTATTAAATAAATATAAAAACTTTTTTTTATAATGAATGATTTATTTCGAAGGATTTAAATAATCAATTGAAATTTTAAATGTAGCATTTGTAGCCTTATCGAAACAATAGCAGGTATTGTTACCATATAATATATCTGCATGGCATTATAGCCAATATTCCACATTGTCGAGATTGGCTATGGGATCGCATCGTACTTCGTACAATCAAGTCTGTCGTGTGATGCGTTCGAAAATAAAACAGCGCAGAGCAAAGGCCTAACCAGATCACGGACCTCGACTGCGAAGTTCCGGTCTTAGGAGGATACATCTGAGTAGATAATTTTTTTTCCACTCATGAAGATTGCAGTCTTAAAAATTTCATATTAAAATTCCAATAATTGTGAAAGTTATGGGCAATTAACCGGAACGGGCCCTTTGTGAATTCTCTATTCAGGGTGTTTGGCACTCCGTTTGCCACATTGTAAGGGATTATTCCTTGATATATTTGGAGAAAAAAACGGTTCCACAGGGTGGGTCAATTTTCAATATTAGTGGAAATACAGGGTGGTTAAGAAAAGTGTTTTTGACCGGTACTCTCACTCACAGGGCCGGTCCTACCATATGTGCAAATGGTGCATTGAATCCAGGCGCCAAATTAAGGAAGGCAACAAAATCAGTGCATATTATACATATATTATCTCTTCAAATATTTTGCTATAAATTTAAAACATACTTAGAAATTAGTTGAAAGGATTTTTTCAATACATTTGCTACACTTTTTTCCGATGCATATTCTAGATTTTGCAGAGTTTCACAATTCTTTCATTTTCTAAAAACACTCTTTCAATTCTCGACCAAGAACCAAAACATTGAATCTTTTCTCTTAAAGATATTCTTACTCTTCGATACCGACTAGTACAGCTTTTCGTTAGTGCGATCATCTGCTATTCCAGTTTTGCATTCATACGTTCATCAGCTAGTACAATTTTGGGCTCGTACGATTCATTTGGAGCAGTTTCGTTTTGCGCTCCCACGGTTCCGAAGCGCTTGGTGCTTTTTTGATTGTGTGCTGAAAGAGCTTAGAACATGATTTCTATACAATAGAAAAAGATAGACATGGAGCGTTATCGCGCCTTCGCGCCTTCACGCGGTCCGATGAATTATGTGGGGAAATGGGACAAACGACATTTTTGCTAGAGGGGAATGTATGTTTTGGATGAATGAATGATAAGAGAAGTAAATTGGTTTAAATAAATCGAGGAAATGAGCAATTTGTTATTCAACTCTTTCAATGAAAATATTGAAGGGAAATTGGAGGGAAAATTTTCATTTTCAGGACAACGAAAGTAGCCTTCTGGCTGGAAATATAAGCAAAGAAAAAAGGCACGAGATGCAGAAGCAAAACTTCAGGAAAGGAGCTTAGCCCTTGTTACGAATGTTACGCCAGTACACGCGCGCGGCGCTCAGTGCCGCAACTATATTTCTACTATAAATCGACTGATTTCCGGGTCCTGCACCTTCAGTTGGTTATTATACTGATTATTAATATGTTAATTAATTAATTAATTAATTAATTACTGAAATTCTTGTTGGATAATTTAATTATCCAACAAGAATTTCAACACTTTTATGGAAAATATATAAGACCAGTTCAGTTTGACTCCCTGATGTAGACTGATAAGATGTTAGGTAAATCTGAAATCTTTTGTGGTGGTTCCTAGACATGTCCTTGAAAGATACTGCTGCGCGGGCACTTAAGGGCCAAAGAAATGTTCATTAAAGAACGGGAAATTTCAAATGAAGTTGTTAATTCTTTCATCTCTGCTTCCAATTTCAACTCAGTTTCTTGTAATGCAACGATCCTAATTCTAATTTTTTGAATCCTAAAACAAGTTTCATTAGTCAAGACAAGAACAAGAATATTTTATAAGTTATAATTGAAGCCCTTGGTAGAAAAAGGGGTCAACTAATTTTTTAATAAGATGAGAGAGACAAATTAATGTTAACTTGGCTTTGTTGCTGTGACATTGAATTATTAACTTATTTAACTTAATTATTAGTTGTTTCAATATTACTAGAACAGACTGGTTTAACAACACAAACAAAACATTAAAAATAAAAATTAAATAAATAAAAATAAAACTCCTAGTTGACCCTTTTGCACTTGCTTCCTATTTGTTTGTGCGTATTTTTGGAACAATTTTTGGAAATGCATAAAAAAAGTTAAGAACGAGTAAGAAAAAACAACAGTGATCAGAAAGCGTACTGTTGCTAAAGGAATCACATTCGTTGGAAAAATATATACATATATATCCACAATGCTGTATTTAAATTATTATTAATATGGCTACTGCATGGGACTAACGCGTTTTAATATGGGTTACGTGAAACGCCTATATTTTAAACATTTTTTTTTAGATAATTTCTCTAAATTTTTTCTGTGTTATGATTACTTTTGGACCTTAAGGGAGTTACTCACTCGGAGACTAAAAAAAATTGTTTTCTTAATGTTATTGATTTTCTGCATTTAATTCTAAAACAAACTACAGATTTTTTTGCTCGGTAAAAGTGGTCAAAAAGTAAGTTCAAAGTGAGAAAGTTCGGTAATATTTTGGTATCATGTATACATTTTCATATGTATTTTTAATTATATTTCAAATGAAAAACATAAAGCATGAAAAAGAATTGAGGAAGGGTAAAAAACAGAACCAATGCCATCTATATGATTTGTATATAACAATATATATAAAAAAAATCAATTTGGAGAGAAAACCATTGAAAAAAGAAACAAACAAACAACAAAAAATCTGCCAACAATCTGGGCGTAACTTTATTATTTTTCCGGCAGAAGATAGGAACGCGTTCAATTCTTAAATGCGGTATAGGCTACTATGTGACTGAAAGCCTATCAAAAAGAACAAGATCATGGAAGTGAAAATCTGATTGGATCTGAGAGATATGGAATAGTTTATGAAAAAGTACACAATCACTTAACACCCCCTTAGGGGTCAATTTTCAGAAAATCTTGAAAACACTTTCTTGGTATTCATATGGAGAATACATAGAATAAAATTAAATTCATTATTTGGGACGAGGTAGTAGATATTTCGAAAATCGTGGGAAAATATGCATTCTATTTTCACAGATAATTTTTTTTGCCCCCCTTCTGAACGCCAATAGATATTCGTTTTTTTTATTCAAAATTATTTTTCTAGTTGATTTACATATACACACCGAGTTTCAACATTGTAGCTTAAGCCGTTCTATATATAGGAAAAACACCTCCCACTTGTACCACACTACCCTTAGGGGTCGAGTTTCAAAAAACCTTGAAAACACTTTCTAGGTATTCATACGAAGAATCCGTAGAATAAAATTAATTCAATATTTGGAAAGATCTAGTAGATATGAAGAAAATCGTGAAAATATATGCATTTTATATATATTATATTTACAAATAATTTTTTTTGCCCCCCCCTTTCTAAACGCCAATGAATATTCAATTTTTTTTTATCACAATTACTTTTCTAGTTGATTTACATATACACACCGAGTTTCAACTTTCTAGCATGAACCGTTTAATAGTTAGGAAAAACAACCACTACCCCCGTAGCATACTACCCCTAAAAAAAATTTTATTTTTCCAACATTCCGCTACTATAGCTCTATCTAAATACCAAGTTTAAGGCTTATATCATTACAGGTTCTTAAGATATAAGCATCAGAACTTTTTCCTTTTCACCCTCCCCCTCTACACCCTCAACCACAAAACTTTTTTCCCTATTAGGGTTTAATTAGCGCTACTTCTGGTAAAAATTCTAAGCATCTATCTTTAACTGTTCTTGAGATATGAAATGTGTTTGATTTGAAAAATTCTCATCCCCTCCACTTCCATGCTCCACCTCCCACTTAAAAAATTTAACTTTGATCAATCCTTATTTGTCAACCTTTATACCCAAACCCAATTTTATTTTTCTAGAGCAATTGGTTTATGAGATATCGTAATCTTAAGTTTTTCACCCCCCACCCCCATACACAACTTCCCCCACCCAAAATTTTTCTTCATTCTGTTCTCCTAGTATAAAGTTTTTTAAGTTTGAATAGTGTGCCATTAACGGTTTAGGAGATATGGATTTTAGAATGTGTCTATCTCGCCTTTTTTGGGTTTCGGACGCATTACATTTCCCCCCACTCCCACACCCCTTGATCAATATTGACAATTTTTCTGCAAATGGGTCTACTATCAGAGCTCTATAGAAATTCCAAGTTTCAGCTTCCTATCATTAGGGGTTACTGAGATCTAGAAGCCAAAATTTTCGGTCTAAAACACTTCCCCCTCCTTCCCCCTCACACCCCTACCCCTAAAAATTTTGGTAACTTCAAGGCGCTTACCCCGTCTATTCGTTAAAAAAATTTCAATTTAATATCTCAAAGCGTTTGGCAGCTACGAGCCTCCAAACGATTTTGCGTACGCCGTACGGCGGACAGACGGACTGAAAATTTTTATTGCTTTTTTCGCGTCTACTAGTTATGAAACGTGAAAATAAAAATTTTGAGGGTAGCAAATTTTTTTTTTAAAAAATCAATCACAATACTTAATTATTAAAATAATAAAGTAAAAACAAAGTTTTTTCGCTCTCCTGAAAAATTTTTTTTTTCAATTTTTTCCATAAATGTTTTTTCTCGAAACTGATAACAGACATCAAGATGATTTTTTTGGTTAAAGATAAAATAGTATTGGTATTTATACTGAATGAAGCAGTTTTTAAAAAATTGATTCAAAGTACTTTTAAATTCAATTTTCAAACCTTGTAATTCAATTAGTTTTTAATATTTTTGAAATTCCTTCATTCAGTAGTATTCGATTTACGAACATAATAAGTGTACAAAGTTTGATTTAAATCGGTTGAGCGGTTCCTGAGAAAAAGTTACATGAATTTTTATAAAAAATCGTCAATCGCCGCCCCCTTAACTATAATATTTTTGTTTTTTTTTAGTGAAAAATTTGTTATATAAATTCATTAGGGCGTCGAAGTGTATACTGCACCGGGCGCCGAAAAGTCTAGGGCCGGCCCTGCTCACTCACTTAAAACGTTATATCTTGAAAACAAATAATCACAAGACAAAGCGTTATAACTCGTTTTTTTAGGCAATCGAATTCGTTTCATTTGATGTAACATTCTAAATTGTAACTGCACCCAATCTTGAGATATTTAGTCGAAAACACCGATTTTTGCTACGTCAACCCTAAAAATTCAGTGATCAATGCCAAACTATCTTCATATTTTTATCAGTTTTAGCTACGTTTACAGAAGAAGAAGGTATCAGTAGAATTTAAAAAATAATTTCAAAATGACTGAGTACTTCAATGAATAATATGGGGACATTGTGTGGGGAGTGTGTCACGAAAATGCGAGCCTCGCGATCGCTTTACTATCATATTCTTCCTTGGAGTACTCAGGCATTAAAAAACTATTTTTTAAATTCTACTGATACCTTGTTCTTTTGGAAACGTGAGTAAAACTGATAAAAATATGAAAGAAGTTTTGCTTTAACAGCTTTTGATTTTTAAGGTACCCATTAAAAAAGGCAAGTACCGCACCCTGTATTACCTACCACATCTAGCATCAATTATGTTGAAACTAGCTTACATTTCATTGATTTCTTTCTTACTTCAAATAATTGTAAAGTTAACTAATTGTAAAATTATATTTTTAATTAACTTTACTAAACTTTTTAATAAAAAGAATAACATATTATTATTAATTTTATTTTTAATGAAATTACAAATCGTAAATATTTATTAATGATTAGGTTGTTGATAAGCGAGAATATTTCCTGTAACTGACTTTACAAATTTTATTTTATTTTATTTACATTTTTGTGTATACTTTGTTTATGTTTTATTATAAAGTGTTTTTATGTAAAGTGAAATGTATTTTTGAAATTGTGTGTGTGTGTTGTGTAACTACGCCACATTTACTCCCCCTCCAGTGATGAAGTCACGTAAAAATTTTAATCTGGGGCTGTAGTTCGAAATTAACTGTCTTTTTATTATTATTCAATTTAGTGTTAACTAGTAAATTATCATTGTTGGAAAACGTTAAGTTTAAGTTATTATTCAAAAACTTATGCGAATCTATCTGTGAAGTGAAATTGTTGTGTTCAACGAAAGCTGCCTTAATGCGATCAATCGCAACTTCCTGACCTTTTCCTCGAATTTCAATGACAAACGTTGAGGGTTTCCTCTTTAAAACAATATAAGGACCGCTATAAGGTGGTGTTAAAGGTGGGGAAACCGCATCGTTACGAAGAAAAACATGAGAACACGTTTCAAGATCTTTTTGAACGAAATTTTTCCTACCGGAACTATGATTCGAAGTGTTTACCGGCTTAAAATCAGTAAAAATAGATTTGAGGATTTTGACATAATCGGTTTGAGGAACCTCTTTAGTGGATTCGTTAAAAAATTCTCCCGGTAACCGTAAGGTGGTACCGTAAACTAACTCAGAAGGAGTTGCGTTTAAATCTTCTTTAATGGTCGAACGATGACCTAAAAGTATTGTCGGTAAACAGTCTACCCAGTCGTGTGCATTGTTGCACTTGAGTGCGGATTTAATAGTTCTATGCAAACGTTCAATCATTCCGTTACTTTGTGGATGGTAGGAAGTCGTTCGATAGTGTTTAATGCCTAATGCCCCTGATAGACGGTCACTCGAAACCGTCAATGCATTGCCACTCTGACGTCAAAATTACGTAGAATCTGGTCTCAAAGTTGGCTTGGGGACCACATTCTACGTAATTTTGACGTCAGAGTGTCAATGCATTGACGGTTTTGAGTGACCGTCTAATACTAGCATAAGATCTTGGTCAACTCTTTAAATAAGATAGATTCAAATTGTCTACCGCGATCAGTCGTAATGTTACGGGGAATTCCAAATCGAGAAATCCAACCAGACATTAGTGCTTTAGCAACTGTTTCAGTGGTAATGTCGTTGATGGGAATTATTTCCGGTCATCTTGTGAATCGATCAATGCAGGTGAGGCAGTAATTAAAACCTCGAGATGTTGGAAGAGGTCCAACAAGATCGATATTTATGTGTGCAAAACGATCATCTGGAACTAAAAAGGTAGCTAAAGGTCGTCTATTATGTCGACTAACCTTAGCTTTCTTTGTTAATACCAGGCCATACAAATCTATCGGTAATTAATTTTATCGAAGATTTGATACTTGGATGATTGAGGTTGTGCAAAAGGTTAAAATAAACTTTCCTGAGCTTTAATGGAATATACGGACGTTTTTTATTGAATGAAACATCACAATAAATTTGGAATTTAGTTCCTGGTATATTCAGAAGTTGTAGATTTAAAATTAATTTGCTGTCATTCAATATAAGCTTTAACTCGCTGTCCATATTTTGTTCGATTTCTAGTTGTTCGAAATCGATGGAGTGAATATCGGAAACCTCAGGGTTTTGAATTCGGGAAAGCATATCAGCGATAAAATTATCTTTACCGGAAATGTAACGAATGTCGGTTGAAAATTGTCCGATGAAATCAATGTGAGTAAGTTGACGAGGCGAGCATTGTTCTAGTTTTTTGTTGAACATGGAAATGAGTGGCTTATGATCGGTAAATATAGTAAATTCGCGTCCTTCTACTTGGTTGCGGAAGTGCTTAACTGCTTGAAAAATTCCAAGTAATTCTCGATCATAAGTGCTATATTTCTTTTGCGTCTCAGTCATGCGTTTGGAAAAAAATCCGAGTGGCTCTTGGACATCATCAATTACTTGATGTAATGTAGCGCTAACTCGGAAATTAGATGCATAAACGAAAATATTGAGTTTGATAAATTGTCTCAAATCCTTAGCGGTTTGAGGTAAATCAATGTTCATGATTGTATCGACTTTTGTAGAAATTGGTCGTATGCCGGTTTCGTTGATTGTGTATCCGAGGAAGTTTATTTCATTTTTCCCGAATTCACATTTGGATACGTTTATCCTGAGTCCGTATTCGCGAAAACGTTCGAAAACAATTTGTAAATGTTGCATGTGTTCGGCATGAGTTCTAGAAGAAATTTGAACATCATCCAAATAATTGAAAACAAAAAAGGTAAACCGATTAAAACTTGGTCAATGAAACGTTGAAATGTTTGACCAGCATTACGTGAACCAAAGGGCATTCGTACGAATTCAAATAAACCAAAAGGTGTTACAATAGCTGTCTTTGGAATATCTGATTCATGTACGGGAATTTGGTGATAAGCTCTGGTAAGGTCTATCTTAGAAAAAATCTTACAACCGTGAAGATTTATGGAGAAATCTTGAATATTTGGAATATTATATCGATCGGGGACAGTGACTGATCTGTTCCGTTCTCCTTGCTTGCCATGTGTAATGCGCTTGACCAGGGTGATTTTGATGGTCTGCAAATTGCCAATTTCCATCATGTGTTCGAATTGTTTCTTTACAGATTCGTACTTATGAGGTGGTAAACGGCGGGCTTTTGCGAAAACTGGAGGACCTGTCGTATCAACATAATGATAAACACCTTTTAAATTTTTATTATTTTTATTATTATAGTTTGTTGGCAAAGTTAAGTCGTTAAAATTGCTGCGATAATTTTTTGTAATCATTATTGAAATATATTGACTTATCTGAAGCCAAAGTAAAAATATTAATTTCGTCAAAAGTTTTTGATTCAACTGAACCGGTTGTTTTAATATTGGTAGTAGAATCTATTAATTTGCGTCGTTTGAGGTCGACTATTAGATTAAAATGTTCCAAAAAATCAGCTCCAATTATAGGTCTAGTAACGTCAGCGATCGTGAAAAGAAATTGAAAATCACGACGTGGACCTAGGGAAACTGATAACGTTTTTTGGCCATAAGTTTTCATCTGTGAACCATTAGCAGCGTATAGAATATTCAAAGGGGAAATATTAAGTAATTTGTCCTTTGAACTATGTGGTATAACTGATAAATCAGATCCTGTGTCGATTAAAAATCGAAGGTTGGATGACTTATCTGTAATGAATAATCTACGGCTATTAATGATTGCTGGGGTTTCTGCCGCGGAAGAAATTGGCAAAATTAGTTTTTTTGGTTCGATTTAAAGGTGGCGAAAAGTTTGCAAGGTTCGATACATTTACGAGCTTTGTCTTGAAAAGTGAAATGGTACCAGAATTGATCAGATTCAGGAGGTGGATTGTTAGTGGAATTTCTGACTTGTGAATTATTGCAGGAACAGCTGCGAGGACGAGAGCGAGATTGTTGTAATTGTTCGACTTGTTTTGTTAAAGCCGCGATCTGAGTACATAAATCATTGTTATTATTGTTAGGAAAATTTTGATCGGAAATTGCGGAGGTTCTAGAATTGAAATTAATTTTGTTAGAAATTTTGTCAGCGATTTCTACTTTACCATTTAATGGTAAACTCATTCCGATGACTACCGTACTAATATTTTCGGGTAGTTTTGATAACCATAGTGTCTCTACGATTTGTTCGGAGACAAGACCTTTTGCTGTATCTCTCATTTTTCGTAAGAGATATGATGGTTTTTGGTCAATAATAATTTTCAATAATTGTTTTAATCGAGTTTCATCAGAGTGTTGAAACTCTTTAATAAGTGCGATTTTAATGGACTCATATTTATTAATAGAAGGTGGATCGCGTATTAAATTAGCCACAATATCGAGATACTTTGTGTCCAGGGAAGCAACGACATTATCGAATTTTATTTCATCCGACAATATCTTTGAGTTCCTCAATTGTGCCTCTATTTGGATAAGCCACAGATCTGGTTTATCAGAATATAACTTAGGTAATTTGATGGATTTGATGCAAATTGATGTATCCGATATTGGTGGTGTATCCCGATTAGAATTAATGTGCTCACATAGTAATGTACATGTGGCAGTAAGTGCAAACAATTGATCTTTAAGTAGAGAAAATTCCTCGACAGAAACACTATTTATTTGAGATCCCGAAACGTTGTTACGATTTGTATTATTCAAAATATTGACACTAACATTGTTTTGTTCAATGTCCATGTCGTTTTCTTCAATTTCGTTAATATTTCTTATATTTGCTGTTTGAGATCTTGTTAACGGCATATTTGGAGAATTTAAAATAGGCATGAGAAAAATGAGAAGATGAGAAATTAAGATTCGAGAAATGAGGAATTGAGATTCAAGGAATGAGAAATTAAAGTTCGAGGAAATGGTAGGTTTTCGTTGCAACACTTTTCGTTGAACACAACACTTTCAAATAATTCACTTTCGAAAAATTCACTTAATTCACAAATAATTCTCTTCAACTCGACCGAAAAGAAAATATATGCGACCGGTAATATTATTTAATTTAAAATATCTAATTTATATTTATATATGTTTATATTTGAAAAGTGTTGATATGTTAATTGTGAAATGTATTAATTTGTACAATTTTTAGTTCAAAATTTTTTTTTTTTTTTTTTGAGAAAACCTGATTCTTTTGATTGATTCTTTTAATATTGCTTGTGGTTGTTGAAATCCTGGTTTCTGTGACTTGTTCTAACTGAGCTTATTTTCCGGATGATGAATTTTCACAGATTTGCTATGTTTTTCTTTCTTCTCTTTCAATTTTTCTTCGTATTTTTTAAGATGATCGTAGTCATTGTATTTATATCTTATAGTAGTATCACGAATAACTTCACCTCAGCTCAAAAGATGGCGCAGCATATATCGTTTTTTGAGGTTTTGTGCTCTCGCGCTTTCACACTCGTTCTTTCTTGAAGAATTCAAAATCAATCAAAGCAGGCATATCTCATTCATTCATAAAGTTCAATCAACACGACTTCCCATTGGTCGACAGCGAACTCCGCACTCGAGTGTCAAGAAAATGAATAAGTGTGGAGAGCGCGAGAGCACAAAACCCCAACCAATGGGAAGTCGTGTTGTTTGAACTTTATGAATGAATGAGATAATGCCTGTTTTGATTGATTTTAAATGTTTCTTCGTAGATACAATACGCATTGACATTTCTCACAGTTCTCACTACGTTCATTTCCTTTCCTCGCACACGGTGCATGGGAAAGGACGGGCGGTATGGAGAAGCAGATCGCTTTTCTGTTTCTTCATGCAAAAGAAGAATTCCATTATGCAGAAGGTCATACACTCTTTTTTATTTTTGCGGTACAAAAAAGTACATGCAAAATTTTTGGAAACTATTTGGGAGTGAGGATTGTGGAAACGCCGTACGTCTGCCGGTGTACGCAAAATTGTTTGAAAGCTCGTAGCACCCAAACCATTTGAGCTATTTATTTGAATTTTTTTCGTTAGTAGATTTGGTATACCCCTTTAAGTGAACACCTTTTGAGGGATGCGGGTGTGAAGGGGGAGGTGGGGGAGGTGTTTTAGACCGCAAATTTTGGTTTCTAGATTTCAGCAACCGCTTATGCTAGAAATCTGAAACTTGGAATTTTTATAGAGCTTCAATAGTAGACCCATTTGCAAAAAATATTCTGATATGAGTGAAGGAGTGGGGGTGGTGAAATATTGCGTCCGAAGCGCAAAAAAGCTGAGATCGATACATTCTAAAATACATATCTCCTAAACTGTTTATGGCACGAAATTCAAACTTAACAAATATCTGTACCTTTACTAGGAGAAAAGATTGAAAAGACATTTTTGAGTGGGGTTAGTGGAGTACGGTGGTGGGGGGTGAAAGACTTTAGATTACCATATCTCAGGAACCAATTGCCAATTGAAAAATTGAATTCGGTTTGAAGAGAAAGGTCGACAAATAAAGATTGCTCAAAGTACAATTTTTTAAGGGATTGCGGAACATGGAAGGGGGGGGGATAAGAAATTTTCAAAAAAATCACTTTTCATATCTCAAGAACAGTGTGAGATAGATGCTAAATTTTTTTACCAGACGTAGTCCCAATAGAACCTTAGCAGAAAAAGAAAATTGGGGGATGTGGGTGTAGAGGGTGAGGGTGGGGAGGGTGAAAAGTAAAAGGTTCCGATGTTTATATCTTATGAACGCATAATAATAAAAAGCTGAAACGTGGTATTTAGATAGAGCTATAGTATTGGCATGTTGGAAAAATATTATTTTTTTAGTGGTAGTGTGGTACGGGGGTGGAGGGTTTTTTCCCTAACTATGGAACGGCTGATGCCAGAAAGTTGAAACTCGGTGTATATGTAAATCAACTAGGAAAGTAATTTTGTTAAAAAAAGATTTGAATATCCATTGGCGTTCAGAAGGGGGGGGGGGCAAAAAAAAGTTATCAGTAAAAATAAAATGCATATATTTTCACGATTTTCGTCATATCTACTAGGTCTCTCCAAATGTTGAATTCATTTTTATTCTACGGATTTTTCATTTGAATACCTAGAAAGTGTTTTCAAGATTTTTTGAAATTCGACCCCTAAGAGGGTGTAAAGTGGTTGTATACTTTTTCATGAATTCCACCATGTTTCTCAGGTCTGATCAGGTATCGAATATCTTTTCACTTCCACAGTTTTGTTTAATAATCACCTATTTTTAAGTTTTGTCTTTTTCAACCTCGAGACCGCATCCCGGAATATGGCCCAATTATATAATTCTTATGGTACACCATATTCTAACCGCTTCCCGAGCTTTTTGAAAGGTTTGCAGTCACATAGTAACCTACACCGCATCTTAGAATTGAACGCGCTCCCTACTTCTGCTGGAAAAACTATAAAGTTGCGCCCAGATCATTGGCAGATTTTTAAGTATGGCGAAGGAAATGGAGAAATTCAATAATTCACCTCTTAGCGTCGGAACGGATAGAAGTTTGAAAATACCGCTTTTTAAAAAAAAAACTTTTTCCAACATTCTATTTTGAAAATATTAATTTCTTTTTAAAATTTTATATCTCTGTTTTTATAAGACTCAAGAGGTGCAACGCAGTTGAGATGATGTATTTATTGTTTGAGTTTCACCAAAACTTTATTTGTTCATTCGTAGTTTGTTTGTACGCGATCTGACCAATTTTAACACTTGAGGTGTCATTTTTCTCGCCTCAGCTATGCATGTGTGTGAATAAAAAAAACTGCCAACAGTCTGGGCGCAACTTTACTATTTTTCCGGCAGAAGTTCGGAACGTGTTTTATTCGGGGATGCGGCATATGTTACTATGTGACTGAAAACCTAATAAAAAGTTAGGGAAGCGGTTAGAATAGAGTGTAACATATGAATTATATAGTTGGGCCATATTCCGGGATGCGGTCTAGAGGTTGAGAAAGAAAATACTTAAAAATAGGTGATTATTAAACAAGCCCGTGGAAGTGAAAAGATATTTGATATCTGATCAGACCTGAGAGATATGGTGGAATTTATGAAAAAGTATACAACCGCTTTACACCCCCTTAGGGGTTCAATTTCGAAAAATCTTGAAAACACTTTCCTGGAATTCATATGAAGAATCCGTAGAATAAAAATGAATTCAATATTTGGAAAGACCTAGTAAATATGACGAAAATCGTGAAAATATATGCATTTTATTTTTACTTTCAATTTTTTTTGCCCCCTCTTCCGAACCCCAATGAATACTCAAATTTTTTTTTATCACAATTACTTTTCTAGTTGATTTACATATACACACCGAGTTTCAACTTTCTAGCATGAACCGTTTAATAGTTAGGAAAAACACCCCCTACCCCCGTACCATACTACCCCTAAAAAAAAAATTATTTTTTTACCATGCCACTGCAATAGCTCTATCTAAAGACCAAGTTTCAGCTTACTATCGTTATAGGTTCTTAAGATATAAACATTGGAACTTTTTCCTTCTCACCCTTCCCCACCCTCAACCACTCCACCCCCACTCTAAATTTTTTTCCCTACTAGGGTTCTATTAGGCTTGCTTCTGGTAAAAATTTGAAGCATCTATCTTACACTGTTCTTGAGATATGAAACGTGTAATTTTTGAAAAATTCTTATCCCCTCCACTTCTATGCTCCCCTACCCCCCTCAAAAATTTAACTTTAGATAACCTTCTACTTTATTATTTTAATAATTAAGAATTGTGATTGATTTTAAAAAAAAAAAAATTTGCTACCCTCAAAATTTTTATTTTCACGTTTCATACCTAGTAGACGCGAAAAAGGTAATGAAAATTTTCAGTCCGTCTGTCCGCCGCAC
This sequence comes from Beris chalybata, assembly GCA_949128065.1. Lineage (NCBI taxonomy): Eukaryota > Metazoa > Arthropoda > Insecta > Diptera > Stratiomyidae > Beris > Beris chalybata. The sequence goes on along the minus strand of OX421895.1, from coordinate 61,502,413 downwards.
GCCGTTCGCCGTACGGCGTCCGACGTACGCAAGATCGTTTGGAGGCTCGTAGCTGCCAAACGATTTGAGATATTAAATTGAAATTTTTTTAACGAATAGACGGGGTAGGCTCCTTGAAGTGACCAAATTTTTAGGGGTGGGGGTGTGAGGGGGAAGGAGGGGGAAGTGTTTTAGACCGAAAATTTTGGCTTCTAGATCTCAGTAACCCCTAATGATAGGAAGCTGAAACTTGGAATTTCTATAGAGCTCTGATAGTAGACCCATTTGCAGAAAAATTGTCAATATTGATCAAGGGGTGTGGGAGTGGGGGGAAATGTAATGCGTCCGAAACCCAAAAAAGGCGAGATAGACACATTCTAAAATCCATATCTCCTAAACCGTTAATGGCACACTATTCAAACTTAAAAAATATTTGTAGTTATACTAGGAGAACAGAATGAAGAAAAATTTTGGGTGGGGGAAGTTGTGTATGGGGGGGGGGGGGTGAAAAACTTTAGATTACGATATCTCATGAACCAATTGCTCTAGAAAAATAAAATTCGGTTTGGGTATAAAAGTCGACAAATAAGGATTGATCAAAGTAAAATTTTGTAAGTGGGAGGTGGAGCATAGAAGTGGAGGGGATGAGAATTTTTCAAATCAAACACATTTCATATCTCAAGAACAGTGTAAGATAGATGCTTAGACTTTTTACCAGAAGTAGCGCTAATTAAACCCTAGTAGGAAAAAAAGTTTTGTGGTTGAGGGTGTAGAGGGGGAGGGTGGGGGAGGGTGAAAAGGAAAAAGTTCCGATGCTTATATCTTGAGAACCTGTAATGATATAAGCCTTAAACTTGGTATTTAGATAGAGCTATAGTAGCGGAATGTTGGAAAAATATAATTTTTTTTAGGGGTAGTATGCTACGGGGGTAGGGGGTGTTTTTCCTAACTATTAAACGGTTCATGCTAGAAAGTTGAAACTCGGTGTGTATATATAAATCAACTAGAAAAGTAATTGTGATAAAAAAAAATTGAATATTCATTGGCGTTCAGAAAGGGGGGCAAAAAAATTTATTTGTAAATATAATAAATATAAAATGCATATATTTTCACGATTTTCGTCATATCTACTAGGTCTTTCCAAATATTGAATTCATTTTTATTCTACGGATTCTTCGTATGAATACCTAGAAAGTGTTTTCAAGGTCTTTTGAAATTCGACCCCTAAGGGTAGTGTGGTACAAGTGGGGGGTGTTTTTCCTATATATAGAACGGCTTAAGCTACAATGTTGAAACTCGGTGTGTATATGTAAATCAACTAGAAGAACAATTTTGATTAAAAAAAAATTCAAATATGTATTGGCGTTCAGAAGGGGGGCAAAAAAAATTATCTGTGAAAATAGAATTCATATTTTTTCACGATTTTCGTCATATATACTAGCTCGTCCCAAATATTGAATTTAATTTTATTCTACGGATTCTTCGTATGAATACCTAGAAAGTGTTTTTAAAGTTTTTTGAAATTCGACCCCTAAGGGTAGTGTGGTACAAGTGGGGGGTGTTTTTCCTATATATAGAACGGCTTAAGCTACATTGTTGAAACTCGGTGAAACTAGAAAAATAATTTTGAATAAAAAAAAAAACGAATATCTATTGGCGTTCAGAAGGGGGGCAAAAAAAATATCTGTAAAAATAGAATGCATATTTTCTTACGATTTTCGACATATCTATTACCTCGTCCCAAATATTGAATTTAATATATTATATTTATTATAATATTCTATGTATTCTCCATAATTGACCCCTAAGGCGGTGTAAAGTGATTGTATACTTTTTCATAAATTATTCCATATCTCTCAGATCAAATCAGATTTTTACTTCCACGATCTTGTTCTTTTTGATAGGTTTTCAGTCACATAGTAGCCTCCACCGCATTTCAGAATTGAGCGCGTTCCTTACTTCTACCGGAAAAATAATAAAGTTACGCCCAGATTGTTGGCAGATTTTTTCTATTAAGGTTTATACTCAAACCAAATTTTGTTTTTGTGGTGCAATTGGTTTGTGAGATATCGTAATCTAAAGTTTGTTACCCCCACCCCCGTACGCCTTTACCCATACCAAAAAATTTTGTTTCAATCTACTCGCCTAGTATAACTACAGATATTCGTTAAGTTTTAATTGTTTGCCATTAACGGTTTAGGAGATATGGATTTAAGAATATGTCGATTTCCACTTTTTTGCGTTTCGGACGCATTATTTCCCCCTCCACTCCGACACCCCTTCACCCATATCATCAATTTTTTTGCCAATAGGTCCACTATCAAAGCTCTATAGAAATCGTAAGTTTCAGCCTCCTACCATAAGCGGTTGCTGAGATCTAGAAACCAAAATTTTTCCTCTAAAACGCTTCCTCCACCTTCCCCCTCACACCCTCACCCCTCAAAAAAATCTGACTTCAAGGGGTCTATCATGTCTATTCATAAAAAAAATCAATTTAATAGCTCATAGGGTTTGGGAACTATAATTCCTCAAATGAGTTTGCGTACGGCGTACGGCGCACAGACGGACTGAAAATTTTTATTGCTTTTTTGGTGTTTATTAGTAATAAAACGTGTAAAAAAAAATTTCAGGTTAGCAAATTTTTTTTTAAAAAAAAATCGGTAACAATACTTTATTATTAAAATCATAAAGTAAAACATATATGTGAAAAATTCAAAATAGTACTAAAAATAAAATATCTGCCAATGATCTTGGCCAAACTTTTATTATTTATCGGGTCAAAGTTCGGGAGCGGTAAAATTCGGAGTATATCATGAGTTGTTTCTAGATTATTAGATTTCTTGGAAAATTAATTTTGTTCTTAAAATAAAAATATTTTAAATAGATATATTTAATCGATTAAACATTGAATAAGCCCAGTATGGGAAACTATTCGAATTTCGGAATATGTATTATGTACACTAAAAGCCTCACAGAAACCCATTCGATTTCATTTCCACTTGGCATTCGAAGGAATTGTGAAACAGGTTTTTTAACGATTTAATAAATAAATATGAAGACAACACGAGAAAGTAAAAACCAATTCAATTTCTTATCATTTTTAAAAGATGTGACGAAATTCATGAAAATGTATTCAACCGATCTTATATGTATGTTTTTAGAGGCTTAAAAAGGATTATTACGCAAGCCCATGAAAGTGAAAATTTTTTCGATATCGATCAGATCTAGGAATAAGGCAGACGAAATTCTGAAAATATAATGTATTTAATTTTCACTGATAATTTTTTTTGCCCCTCCCCCCTTTTCATCAGAATTCCTTCTCTAGTTGATTTGAACCGAGTTTCAACTTACTAGCATAAGCCGTTCTATAGACAGAAAAAATACCCGTATTTAAAATTATATTTTTCCAACACGCCACTACCATAGCTCTTAATAGATACCAAGTTTCAGCTTTGTATCCTTATAGGTTCTCGAGATATTAAAATCAGAACCTTTACCGTTTCACCCTCGCCAACTCCCACCCTCTACACCCACACCCAACAAATTTTTATTTTAAGAATTTTACACTTACACTGTTCTTGAGATATGAGATGTGAATTTTTAGAAAAATTATTATCACTTCCACTTTCATGCTCCACCGCCCTCTTAAAATTTTTTACTTTCAACAGAATCCATTTATCAACCTTTACTCACAAACCAAATTTTATTTTTCTAAAGCAATTGCTTCGTTAGATACCGAATCCTAAAAATTTTCACCCCAACCCCGAACGTCACTACCCACTCAAAAATTTGATTCCGATCTATTCTCTTATTGTACCTACAGATATTAAATTTCAATTTTTAGTCATTAACTGTTTAGGTGATATGAATTGAAGACTGTGTCGATCTCGGCTTTTTTACGTTTCGGACGGATTTGCATTATTTCACCCCCCCCCCCCCCCCAATCCCTTCACCCATATCGGCAATTTTTCGCAAATGAGTCCACTATCAAAGTTCTAACCAAATTCCAAATTTCAGCTTCCTAGCATTAGCGGTTGCTGAGATCTAGAAACCAAAATTTTCGGTCTAAAACGCTTCTCGCACTTCGCCCCTAATACCTCCAACCTTCAAAATATAGACACTTCTGGGGCCTACCCAATCTATTCATAAAAAATTTTTTAAACGTTAAACCGCTCGATAGATATAGGGAAGAGATACGACTTTTCGGAATGAAATGATAGTAACGAAAAAGTATAAAGAGGGAATCGGCAAAATACTAAACACATGCGCCCCACAGCGACAGCAGAAAGAGAGACATGACTTTACTGAATGAAATGAGTAACGATAAAAGTATGAAGAGAGAAAACGCATGCAGCGCCTCTGGTGTAAGCAGGTGAAAACAGAAAAGTACGTCTGGTGATACTACTATAAGATATAAATACAATGATCGTAGTCCTAGTTGTGAATTTTTTGCTGTTGTGCTTTCAATGTTGTTTAAAATTTCGTTTTTGTTCAATGTTGGCGGTGTGTTACCGCTGGTCGGAGGTCACCAATTGTAAAGTTAACTAATTGTAAAATTATATTTTTAATTAACTTCACTAAACTTTTTAATAAAAAGAATTATATTTAGAAAAACATATTATTATTAATTTTATTTTTAATGATATTACAAATCGTAAATATTTATTAATGATTAGGTTGTTGATAAGTGAGAATATTTTCTATAACTGACTTTACAAATTTTATTTTATTTTCTTTACATTTTTGTGTATACTTTGTTTATGTTTTATTATAAAGTGTTTTTATGTAAGGTATAATATATTTTTTAAATTGTGTGTGTGTTGTGTATTGTGTAACTACGCCACATAATAATAAATGGACATAAAAATACTTCAGTACTACCGACAACTTTTGAACAGCTTTTTAAACGTGGTCCACTTTATGACACTGACTTTTTTAACATTTAATGTATGTATTTTTACCTATTACTTCCAAAATGTTAATCGTAGCTCATACATAAGTAATAGGGTTAATAAAAAAATAAAATTAAAATTACATTTTTATAATGTGGTTTTCTGAGAAATAGCACATTAATCACCGAATTTTTAGGATTGACGAAACAAAAATCTGTGCTTTCGAGTAAATATCTCAAAATTAAATGCAGTTACAATTTACTGTTACATCAAATGAAAGGTATTTCGATTGCCTTAAAGACGAGTTATAACGCTTTGTCTTGTGATTATTCGTTTTCAAGATATAACGTTTTAAGTGAGTGAGGGTACCGGCCAAAAACACTTTTTTTAATCACCCTGTATATCTACTAATATTGAAAATTGACCCACCCTGTGAAACAATTTTTTTCTCCAAATATAACAAGGAATAACCCCTTACAAGGTGGCCAACGGAGTGCCAAACATCTTGTATAGAACGTCATTCAAACGCGATTATCTCGAAATGTACTTTACGGTCCCCATAATCTTCGGTAAAACGGCTCAACCAATTTATTTTATATAGGTTTTCTCCTTCTCTACGTAGGATTTTTTTTTAACTTATTTTTCTTATCAAGCCGGAAAGATCGATAATTAAGGTTAAAAACTGAAAATAAAGTTCAATCGGCCGCCATTTTGTGAATTTTTTTTCAAAAACCCCTACGTAGGGAATGGCATCATACTTAACATATTGACATTTTTGTTTTGGTTCAACCGCCTGCATGTAATCGTGGAACCCGCACAGCGTGCGAGCGATGGACATTCTTTACGCCGACCCTGACAGCAGCGCCGTGGTTGATATATATTTATAAAAAAAATTATTAGCGTACCTCAACATACCTACATCTATACTTTGGAATTAAACTAATCTGGATAAAATTGACCAAATAGTTTTTGAGATACCTGATAATTTCTAAAATTCACCTAATTTTTCAGCTTTCTACTCGGATGTGTCCCATTAAAAATACAAAGTATTATAACGACGCCCACAATAACAACTTCAACTGCGCAGTCTTGGATTTAAATTATTTCCCGGCGGAAAAGTATTGTCTTGTGTACTTCATTTAGAGTAAATGGCATGACACAATAAAAGCAGAACCAGAATTTAGAAAGCACAGAATCATGTCGCACCCCAGCAAGAAAAGTGTCATAACTCAAAATATGCTTATTTTGGGGTTATGTCAGTGATAAATACCCAGCAAAAAACGTGGCTGGGGACGTTGGATACCTACTTGGCTATCTACAATGGCAAAATCGTACCCCCCTATCTTGGTGATGAAATGATAAGAATAGGGTATGAACACAAGCCATTAATGTCGCATGTATTTAGCCTCCCTACGGTACCCCCCCCAGGGTAACGCACTCACACTTATATCATTATGATGGGTACTACGAGGGGGGGGGGGGTACGTTGGTTATGAGTGTACCCGGCCATGAGCACATAGGCTGGGTTCTTTGGGAGTGACGTTGGTAACCGATGTACCCCGCCGAGGACTGAATGAGGGTGACGTTGGGGGGTACGTTGGTTACCGATGTACCCGGCCAAGACCATATAGGCTGGGTACGTTGGGGGTGACGTTGACAGCCGATGTACCTCACCGAGGACTGAATGGGGGTGACGTTGAGGGGTACGTTAGAGACCGGTGTACCCGGCCAAGACCAAATAGGCTGGGTACGTTGGGGGTGACGTTGGTAACCGATGTACCTCGCTGAGGACTGAATGGGGGTGACGATGGAGGGCACGTTGGTTACCGATGTACCCGGCCAAGACCAAATAGGCTGGGTACGTTGGGGGTGACGTTGGTAACCGATGTACCCCGCCGAGGACTGAATGGGGGTGACGTTGGGGGGTACGTTGGTTACCGGTGTACCCGGCCAAGACCAAAAAGGCTGGGTACGTTGGGGGTGACGTTGGTAACCGATGTACCCCGCTGAGTACTGAATGGGGGTGACGATGGAGGGCACGTTGGTTACCGATGTACCCGGCCAAGACCAAATAGGCTGGGTACGTTGGGGGTGACGTTGGTAACCGATGTACCCCGCCGAGGACTGAATGGGGGTGACGTTGGGGGTACGTTGGTTACCGGTGTACCCGGCCAAGACCATATAGGCTGGGTACGTTGGTGGTGACGTTGACAGCCGATGTACCTCACCGAGGACTGAATGGGGGTGACGTTGAGGGGTACGTTAGAGACCGGTGTACCCGGCCAAGACCAAATAGCCTGGGTACGTTGGGGGTGACGTTGGTAACCGATGTACCTCGCTGAGGACTGAATGGGGGTGACGATGGAGGGCACGTTGTTTACCGATGTACCCGGCCAAGACCAAATAGGCTGGGTACGTTGGGGGTGACGTTGGTAACCGATGTACCCCGCCGAGGACTGAATGGGGGTGACGTTGGGGGGTACGTTAGTTACCGGTGTACCCGGCCATGGGCAGATAGGCTGGTGACGTTGGTAACCGATGTACCCCGCCGAGGACTGAATGGGGGTGACGTTGGGGGTACGTTGGTTACCGGTGTACCCGGCCAAGACCAAAAAGGCTGGGTGACGTTGGTAACCGATGTACCCCGCTGAGTACTGAATGGGGGTGACGATGGAGGGCACGTTGGTTACCGATGTACCCGGCCAAGACCAAATAGGCTGGGTACGTTGGGGGTGACGTTGGTAACCGATGTACCCCGCCGAGGACTGAATGGGGGTGACGTTGGGGGTACGTTGGCTACCGGTGTACCCGGCCAAGACCATATAGGCTGGGTACGTTGGGGGTGACGTTGACAGCCGATGTACCCCGCCGAGGACTGAATGGGGGTGACGTTGAGGGGTACGTTGAAGACCGGTGTACCCAGCCAAGACCAAATAGGCTGGGTACGTTGGGGGTGACGTTGGTAACCGATGTACCCCGCCGAGGACTGAATGGGGGTGACATTGGGGTGCGTTGGTTACCGGTGTACCCGGCCAAGACCAAATAGGCTGGGTACGTTGGGGGGTGACGTTGGTAACCGATGTACCCCGCCGAGGACTCAATGGGGGTGACGTTGGGGTGTACGTTGGTTACCGGTGTACCCGGCCAAGACCAAATAGGCTGGGTACGTTGGGGGTGACGTTGGTAACCGATGTACCCCGCCGAGAGCTCAATGGGAGCGACGTTGGGGGTACGTTGGTTACCGGTGTACCCGGCCATGAGCAAATAGGCTGGGTACGTTAGGGGTGATGTTGGTAACCGATGTACCCCACCGAGGACTGAATGGGGGTGACGTTGGGGGTACGTTGGTTACCGGTGTACCCGGCCAAAACCAGATAGGCTGGGTACGTTGAGGTTGACGTTGGTAACCGATGTACCCCACCGAGGACTGAATGGAGGCTACACGTCTCAAACACTTTTGCAAATTCTTCACACTGCCCGCACATTTAACACAACCTGTAGGAATTATCATGGGAAACAATCTTTAAAATGAATAACAAAAAGTCCAATCATATTCTTCTTCAAAGTTATTATTAATTTATATTTAAGCTATCGGGTCGGATATCACGATAACTCCAAAACGCCTCGGACTGGGATCTTGAAGTTTTTAAAGATTGATGATGTTATTATTATTATCATTCAAGATTTGTTTTTCTTTTCTGCCTGCTCTTTTGCGCCTTCAGTCGTCCTCTGCATTTCTGCAATTCCAATTTAAACATTGTCGCTAAGCTTATAGAATTCCTTTAATGTTTGAAGTGGAAATTGGGCCGGAGTTTCGCGAGTTGTTCCGAACACCGCATTTTCAATACGACTGTGGCGCCCATTCACTGAATCTAAACTAGCCTTGATGAAATCTAAACTAGTGTTGAATTCAGCCCTCATCTTCACCAACATACTCATTAACGTGGTGCCATTGTCTGTTTCTGCCGGTGTTTTTTTTGTGATGGCTGTGGTTGATTGGGGTTCGTTGGTTGATCCGGTATAGGCGCACTACATCCAAATGGAGTATACCCCGTCAATCGAAGTTTATTTATTCCTTCTTCTGAAATAGAAACAATAAAATTTAATAGAATACTATGCACTACTAAATTATAATTACACATACGTTGTAATGGCTGCGCAATCTCCGTGTCCTCACCGTCACTTGCAACAGACTCCGGTGTAGGCTCCAAACCTATAAATCTTATGAAAGTAATTTCTTTGAAGTACTGAACTCGACATGTTTCTACTTACAATCATTATATGCGACGACATGGCAGGTTCTTCTAATCTGATACTTATAAAATTCATTCATTTATGACTCCATTTTGACGATACTTATGTAGCAATGGTGTAAAGTTAACTTTTTGTAATTTTATAACTTTACTAAATATTTGAATAAAAAGAATTATATATAAAGAAAATATTATTATATTTTTATTTTCTTAAAATTATTTCCGATAATTAGAATCAATTTATAAATAGTAAATATCCGTTAATAATTGGATGCTAATAAGTTCGAATATTTTATGTAACTGACTTTACAAATTTTATTTTTATTTATTTACATTTTTGTGTATACTTTGTTTATGTTTTATTATAAAGTGTTTTTATGTAAAGTGAAATGTATTTTTGAAATTGTGTGTGTGTGTTGTGTAACTACGCCACATTTACTCCCCCTCTAGTGATGAGGTCACGTAAAAATTTTAATCTGGGGCTGTAGTTCGAAATTAACTGTCTTTTTATTATTATTCAATTTAGTTTTAACTAGTAAATTATCATTGTTTGGAAACGTTAAGTTTAAGTTATTATTCAAAAAATTATGGGCATCTATCTGTGAAGTGAAACTGTTGTGTTCAACGAAAGCTGCCTTAATGCGATCAATCGCAACTTCCTGACCTTTTCCTCGAATTTCAATGACAAACGTTGAGGGTTTCCTCTTTAAAACAATATAAGGACCGCTATGAGGTGGTGTTAAAGGTGGGGAAACCGCATCGTTACGAAGAAAAACATGAGAACACGTTTCAAGATCTTTTTGAACGAAATTTTTCCTACCGGAATTATGATTCGAAGTGTTTACCGGCTTAAAATCAGTAAAAATAGATTTGAGGATTTTGACATAATCGGTTTGAGGAACCTCTTTAGTGGATTCGTTAAAAAATTCTCCCGGTAACCGTAAGGTGGTACCGTAAACTAACTCAGAAGGAGTTGCGTTTAAATCTTCTTTAATGGTCGAACGATGACCTAAAAGTATTGTCGGTAAACAGTCTACCCAGTCGTTTGCATTGTTGCATTTGAGTGCGGATTTAATAGTTCTATGCAAACGTTCAATCATTCCGTTACTTTGTGGATGGTAGGAAGTCGTTCGATAGTGTTTAATGCCTAATGCCCCTGATAGACGGTCACTCGAAACCGTCAATGCATTGCCACTCTGACGTCAAAATTACGTAGAATCTGATCACAAAGTGTGAGTGTCAATGCATTGACGGTTTTGAGTGACCGTCTAATACTAGCATAAGATCTTGGTCAACTCTTTAAATAAGATAGATTCAAATTGTCTACCGCGATCAGTCGTAATGTTACGGGGAATTCCAAATCGAGAAATCCAACCAGACATTAGTGCTTTAGCAACTGTTTCAGTGGTAATGTCGTTGATGGGAATTATTTCCGGCCATCTTGTGAATCGATCAATGCAGGTGAGGCAGTAATTAAAACCTCGAGATGTTGGAAGAGGTCCAACAAGATCGATATTTATGTGTGCAAAACGTTCATCTGGAACTAAAAAGGTAGCTAAAGGTCGTCTATTATGTCGACTAACTTTAGCTTTCTGGCAGTTAATACACTGTTTTGCCATTAATTTGCAATCTTTGTTAATACCAGGCCATACAAATCTATCGGTAATAAATTTTGTCGTAGATTTGATACTTGGATGATTGAGGTTGTGCAAAAGATTAAAATAAACTTTCCTGATCTTTAATGGAAACGGACGTTTTTTATTGAATGAAACATCACAATAAATTTGGAATTTAGTTCCTGGTATATTCAGAAGTTGTAGATTCAAAATTAATTTGCTGTCATTCAATATAACATAAGCTGTCCATATTTTGTTCGATTTCTAGTTGTTCGAAATTGATGGTGTGAATATCGGAAACCTCAGGGTTTTGAATTCGGGAAAGCATATCAGCGATAAAATTATCTTTACCGGAAATGTAACGAATATCGGTTGAAAATTGTCCGATGAAATCAATGTTTGGAAAAAAATACGAGTGGCTCTTGGACATCATCAATTACTTGATGTAATGTAGCGCCAACTCGGAAATTAGATGCATAAACAAAAATATTGAGTTTGATAAATTGTCTCAAATCTTTAGCGGTTTGAGGTAAATCAATGTTCATGATTGTATCGACTTTTGTAGAAATTGGTCGTATGCCGGTTTCGTTGATTGTGTATCCGAGGAAGTTTATTTCATTTTTCCCGAATTCACATTTGGATACGTTTATCCTGAGTCCGTATTCGCGAAAACGTTCGAAAACAATTTGTAAATGTTGCATGTGTTCGGCATGAGTTCTAGAAGAAATTTGAACATCATCCAAATATTTGAAAACAAAAGGTAAACCGATTAAAACTTGGTCAATGAAACGTTGAAATGTTTGACCAGCATTACGTAAACCAAAAGGCATTCGTACGAATTCAAATAAACCAAAAGGTGTTACAATAGCTGTCTTTTGAATATCTGAACACCTGTTAAATTTTTATTATCTTTATTATTATAGTTTGTTGGCAAAGTTAAATCGTGAAAGTTCTGCAATAATTTTTCATAATCATTATTGAAAAATATTGAGTTATCTGAAGCCAAAGTAGTAATATTAATTTCGTCAGAAGTTATTGATTCAACTGAACCGGTTATTTTGATATTGGTAGTTGAATCTATTAATTTGCGTCGTTTGAGGTCGACTATTAGATTAAAATGTTCCAAAAAATCAGCTCCAATTATAGGTTTAGTAACGTCAGCGATCGTGAAAAGAAATTGAAAATCACGACGTGGACCTAGGGAAACTGATAACGTTTTTTGCCCATAAGTTTTAATCTGCGAACCATTAGCTGCGTATAGAATATTCAAAGGGGAAATAGTAAGTAATTTGTCCTTTGAATTATGTGGTATAACTGATAAATCAGATCCTGTGTCGATTAAAAATCGAAGGTTGGATGACTTATCTGTAATACATAATAAACGGCTATTAATGATTGCTGCAGTTTCTGCCGCGGAAGAAACTTGCAGAATTAGTTTTTTTGGTTCGATTTAAAGGTGGCGAAAAATTTGCAAGGTTCGATACATTTACGAGCTTTGTCTTGAAAAGTGAAATGGTACCAGAATTGATCAGATTCAGGAGGTGAATTGTTAGTGAAATTTTTGACTTGTGAATTATTCCGGGAAAGGCTGCGAGGACGAGAGCGAGATTGTTGTAATTGCTCGACTTGTCTTGTTAAAGTCGATATTGTGTCCCGATTACCATTAATGTGCTCACATAGTAACGTACATGTGGCAGTAAGTGTAGACAATTGATCTTTAAGTAGAGAAAATTCCTCGACAGAAACACTATTTATTTGAGATCCCGAAACGTTGTAATGATTTGTATTATTCAAAATATTGACATTAACATTGTTTTGTTCAATGTCTATGTCGTTTTCTTCACTTTCGTTAATATATCTTATATTTGCTGTTTGAGATCTTGTTAACGGCATATTTGGAGAATTTAAAATAGGCATGAGAAAAATAAGAAGATGAGAAAAATAAGAAGATGAGAAATGAGGATTTGAGATTCAAGGAATGAGAAATTAAAGTTCGAGGAAATGGTAGGTTTTCGTTGCAACATTTTTTGTGGAACACAGCACCTTCAAATAATTCACTTTCGAAAAACTCACTTAATTCACAAATAATTCACTTCAACTCGACCGAAAAGAAAATATATGCGACCGGTAATATTATTTAATTTAAAATATCTAATTTATATTTATATATGTTTATATTTGAAAAGTGTTGATATGTTAATTGTGAAATGTGTTAATTTGTACAATTTTTAGTTAAAATTTTTACTGCGAGTATATAATGCATCTACAGATGTTTTTTCAAGATTTGGAACCGTGATCACGTTATATTTCTTCCAAATGTACTCTCCGCCAGTATCTACTTTTTTCCCGAATTCAACTTTCTTATCACTAAAATGTATTGGAAATGCCCTTCAAAATGTTTTAAAAAAGGCCTGCACTCAGTTGCCTGTAAATGCACACGCACAGCGTAGCAGGTATAATAAAAAGTATAATTTACCTACAAATCTGTAAGTAAATTACGCAGAGAATCGGGAAAGGATATTTTACCTTGTTCCGTGCGTTCAAGATTTGGAATTTCCGCATGAAGTGTGAAATGCAACAGAGGTTTCATTATGCCATCCCGGCATCGGCTTAGCCGGACCATAACATTTTAGATAAATAAAATGATCCTTTCATAATAACATTACATGGTAAAGAAAGGATTTTAATAATTAGACCGCCTGCTGTAAACATTTTATAGGTGGCCGGACCTAGCATCAGATCAGAGCTTGTTCCTTTCTTACTTGACCTAAAATTCTTGAATGTAAATGTAAATGTTTTTTTTTTGCGTTTTGGTACAGTGACCACAAACCATTGACCAAGGCCTTGTTCACCAAGACAGAGCGTAGTCCGAGGCAGGCGAGGCACTTGGATTATATCGCACAATTTACGAATGATATCCAACACATTAAGGGGCGCGATAATGTCGTAGCCGATTGCCTCTCGCGCATATCAGACGATACTATATCGGGGGTTAGTCTTCCTGCGCTCACCGTGAACAATCTGCAAAGCTCTCAAGTCGCAGACGCTGAACTAAAAACGTTCCAAGCGTCAGACAAACGCAAAAGTTCAACATTCACGCTAGAACAACGATCGTTTCCAACGCTGAACGATCCCCTGTGGTGTGAAACAGGCACTGCTAACGTTCGCCTATATGTCCCTCTGGTTCTTCGGAAGGTAGTTTTTGATAGCCTGCATTCGCTCGCACATCCGGGGATCAGAAATTCTCGAAAGGTCATATAAGATAGATATTTCTGGCCGAGTATGAATTCAGACATAAAATTATGGACACAGACGTGCATACCCTGTCAGCGCAGCAAAGTCACAAGGCATACAAAAACTCCACTTCAAAGCTTTGAAATGCCCACCGATCGATTCGAACATATCCACATGGATATTGTCGGTCCACTACCGATCTCCAATGGCTTCTCTTACATCCTCACGTTAGTCGATCGTTTCACACGCTGGCCTGAAGCCTATCAGATCAAAGATATCACAGCAGGAACAGTGGCCAAGACATTCATTGGTGAATTCATGAGCCGTTTTGGAGTTCCTTCGTGAATTACCACTGACAGAGGATCCCAGTTCGAGTCGAAATTGCTATCCGAAGTGAACAAAATCATTGGCACTCACCGAATTTGTACGACTGCCTATCACCCTCAGGCAAACGGCATGGTAGAAAGGTTTCATCGGCAACTTAAGGCTGTCTTGAAATGCCGTGAAACCCAAGCTCGATGGAGTGATGATTTACCGATCATCTTACTCGGCATACGCGCAGCATTCAAGGCAGACCTCAACTGCTCACCAGCAGAATTGGTGTACGGTAAAACGCTGAGACTGCCTGGAGAGTTTGTCTCAGACTCTAGCTCTTCTAACATCGATGATCCCTTACCATTCATATCAATTTCGCGAGAGGATGAGTAAACTCAAACCGTGCGATACGCGAAACCCCAATTCGACTTCCTACGTTCCAAAAGCTCTGGAAGATTGTAAACAAGTATTCTTTAGGGTCGAGGGAACTAAACCTGGGCTTCAACCACCGTATGAAGGGCCTTACGAGGTAATACGAAGGCTGCGAAAAATTGAAAATATAAGGCTTTCCGGTGAATACTGTTAAATTTATTTTGTGTGACGTTTCGGACTCGACTGAGTCCTTTATCAAACTGTACTGTGAAAACATTCATCAAAAATTAAAATCTGCGAAAAATGTTTGTAATACGCATGAACGGCAAAGACGTTTCCGTTTCCACCGATCGCGTGAAACCAGCTTTTGTACTAGAATATAACGAAGAAAGCATAGAAAAAGGAGGAGTACGTTTCACTTTAGTCGTATAAACTTCAAATCACATATGTTGGATTTTTTTTTTCTCTTGACTTTTTATTTTCATTTTTATTCTTATTTTATTTTTCATTTCTTACTCTTAAAAAATAAAACTCATCACGTCTCCGACTGAGGGGAAGGTGATGTAGTGATCATCTTTTTGAACTTTGAAACGTGAATTTTTAATGTTACACACGGACGGACCCTGAACATAACTGACAACAACTAGGGCAACACTTATCTGTAATTGTACCATTGTGAATTTTTTAGTCGTAAGTAAATTTAAACGCTTGTGAATAAATTTCAATTGAATCTCGACCGCCGTCCAGAGTGGACCTGTTTCATTTAAAAGTACCTGCTCGACAATACAACCCTGCAATACAACGACGGCGCATCGAACACCGTGGCTTATACACTTTGCAGTGTGCCAGGTACGTGAGAAGTAAAATCGAGGGACTCCGGTGTCAAACAGCGATTAGGAGCCTCAACGACGGAGCATCTAATACTGTGGCTTACACACTTCGCAGTGTGCCAGGTTAGGAGCCCCACAAACACTACTGTGTGTATATGCAAATCAACTAGAGAAGAAATTCTGATGAAAAAAAAATTCGAATATCCATCGGTGTTCGGAAGGGGCGGCATTAAAAATGGTCAGAAAAATGGAACGCATATATTTTCACGATTTTCTTCATATCTGCTAGGTCTTCCCAAACATTGAATTCGTTTTCATTCTACGGATTCTTCATATAAATACTAAGAAAGTGTTTCCAAGATTTGGTGGTGTAAAGGGATTGTATACTTTTTCATGAATTTTACCAATTTTAAAGATCTGATCAGATATCGAATATCTTTTCACTTCCACGGGCTTGTTTACAAATCACAAAGAACAAGAAAAAATATAAAATCCATGTGAAGCTGTTGCGATCATAATTCAACGTTGCGATGAATTGTGATCGCTTCAGCTCCACTGCGACCAACTTCACGGCAAACGAGTAGGGGAAGTTGAGCGACGCGAGTTGGAGGACATTTTTTTTGGCAAGTCACGCGAGGTCGAACGGTTTTTTTTTTTTTGGAAAAAAAGAACTTTTTTCGAAGGTAGACTGAAAATACGGGTCCGGAAGCGGTGCGATTGTTGAAGAAATCGCAAGTTACGAGTCCGCGTTCGTTGTACAAGTGGAGTTCGCGAAAAACAAAAAAAAAAGAGTGTCGATCGTATAGCGAGTTTTGCCAATTTTGTGGCCCGTTTCGGTAAAAACAAGGCTGAAATGGCCATAACGCGGTAATTCGTCTGCCATATGCCGTTCGTACGGAGCTAGCCGCTTGGAGGTGTCGTGTGTGTTTGGCGGCGGGGTAGAAAATTTTCCCTAATTGCGCCTGCGATAAACTTCCCGGTCGCATTTTGGGAGAATACAATACAATGCAATACGCTATACATGCGGATTTTGGTTTTCTCGACGCGACTTACAATCAACGCAAGTGTTAGTTGGGTTTGTTCGATTCGATTCGATTCGCCAGTGATTTGGATCGGGGCTATCGCTTGGGGTTCCCGACGGCGTTCGGATTTGAAAATAATGACGCGACGGCTGAGACGATCGGGCGGTCTGAATATGTTTTATTCAACGAATCATATATTCTGCCGGGAAATGTCCAGCCAGTTTACAATTTAACCATGAAAATAGAAAAAAAAAGAAACTACAAAAATCGTCGCTCGTAGATTGTGGATGTATCGTTTCGCTTATGACAAAAAAATTTGACATTACATTCAACGCAATTCGAAAAGTCGCTAGCACATCGCAAGCGCTGAGATCGTAAATCAAACCAAACCCTGACTTGTGCGTAGTGGATATGCTCCTTTGTTATTTTTGAGAGTATTAGGATCGACCTGACATTGTAAAATAATATTGCTACTGCTGTTGTGCCCGCGAAACATTTTTTTTTCTCCGGGCTCTGGTTTTGTTAGTGTTGCGCGGCGGTTTTGCTGTTTTGTATAGAAACGTTAGAAGTAATTTATAGGCTCGAATTTGTTTCGAATCGAACGATGAGTCCATCGTAGATCGCGTAAAAAAAAAAAAGTACGAATGACCCTGAGAGTAGTTGACTGAAGAATTACACTTCATAAGCGGCGTATTGCAAACTTAAGGAAATAATAGAATTCTGTTTCGACTTCTATGCTTTTACAAGCAAGACAAATCGTGCGAACCACATGACAACGATGTGGTAAACGTTTAAAAGTGGAATCAACCTGACAAATAGGATGAATGTTTTCATTTTGGTTGATATTTTTTTTTGGGTTTTGATCTAAAACGTACCACTATAAAAAAAAAAAAAAATTGTTTTGGCGCCGATCACTTCTAAAATGCGGACTGGTATCGGCTGTAATTATGGCTGTATCATGATTTGAGTCGAACTCGTTATTCGACGAAGCGGGTATGTAAAAGGAAATATGCGTGCAATGGCACTGTAATTGAGCCTCTTGAATGCGTTAAAGGAATTAAATAGCGAACGAATGAACGAATTATAAAAAAATTAAACATAAAAATAAATGAAATGAATTTAAGGCTCCATGAGTTCGGTGTGAAAATTCTATATTCTATTTTGATTTTTCGTTCTTGAGAGGGGAAAAGTCAATTTAAATCGTTTTTCGTTCGTTTATTTTCGTTGTTCGCCGTTTCAGTCATGAATCGAATGGCTCCTGTGTTCATCGTCTTTATATGCGGGAATATGACGAAGTCAGAATCGGCGTGGAAACTACAACAGCATGAGTGGGGGAAGTATTATCGGTTTGGCTTTATGCTTCGTTGCTTCGTCTTTACCGTCGTGCAACACTCAATATCGCAAATCCTGCACTGGTTTCCTAGTCAGGGTAAGTACGAATAAGCCAAAAGAAAAATAAGGAAGAAAAATTTGGCGTGGACAACACGTCTGCATCGTTCGCTGTCTAGCAGCGAATTAACTTTGAATTTACAGAAAAAATAGTGTTATAGGTTTTCAAATTATTTCAAAGGCATAACTATTGAAAATCAATAATATTTTCATTGATTTATCTTCTAGAAATACCATTTAATTATACTATCTATAATACTTTTCAATGAAATGCGGTCTTCTTATGTAATTCTTGCCATGAAAATCGTGAAAAATTGCTTCAGTTTGACTTCATATATTATTAACAAAAATGAAAATATCTTAAAAATTTTTTAATACAAGTCCTTCTTTAAGGTTTTTTCTAGCATTATATTAAAGAAAATGACATTATATTTATTCAAGAAATAGGAAATATCAGTTCAAAAAATTCGAATTTACGCATTTTAAAAAACGTTCAAGGGTTGTTGTTCTAATAGCACTTTTTCCAAATACAGTTTTGAAATTCTTCTTTATACAAGTCTTAGTTTACATACCATCTAATAAAGTGGTGTAATTTTATTCCGTTTTACTTTATTATTTTAATAATTAAGTATTGTGATTGATTTTTTAAAAAAAAAAATTTGCTACCCTCATAATTTTTATTTTCACGTTTCATAACTAGTAGACGCGAAAAAAGCAATAAAAATTTTCAGTCCGTCTGTCCGCCGTACGCCGTACGGAAGATCGTTTGGAGGCTCGTAGCTGCCAAACGCTTTGAGATATTAAATTGAAATTTTTTTAACGAATAGACGGGGTAGGCGCCTTGAAGTGACCAAATTTTTAGAGGTGGGGGTGTGAGGGGGAAGGAGGGGGAAGTGTTTTAGACCGAAAATTTTGGTTTCCAGATCTCAGTAACCCCTAATGTTAGGAAGCTGAAACTTGGAATTTCTATAGAGCTCTAATAGTTGACCCATTTGCAGAAAAATTGTCAATATTGATCAAGGGGTGTGGGAGTGGGGGGAAATGTAATGCGTCCGAAACCCAAAAAAGGCGAGATAGACACATTCTAAAATCCATATCTCCTAAACCGTTAATGGCACACTATTCAAACTTGAAAAATATTTGTAGTTATACTAGGAGAACAGAATGAAGAAAAATTTTGGGTGGGGGAAGTTGTGTATGGAGGTGGGGGGTGAAAAACTTAAGATTACGATATCTCATGAACCAATTGCTCTAGAAAAATAAAATTTGGTTTGGGTTTAAAGGTTGACAAATTAAGATTGATCAAAGTAAAGTTTTTTAAGTGGAAGGTGGAGCATAGAAGTGGAGGGGATGAGAATTTTTCAAATCAGACACATTTCATATCTCAAGAACAGTTTAAGATAGATGCTTAGCATTTTTACCAGAAGTAGCGCTAATTAAACCCGAGTAGGGAAAAAAGTTTTGGGGTTGTGGGTGTAGAGGGGGAGGGTGAAAAGGAAAAAGTTCCGATGCTTATATCTTGAGAACCTGTAATGATATAAGCCTTAAACTTGATATTTAGATAAAGCTATAGTAGCGGAATGTTGGAAAAATATAATTTTTTTTAGGGGTAGTATGCTACGGGGGTAGGGGGTGTTTTTCCTAACTATTAAACGGTTCATGCTAGAAAGTTGAAACTCGGTGTGTATATGTAAATCAACTAGAAAAGTAATTGTGATAAAAAAAATTTGAATATTCATTGGCGTTCAGAAGGGGGGGGGGGGGGGCAACAAAAAATATTTGTGCATATAATAAATATAAAATGCATATATTTTCACGATTTTCGTCATATCTACTAGGTCTTTCCAAATATTGAATTCATTTTTATTCTACGGATTCTTCGTATGAATACCTAGAAAGTGTTTTCAAGGTTTTTTGAAATTCGACCCTTAAGGGTAGTGTGGTACAAGTGGGAGGTGTTTTTCCTATCTATATCTATTGGCGTTCAGAAAGGGGGCAAAAAAATTATCTGTGAAAATAGAATGCATATTTTACCACGATTTTCGACATATCTACTACCTCGTCCCGAATAATGAATTTAATTTTATTCTATGTATTCTCCATATGAATACCAAGAAAGTGTTTTCAAGATTTTCTGAAAATTGATCCCTAAGGGGGTGTAATGTGATTGTGTACTTTTTCATAAACTATTCCATATCTCTCAGATAACTTCCATGATCTTGTTCTTTTTGATAGGTTTTCAGTCACATAGTAGCCTACACCGCATTTCAGAATTGAACGCGTTCCTAACTTCTGCCGGAAAAATAATAAAGTTACGCCCAGATTGTTGGCAGATTTTTTTGTTGCCATTAACGTGAAATATTGACAAGAAAACAGTCATCAATCATCAAAATCGCATTTAACGTGCACATGGAGCCTTAATATAAATGAATTGTTACACATAATTAAAATAAAATAAATCGGATAAATTTTTGCACAATAAAAATGAATTAAACTTTAAAAACAAAAATACAATGAATTAAAATATAAGAAAAATTAGAAATTAAAATAAAATACATGACATGACGAAGACAGACACAGACGAAATAAAAGAATAAATTTAAATAATAAATTAAAATAAATAAAATAAAATAACATAATTCAACACCACATCAATATTTTTATTTTGCTTTTACATTATCTTTTTTGCTTATTTTTTCTGGTTTTTTCAGATTTTGTCGTTAGTTTTACTCTATTATATTAATAACAAAGTATTTTTATCGACTTTTTAAAAAAAAAAAAATTTGCTACCCTGAAATTTTTTTTTATACGTTTTATGACTAATAAACGCCAAAAAAGCAATAAAAATTTTCAGTCCGTCTGTGCTCCGTACGCCGTACGCCGTACGCAAACTCGTTTGAGGAATTATAGTTCCCAAACCCTATGAGCTATTAAATTGATTTTTTTTTCTGAATAGACATGGTAGACCTCTTGAAGTGAGAATTTTTTCAGGGGTGAGGGTGCGAGGGGGAAGGTGGGGGAAGCGTTTTAGACGAAAAATTTTGGTTTCTAGATCTCAGCAACCGCTAATGGTAGAAGGCTGAAACTTAGAACTTCTATAGAGCTTTGATAGTGGACCCATTTGCAAAAAAATTGCTGATATGGGTGAAGGGGTGTGGGAGTGGAGGGGGAAATAATGCGTCCGAAACGCAAAAAAGTAGAAATCGCCACATTCTAAAATCCATATCTCCTAAACCGTTAATGGCAAGTAATTAAAACTTAACAAATGTCTGTAGTTATACTAGGAGAGTCGATTGAAACAAAATTTTTTGGTGGGGGTGGTGGCGTGCGGGGGTGGGGGTTGAAATGGTAAAGACTACGATATCTCACAAACCAATTGCACCAGAAAAACAAAATTCGGTTTGGGTATAAAGCTTGATAAATAAAGATTGCTCAAATAAAAATCTTTGAAGAGGGCGGGGGAGCATAGAAGTGGGGGGATAAGAATTTTTCAAATATATCACTTTTCATATCTCAATAGCAGTGTAAGATAGATGGTTCAAATTGGAACTAGAATTAGGCCCAATAGAACCCTAGTAGGTAAAAATAAATTTAAAGGTGGGGGTGTAGAGGGTGAGGGTGGGGAAGGGTGAGAAGGAAAAAGTTCCGATGCTTATATCTTAAGAACTTGTAATGATATAAACCTTAAACTTCGTATTTGGATAGAACTATATTAGTGGCATAGTGGAAAAATAAAATTTTTATTAGGGGTAGCATGGTGCGAGGGTGGGGGGTGTTTTTCCTAACTTTTGAACGGCTTATGCTAGAAAGTTGAAACTCGGTACATATATGTAAATCAACTAGAAAAGTAATTCCGATAAAAAAAAATTTCAATATTCATTGGGGTTCAGAAAGGGGGGGCGGCAGAAAAAAATGTCAGTAAAAATAAAATGCATATATTTTCACGATTTTCGTCATATCTACTAGGCCTTTCGAAATATTGAATTCATTTTTATTCTACGGATTCTTCATATGAATACCTAGAATATGTTTTCAAGATTTTTTGAAATTCGACCCCTAAGGGGGTGTGAAGTGGTTGTATACTTTTTCATAAATTCCACCATATCTCTCAGGTCTGATCAGATATCGAATATCTTTTCACTTCCACAGGCTTGTTTAATAATCACCTATTCTTAAGTTTTTTTCTTTTCCAACCTCTAGACCGCATCCCGGAATATGACCCAATTATATAATTTATATATTACACTCTATTCTAACCGTTTCCCGAACTTTTTGCTAGGTTTTCAGTCACATAGTAACATACACCGCATCCCCGAATTAAACACGTTCCGAACTTCTGCCGGAAAAATAATAAAGTGGCGCCCAGACTGTTGGCAGATTTTTTTTTGCTTTCCGCGCTTATTTTAGGAATGTTTTTTTCTTATTATGAAGATGATTAAAGGCTAAGAAGGCCATATAAAATGAACCCGAGCGTTTAGCTCCTTCGCCCCGAACCTCTATAAGGGGCCACGACGCTAAAATGTTTTAAGGACAGTCGTGGCTGAGGTAGGGTGGGCAGAGCAGGGCGCCAACAACACCAGAGTGCCCTGACAAGTCGCGCAACTCCACCGCTTCTTGGTCTTTCACGACCTATTGGGAAAATAGTCCCATTTTAAATACCCTGGAGTAAGCCGACACGAAATTTTTGTTGTCTAGGTCTAGGGTTTATGGTCTGAAGTAGAACAAGAACCACCCCACACTGCCGTAGCTAGTCCCGGCCGCCAGCAAGCATGTCGCTTCCGGTCTACTTCAGCCACCAATTCAGACGTAGGAGGAATTGGCCCATTCAGTCCCGAACCTTTACCCATCCTTCAATTATTTTGACTTTTTCAAGTCAGAATAATTTTTCCAAGGCCTCAAACTCAACAGCAGTGGCGTAATTATTCTTGCGGGACCCTATTCTAACCGCTTGCCAAACTTTTTGTTCGTTTCTCAGTCATATAGTCACCTACACCGTATCTCAGAATTGAACACATTCCGAACTTCTACCGAAAAATAACAAAGTTGCACCCAGACTGTTGGCAGATTTTTCGTATCAATACGTAATGAAGCGTGTAAAAAAAAATTTCAGGGTAGAAT
Source organism: Beris chalybata (assembly GCA_949128065.1). Classification (NCBI taxonomy): domain Eukaryota; kingdom Metazoa; phylum Arthropoda; class Insecta; order Diptera; family Stratiomyidae; genus Beris; species Beris chalybata. The sequence continues at coordinate 61,479,393 of OX421895.1, read as the reverse complement.
TTTTTTTTTAAAAACATACTGCAGTCACGATCGGCTGCAAGCCAATCGTATAATAGTCTAGATGATACAGAACTCCGATCGATATTGAAGTTGGGGATGAAAAAGTATTACGTGTGTTCATGTTGTATGTCATTCATTAAGGAGTCCCATTAAATTGCTACTTAAAACTAAAAGACAATGTTCACAGTTTAATTTCATATCTTGAACTGAAAAAAGTATCCTTTTTGAAGGACTGTCATATGGGAGGCGGAGCCAAGGACTCACTCGATTTCTTACAAATTCATCCTTTTCCTTGGAACCATTCAAAAATTAATGTGTACAAAATTTCAAATTTTTAGTTTGAAGCGTTCAAAAGTTATCGAAAAATATTGTTGAACACCTGTCTTAAGGATTTTGTTGTATTTAAGGTACCAGAAGGAGTAAAAGGATTTCGCTGACTAGTAAACTCGAACTTTGTTTTCACTCAAATCTAATTTGTACAAAATTCTGAATTCATAGCTAAACGATTACTTGAGTTATAGTGAGTTTCGTAAATTAAGTGAAGTAATTTTTACAGGATATTTGTATGGCAGCCCCTCGAAGGACTATTAAGATTTTCTTCATAATCATACAGTTAGCTCCAACTCTTGGAAAAATAACACATACAAAATTTCAAAGTCGTAGCTTAAATACTTATGTAGGTATCGGCCAATATTCTTGAACTAGTGTTTCAAGGATTTTTTGTATGGAAGGTACCAGAAGGAGTTAAAGGATTTCACTGACTAGTAAACTTGAACTTCGTCTTCACTCGAAACTAATTTCAATAAAATTCTGAATTCGTAGCTTAAAGATTACTTAAGTTATAGTGAGTTTCGTAAATTAAGTGAAGTAATTTTTACAGGATATTTGTATGGCAGCCACTCGAAGGACTATTAGGATTTTCTTCATAATCATACAGTTAGCTCCAACTCTTGGAAAAATAACACATACAAAATTTCAAAAACGTAGGTAAAGCCCTTCTGAAGCTATCGACCAATATTCTTGAACACGTGTTTTAAGGACACTTTGTATGGTAGCTACCCGAAGGAGTAGGTCGATTTTGCCCGTTAACGAACTTAGCCTTACAAATTCAACCAAACACCCAGATTCAAAATTTCAAGAGCCTAAGTGAAGGCGTTCTTGAGTTATCGTGCTAACGGACAGACAGACGGACGGACGGACGTCAAGCGGATTTGAGGTTTTTGGCCGAGGCTTGGTTCTATGCGTCACATATTTTTCGGCTGGATCAAACTTATAATACTCTATATGATTTCATCTAGAGTATAAAAAATCAATAACAATATATGTATGTACTGTTTTATTAAAATAATAAAGTGAAAATCATTAGTTGCCGCAACATAAAAAGAATAAAAGCTAAGAGTCATTTTTCATTCTCAGCACACACACATCTTGCCATACTTGCCTTTCGAATCGTGTATTCGTGTCTCGTATGCTGCAGGATTCGAAATGGAGTGGGGAACGCCGTAATCTCTTTTCTCGCAGCGAATGTAACATGAAAACAAAACCGCCAAAAAAAAATGCGACGCAAACACACTTACAGCTCGACCTCTGCGAGCGTTCTGAATGGAAAATTTGGTTGAAAAATGTAGTTTAATCGTTACAAAAATGTTGTTATGCTAACTTTTTTGAAGCTTTTTGAATTTAAGTTTCTTTAAAACGCTTTGATAAAGTAACACAAGGAAAAACTAAATAAGATATAAGCGGTTTTCATAGAAAATTTGCATTATGTCCTAACATAAGTCAAAATTTAAAATTCTAAGTTCATCCGGACTTAGATTGAATCATTCCTAATTGAATGCAATCAAAAATAATGAAAGTTTTTTCAGAAATGTTTGCAAAATCAAAAGTACCAAATTTGTGTTTTAAATTATTTCGAAAACGTACTTGACGTAATTGCTTATAACTTTTATTATAATCACAATTTCAAAAAACAATAATCATCCAGGGAAGGAAAACATATTGCTTATTATATTTGTCTAAGCAGAAAAGACCTATCTTTTGCAGCTTTGGAGATTTTGCCAAGCCAGTTTGCCTTATTTTCAACAAAAGTGTTGTTTTGGTATACACGGGCCCTTAACATAATACAAAATCATACATTAAAAATCAGTTCATATATAGAAAACTGTAGCTTCTTTTCCTTATTTTTGGACGCTCCTGTCCATGAACACATAATCACGTAAAAGTAATCTTTTAAATATTGCAACGGACTAGCGCATAGCGACTTGTACGTGCACGAAAATCTCTTCAGAGGATCTAGGTTCGAACCCGCAGTCGATCGATGTTTCCAGAATAAAACTTTAGGTACTTCAAAAATATATAACATTCAAATTGATCTAATTTGTATTAGAATAATAGCGCCGCGACGAGCGGTAAGTAAATAAAAATTAATAAAATAAAGTAAAAGGTGTGTAAGAAAAAATGAACTGAATAAAATAAAATAAACGTAGTAGAGAAGAGTTTTCTTTTTTTCTCTTTTTCTCTGTTTTATTTCGTTATTTTCGAAACTCATTGGCAACTTTTTTGATGTTTAAAAGAAGATTTAGTCAGGGCAATTTATTTGCTGTCTTAAGGTTGTTCGGTGGTTTGCTACAACGTCCTCACAGCTGCATTTTATCTCCCATTTTTAATTTTACAACGTTGTAACAACGCTGCCATGTGGTTGTTTCACTGTTCCATCGCAACCAAATTGCTGTTGAAAGTTCTGTAACAACGTTGCAAAAACCCGAATACAGAGATCTGTGTTACTTGGGATGTCTCCCCAAAAGCAGGGAGATATGATCCACCTTGTCGGGAGATTTGACCATTCCGGGACAATTCGTGAACAAATAAGAAATATAACAATTCACACAATATATATATATAATATAATACCAATATAGAGTATGGATTATTTTTAATTTGTGGTAATTTAGTATAAAATGAAAATGTACCATTTTATACTAAATTACCACAAATTAAAAAAAAAACATACATTATATTGGTATTATATGCTCTTTTCAATGAATTATTAAATCACAAAATAACAAAAAAAAAAAAAAAGTAAATAAATTTTTGCTTTTATTGTAAAGAAGCAATGCAAAATGAAACTAAAATTTCAAAATTTTCTTTACTCTTTGAGCTCTGATGTCTATATCTTTTTTAGTATTTTTGGCTATCCTGGTTGTTCAAGGACGAGTGGGTCAAATCTCCCGCTCAGCACTTTTCCGACTTTGATGCAGTGTCCCGAAAAAATACAAACAATAGAATAATAAAAGTTTGATTGCCTCAAACTGCAATAATTTATGATGCAATTAAGATCGAATGTCTGTTCAAACAACATTTTTTTTTTGCTTCTGGAACAATAATTCTCGTTTGCTTTACTGACGGCCGAAACAAATTGCCGATTATCATCTTTTTCTGTGACATGCTAGTAATCGATGCTCCGTATCGCGTGAACCTTAATTGAAGGAGATATTTGAGGTGGTTCATCTCTCCCATATGGTCAAGTATCCCGGACTCCCCCTATTACATATATGTCACATATTTTAATTTAATTGTTAATTCCGATAGGTCACTTTCATAATCGTAAATATGTGCAAGTATTTCTGAAGTGTTAATAAAGTGAAGGTTCGCTAAGTGTCCGTAAACTAACTCGAAATGTGTGTATTTTGTTTCAGGGTAGTATTGTATGCAAATCATGGATGTAACAGTATAACTGGATCGGCTGTATTACGTAAAATTCCTCCTATATGTGACACTAATTCATTTCTGACAGTTGTTTCCATCTTTAAAATTTTTTTTTTACGGTTTAATGACAATCATTTCTGACAATTGTTTTCACCACAACGTCGGAGCAAAAAAATTTCCGGGGAACAGTACGTATTTGTCTATTTTGTACGTCGCCACTATACACTTTTATTAACGCAAATAGACAACTAACACAACCAGAACCTACTAGGCAAAATTTTGCTTTCTACCGATCCAGTTTTACTAATACATCCATGATGCAAATGTATAATAGGGTATCCAAGTGTGCCATTCGTAATTGTCGCAAAAATTTTGTAAATACTCGTTTAATACTCGGTGGGGTTACGTTCGAGTGAACCGATGGTTTAAGGATGGTAAGGAGTTGACAATATGTGCTTGATATTCAGGAGTTGGCATATTTGGTTGAATAACTCGTTGGTGTATTCAGTACCTTGGTCTGTTTTTATTACTCTGCAGTGTCCGTATTTTAATATTACGTTTTCTACAATCGCTTTAGCTACTTCTTTTGCTTCTTTTGTTCTCATTGGTATGGCTATCACGTATTTTGTTAATTCGCATTGTGCGGTGACTACCGTGGTGACCAAATAAAAGTTAACACCTATAAATATGTGGTGATATTGCCTGTACATAATGATATCTGATTATAAATAAAACAAACTGGTGTTAATATATTTAATTTTAGTGTTATACTTGAAATGTATAAAACACAAAACAAAACATTTATTTATTTTGAAGGTACAGCTACTTTTATGTATTATCAGCAAAATTAGCATTTTCGCAACAAAAGTTGTTGAATTGAAAATTAACAACTATTTTGGATTCTTAACAGGAATTTGTGTGGGAAGTGTAACATAGTTACACAATACACAACACACACACAAAATTTCATAAATACATTTCCACTTTACATAAAAACACTTAACAATAAAACATAAACAAAGTATACACAAAAATGTAAATTTAAAAAAAATAAAATTGTAAAGTCAGTTGTAAAAAATAGTTTCACGTAGAAACATCAGATTATTAATAAATTCTTAATAAATCTAAAATAATTTTAAAATAAAAAATAAAATAATATGTTTCTATAAAATACAATTCTTATAAAATTTAATGAAGTTAGCGTTACATTTAGTAGTTAACCTAACAATTGGTGACCTCCGACCAGCGGTAACTTCTGTTAGGTTACTAGTAGGTAGGTAGGAGCAATATTCTTTAATTAATAGCTAAAACTAATACTTCGTGTATCCTCCGTGAGCCTTGATGACAGCGTCAATCCTTCGAGGCATAGATTTTTATCAATGTCTGACAGTATTCTATTCGATGGTCCTTCCAAGCGTCTTTGATGGCGTTTTTGAACTCCTCCTTGGTCCTTGGTCTCCGACTTGCCACTTTTCGTTTCAGTTCGGCCCAACAATTCTCGATTGGGTTCAAATCGGGGCTGTTTCCTGGCCACTCAAGTGTGGAAATTCCCCTTTCTGCGACGTATTCTTTAACCTGTTTAAAAACGTAACAATTATTTTAGGCTTTTATTTTTTTTATATTTGTATTGAACTGTTTTTTGTAAAAAACCCAAAACTTACCATACGAGCGCGATGACATGGCGCAGAGTCATCTTGATAAATCGGGTCGTAAATGACTGGGAAGAGCCTATCCATCGACGGGATTAAATGGTTGTCCATCACGCTGATGTAACTGATTTCATTCATTGATCCTTCTACTAAAGCCAAATCTCATGTGCCAAAATAGGAAATGCAACCCCAAACCATGTAACTCGGAGGGAACTTGCTTCGAGTCATTACACAGTTTTCGTGAAGTTCCTCTCCGATTCTGCGACGTACATAATGCAATTCATCCGATTGGTTCAGGCTATATTTTGCTTCATCAGTGAAAAGTACTTTCTTCCAGTCATTTTCCGAGCAAATTGGATGAGATCGGGCGAAGTTCAGCCTTGCTGTCCTCATCTTAGCTGTTAAAGTTGGTTTTTTTCGGGGTCGCCTAGCTAAAAGTCCACATAACTGTAGCCTTCGTCTAACAGTTCTGTCGCTAATCATTGTTCTAGTCGCTTCCTGGAAGTGCACGTTGACTTCCCTAGCGGTTCTTTCCCGGTCCCTTAGGCGTAAGTTCTTAAGATGTCGGTTATCTCTCGCGGTCGTCTTTTTGTTCCCAAGTTCTGTTCCTGGTTTCCGCTAAAGAGATCCTTTCGATTTTTTTTTCAAAATTTTTGACACAGTCACATGGCTACAACCAATTCTTCTGGCTATAGCTCTAGTGGAAAGCCCTTCGTTGTTTAATGCGACAATACTCACTTTTTTTTTCACTACCTAACTGTAGTGCCGTGTTTACTTATCAAAGGCTAAACTACAATAAACACTTGACAGAAGCCGACCTTGCCGCGAAACCGACAGGTAATTAACAACAAACCGACAGGTAGTTAACAACAAACCAACAGGTAACTAACCCCGCATAAAACTTTAAATATAAGACCCATAAAAATAGGGTTTTCTAGGAAATTTAGCTTTTTTTCAGAGTGTTAACTTTTATTTGACCACCACGGTATATATCTGAACCCTTCAGATATACGTAGGGGTTCTACTGTATCGATTGCTATTATATCGAAACATTTCGTCGGTGTGTCTGTTATTATAGATTTCTCTTTTGTATGCCTAGTTATTTTATTTTTATTGCATGATTCACAGTTTTGAACATGTTTCTTTACCATTTTATTCATATTTTTCCAAACGTATAGTTGTAATTTCCCGATTGTTCTTCTTATGCCCGTGTGACCTCCACGTTTGGATTCGTGATATTCACTGATTAACCTTAGTTGATCTGTTACTTTGTTCACTCTTTCCGGCGGATTATATAGTATCATTTTTATATCACTTTGCCTATGATTTTTATATATTTTATTGTGCACTTCATTATATGCTGCTATCAATTCTTTTGTTGTTATGTATTCGAAAATATTCTCTTTCATTGATAGAGCTAGTTTATGTATTTTCATACTTTTTAGTTTGGATATAAGCTTCTCCAATGCCTGACCTAAGTCTCGGTGAGGATTATCGCTGTATTCCATAACTATCCGCTTTTCAATAATTATTTTTAATTGTGGCAAATTTATTTGTACGCATTTTATATATCTTTCTTTATTCTTCACGTGAAATTCTAACTGAGGCAAGTTCCTTACGTTGGATATTGATTGTACCTGTCCACATGTAGAGTTGATCAGACTCGTTAGTGAGTGAGGTGTCCGCGTTATTATTGGTAACTTCCTTTTTCCTTAATTCTTTCTTAGTATGGCTACGGGTTACTACGTTAATGGTTTTCGGCATCATGTCTTTAAGGGTTTGTGAATCTAATTTTATTCTTGATAATGTGTCTGCATTTGTATTTATTATGCCTTGTTTGAATACTATTTGGAAATCATAATCCATTAAATCTATTCTTACTCTAGTTAATTTAGATGATGAGTTCTTATGGGTAAATAATGATACGAGCGGTCGATGGTCTGTTACAACTGTGAACTTTCTACCGTATAGGTATGGTCTGAAATGATTAATTCCCCAGTGAATTGCAAGTAACTCTTTTTCAATAATTGGTTTATTGAGTTCATGCTTGTTAAGTGAACGGCTGGCTCAAGATATCGGAACAGCTTTTCCTATTTCGCCTTGAAACTATCCAAAACTACTAATCTCAATATCAAAACTATAGAAGATCTGGACGACAAGGTGGGGACTATCGAACGTGCTATGAAGGTCGCGTTTAATGTCTCATGTCCTCTGAAGTATAGTAAAAAAACGCTCACCCCATGGTGGAGTGAAGACTTGACAGAACTACGGACAATTACTAGAGAGGTTTTTAATATCTGTTACAGGAGCAAGTCTTGGGAGCCCTACAAGGAATGTCTTAAGATCTACAAGAAACAAAACAGAACGGCCACTGAGAGTGTCCGGGACTCGGCGAGGCTAAGTAAGATCCTATCCAAGCAACACACGAACCCGTCGTTTGTGAAAAAGTCGAATGGGACCTGCACTGATTCCTCCGTCGAGACTATAGAACTCTTGATAAACACCCACTTTCCTGGGTGTCATAACAGCGGAATGGAGATGGCAAGCATTCAGGGCGTGCGGCGCATACCGGACATCAGGTCCGTCATCAATTCCATCAACAGTTTCTCTCCCTACAAGTCCTCTGGCATGGACGGCATACTTCCCATTATGCTGCAAAAACTACAAGATGTGGTAGTTCCATGGCTAGTGGAAATTTTCAAAAGTTGCATCCTGCTAAATCAGCCCTACTCCTGGAGAAGTGTCCGTGTAGTGTTTATCCCGAAGGTTGGCAAGAGAGGTCATGAACTCGCGAAAGATTTCAGACCTATTAGCCTGACATCATTCGTACTAAAGACACTGGAGCGCATTATGGACATACACGTGAGACTGACCCCTAGAAAGGTCACCGCTATCCAAATCTCAGCATGCTTACCTCAGGGGGAGATCCACAGAGACGGCTCTCCACGATTTAGCATACGATAAATTACAAGCAATACACGTTAGCAGCCTTTCTAGACATTGAAGGGCCTTCAACAACGTCCACACTTAATATCCAAGAATCTCTCACCAAAGTGGGGGTGGACGAAGGATTCAGAAAATTCATTCTAAGCTAGGAAACGGTAACCTGGCCAAGCGCGTGTACACCACAGGGAGGTGTTATCTCACGTTTACTCTGGCTATTGGTTATGAACAAAATCTTAGTAAGACTAGACAGGATGTGTCAAAGTGTTTGTATACGCGGATGATCTGGTGATTTTGGTCTCAGGAATATGTCCTTCTGTGATTAGTGAGATCATGGATGGAGCTCTGGGTAAGGTAAGCGCTTGGGCTACCGGCTGTGGCCTCGGTGTAAACCAGGACAAAAGTGACCTGGTGCTATTTACCAGGAAAACCAAGATACCAAACTTTAACCTCCCTCGTCTCAACGGCCAACCGCTCCAGCTCTCCTGTAGGGCAAAGTATCTTGGCGTTATCCTCGATTCTAAGCTGAGCTGTAAATTTAATACAGAAAACCGGGTGGAGAAAGCCCGGCTGGCCTTCTACGCCTGTAAAAGAACCTTCGGTAAGAAGTGGGGACTCAAACCTAGTATGGTTTTGTGGCTGTACACTGCCGTAATACGTCCAATTCTCAACTACGGGTCACTAGTCTGGTGGCCAGCTTTGAGTAAGGCGTATAACATAACTAACCTCAGTAGGGTCCATCGAAGTGCGGCAATACGCATCACAGGTGCTATGCGGGCATGTCCAATCAATGCTCTGAACGTGCTACTCCACCTCCGACCAATCGACCTGTATATAAAAGAAACCGCATCAAACAATGCCGTCAGACTCAAAGAATCTGGGTGCTGGATGGCAAAACCGTACGGAAAAGCAACATCCTGGGACAGTTACCATAGGAATTGGTCACGTCACCGACTGACTATATCACCCCCAAACTGAGCTTCACAAAAGCCTTTTCTGTTGGTTTCCCAACTAGAGAGGAGTGCAAGAATGGTGCGGTGGAAACAGACTTCGACGCGATAATATACCTATACCTGCTAAAAGTGATATCACTATCAAAACTCCTACTCTGTCGGCTTCTGCCTCTGGTCAGCAAAGAGGAGCAGAAGCTCCGGCTGTTGTCGCTTCCTCTCTCTTCTTCTGCGTGAACTATGGCGTCTATGGCGGAGCAAATTGTCAGTCCAGTTCCACCGGTTACGGCATTATGGCGTCCACGTCGGAGTTAATTTCCAGTGCAGTTCCACAGGAAGCATCTACTGGGCTACAGGTCGTCATGCCTCCTAAAAGCCTAGTTATCGCGCGACTTGCTAACGCGACTACCTCGGATAACGTACTCCACCATGTCACGTCCAAATTTGGCTTCACTCCTGAGAAGGTTACGTGTAAGAAGCTCGCTCCGGATAATCTGGTTGACCGCATCACAGCTTCATTCAAGCTGTCTTATCCGCCGGCCATGGCCGATATTGCTAATGTCGGTTTCTGGCCTGAAGATGTATTCATCAAGGACTTCATCAACAAAACCCGGAAGGAACCACATTTTCGGCAGGGACAACCTCGCAATCTGCAGCCGTAAACTCACCTTGTTTTGAGATCTCGGAAAAAAATACCAATGTCATATTGCCTAAATTACTTTCATTAAAATCCGCGTGGACTCAGATCTAAGTTGGAGGAATTTCAGTTATCTGGTCTGGAGAGCAATTCGGATATAATTTGTGTTACTGAGTCCTGGTTGAACTCCTCTGTCTCAGGCCTGGGACTACTGTAACGATTCAAATTTCCAGGGGTTAGCTCGTCGGATTCCAGAGTCCGTTACAAAAATTTGTTTTAAAATAGACTTCACTTTATTTACTAGATGTTATTATAATTCTCATTCTATTCAGTTTCATTTTAATCCAACATATAAAATTCAATAATTAATTCCACTGTTATTCTGTCTCCGTCGTCGTCCTATGCGTTGCTGCTGCCTCGGATGGTCCTGTCCGTGGTGGTACGCCTTCTGCTTTCGTGCTATTCGTCGTTGCTCGTCTACGTTGTCCGTCTGGTATGACACTTAGCTCGCGTCGCTGCTCTCGACTGCTCCCACTGATTCGTCGCTGAGCTCCTCTGCTCTCGTCCTTTGCTGCCTTCGTATGGAATGACGATGTTCTCGTCTGCTCTGCATCTTCTGTCGCTTGGTTCGTCGCTGCTCTCCTCTGATATACGCTGCTTTGGTCTGAATTACGCCTCGTCGCTGCTCTCCTCTGATATCCGCTGCTTTGGTCTGATTTACGCCACCGTCTTGCCTTGGTATGACGTCACTACGTTTTCTTCCCTGGCTGCTTGCGTCTCGACTTTGTTTTGTCGTTCTTCGGTCTCGACACTATCTCATGGACTCGGCCTAATTCAACTCGTGACTTTATAAGAGGGAGTGTAACCCCACTGGCCTTATGCGGTCGGAGAATCCTTGAGGTCTACCGTCCGATCAGAGTATTTATTTACTTCGAAGAGGGAGTGTAACCCCACTGGCCTTCTAGGTAGATTTGTACTGCTGACCGAGATACCTTTCCTGGCAAGATATTTTGGCTTATATATCGTACCAAACATTCCGCCACCATGAATTATACTCAGGTAGAATTTTCGAACTTTGAGATTTTCCTTCTTTATAATTCGTAGCTGGTGTATGTCATGCGGAGTATATAGTCACTTTTGGGTTTTGAATATTTTGTCGGCTGGTTTTTCAGTCGTAATGCGTAATCTGGTACGTTTTATGATCCCGTCGACCATTTTCCAGGTTTTATGCCAAATTCTCCTTTTCAGCCACTGTTGTGTTTGTCTTTATTTCGTGTTTCTTGTAGTTCGTGACGAGATTCTTCGTGAACCGTCTTATCTTATAAGTTGTGTTGTCTTATTTTAAGCTCTTTGTGTGACGAGATTCTTCGTGAACCGTCTTAGCCCATAAGTTAGTGTTGTGTTGTTTTATTTCATGCCTTTTGTGTGACGAGATTCTTCGTGAACCGTCTTAGCTTGTAAGTTAGTGTTGTGTGTTGCTCTTTTTCATGTTTCTTTGTGTTTCGTGACGTATTTCTTTGTGAATCGTCTTAGCTTTAAGTTGTGTTGCCTTTTAATAAATACGTCTTGATTCGTTTGTGTTCGTAATTCAATGTTTTAATTTATCAGTTTATGTTGTATTCGTAGTACAATGTTTAGTGATACATTTTTTATATGACGACATGGTGTGGATGGAAATTAGCAGAATTTCCATCCTTACACTACTTATGGATACGTATCTTATCTATCGCCGCGATCGTGACTTAGTCCAGTCTGGTAAAAAGGATGGTGGTGATGTCTTCATCGCGGTAAGGAAATCTCTTATATCTTCTCGTTGCATTGATCTGGATTCCTGTCCTATCGAGAGCTTATTGTCAAAAATAACTTGTCTGGCACTCTGTGTCTGTATATGTGCTGTGTGAACATTCCCTGTGTTTGTAATGCTACTATCATTGACAATTTCTTCGATCGCGTTTTGGTTCTGGTCAATTCGTTGGCACATAATTCCTACTTCGTCATGTGTGGAGATTTTAACCTGCCTTCTATTAAATGGAATTTCAATTTTACCTTTCCACTTCATGGAAGTGATCCTTTGTCTATGTTTGTCTCATCCCTTATGAATCTTTGCTCTTTTTCGCAACATAACACTGTTGTAAATCATCAAAGTAAGCTACTTGATCTAGTTTTCTCTAATTTCGATACTGGTAGTGCACAACTTTAAGTGAACCCTACCTTAGGGCTAGTTCGACCTGAAAACTATCACCCTCCGATTCAAGTACTTCTAGAACTTCCTTGGAGTTCTAAAACGGCTAATCAAGTCTTCAGGAAATTTAATTTCCGCAAATGTAATTTCTGTGCAATACAATCAGAACTGGTTGATGTAGATTGGCTTAGTCTGTTTGCTGAAAAAACGTCTGAAGAATCATTAAAAGTATTCTATGACATCTTACAAAATCTCATTAATCGTCATGTTCCGAAATATGTACCCAGTAAGAGGCGATACCCTGTGTGGTTTACTGGGTCTACCATTAAAGCTGTGCGTATGAAAGAAAAACTACGCAAAAAGTATACGAAATCTAAGTTATTTTCTGACTACTTAAATTTTAGATCTAAGCTTATCTGTGCAAGGAAAGAAATTGACTCTGCCTATTCAAAATACATGTCCTCAATTGATTCGTGCTTTGCTCGAAATGAAACTAAACCATTCTGGGCTCACACAACAAAATCCAAACTGGGTTCGCAGTCTACTAATGTACTAAAACATCTTGATTCTTCTGTCCCTGATCATCAATCAATGTGCAGTCTCTTCCCTACATTTTTTGCCTCTATATTTTCTACATCAGATAAAACCATGTCCTACGACTTTGTTGTTCTTGAACATAGCATACTAAGCAATGTCTCCTTTTCAGTCTATGATGTCTATCAATGCATCTGTAATCTTAACCCGAATACCAACCTCTTGCTTGTGATATCTCACTATCACTTTCAATTATATTCAACCAAGCAATAATTGAAGGTTGCTTTCCTGCAATATGGAAAATATCCAACGTAATTCCAATTTTTAAGAAAGGTAATGCTACGGATGTTTCTAACTACCGTCCGATATGCATGCTAAGCTGCTTTAGCAAAATTTTCGAAAGGCTCCTCTAATATCTCCATACCAGCACGGCTTCGTTAAGAATCGCTCCATAGCTACCAACCTATGCGACTTTACAAACTTCATTGCAAAATCACTTGATAATCGCCTATCGGTTCACACTGTCTACACTGACTTCTCCAAGGCGTTCGATAGTGTCAATCACAAAATTCTTCTAGCGAAGTTGCAGTTGTACGGCATAACTGGTCCCCTACTTAATGTACTTGCCTCGTATTTATCGGACCGAAAGATGCGTGTTGTTTTCCGAGGAAAATTTTCATATGAGTTTCATGCAACTTCAGGTGTTCCTCAGGGATCTATTTTGGGACCTCTTCTATTTAACCTCTTCAATAAACGATCTGCCATTTGTTATCTCGTCTCATTGCCTTCTGTATGCCGATGACCTTAAGTTATTTCAAGAAATAAGGCCCACTGAGGACTGTATGTGTCTGCAATCAGATCTAAACTATCTGTCGCACTGGTGCGACCTTAATGATATGTCAGTCACTCAACATCAATAAATGTTTTTCTATGTGTTTTTCTCTGAAAACTGATCCCCCGGTTTTTACCTATTCCTTAAACGAATCTCCACTTTTCCTTGTCACCACTATGAAAGATCTAGGGGTAACGTTTGGCGCCAAATTAAAGTTTGTGGACCATATCACTGATATTGTAAACAAAGCTTTCCGTCTCTCTGGACTTGTTTTACACGTATCGTCCTCGTTTGGACGGCTTAGTACCGCTCTGTTGCTATTCTCCTCCCTTGTTCCTAGTGTTTTAGACTATTGTTCGGTAGTATGGAATCCACATCACAACTATCTCATTAACTTAGTTGAAAGTGTGCAGCGTAGATTTACGAGATCTCTTTTCTATCGTCATCATATTCCATATCTTGACTACAATTCTAGGCTATCATTTCTTCACCTTCATCCTTTAACCACGCGTCGCACTTACCTTGACACTTGTTTTTTATACAAGCTCGTTAATAATGTTCCCGCAGTTCTCCTGGTCGAAGAATTATCATACAGGACAAGCGCAGCTTCAACCAGGAACTGTAACATCTTTCAGCTTCCTCGCACTTCTTTGGATGTCTATTATTTTTCGCTATTACTTTTCGGTAAGACTGCAAAGAACGCATGACACTCTTCAACTTGGAGCTCTGTCCATTTCTTATAGATCCTTTATCATTTTCATTTTCTTCGGAAAAAATTGAATTTTTAGGACATACTCTAGATGACTTTGGAATTCAACCTATTAAATCAAAGGTTGAAGCAATAGTAAATTTCCCAACCCTTTCTAATATCTTGGAATTACGCAGGTTTCTGGGAATGATTAACTTCTATAGAAGATTTATTCCGAATGCAGCAGTCGCACAATCTATACTAGATAATTTAACGAAAAAAAGATAAAACTCCAATAGAGTGGAATGACAAATAAAGTGAGCTTTTGAAATTTGTAAAAAAAATTTAGTTGAAGCTACAATATTGGCTTACCCTAACTCTCACGCAAAGCTTTCCATTGTCACCGATGCGTCAGATACGGCAATTGGTGCAGCTTTACAGCAAAAAGTTCAAGGATGTTGGCAGCCTTTAGCTTTTTATTCACGAAAATTATCTTCAGTGCAATGTAATTATAGTGCTTATGATAGGGAATTACTAGCAGTTTACGCTACAATTAAACATTTTCGTTATATGTTGGAAGGACGTAATTTTATAATTTTCACAGACCATAAACCACTGATTTTTGCATTTGATCAAAATCCAAATAAAGCATCTCCTAGACAATTGAGATATTTTAATTTCATAAGCCAGTTTACAACAGATATAAGACACATTCATGGTTTAGACAATCCAGTGGCAGATGCTCTTTCGCGTATTAATGAAATAATTCTTCCTTCAACTATTGATTTCGAAGAAGTGGCTCATGCACAGACATTAGATAGCGAATAAGATCATGTTAAAGCTAACGAAAAATAAAATTAGTAGCAATATCAATTCCCAATTCTGAAAAACAATTATGGTGTGATTCTTCTCAAAAAAATATACGTCCATATATTCCAAAATTACTTAGAAAACTAATATTCGGAAAGATTCATAACTTAGCTCATCCTGGAATAAAGGCAGCAGTTAAATTAGTTAATCAAAGATTTCTATGGCCGTCTATGAATTAAAATATTCGAAATTGGAATGTGTTAACTGTCAAAAAGCCAAAGTAGCAAGATATGTAAAAAGTCCTTTAGGAAATTTTGATCCAGTTCCGGAAAAATTTAACAATATTCATATAGATATTATAGGACCTCTACCGTCTTCTAGAGGTTATCGCTATTGTTTTACTGTTATAGACCGTTTTCACGTTGGCCGGAAGCTTATCCGTTAACAGATAGTTTAGCAACGACGGTGGCCAATACTCTAAAAGAACAGTTTTTTCCAAGATTTGGAATTCCTCTTACTATCGTAACAGATCAAGGTGATCAATTTGAATCGCATTTATTCAATCAGCTAGGAAGGTTAATGGGATTTAAACGATGTAGAACTACAGCGTATAATTCGAAAGCAAATGGAATGATAGAACGCTGGCATAGAGTTTTAAAGGAAGCTTTGTTTTGTCATTCAGTTTCAAATTGGGTTCAGCAACTACCATTTATATTTTTAGGATTGCGTATGGTACTGAGAGAAGGAACGAATGGTCAAAATCTTAGATTGCCGTTTGATTTCATGGAAAAGATAATACTAAAATACACTTGTCTGAACATGATTACATCAAACAGTTACGATTGATCATGCAAAATTTAAAACCTAAAGAATCGGTAAAAAATTCGATTCAAAGAACATTTATGTTTAAAGATTTAAAAACTTGTAGTCATGTTTTTGTTAGAAAAGATCCAACAGTTTTATCTTTACAGACTCCATTTAAAGGCCCTTATCAAGTATTAGATCGGCATGACAAATTCCTAACATTATTAATAAAGAATTCTAAAAAGAAAGTATCCATAGACAGGTTAAAACCTTGTTTTTCTAAAAAAAAAAAAAAAAAAGTTTATAAATGTTTGTTCAACATTGAACCAACTGCAGGACCACAGAACAATAAAAAATCTCAATTGAATATGTAGCGTTGTCTCTAGGCAAAAGGTGAATAATCGGAGTGCTTGATCGGTATATTATGATGTAGATCAAGCACTCGGGAGTTATGTTTTTAAAAAAAAAACCAATTGATATGTGAAAAAAAAAAGTTCAGTTCATTAAAAACTATCTAATCGATAAGATCTGTTTTGATCAAATAAACGGAATATAATATATGTATTATTATAAATAATAAAAAATTGATAACTTAATCTATTATAATTAATAAAAAAATGATAAGTTAATTCCTAATATATTATATTAGGAATAATAAATAGGTTATAAAAATCATCTACATTAATTATTATAATTATCATCTACATTAATTAATGTAAACTAAATGTGATTAATGACAGATTTGATAAATATATAAATCATAGTACAATAAATTAAAAATTTATTTTGAGTGTTATAATTAACACAAGTGTTGTTATTAACATAACACCACGCTAGCGTCTTCCAGGCGGAGATACTAGAAATACGTGAGGCTTGTCGGACATTGAAGCAAAACTTGTCGCCAAAACGCAACATCGTTATCTTACCCAACAGCCAAGCCGCAATCAAGGCTCGAATTTTTTTTTAATCCAAATTACTTTTCTAGTTGATTTACATATAGACACCGAGTTTTAACTTTCTAGCATAAGCCGTTCCATAGTTAAAAAAAAACACCCCCCACCCCCGTACTATACTACCCATATAAAAAATTATATTTTTCTAACATGCCACTACTATAGCTCTATCTAAATACCAAGTTTCAGCTTTTTATCATTATAGGTTCTTAAGATATAAGCATCGGAACTTTTTCCTTTTCACCCTCCCCCACCCTCACCCTCTACACCCACATCCCCGAAAACATTTTTCTCTGCTAGGGTTCTATTGGGCCCACGTCTGGTAAAAAATTGGAGCATCTATCTTATACTGTTCTTGAGATATGAAACGTGATGTTTTTGAAAATTTCTTATCCCCACCACTTCCATGTTCCACCACCCCCTTCAAAAATTTTACTTTGAGCAATCTTTATTTGTCGACCTTTCAACTCAAACCGAATTTCATTTTTCTAGAGCAATTGGTTCGTGAGGTATCGTAATCTAAATTTCTTTTCAAGCTTTTCTCCTGGTATAGGTACAGATATTTCTTAAGTTTGAATTTGGTGCCATCAACGGTTTAGGAGATATGGATTTTAGAATGTGTCGATCCTGGCATTCCGCGTTTCGGACGAATTATTCCCCCCCCCCCCGCTCCCACACCCCTTCAGCCATATCAACAATTTTTTTTGCAAATGGGTTCACTATCAAAGTTCTATAGAAATTCCAAACTTCAGCCCCCTAGCGTAAGCGGTTGCTGAGATCTAGAAACCTAAATTTTTCGTCTAAAACCCTTCCCACTCCTCCCCCTCATACACCCCTCTAAAAGATACCAGTCGTAGAGGTTCACCCAACCTACCCACCACAAAAATTTCATGATAATATCTCAATACAGACGGACATTTTTTCTTATTGCTTTTTTGGGGTTTACTAGTCCTAAAACGCGAAAATACAAAATTTCGGGGTAGCAAATTTTTTTGAAATTTCAGGTCGATCACAATACTTTATTATTAAAAAATAATAAAGTAAAACGAAAAATTCAAGTAAAGTGACTTTGACAGACAGCGCTTAAAATGGCGCACGCGATAAACGCAAACAGTGTCGAAAAATTAAATGACGAAAATTACAACTCGTGGAAGCTTCAAATGAAGAGCATATTAGTCTGCTCCGATTTATGGAAAGTTGTAAGCGGTGAATCGGTCAAGTCTACAACGGTAGCTGATATGCCGGCTTGGATAAATTGCGATGAAAAAGCGCTCGCGCACATCATGTTAAGTGTTCGACCCAATCAGCTCAATCAGATCAAAAATATTGAAACGTCAAAACGGGTATGGGATGAGCTAAAAAGGATTCATGAATCCAAGGGGCCAGTACGAAAGGCAGTCTTATACAGACGAAAAAAGGAATATGTATGCGAATTTCTCAACACCGCCGAACTACTGGAAGAGGCAGGTATTCAAATACCAGCTGAGTTGTTATCCATTATGCTCTTAAACTCATTACAGAAAAATTACGAGAATTTCAGGGTAGCTATCGATTCTCGCGATAACGTACCGAAAACGGAGGTACTCAAGGTAAAGCTGATCGAAGAAGAAGCAAGAAAGAAGCAAGTAAGCCGAAAATCGACAGAAAGTTCAGATGCTCTCTTCAGTGGCAAAAGAAAAAAGTCGGATAAGCCAAGTTACATTTCGCGGAAACTGCTTCAATTGTGGCAAAAAGGGGCATCGACTCACAGAATGCAGAAGCAAGAAAACAAACAAAAAAGTAAACGTCGCTACAGCTGATGATGACTTTATGAGTGCAACAGTTTCAGTCATGCAGTCGGTAAATGATACCGAATGGTGATTGGATAGTGGTGCAACGGGACATATGTGCAAGGACAGAGCAAAATTTGTGTCAATAAACGAAAATTTACAAAGTGAAGTTAAAACAGCTGCCAAAAGCTCAGTAAAAGCAGTCGCGGTAGGAACAGTCAAAATTACGGTAAACAATAAAAATCCAAATAGTTTAGTGGCATTAAAAGATGTACTTTTTATACCGGAACTTCGAAACAATTTAATCTCAGCTGGTCGAATTACTGAGAACGGTTATACTGTTGTGGTTGAGGCCTTGGAAGGACTATTTTGACTTGAAAAAGTCAAAATAGTCGAAGGATGGGTAAAGGTTCGGGACAGAATGGGCCAATTCCTCCTACGTCTGAATTGGTGGCTGAGTTTAGCTGGTGCGACGCTCTTGCTGGCGGCCGGGACTAGCTACGGCAGTGTGGGGGGGGTACTTGCTTTAACTCAGACCATTAGACCCTTCGCCTGTACAACAAAGAGCTAGCAGCGCCGACTTATCCAAGGGAATCAAAAAAATTGGGATTATCTTCCCAACAGGTCGTGAAAGACCAAGAAGCGGTTGGATGGCGCGGCTCCGCGATTTGTCAGGGCGCTCTGGTGTTGTTAGCGCCCTGCTCTGCCCACCCTACCTCAGCCACGACTGTCCTTAAACATTTTTCGCGTCGTGGCCCCTTTTTGAGGTAGCGTGGGCAGAGCATCCTTCGACTATTTTGACTTTTTCAAGTCAAAACAGTCTTTCCAAGGCATCAACCACAACAAATGGCGCCCAACGTGGGGCTAGCCTAAGCTACGCTTCGAGCACAAAGCGTAGCCCATCAACACGCGCGAGTACAGAAAAATTCCGTGCAAAAAGGTGGTGGGCAAAAGGACTTAATTTCGTCGTTCTGCGACATCATTTTTCGCCTGAACGGCAACATTCCAAGTGTTCCAGCTTTTCCAATTTTCAACAGCAAACCATCCTGAACATTTTGTATGTAGTCAATGTGGAACGATCCTATTGACGAACCGTTTTGGCAACCTTAAGGCGCCAACTCGGTTCCATAGGAAAGGGAAACATTGTCTGCATGCAGGATTGATGGATGTAAGTTGTGTCAAACTTAATTTTCCTGATCCATTCCACTTTTGTTTTGCAAGTACCCTTTTGAGTGCTGGGCATGCCCTGTCTTGGCGGGCGTTTCGTCAGACAATCGGGACTAATACTTGTAAAATATTGGTGAGTTTGTTGATAGCAAATTTCGTCGAAAATTTGTTAAGTACCTTATTTCCATATCCTTCCTTTAGAGTACCTCAAAAAGTAGTTCACACAATTTTTCTGAAATAACGTAGAGTTTTTTTTGTACTTTTTAAAATTTTTTTTTGATAAGTCGTTTGACTAAAATTTTAAAGTAGATTTTTGCTTATTGCTGATTTTAGATTTTTGTTTGCTAAATTTTCTCAAATTTTTTTCTTTGCAATTTTATCGCGTTCCGGATTTTCCCGATGGAGCGAGAAAGATCAAGATCGGCTTCTCGATTTGTTCTGCATAGAGGGGAGGGGAAAAGGGCGAACACGTGAGGGTTCATATTTTTGAATTAAATAAAGCAATTATATAACTATACATACAATCATACAAACACAAGTTCATTTTATAGCTCATTCCTTTTTGTATTCTGCGTACACTCGTCATTCGTGCAATACGCATACAATCAGTCATTCGAGATATTTTTTTTTTACAACCAATCAAAATTTGGGAATCAATGCTCTCAATTTTAGATTCAATACAATCACTCGTTCTAGTTTTTTTCTTGTTTGTAAAAACTCAAACATTCATTCTACACATATATATTCAATCATAAATACAATCATTCATTCGTTTGTTTGTATACATTCTTCTGACGCTCACAATTAATTATTCATACAACAAAAATTCACTTGTTCTTTCATTCAATCGGTTGGATTTTTTTTTTCTTTTTACACACAATCCACAATTTTGTTAATTTACTCATTAGTGCAATAATTCATTCATACAGTAATTATTCGGCGTTCACACATTCAGTAATCATTCGCTCTATCATATATTTAATCGTTCATCAGGTATTCAGACAATTAGTAACTCACTCGTTCCTTTAGTCAATCGGTCAGTTCACATTCGATCACTCAATCAATAATTGGTTTAGTCAATAGTTATCCAATCAATCTTTCATTCCACAATTCAGTCATTGGGTTCAGTCACTGTTTGCTCAATTGTTCAAGTTTGTTCGAACATTCGCGCAACCGGCATTGACTCAATCACTAATTACGCCTTTATTCAAATAGTCAGCCATTCATTCACAACTCACTCGAACAATAAGTTATTCAATTAATTGTATTCAAGAAGCATTCTTTCACACAGTCATACATTCAGTATCCTACACACACATCAGTAATACGCTCATTCATTAAGCATTCAATCTTCTACCCGTTCACATAATCACCCGTTCGCTCTCTGATCGGAAACATCACCTTCAAACTTTCTCATTATGCCGATTACGCATTCACCAACTACGGGAGCGGAGTTGATATGTATGACGTGTCAGGAGGGCATAAATCCTGAACAGGAGGTGCTTACAAAATGTGGACACCGGTTTCATGGAGCATGTCTAGAGACATGGGTTGTGTTAAACCGCACGTGCCCGAATTGTCGTGGACATCTGGGCGCCAGAGATTATTGGTCGGTTAGGGGCGTTGAGGGCGCCACAGCTAGAACCGGAGCCGTGACACGCAACAAAACCAAGTCGGTGGCCGGCGGAATTTCACCAAGGCGGTAAAATATAGATTTTCCGCTGGAGACAGTCGGCGGTGGTGTCTTTTACGCCTGACGGTTCGATTGATCAAGAGCAAGGGGTGGACCAGCTCGCGATTCCAATCCTGCAAACGCCAGAAAGGGTATTAGGCGAACGGCCACGTTGGTCCGATGTTCATGACGCAGGTATTCCGGCTGCGATAAATCCGGCACCAGTGCGCACGAATCAACCCCTGGTACGCACTGAATGGGGTGTAGATCAGCTGGTAGAGTTGATGAGAACGGGTTTCCGGGAGGAATGGGCGTCACAGGAACCAAGGCGGGCCCATTATTCGGCAGCAGATGGAGGCTCGCGTGTCGGGAGGGCAGTTCAGCGGGTCGAAGCGGCCGCTCCGGCCAGCGATCGCGTTAGACACGGACCTAACTATCGCCAAAGAAATACTTGCAGCCCATTGAGGCATTGGCGTCTCCGTTTTAACGGAGACAGCCATCTCCTACGCGCAGAGGAGCTGATTTTTAGGGCCGAGACTCTCGCGATGAGCAATTTGAGCGGTAACTTCGATCTGCTGACGCAGGGCTTCCATCTGCTGCTGGATGGTCGGCCCAACAAGTGGTATTGGTTGTGGCGTCGTTCAAACAACAATTCTTCGTGGGATACCCTGAGAGTAGCCTTCCTGCAGGTCTGGGGAGAGCGCAGTACGGATTGGGAGTTGCGGAAGCAGATGCGTGGCAGACGGCAAGCGCCAAACGAGCCCTTCATGTCCTTCGAACAAGACATGACGGAGCTTCGTTCATTGCTGAGCACTCCCATGATGGAGTCCCAATTCGTGGCTCTGGTGCGTGGAAATCTGGTAGGCAGCACACAGCAACAATTGTGTTTCCACTCCGTCCGTACCATAGGCGAATTACGTCGGCTCGTAGTGCAAGTGGAGGACACGCGCAAAGCCACCAGACCATCCCCTTGGAACCAGGCCAGAGTCCACGAGATACAGGAGCCAATCGTGGAAGAACATCCGGATTCGAGTTCTTCCGTCGACTTGGCCGGACTATCAAACCCCTGGACCTGTTGGAATTGTGGCAAGGAAGGACATGGGTATCGCGAATGTGCGGAACCAGCAAAAGGCATCTTCTGCTTTGGATGTGGGCGGGCTGACGTTCTAAAGCCCAACTGCATCCATTGCAAGGCGGGAAACGGCCGAAGGGACGGAAGGACAGCGGGTCCCTCCCGTCGGAACACTGCATCCCGACAGCAGTAGGAAGTTTCACTCGACACCCCAATTCCAACTCCCGATTTCATGTAGAACTCCCAAATAATCAAATTTTAACCAATTTTTCAACCCCTACAAATACCTCTCCAAATTTTAATACCCTACCTACAACACTTTCTGAACCTAATTCCTATCCTTTTAGCGTAAAATCATCCCAACCCTATTCCTCGACAATAATTACTCCGCACGTCACAGTCTTAAAACGAGAAAGCGATAAGACGGAGCCGGCTGTTTCCCGGCCTGTAGATGAACTTATCGAAGATCAAAATCCAAGACGACATTCGCACCATCCTCTCAAGCCATACCATCTTCGGCTAAAGGAGTATATGGAGGCGCGGGAGCAAATTTTTACACCTACTTCAGTCGCAAGTGTTGATCAGGTATCAGCACTAACGAGTGGATCTGGTCGCAGAAAATCAATCGCGCGCCTTCGTATATTCTGGAGGATGGTGCGTGAAAAAAAGAAAGCGATTCTCTCTACCATCATTACCAATCCGTTGGACATACGTCCGTACGCCGTGGTATCCTTGTACGGAGTGGACGTTGAAGGACTCCTAGATAGTGGGGCGAGCATCAGTTGCCTGGGGGCAAACGCTCTACAACGTCTCCATGATGCACAGGTGAGTTATCGACCGGTCTGTCAAGAGGTGAAAACCGCTGATGGTGCAGCACAAAAGGTATTGGGCATAGTAACCACCGATCTTACTTTTCGCGGTTTTACCAAACCTATCACGCTATACATCGTGCCGAGCCTGTCGCAGAAATTGTACCTGGGGGTAGATTTCTGGCGACCCTTTCAGCTAGCTCCTAGCATCATCAGCGCGGTTGATACTCCCGATACTGCATCGCAACTGATAGCTCCGGATGCTCACCATTTAACGCCCACAGATGTGAAGAGGTTGGAAATGGCAAAGTCCAAATTTCCATCATACGGAGTGTAAGGATTGAAGTTCTGCAAATTTCCATCCACACCAATTTGCCTGAAAATGGTAAAACAATTAACACTAAACACATTGTATTACTAATACAATGTAAACTTATGAATTAAAAACATTGAATTACGAACACAACAAGAATTATATCTTATTAATTAGAAGACAACACAAACTTAGAGCTAAGACAAAGAAATACGTCACATGAAATAAGACAACACAGCTCAGAACATAGAACATAGAACCTAAAAAACAAGCACAACAGAGGCTGAAACGGGAGGAATTACGAATAAACCTGAAAAAGATCGACGGGATCACAAAAACGTCCCAGGCGACGTATTGCGACAGATAAACCCGCCGACAAATATATTGTTGCGAGCTAGGGGTTCGCCGGGATTTCAAGTGAAAACAATTCGGTTAAAATAAAAATAAGTGATTTATTAATTCGCACTTTAATTCACTAACACAAATAATTATCCGTACAATAATTCGCACTGTATGGCAAAACTACCCGCTTTGACTTTCGCTTTAACTCGATCACAGTCTATCGTACGCTAGATATCGCTTCGACGTAATCCACAAATTACAACTGTGTCCCCAGTGAAGTGGAGCTTCTTTTATACCAGTTCGGTGGAAAGTCTAGGGTGTAGTGGAACTTTCCAGGGTCTATGAAGGTTCATTCTGGAACCCTTTAGATTGTTCGATCATTGGTTGGTTCCCGAAATATTTAGAAAGCTCGGTCTACTCAGTCTGGTTGGTTGGTGTCTTTGATGAAGCTTTGAGTACTGGCCGCTAGGTGTCGGGTTTTTATTCCCAAGATCGAGTTGCGGAGCTGCCAGGCTTGCGCGTAACATTACTCCCTCCTTAGTTCCTGTTCGTCCCGAACAGAGCCGTTCAATTCGTCAATCGCGCCGTGGTACTTTGTTAGTCGATCGAGATGTACAACTTTCATTTTAGTTCGAGGTTTTTGATGTAGCTGAATCCGGTAGACTACATCATTTAACCGGGTGATGATTTGGTAAGGGCCTTCCCAATTGCGTTGTAGTTTCGGCGATCTGCCCTTCCGTCGTTTGGGATTGTATAGCCAGACTAAATCGCCCTCTTGGAATCCTGATGAATTCGCCCGTTGATCATACCTCGTTTTCATGCGGTCGGTCGCCACATCAATTTTATCCCTAACTAGGTTATAAATTGTGTGTTGTCGATGTCGAAGATCCGAGACGTAATCTTTTGCATTTGTTGGTTGATCGGATGGCACTCCAAGCATTAGTTCCGCAGGGACTCGAATATTCTTTCCGAAAATGACGCGGGAGGGGGTTTCTCCTGTTGTTGCGTGTACCGATGTTCTGTAGGCCATTAGAAATAGGGGAATGTGTTGATCCCAGTCCTGTTGCCTTTCGCTGACGAGTTTCGACAGGTTCGAATTCAATGTCCTATTGAATCGTTCCACCATTCCATCGGACTGTGGATGTAGTGGAGTTGTCTTCGTTTTGTTTATCCCCAGCATTTGACACACGTGTTTGAATATATGAGATTCAAAATTGCGTCCTTGAACGGAGTGTAGTTCCCGTGGTACTCCAAATCTGCTCACCCAGTTGCTAACAATTTGTTCTGCGACGGTAACTGCTTCTTGGTTTGGAATAGCGTAAGCTTCGGGCCACTTGCTAAAATAATCGATGACCACAAGAATATAGCGATTTCCATGTTCTGATTCCGGGAAGGGTCCAGCAATATCCACAGCAATTCTCTCGAACGGAGCTCCCACGTTATATTGCTGCATTTCTCCCTTTGATCTGCGTTGCGGGCCTTTACTCGATGCACAGGTAGTACATTTACGGCACCAATTTTCGACATCATCTCGGAGATGGATCCAATAGAACCTCTCTCGTATTTTTGCCAAGGTTCTATTTATACCTAAATGTCCACCGGAAGTACCTCCGTGATATTCCTTCAAAATTTCCTCGACTTTAGAATGCGGGACGATGGTTTGCATGTGATGCGATGTTCCGTCAGCGGTTTCCCATTTCCGTTTTAATAATCCGCCATCCAGGTGAAGGGAGTTCCATTGTGCCCAATAACTCTTTAGGGTTTCGCTGAATTGTGAGATGTCCTTCCACTCAGGCCGCTCCATTTTGTCCTTCCATGCCATGATCGGTGAAATATCTGGATCTTTTCGTTGAGCTTCCTCCAATTCTTGATGATTCCATCCATCCTTTGGTTCGGTAGTTATTCGCTGAATGATTTCTCCGACTTCTTTTTCTTCTACACGGTGACAATGCTTGCAGTTTGGTGGGCAAGGGCGACGTGAGAGCGCATCGGCATTACCGTGAATTCTCCCTCTTCGGTGAACAATTTCAAAATCGTAAGATTCCAACCTTTCTATCCATCTTGCTACCTGGCCCTCGGGATTCTTAAACTGAAGTAGCCATTTAAGCGATGCGTGATCTGTTCGGAGAAGGAACTTTTGGCCATAGAGATATTTGTGAAAATGCTTTGTTGCTTCTACAATGGCTAATAGCTCTCGGCGAGTTACACAATAGTTCCTTTCAGATTTTGAGAGTACCCGGCTGTAGTATGATAGCACTCTCTCTTGCCCGTCGATCTCCTGTAATAGTACTGCTCCGATACCGACATTGCTGGCATCAGTGTCTATGATGAAACCGTGACCTGGTTTTGGATATGCCAGAACTGGGGAATCGCAGAGTTGGTCTTTTATTCTCTCGAATGCCTCCTGGCACTGTTGATTCCAAGTAAATGGCTTTCCCTTTTCTGTTAGCTGATGCAGACATTTCGCCGTGTTGGCAAAGTCTTTTACGAATCGACGGTAGTATGTCGCTAATCCTAGGAAGCTGCGCAGCTGGTGTTTATCACTCGGTGTTGGCCAATTTTTCACCGCCAGTATCTTTTCCGGATCCGTCTTTACGCCATCAGCTGAAACGATGTGTCCCAGGTGCTTTACTTCTGCACTAAACAAAGTGCACTTCTTCGGACTCAGCTTTAATTTTGCCGCTCGCAGTCGTTGAAACACTTCTTGTAAATTTTTCAAATGTTCCTCGAAGGTCTTGCCGATAACGATCACATCATCCAGGTAAACGAGACAAGTTTTCCAGCTCAGGCCACGCAAAACAAATTCCATTAATCGTTCGAACGTAGCTGGAGCATTGCACAGGCCAAACGGCATTACGATGAATTGCCACAGTCCGCTGCCGACGGAGAATGCTGTTTTCTCTCTATCATTTTCGTCTATTTCCACCAACGTTGAGAACCATTTAGCATCTGTCAATGTGTCCATGATATCGTCGATTCTAGGAAGAGGATAGCTGTCCTTTTTCGTAACATCGTTTAGTTGTCTGTAGTCCACACAAAAACGGGTACTGCCATCCTTTTTCTTTACCAGCACCACTGGTGATATCCACGGACTCTTTGATTCTTCGATGATTCCCTGATGCTCCATAGTTTTGACCATTGAGTTGACTTCTCCCTGTTTCGCTAATGGTACTCTTCTTGGTGGTTGACGTATCGGTGTAGCACTTCCGGTATCTATACGATGTTTCACTAAGTTTGTTCTGCCATAGTCCTCATCACCGGTGGAAAAGACGTCGCTAAATCCTTCGATTAGATCAACCGCTTGCTTGTGTTGTGCTCCTCTAAGGTTACTTGACTGAAGAAGTGATGATGTTACATTACTTTTCTTTCTTTGATTATTTTTAAAGGCTACGTCAAGATGTTCTTCAGTGTCGATACTCGTCACCATCGAGATTGGTTCGCAGCTGCCAATTACATCTCCTTTCTTTACGCTAGTAATGCTGTCCGAAACGTTGAGTACTCTTATCGGTACAATCATCTTCTCATTCCTTTTTACTAGTGTTTTTCCTAGTATCAGACTTCGTAATGCAGGTGTCGTTTCTGGTTCTATGAGGTAGAATCGGTGGTTCCCGGGATCACCATCGAGCTCTGCCCAAATAACATTCTCCGATGACTTTGGTATATCCGCATCTTCGCACAATATAACTCGCAGCTTTGTTGAGTTGGAGGATGCTATTTCCATTGGGATTTCGATATTCCGCCACTTCATTATTCGTTGTCCTAAGTCCAGCTGGATACCGTGTGGCTTCAGAAAATCCATTCCAAGGATACACTCATCGGTAATATCAGCTACTACGAATACATGCGAGAATGTCAAATCTCCAAGCTGTATGTCACGAGCTATCTCCCCATGGACGGTTGTAGTTTCTCCTGTTGCTGTACGAAGTGCGTACCTTTCGGAGTTGTGAAGCCAAGTACGGTCTACGAGGTCAGATCTTAGCACTGATCGTGTTGCGCCTGTGTCAACTGTTATTATGCAGTTTAATTTGTCGACTCGGCCACTCATGCATAAGGCGTTTTCGCCACGATGTAGTCGAGAAACTGCGATGATGGTTCCGGGGGCGTCGATTCTACCAGCCAACTTCTGCCCCATGAAGTTGGCCTTTACTCGTTTCCCGAACTGTCATTAGGCGAAGCGTGCTCTCGTGACCGTTCGCCGCGTTCACCCTTTTGCTTAGAAGCGCAGCTGGAACAATAGTTTGTAGCCTTTCTTGGTTTTCGGCAGTCGCGTCTCAAGTGTCCTGCCTGTCCGCAATTCCAGCATCGGGGAGCTCCAGATCCTTCGCTCCGCTTGGTGTATTCTGTTCTCTGACATACACACTCTTCTGTTATTTCTCGAACTCGGTAGTGACTCCTCGAACTTTGCTTGTCAGCTTCGAACGTAAGCCCATGTACTAAGGCTTCACCAATCGTTTTCTTCCCTGCCAATTTCAGCGCCAGCTGCAGCTCTCTATCCTGTACAGCACTGTTAAATGCGAAAACAGCTGTTTCGTTGCGTTGTTCTGTTTGTGCGTTGGGAGACGATAATAGTGTAAGCCGTTCTATATCGCGCGCCAGCTCTTGAAGTGTTTCACCATTCTTCTGGGAGCGGCTGTATAGTTGTGTTTTGTAAATCTCACGCATGTGTTCACTGCCGTAATGAAGGTCCAATGTCTGTACCAATGTCGAAAAATCTTGTTGCTGCTCCTGAGGAATCGTCTGAAGAAGTTCTGCTGGTGGACCTCTTAGCGCCAATATCAAAGCCGTTCCCCGTTCCAAATCATTCCAATGATTACTCCTTGCGGCTGCCTCAAATTGGGTCTTGTAAATAGCCCACGGTGTTTGTCCATCGAAGATTGGAGCCTTGAGATCCTTGTGCGTAACGTGTTCTGTTTTGATGACTCCAGTTGCTTTCACGTTATCGAAGTTCCTTTTTAGGCGTTCAACTTCTTCTACAATCTTAGATGTCTTTTCTTCGAAGGTTTGAAGTTTCTTATCGACATTTTCTTCTATTGTTTTACCCATGGTGTCCATTGACTGGCTCAGATCTTTAATTTTATTATTTAGATCCTCTTTTAGGTCCTTCGAGGTCTGGTCTAGCTTCTCGTTCAGGTTCGTTGATGTTTGATCAAGTTTCTGGCTGAGATCTGCTGAGAGGTCTGCTGAGAGCTGTCTCTGTTGTTCTGATTTTTGATTAATGTCCACTGATAGTTGTTGTATTAAATTTACAAGGATATCAGAATTTCCAGGATTCTCGTCAGCAACTTCTTCCGTTGTAAACTCGTAATTGTTTGCGTCTTTACCTTCAGCTTCCAGTACCTCAATCATTCGGCTGACAAGTTCAGACTTGTTTCCAACTGTTGACAAATCCCGTCTACCAAGCTCTTCCTTCAACTCCGTTAACTTTAAATCTTTCAAATAACGCGGCATTTTCACTGTCCGTTAACTATTTTCCCGATTCAAATTCACTCGAATTTTTCAACTTCACTAATTACAGTTACTAGTCACTAGAGCACTCGAGAATACTCGATTTCACAAAATTCTCACTGCTCGTTCGAGAATTTTTACTTCACTTCACAGTTTCAAAACTTATTCTTCGCGCACAAAATTCTCACTTTGTCCGTCCGAGA
Organism: Beris chalybata; assembly: GCA_949128065.1. Classification (NCBI taxonomy): domain Eukaryota; kingdom Metazoa; phylum Arthropoda; class Insecta; order Diptera; family Stratiomyidae; genus Beris; species Beris chalybata. Next base: position 61,449,914 of record OX421895.1, on the reverse strand, counting down.
ATTTTAATTTCACTTTTATCACTCGCGATTTCAACCCGAATTAAACCTTGAAATCCCACTTCTGACACCAAGTGTTGCGAGCTAGGGGTTCGCCGGGATTTCAAGTGAAAACAATTCGGTTAAAATAAAAATAAGTGATTTATTAATTCGCACTTTAATTCACTAACACAAATAATTATCCGTACAATAATTCGCACTGTATGGCAAAACTACCCGCTTTGACTTTCGCTTTAACTCGATCACAGTCTATCGTACGCTAGATATCGCTTCGACGTAATCCACAAATTACAACTGTGTCCCCAGTGAAGTGGAGCTTCTTTTATACCAGTTCGGTGGAAAGTCTAGGGTGTAGTGGAACTTTCCAGGGTCTATGAAGGTTCATTCTGGAACCCTTTAGATTGTTCGATCATTGGTTGGTTCCCGAAATATTTAGAAAGCTCGGTCTACTCAGTCTGGTTGGTTGGTGTCTTTGATGAAGCTTTGAGTACTGGCCGCTAGGTGTCGGGTTTTTATTCCCAAGATCGAGTTTCGGAGCTGCCAGGCTTGCGCGTAACAATATGAAATACAAAAAGTGACTATATACACGGCATAACATGCACTAGACACGAATTATAAAAAGGCAAAATGCACAAATTCGGGAAATGTTACCTTAATATACTTCATGGACGCGGAATGTTTATCACGATATATAAGCAAAAATAATCGAGCAGAAGGGGAGCTAGGTGGACAGGTACCAAGACTTCCTACTAGTGAAAACCTTGTTGACGAAAGCCCCCTTACTAATCAATCCAGATATTAAGAGGCCTTTCGTAATACAATGCGATGCCAGTAAGTCAGGTGTGGGTAGCGTTCTCTTCCAAGAAAACGACGACGGATCGGAATCTCCGGTGGCGTATATGTCACAGAAGCTCACTTCCGCTCAACGCAACTACAGCGTAACCGAACTCGAGTGTTATGCAGCTGTGTTGAGCGTGAAAAAATGTCGAGCCTATGTAGAAGGGACTGCGTTCAAAGTCATTACGGATCACGCAAGTCTCAAATGGCTCATTTCACAGAAAAACCTACAAGAACGGTTGGCAAGATGGAGTTTGAAACTTCAGGGTTACGACTTTACAATCGAGCACCGACGAGGGAGCCTGAACGTTGTACCCGACGCTCTCTCTCGTGTATACGAAGAGGGATTAAACGCGCTGATCGATGTGGCACCGATGGTGGACATGGACTCTCCAGAATTCTCTGGCAAAGAATATAAAGAGTTAGTGTCCACTGTCGATGGGAACGCCGATTGGCTTCCTGACGTATGCGTGAGGGATGGTTTCGTGTACAAGCGCACAGAGCCTCACAACGGTGACCCAATTGCTGAAGACAGGGCCTGGAAGTTATGGATCCCATCGAGTCTTACGTCAACTGCGATCGCTCAGGCGCACGAGGCAGACACCACGGTCCATAATGGTTATGCCAAAACGCTAGAGCGAGTCAGGCGATTTTTGTACTGGCTCGGAATGGCTACACAAGTACGCACCTACGTTCTGGCGTGCGACACTTGTAAAGAGACAAAGTCCCCGAACAGACCTCCACGAGCGCCTATGGGAGAACCGTTCCAGACTGATCAGCCATCCCAACATCTTTATATCGACGTACTTGGACCAAATCCGCGCACCAAGCGGGGTAAGATCGCAATCTTGATCGTCTTGGATCACTTTACTAAATTTCCCTTGTTACATCCTTTGGGCGGATCACTGCTGAAGAGATCGCAAACTACTTGGATGGGCAGGTCTTCCATACGTTTGGAACACCTGAGACGATCCTCTCCGATAACGGCTCTCAATTTAGGTCGAATGTGTTTAACTCTATGCTTACCAAATACGGAGTTAAACACCTGTACACACCGAGCTACTCACCGCAAGCGAATGCTTCGGAACGTGTCAATCAGTCCATCCTGGCCGGAATTCGAGCATTCATCACTGATGACCAAACACGATGGGATGAGAGTCTAAGCAATATTGGATGTGCCCTTCGGAGCTCACTCCACCAAGCCACTGGATTTTCTCCTTATCAGGTTTTGTTTGGAAATCACATGATGTTGCACGGGAAGGACTACGAACTGCTGAAGCATTTGCGAGCGTTGGGAGAGTCAAATGTACAGCTTCGACCTCGCGAGGGAATTCCTATCGTGAGGCAACTGGCACAGACGAAAATAAAGGTCGCACATGAGGACAGCAGCAGGCGTTATAATCTGCGTGCTGCTAAAACACAATTTTGTGTAGGTCAAGAAGTATTCCGAAGAAATTTTTCCTTGTCCACAGCCCAGCAGAACTATAACGCCAAGCTTGCAAAAAAGTTCCTCAAGTGCAGGATTCGTCGTGTGCTAGGCAACTCACGATACGAATTGGAGGATCGAGGAGGCAAACGTCTGGGGACTTACCACTCCAAGGATCTTAGGCAGTGATCCAAGGGAGTACACCGATTGCCGGCACTCAGTCGTGCGCACGAGACTCATGAGCGCGACGACTTTTTGTAGTCGTTTCGGCGCTGAAAATCAACGGCGAACCGCCTATGTTGTTGAGTCGCCGCAAAGGTGATACTCAAAATTTGTGCGGCGCTGTGATTTTGGTTATATACCTAACTAGGTAAATAAACAAAATCACGGTGCCCTAGACCTTCAATATTTTCGCTTTGACGACGGGAGTTGCGCTTATCTGTGTGACATCGCGGTTGTTTTCTGTGTGCACTACTGTGTACATGGGGAACAGCTGCGATGCCAATCAAACGACAATACGACTGCATCAATCAGCTGCAGCCACGACCTTGGGATTTTTAAGAACCTCCATTACCATATATGGTACCTTCATTACCATTGAATGCTACCATTTATGGTAATGAAGGCGAATCGTGTCGGAGTGCATGTATTGGTGCGATCGATGCACGGATTGGGGTCTTTTGGAGTGAAGGTTTTGGGTTTTGAGGAAAAAAGAGGAGGAAAACGAGAGTAGGGTGGGCAGAGCAGGGCGCTAACAACACCAGAGTGCCCTGACAAATCGCGGAGCCGCGCCATCCAATCGCTTCTTGGTCTTTCACGACCTGTTGGGATGATAATCCCAATTTTTTTGATTCCCTTGGATAAGTCGGCGCTGATAATTCTTTGTTGTACAGGCCAAGGGTCTAATGGTCTGAGTTAAAGCAAGTACCCCCCACACTGCCGTAGCTAGTCCCGGCCGCCAGCAAGAGCGTCGCACCAGCTAAACTCAGCCACCAATTCAGACGTAGGAGGAATTGGCCCATTCTGTCCCGAACCTTTACCCATCCTTCGACTATTTTGACTTTTTCAAGTCAAAATAGTCCTTCCAAGGCCTCAACCACAACAATACGGTTAATTTTCATAAGAATTTCGCGACCATTAATAGACATGACGGTTCAGTTGTCATGACCGCTCTAAGAAAGGGGTGCCTTTACGTTATACAAACGTCGAATGCCGATTCGGCCATGCCTTTTGAAGAAACTAATACTATTACCCTATTATGACCTTAGTAATGTGACACCAAATTTTAGGCCATCTAAGCGTCATAGATGTCAAAAAGTTGGTAAATAAAAATACGGCCACAGGAATCAAAATCAATAATTCAAGTGAATATCAATTAAATTGTATTGTTTGTAGTAAAGGAAAAATTCACAAATTGCCTTTCAAGAATTAGGGCACTAGACATGAGAGGATTTTAAGACTAACTCATTCCGACATTTGCGGTCCCATGAATGTAAAATCAATAGGAGGTGCTCAGTACTTCGTGATATTCATAGATGATAAGACTAGGTATACGGAAGCTACCATGCTAAAATCAAGGTCAGAAGTTTTCGATGCTTTTAAGGAATTTAAACAACGCGTAGAAAATGAAACGGGTCAGAAAATAAAAATTATTCGAAGTGACAACGCAAAAGAATACATTACTAAGGAATATACGCGATATTTGGAGGATTCGGGAATCAGGAGACAAGTAGCAGTCGAATGTACACCACAACAGAATGGAGTAGCAGAAAGATCGAACAGAGTCTTAGTGGAAATGGCTCGCTGCATGATGATTCAGGCAAACTTACCTCCGAGCTTATGGGCCGAAGTGGTTAATGCCGCGGTATTTATTCGAAACAGAAGCCCGACGAAAGCATTGCCCGAGAAAACTCCTTTCGAAATGTGGCATGGTAGAAAGCCATATATTGGATTGTTAAGAATTTTTGGAAGCAAGGTCATTACTATGGAAAAGGGTCCACGAAAAGGAAAGTTTTCGGCAAAAGGTAAGGAATATACCATGGTTGGATATTCTGACGAATCGAAAGCATATAGACTATGGGATAGAAAGTACAATACTGTGACGAAGAAAAGAGATGTTCATTTCATTGAAGAATTTTCTAAGTCTATATCGGAAAACAATGAGAGATACACTCAACTAGAGTTAAAAGCAGATAGAATACCAGCAGAATCAAGTAAAATAAAGTAAAAGTAAGACGGAAGTGTTGTAGCGCTCAACACTTCCGTCAAGAACTACTTGTTGCTCTTGGATGTGAGCAAAAGTATGGAGTCAACTACGAAGAAGTTGTTGCAAGATACGAAACAATCAGAACGTTTTTCGCTGGATGCGTTGAGGAAGAAATGCGTATCCATCAAGTCGATGTCGTGACAGCCTAGTTCAAGGTAATCTGCCGGATGAAATTTACAAGAAACAACCTGAAATGAGCGAGGACACGCGAAATACAAACAAAGTTTGTAGATTACTTAGACCATTATATGGATTGAAAAAAGCGGAAAGAGAATGATACAGAAAACTTGATGACTACCTCACCCAAATTGGAATGACGCGATCAAAAAGAGAACACTGCGTTTACACAGAACTATCCGAAGGAATTAAAGTTATTCTAGTAATGTACATAGATGACTTGCTTATAGAATCAGTCCATGTATCTGAAATAATCAAGGTAAAAGGGTTGATGAAAAGCGAATTTAAAATGAAAGACCTTGAAAAAGTTAGCAGTAGACTAGGAATCAACGTGAATCGCGAAGGAATTATCGGGAAAATTAAGCTATCCCAGAATAAGTATATTAATCAACTTTTGGAATGACAACGGCGAATCATTGTGCAACGCCATTGAACCAAGTTTAAAGCTATCAACGGAAATGACACCCAAAAACCACCAGGAATGGGAAGAAATGAATAAGCGTCCATATAGAGAGCTTAAAAGCAGTTTAATATACCTCGCAAACGCAACTCGTCCAGACATCGCATTTGCCGTTAGCAGCTTAAGCAAATTTTGCGTCAAATGAGGCAGTACACACTGGGAGCAGGCGAAAAGAGTTCTCCGGTATTTACGTGGAACACTAGATTATGGGATAACATATCAAAAACGAAATAATCAATTACATGCTTTTTAACTGGGCAGGTGACGTCGACGATCGAAAATCCTGTACTGGCTGCATAACTATATTTGCAGGAGGCCTGATAAGCTGGAAAGCACAAAAGCAGAAATCCGTCGCCCTATCGACTATGGATGCTGAATATATGGTGCTGTCCGAAACAACGACGGAATTCTTATATCTACGATCGTTGCTTCAAGAAATGGGATTTGAACGATATGTCTGCGGATCAACAACCATCTACTGTAACAATCAAAGTGCAATCGAAATCAGTAAAAATCATAGCAGCCATGGTAGAAGTAAGCACGTTGATATGAGGTACCATTTTCTACGTGTGGCTCAGGAACGAGAAGACATACTAGTAATACCAGCAAACGAAATGACACCATACATCCTAACTAAACCACTAACTCAACAAAAACATTTAATATGTATTAACCGTCTAGAGGTAAATATTTAAATATTAATGTACAATGTATAAATATTTAACTTTTTGATATTAATGTACAATAATTATGAATTTATTATGTTTTGAGACAATGTGTAAATGTTAAATTTAAAGTAACTAATAACGTGTAAAACTTAACATATAAAATAATCTATTTTGTATAGGACATTGATAGGAGGAGTGTGAGAATTGAACGTACCCAAATCAATGCGCCATCTAGCTAAGCACTTTGCTCTTTATGTTTCTTCCACTTCTGGCGTCGACACTGGTCGGTCGCAACTTGAACTTCGTCATCAGGTTTCAATACATTCATTTCTTTATAACGGTACTCTCTTTCATTTTATTTCACAATCCACAAAAAACCCCAACAGAGTGAAAGGACCTGCTCAGTTTTAGTGGGGTTAACCTCCAACCCACAATTTGAAGGCCCATTCGTGCAATTTCCGTACTGCTCCCTGGACTAGTGGGTATAAATTTGGTAGATACCTGTATGGCTAGGTCATTGGCGTACGCTACCACTTTGATCCTGTCTATCTCTCTCACGACTTATGGAGGATTACAGCAAAGCGGAAGAAGAATATGTTATAGCATCCACACAATTGGAGGATAAAACTCATCACCAATTGGAAAATTGTATAAAAACCGTACCACTAACATTTGGAATGGTTCAAAAAGCAACACAATACGATTCTGTACTGCAATCCGTCATGAAATTCATAAACGTCCGGAATCATTGCCATAATCAACATCGTCATCAACAGCGTCATCAAGAGCGTCAACAACCCGAGTAGAAAAATTTTCAGGCTAGCCTGATTTCCGGCGCCCTGATCAGGGCCATGTCAGGTGTCAGTACGGCAGCCTGATCAGGCTCGCCAGACTTGCGCCGGATCAGGGCCTTGTCCGGCATAAGTACGGCAGCCTGATCAGGTCGCCGTACTTGCGCCGGATCAGGGCCATGTCTGGTATAAGTAATACGACCATAGCTAGCCTCTGATCAAAGTCGCCAACTTTGCGCCGGATCATAGGGCCATAATCTGCTGTATGAGTATAAAAGGCATAAAACGTAAGTTCAGAGTCTCGTCGCACTTTTAAACCGGACTGGGCTACGTTTGGTGTAATTTTTGTAAAAGAATTACATTTCACAAATGACATTCAATTTATTATGTCGTCGCTGTAAAATAACAGTACTGCAGATATAGTATATGGGTTGTGTATATGTTTTATACCTAATAAATAATTAAATAAAAATAAATACTAATAAATAAAAATAAATACTAATAAATAATTAAATAAAAATAAATACTAATAAATAATTAAATAAAAATAAATACTAATAAATAAATAACTTGAAACAATTAAATAATCATATATTTTAAAATAATATTCATTTATTCGGTATAATGCAACAAAATATACTTAAAAAATAATTTTTTTTAAAACAAAAAATTTCGATATAAACATATAGATATTATTATATCTTAGAAATAAATATTTTTTCTCTGCGTTATATACTGTTATTACTTATAATATTATTACTTTATTAAAAAAGGCATATATTATTATATTTGTAAATATATTATTTATTATTATTACTACGTTACGGTACAGCCAATATTTTTAGTGAAGAAGGGAAATAGCATATATTTTTTCTTCTGCGCCAGTCGTTATCGTAAGCATTACGAGTTTTACATAGATTGATGTTATTGAACGCGTTTTCGAAATTTTAGTTTTTTTTACTTGCCACATCTTGAGCATTTCTGAGTCACATGGATACTTGAAGATTGATTCAATTGTGTGCAAAATCTTTCCTGAGAATGTTATATTGTCTGACTCTGGTCTTTTGTATAGATGGGAGATTTTAGTAATAGTTCCATCGGACAGAAGAACCGTATTATTAGGAGGACTATTCGAGATGATAAAGTCTTTAAATCTTACTTTCTTGATTTTTAGTGAGCCATCTTTATTTCGATTTGTTTTTTTCAATATCATAATGTCCGGTGACAATATCGCTTGTGCGTATTCTGAATCGCGGATTTCGTATAACCGCCTACAGACCTGTGCTAATGGTCGATTACCGCTACGAATAATTTTTTTGAGTTTCCCAAGCATACTTTCAAAAGGGAACGCTGTCAGGTGACTTAGAGAACAATTCATGTTTATTACGTCGTCAGAGAGGTGTATTAAATTGTGCATATTCAATATTTGACACCGGCTTCCGTACAAGATGGCTGCAATATTCACGAATTGCAACAGCAACTTTTTAGCTTAATCTTTGTGCCGCAACGCCAAGCTTGCACTGCACAATATACGGCATGCAACATGGAAAAGCATAAAATGGCGATACAATCGCCTGTTTAAAACCATTTTCAACAGAATTGGACCGGAATATAAGAGAAAAAACCGAAATTCAGTTGCTTTCCATTTCGCAATATCATGCAATGATCTAGTTGTGCGTTGAAACTCGTCTGGAATTTGTGATTGCATCAAAATCAAGGCATTCGACAAATTCTGTCTACTAGATAGACTGAGCTGCGTTGCCGCTTTCTTATTCAACCAAAAATCCACAAGCATTTTCTTCATGACTCCGAGACAACAAAGGTGCATGAAGTCAAGCGAGAATTGAGTCACCATGTTAATCGACGGTTCAATGCGAAGCAAAGGCGATATTCCGGTGTGATGTTCGTGATTGTCTTGCGTTCGAAATGTCTCTCCAGTTCGTTGTTTAAATAAATTTTTATGAGAATCAACTGCAGGATAGACAGTCCGATTTTCAACTCTCTCTCCTTTGACAATGCAGCGCTTGCATGCATAATATCCTCCGTGATTGATTATACATTTAAGCAAAGATCGAGCAGGCCTATCGAAAATGAAAGATTTGATCCTGATCTGGAGCAACGTGTTGTCGATCATAATACCATTCTGTAATATCTGGTTTAATTCTAAGATAAAATCTTTAAAATACTCCTCCAAATTTAATGGCTTTTGATCTCCTACATATATTGCGACCGGAAATAATTTGTATAAATCGGGTTCAGAGTAAACTTTGCACAGTATTGGCCAGAATTGTTTCGAGCTTGATTTAAACAAAGGCAAACCGTCTACATTGAAAAGTAAATAAATGATATGTTCTCTATGTAAGGATACGTTCACCGTTCTTTGAAGAATGTTAGTCATACCGAAGTATACAAATTCACCGCCATCTCTGTTTGGTGTGTCAAGCTTTTGAATTGTGTATTCGATGAATGCTGTTCCGAGAAATGTTTTCGATGATTTGGGTAGTTGAGTAAGTAACCTCCTTCGTAAAATACCGAGAAGATCGTCGAGTTGTTTCTGAGGTATTTTTGATCGGTGCACCCACTGACGAAGTTCTTCCACTTCATCATACTCGGCTTCACTATCCTCATCATCGAAATTAGTACCGCTAATATTTCCTGATTCATTTCCGCTAACTCCTTCAGATAATATACTTGCTTCTTATTTACCGATTCCTCGAAAGTGTTATTATCGGTGATGCATTCTCCAGTACAAAAGATTTTGAGCACGAAGGGTGTTGCAAATATCTCTCATCGGTATTAGCCTTGACGTCATCCGTTTTGCGTCGTTTTGTTTCACGATGTCTTTCGACGCGTAAGCGGGTGAGCATACGTTTTTTTTTTCGTTGATTCTCATCCATAATTCTGTTATTGCAAAAGAGTATGCCACCTTGTGCACTAATATTTTACTGTTTTCCACGAATTGCGATAACTCTATTGTTTTTACAAGAAGCACTTGAATTTTGTTTGCGACTATGCAAACTCCTAATTAAAGATAAATCAACCAACGGAGAGTTCGATACACGACTGGGAGTTTTAGAAAAAAGGATCTCGCAAGAAACATGTGAAAGACAGGTATGTATAGAAAAAGAAGATGCGAAATTATCGGAAAAGGATGTTAGGAACAAACGAGTCTAAAATTTATGACGACCAGATGTCGACGCACTAAAGACAGTCCGTGTTGCAAAGGACGATTTTACAACACGGAAAAACCCGAATGAACATCTGGGGCAATAAACTTTATGGTAAGACCGAGGCGCGTCGCGGAAAAACCCGAATGTATTTTTTAGGTAATAAACTTACTCGATAGCGCGGCGCCTCTGCGACATGCGGGTCAACAAACTTTTTAACAAGGATTTAAACGTTCGAAAAAAATACTAAGGGCAATTGCTACCTGCCGGGCATCGGCCCTACTCGCCTGGCCTAAAACTTTGTTGCAACTACCCGTTTCATGTTGCGGCGGAAGAATTGAAAACTCTTCGACAAGCAATTAAAATATCACAGTCATCCGGTAGTTCTCATATTGACAAGATCGATTATCGCGACGACTTTCAAGTGTTTTTCAAGTGTTTTTCAGGATTTTTTTTCTTATTCACAAGTTCTGTACGCGTGTGCGTGTGTGGTGTCGAGTGGACATTGAGTTCGTGCCGAAGAGTACTGGACGTCGAAAACGCTGTGTCTTTTGTTATATGAGTAAAGCCTCAGTTACAATGGTTCCGATCCGATCCGGCAACTTCGGAGGAGAAAATTTTCTAGTCACAATGATTCCGTTCCGACATCCACCAAAGTGACATTATCGAGGTGTAATAGTGATTTCTAGTGTGGGGAAGGAGGTGGTGAAATTCAATAACTCACCTCTTACCTTCGGAACGGATATAAGTTGAAAGTTAACCAACTTTACCCATCCGTTTTGTGTCTCGGCTAATTACCGGAATGATTGTGACTAGGGTTTCCGAATTTTCCTTTAAATGTGTGTCGGATGGAGAAACTCAACACTCTCCGTTTTCCGGATCGGATCGGAGCCATTGTAACTAAACCCTAACCATTGAAGACTAAATAAGCCGCTTGCGCTTCAGAGTTCTTTCGGTAATAAGTTCAATTTTGACTGGGCTTTTTTCCTTGTCATTGAGATGGTTCGTGACACAAAATTTATGTTGGTGGTCTTCGTCGATGATCCCGAAGAAAGGTTGCGTGTGGATTTCGTCCCAGTCAACTGGATCTATTTCGATACCAACAAAAAGCATCTCGTCACGCCCTATATTCCGACCGCAGCGAAGATCAATTTAAAATTATTAACTAAGTTGGTGAAGTCTGAAAAGAAGGCACCAGACACATGGCCAACTTTTCGAGTTGAGATTCGAGGATCCGCAAGTAAAGTCCCTCCAGTGTTTTAAACAATATTTTCGAGATATGTATATGGTTTATATGAGTTTTTCTCGTGTCTATCACTCAGGAACGTTCGAAGAAGCCAAGAAGATGTTGGTAAAACTCGGAACGGCAACGAATGAAAAGAATAAAGTAATAACCCGAAGCATAGTAAAGAATCCTAAAAGACCGCGTGACGAAGCACCTGTGGACAAAATGTTGAGTGACGCTGCATTCAATTTTGATATACCATCGTCTGTTAAGGAACCTCCAAAATGTGATCGGAAAATTTCATCGACAAATATAAGTGCGCGAAAGATTAGAGGTATTGATACTGTGAAGCTACCAAATGAATTCAGTGAGTAGTCACAATTTCATTTTGTACAAAAAAAAAAAACTTTCTTTACGACAAATTTGTCTGCGTTAATTTTATAATAATTCTGATATTATTTTATGCGCAGTTATGACGCCGAGAGGAAAATTAAAAAAAACCGACCCAGCACAACCTTCTACGTCAACAGAACAAGGAATTGATACCGATTCCAGTTATGAAGCTTTTGACGAGGGCAAACTCTGTACAGACGATGAAACATTGCCCGAAATGTCCGATATCATGCCATCGGAGCGCGGAGGCAATTCTAAATTGCAACCCAAGGATTTGGGTGTCACCTCGACAATTCAGCATGTACAGCACGTTTCACTTCCGGACCAGTCGAGTGAAAATGAAATTGGCCTGGATATAAATGGTGAGTACGAAATTTTTTAGTTTGACAATTTTTCTTACTCTTATGCTTATGACACATCTATTTATTAACTTAATTTTAATATTTCAAATTCAGACGACGTCAAAACTGTTGTATTGAAGTGCCACCGCAGTGTGTGTATGCAATTAACACAAATTCGAGCACAGCTTACTGACGCAAGGATTCGCCAGAATCAATTAGAAGCGATGATTCTGAGTAGTAGCTCGAAACCGCGAAATGCACAAAGCACGATTGAAATTTGCATGGCAAAATATCGCATGGGGCAGTTGCCATTTGAAAGTATGAGCGAGTTCGAGGCTTTCGACGAGCAACTGAAGTCGGTCCCATCATTTCGATCGGAGATCGTAAGTTTTACTACATTGGCATGATTAGATTGTTGCAGTATGCTGATTTTTGCATTTCTTCCTTTTCAGATAAGTGGAATGTCATTTTTGGTCAACTCAGATCCGAAGCTTATGCCAAGAACAGTCCGTGACATTATTCAAAAGTTCATGGGAAACAAAGTAATTATGCAATTTACGGCGGTAAAGCGATCCAGCAATAAAAAAGTGCTGAAAAGTGATACGGTGTTTTACACTTGTATACGAGGTAGGTATCTAAATCTTTATATATTTATTATTAATCACAATTAAATTCATCAAATTACAGATGCGGTACTGTCGGGAATCCCTGGGGGGTCATCACAACTCATAACCGAAAAAAGCATCACCGATGCAATTGGCCACGTCATCAACAACGCTCTTGATTGGGACGGATATCGCGAGATCCGCAAAAAAAGACACCAAAAATAATAATAAATTTTATTATATAAAAAATGTATGAATTAATAAAATGTGTTCATCGTTATGAATTTAATTAATGTGTTCTGAAATGTGATTTTTTTTTAATCTAAAAAATTTTTTTTCTTGGAAAAACATTTCTTTTTTATCACCATCTGGGTTAGTTCTGGCTCACGGTTGGGCTTGATCACACTCAAGTTCGGCTCAGAACTATAAGCTAAATCCGGTTTCCATCAGGCGTCATGTCGGGCCCAAAAAAAATCTTATCCCCTCCACTTTTATGCTCCCCTGCCCCCTTAAAAGAGTTTACTTTGAGCAATCTTTACTTGTCAAGGTTTATACTCTAACCGAATTTTATTTTTCCAGTGCAATTGGTTTGTGAGATATCGTAGTCTTAAGACTTTCAACTCCCACCCCCGTACGCCACTGCCCCACTCAAAAGTTTGTTTCCGATGTATTCTTCTAGTATACCCACTGCTATTCATAAAGTTCTAATCTCGTGACATTAACCGATTAGAATGTTTCGATCTCGGCTTGCGAGTGTTTCGGACGCATGATTATTCCGCCCAGTCACACACCCCTTTACCTATCATTTCTTTTTTTTTAAATGGGTCGACAGACGATGCTCTATATAACTTCCAAGTTTCAGCCTCCTAGCCTAAGCGGTTACTGAGATCTAGAATCCAAAATTTTCCGTCTAAAACGCTTCCCCACCTCACTCCCCCCTTACACCTACACCAGCTAAAAGGTGGCCACATAAAGATGTTTGCTCAGTCTACCAAAAAAAAAAAAAATTAGCTTAATAGCTCAAAGAGTTTCAGAGCTATAAGCGGCTTTAGCATTAAATTTCATAAATCCAGCCAAAAATTTGTTCGGTTCGGACTTCTATCTTCTACCCATAAAATAATAAAGTTGCACCCAGACTGTTGATCAATTTTTTCTATTGCGAGAACATTCCTCTTTTAAAATAAGCCCTATTTTATTGTTCTAGGATGAAAATTACCAGAGATATGAATTTTCAAAACTTCTAAAAGTACCAAAATTTTCAAAAGAATCCGAGTGTCTCAAATTACGTCATTCTTGGCTATTCTTCATGAAATCTAAGCATGCTCCAGCAGTTACAACTTTGGCCGAGTGGTTAGCGTGTCGGACTTATGTGCGAGGGGTCCATGGTTCGAATCCGAGAGTGTGCAAAATTCTTGTAAGAAAAAATCCATTCGCATTTGTCAAAAAAAAAATATCAAAATAAACTCGTAGTAAGAAAAAAAAAAAAGTTGTTAAATTTTTTTTTTTCAACTTGTGAAATTTTTTTTTTTTTTTAAATAATTCATGTTTGATCTTCCGGCTCAAGTCCGGCCCATGTCCGGCTCAAGTCCGGCCCAAGTCCGGCCCATGTCCGGCCCAAGTCCGGCCCACATCCGGCCCAGAAGTCCGGCGTACGTCAGGCGCCATGTCTGGCCCAGATCTGCGAGAGCGTTACATCCAGACATGGCCCAGATCAGGTTGCCTGATCTGGGCCGGATTTATCTTACGGCGGCCGGATCTGGGCCGGATAAAATTTCTACTCGGGAATGGTTTCAAATGATGATCTTGCACTTACTTTCATCGTAGAGAACACTTATCTATTGAAAATACAAGGTTTTCCGGTGAATACTGTTAAATTATTATAGTATTCACCGGAAAACCTTGTATTTTTAATTCGAAATGTACTGTGAAAACATTCATCAAAAATTAACACTTATCTTTGTTTGAAAACGTCCTACTCTCACATGGAATATCTAGGAGGCTATGTGAAACGTTATTTTCTAGGTTGTCAGTAGCATAGTACCCTACACCGCATCTCAGCATTAAACACTTTTCGGACTTCTACCCATAAAATAATAAAGTTGGCCGGTTTTTTTACGTTACGTTTTTGTGTTGGTTTAACAAATTTTCGTCGTAGATATTGCGATATTTTTGTTACTGACATTTCTAATTGTTCTGACCACTCTTTTGTTTTGAATTGTACAAATTGTTAAATGTGATTTATACACAAAAATAGTAATAAATACAATTAAATGATTCTTATCACATTTTAATAAGAATTTTACTTTGTACTGAGAACTTAAAATGATGGTTAGCTAAATTTCAATTTCACCATTCTCTTTGGCAGTCAAAACTATTTTTTTTCGTCTATCTCCTTAAAATTCATTTTTATACAGTTTTTGTTTTACAGTATCTCTACCTCTCTTTTCAGAAATAATTTTTCGACTTACGATTACTTTTGTTTGATCATTTTGTGTTGCGTGTATTTTAAAAAAGACAATCATTTACAATGAACAAAGATAATTCATCATCCACAAAGTTACCTGAGATTTCAATCACTGCTTGTGCCGAAGATCAATTGAAAGCTCCTGCTGTGGACTACTCCTGTATTCGGGAGAAGACGGTGTTAGTCAGCCCTAGTGATAAACAGTTTGAGTTACTTAAGGAAAGATTAAGCGACAGAATCTCACGAAGCCGCGGCGAAACCATTTACGAAATTGGAATTGGAGAGGGTAATTATAACTATTATATTTAAATCCAAAATTGCCTCCTAATTGCAATCATTTTACGATAAAGAAGCATACTGGCTTTTAATTTTGAGCTACAACTTTAACCAACTATTTACCGTTATTACACGTTTCAGGCAATAATACTATACTGCACTTTATAATAATATTAGCCGCGTACCGCGGCTACGCTTGCTATGCTCACGTTGTTCCATCGCCCGTGTTACCTCCGTCTCTCCCGTTGAGTGGTGGCACTACTCACGCAAATGCTAATGTTATGGCCGACCAAAAAACTGTTTCATTTTTATATATTAGATAGCCGCGTACCGAGGCTACGCTCGCTACGCTCACGTTGTTCCATCGCCCCTGCTACTCCCATTTATCCATTGGTCCTGATTCTCCCGTTTCGAATACACTTTTTCAGCTCAAGAAACTGGAGATATTAAAGCCATTTTTCACTTTTTACTTTAAATTTTTATTTTTTAATTTTTAATTTTTCATATTTCTCCATCCCCCATCCACCATCCTCCATCTACCATCCTCCATTCTCTATCCACCATCCTCCATATTAAATTTTAAAAAAAACCACACATGTTCGCGGTCGGCAGCATTCGGCAGCATTCGGACCTATCAGCATCTGATTTCTAGTCTGACACCTTACCCGTTCGGCTACGACTGCCAGTTGTAAATTTTTATACTCTAGATGAAATCATATAGAGTATTATAAGTTTGATCCAGCCAAAAATTATGTAACGCATAGAACCAAGCCTTGGACGAGAAAAAGCTATATAGTATTTTTTGTTTATTTGTGGCCTAAAACCTCAAATCCGCTTTACGTCCGTCCGTCCGTCTGTCTGTCCGTGAACACGATAACTCAAGAACGCCTTCACCTAGGATCTTGAAATTTTGAATCTAAGTGTTTGGTTGAATTTGTAAGGCTAAGTTCGTTAACGGGCAAAATCGTCCCACTCCTTCGGGTAGCTGCCATACAAAATGTCCTTAAAACACGTGTTCAAGAATATTGGCCGAAAACTTCATAAGAGTTTAAGCTACGACTTGGAAATTTTGTATGAGTTAATTTTCCAATATTTGGAGCTGAATGTATGATTATGAAGAAAATCCTATTAGTCCTTCGAGTGGCTGCCATACAAAAATCCTATTAAAATATCTTCATTCAATTCACGAAACTCACTATAACTTAAGTAATCGTTTAGCTATGAATTCAGAATTCTGTACAAATTAGTTTTAAGTGAATACAAAGTTCAAGTTTACTAAACAGCAAAATCATTTTACTCCTTCTGGTAGCTTCCATATAAAATGTCCTTAAAACATGTGTTCAAGAATATTTACCAATAACTTCGGAATGCCTAAAGCTATGACTTTGAAATCTTGTATACGTTAGTTTTTCAATAGTTGGAGCTAAGTCTATGATTATGAAAAAAGTCCTTTTAGCCTTTCGTGTAGCCGCCATACAAATATCCTACCAAAATCTCTTCACATAATTTACAAAACTCACTATAACTCTAGTTATCTTTTAGATAAAAATTCGAGATTGTGCACAAATTAGTTTTGAGTGAAAACAAAGTTTGAGTTTACTAGGCAGATAAATCCTTTTGCTCCTTCTGGTACCCGCCATATAAAATGTCCTTAAAACATGTATTCAAGAATATTGGCCGATAACTTCAGACAGGTTTAAGCTTATGGTTTTAAATTTTGTATGTGCTAATTTTGCAATAGTTGGAGCTAAATTTATGATTATGAAGAAAATTCTATTAGTCCTTCGAGTGGCTGCCATGCAAATATCTTGTTAAAATATCTTCATTTAATTCACGAAAATCACTTTAACTCAAGAAATCGTTTAGCCACGAAGTTTAAATTTTGTACAAATAATATTTAAACAAAAAGGAAGTTAGACTGCGTTTGTCAGTGAAATTTCTTGACTCCTTCGAGTAGTTCTATACAAAAAAATCCTTGAAAAGACAGTGTTCTAGAAAATTTTTCGATGGCTTCACAACCATTTTAGCTGTTTGTTTAAAATTTTGTATACGTTTGTTTTCCAATAGTTGAAGTTAAATGTATATCTTTGAAAAAAATCCTATTAGTCCTTCGCGTAACAGCCATACAAATATCGTTTCAAAATGTCTTCACTTAATTTATGGAACTCACTATAACTCAAGTAATCGTTTAACTGTAAATTTAGAATTTTGTACAAATTAGTTTTGAGTGAAAACGAATTTTGAGTTTACTAGTCAGCGAAACCCTTTCACCCCTTCTGGTACCTTCCATACAAAAAATCCTTAAGATCCGTATTCAACAATATTTTCCCATAACTTTTGAACGCGTCAAACTACGAATTTGAAATTTGGTACACATTAATTTGTGGATGGTTCCAAGGAAAGGGATAAATATACAAGAAATCGAGTGAGTCCTTCCTGCACCTCACATGTGAATGGCCTTCAAAAATGACATTTTATTCCCGATGTTACACCCAGTTCAAGAAATGATTTTAAACATTGATGATATTGTTTTTAAGTTTCAAGTAGCAACTGAATGGAAGTCCATACATACATGCACATACGTAATTCTACTTTACTACAAAATAAATCGGAGTTCAGTATCATCTAGAGTATTATACGATTGGCTTGCAGCCGATCGTGACTGCAGTATGTTTATTTTTAAGTCAAGTTCATCTGATTCAACTTACTAAAAAGCTCAAGTGTTGAAATAAATCGCGAACCACCAATTTCGGGAATATATAATTATGTTCACTACCTGTCCGGTAGTTTCGAGAATGTTCATGCAAAATTTGGGAGGGAACAGTTCACAGGTGTAGATTTTAATCGTAAAATCCATAAAAACTGACTTTATTTTATATATTAAATTAGCTGCGGCGAACGATTATGTTTTGCTTTCGCTTTTTTTTTTTACTGTTAAAACGTTCTGAAGGCCAGGTGTCAGTCGAAAGACCCGAAAAATTCCTTAATTTTATAATTTTTTTTTTATATAAAATAAATATATGTATATGGAAGAAACTATTGGTAGCTTTTATAGAGATAAACATGAAGAATAATTGAATTTTTTCATATTTTTTTTGCAAGATGGCGGCTCCAGCTCCCATGACGTGAGGCGATCGGCATGAGTTGATGTACGCGATGCGATACCTTCTACAGTTTTGCCAAGTGATCTGAGACTAAAAATCCATGGGGCCCTATCGTGTTACTATCTTGAAGAAAAAAAAACCCCGAAACTGAAACGGCTGAAAAAAATGCTAAAAAACTAAAATAAAAAAATTTTAAATAAAAAAAAAGGCTCGACTTAAAGGCTCCCCAAATTTAACTTACTTTCTTTTAAGCTTTTATTCATTAAAATCGGTTCATTCGGTGAAGCTGTAGAACGTACCGCGCTTCGGAAAAGGTGTTTTCGAGAAAAACGCGTTTAAAGTTTGAATTTATAAAAAATCGTATCTAATAATTTAGTAATCAATAACTTAAGGATGAAAATTAATAAAAAAAAAAATTTTTCGTTAACATGAACTGATATCCGGCCTAAATGCCCATTGAAAGTGGTTGCGAGAAATTCTATCAAATCATCCTCTGTCTAAACTAACTGACATGTGTGTGTAAGTCCAAGTCTCTCTTCGGAATGCGGCCGATGTTCGTAAGGCACGAAACCCTCTCATCAACACAGAATTGTTTGAATTCTACAATTACAATTTCGCTTTACAGAAATTAAAAAAAATTTATTGAAATTATGTGTTCGAATGAAGGATGCGGAAAATAAAATGTTAGGAGGTGTTTGGTGGCAGAAAAATGCGGGTGATACAGATTTTTTTCGAGAATAACGTCACACATCTCAAGAACGGTTTTAAATAGGATTTTAGAATTTAGACAGGAGATAGACTCAATATGTCTCTACCTGCAGATATATCTCCAGACTCACTTTTCATATAATCAGATTAGAATAGATTGGAAATAGGGGTTGGTATGGTTAACCTCTGTCACTGAAGCCACAGTTGGATTATTGTGACGTTCCCCGGATTGATTATGATTCCTCTTCAATCCCCACGCTTTCAATGAATCTTAGGCCGCGGTCCGAATTACGCCTTCTGCGCTTTTAGCACGCATACAACCGGTCCGAATTGCGCTCACGATGCACACGATTTGCATGGAGGGGTAATTTTCTGACGCTTACACTGCTCACGGTTTCGAGCATAGGCACTGTGAGTACACTGTGTGCACACGATCGGTCAGAATTATATGCGTCGTAAGAGTGCACACAATTCGGACCGACTGTAAGCACTGTTGGTAATGTAAGCACCGTGAGTGTAATTCGGACCGCGGCCTTAGTATTTTGCGAAGAGGAATTGTCAGGAATTTCGATGGTTCCATGAAACCCTGACCGAAGTGAAGAAGTCTTTTGTGAGCTAAACCCTCACATTCACAGAGGATATGCTCACTATTTTTGCGTACGGCGTACAGACGGACATTTTTTTTTATTGCTTTTTTGGGGTCCACTAGTCCTAAAACGTGAAAATACAAAATTTCAGGGTAGCAAATTTTTTTGAAATTTCAGTTCGATAATAATACTTTATTATTAAAAAATAATAAAGTAAAATAGTGTTATGTGTATGTTTTCAAATTATTTGAAAGGCATAACTATTAAAAATCAATAATTTTTTCATTGATTTATCTTCCAGAAATACCAATTAATTATACTATCTGTGATACTTTTCAATAGTTCTTGCCATGAAAATCGTGAAAAATTGCTTCAGTTTGACTTCATATATTATTAACAAAATTGAAAATTTTTTAAAATTTGATTTATTGAAGACCTTTTTTAAGATTTTTTCTAACATTATGTTAATAAAAATGATATGTTAATTATTCAAGAAATAGGTAATATGCGTTTAAAAAACATGAATTTACGCATTTTAAAAAATGTTCAATGGTTGTTGTTCTAATAGCATTCTTCCAAATACAGTTTTGAATTTTTTTTGTATGGATGACCTAGTTTACATACCAGCTAACAAAGTGGTGTAATTTTATGTTGTTTTTTGTTGCCATTAACGTAAAATATTTTTAAGAAAACAGTCATAAATCATCAAAATCGGATTTAACGTGCACATTAATAATAAGGCTGAAATGAAAGAACTGTAGTGGAATTGAAATTTGCAATTAAATATTGCTTAGGAAGTATCGAACACCCTGTATCATAAACTAGTAATTGCATAGAACAAGTACATAGCTAAAATTAGAATAAGGTATATAGTTCGAAAATAAATGTACCTGGACCACTTGATCCAGAGACCTTGCACGTAAAGGTTGGGTTTTTATTATCCTACAGAATTGGTTTAAAATTAAAGTAGGGAGCGTTTTGTAATATGAATTAGAGTAAAATGGATTTGGATAGGTTAATACTCCAAGAGCTCGCGACAAAAAATCGCAACACTTTTGAGAAAGCTAATATTTTGATATTTGGTTACATTTAGGGTGTATGGGAATATACTAGAGTCAGCAGGTCTGACGTCGGGACACCAGGCTTTGGTGACCTGGAGGCTGACTGGGTGGGTCCCACTGTTGGAGTGTCTGACCATTGTTTTTCAGTTTTTCATTGTAAAAACTACGTGTTGGCAAACTTTCAGCTTTCTCAAATCTGTTAAATTTTTCGTTTTTTTTTGACATCTTTGACAGGTCACCAAAGCCAGATGTCCCGACGTCAGACCTGCTGACTCTAGTATATTCACATACATCCTAAATGTAACCTAAGACTAAAATATTAGCTTTCTCAAAACTGTTGCGTTTTTTTGTCGCGAGCTCTCCGACTATTAGTATTAGGATTAAGGTGTTAATGTAGAGCAAAACATTTACAAAACAATTGAATTCATACCGGGGAATGAACATGAACATTTACGCGGTTCAATAACTCAAATAACTAAATACCCAGTCAAATCGAAGATCGGAATCGTCCGACACACGCGAGAGCCTTCCGATCTGTTTAATCCCACAAAATAAAAAAGTAAATATATTTACAAAAGTAACAAACAATAACGAACTAAACAGTAAATACAGTAAATATTTTTCGAGTTTTATACTAATAAAAAACAATAGAATACCAAATAATAGTAATTCAATGGTCTTATACAAGTTTTGATACGTCAACGGATATTAAAATTTTAAAAATCGATTACATATTGATATGTTACTTGCTGTCTGCTTGCAGCACGTACCCGTTCTGATTGCATCAAAATAATTTGAATGTTATTAAGATTTGTTACCATAAATTCAAGCTACGGAGGCATAACAATCTGGTTCATTTCTCGCTATAAGCTCGTGGGTGCAATTCTACCGATTCTGACGAATAGATGAATATTTTTATTTTTTTTTAAAGATAATAGCAAATAAAAAACTAGCAATTTACTAAAACACACCTAAGACGCTACTTTTATGCCTACCTAGAAAGGTTCACGATCGATAATAATTCTTTAAAGAAAAATGTTGCATATATAATAAAAGTTAGTTTCCTTAGCGTTTTTCTTTTTCTTCGAATCTCTACTCGGTATCTTAACGATTCCTGAACGCAATGGTATGGATAGAAAAGAGAAAGAGAGTACTTCTTCTGCTTTGTAGATTTTACTTACGGGTGAGCGCCAATGGCGAGTGGTGCAGGGCTACCCATTCTACCCTACATATCACGCTTTTTTATCTACGGAACCCTACAACAAATTAACTACACAACAAATAATACTTATTGTTTAATTTATTATTTTAGTTCAGTAGTTTAAACCAAAACGTTTGTCTTGTTTTACAATTATAAAAACAACAAATGAGCCGTTTATTTTGAAAGTGGTGCAAGTCCATTTTTAAAAAAAATTGAGATAATGATAACAATAGATAAAACTTAATATAATCTTTTTATCTGTAAACAATTTATAGTCAAAAGATTCAAATTCTCTAATATTTAGGCGATGTAAGTTTTAGCTATTAACTGTATTGCAAATATGTTTATTTTGAAAGTGGTGCAAGTCCATCTTAGGTTGAATTTTATTTTTAGCCGAATATGTTATAGCATAATTAGCTCCGGTTGTTGTGTTGTGAAACCAATGTGTTGATTATACATGATGTCTGAAAAGTATGATGTTTCTATCTATCTATCCTACTATTTCAAAAATAGTAACAATAAAGCACAATAGTACATGGCATGAACTGCGAAAATTTTTTTTTGAACCCGACCTTTGGAGGAAATCGTTTTCAAAAGTAAGAAAAATACCGATGGAGAATCTGTGAAGTGGTTAAATATGTGCTGGATCAGAGTTACAAGGAATACACCATACAAAATATTATACAAAACTTCAATTCATAACTATCGATTTATCACCATCACAGCGAGGAAGACCAACTAATTTCTTAAATATAAAATTACCTTTTTTGAATGAAAAAAGCAAAACTATTAAGTACATCCGAAAAATATAAAGACATGATGGACTTATTGCCATACATATATACCTCCTGTTCATCATGAATATTTTAAGATGTTAAATGCTAAGTAAAATTTAATACAAATAAAGTAAATGATTAACGAAAATGAAAGATTTAATTGAAATTGGTAATAAAAATGAATTGTTTTACTTTATAATTTTATTATTATTTTTGTTTTATTTTACTTTTTCTCAAACTAATAAAAATTTATATAAAATTAAACAGTACCTATTTTGTTTTTATTATTAAAAAAGGCTGATAAAATATTATCCGTTGTTATTAGATTTTTCGTGGTAAGCTACCAAAGAAGCTATTATTTAGAGAAAGAAGCTATTATTAGCCTTTAGTCTAAGGTAGAGGACGCCCTTCTTGACCATTAAATTCTTCTCGGTAATAAATTTGGAATGGGATGTGGCTATATAGAATTTACCTCAGCGATCCCACCAGCTGTCAAGGTGTTTCGGTTAGTAGGCAAGAATACACCTTCTGAAGAGTCTATGCCCTCCGATGACGAAACAGCTCCTTCGGACCTAGTCCAACACAATCTTATGATAAACTGGCTTCTCCAGTGAAGTTTCTTTCCAAATTTGTCATATCCTCAGGGATGGCGGTAAGTCCACAGTCGGGGACTCCGTGTTGGAGTTTCACTCCACTGACACCGGAAAGAATAACTAACTCCTAATCAAAATATTATCCGTTTAGAGTCATTCAATATAGAATCGCCATAAAATGACGAAATTTGTGACCTTTCCATCTCCGATTCTTTTGAAAATGAGATATTCACGGATAAAAGACAAGATAGTTATCCTTGAAAAAATCTCAAGTATAATTTTTATACGTAATATTCTTATATTGCGACAACCTTTCCTTTTAAAATAAGCCCTATTTTATTATTCTAGGATAAACATTACCGGAGATATAAATTTTCGAAGAGGACTCGAACACCTTTTTTTGAGCAAATACATTTTCATATACCATAACTAACAAAAACATTTAGATAGAAACAAAAAATTTAATTTCAATTATTTTTCCACTACTTCTTCAATAACAAACATTTTCAAAAGAATTGGAGACGGTGAGTTCGCAACATTGGCGATTCTTGATTACTCTTTAATTAACGAGTACAACACTTCATTAATTTTGAAAGTGGTGCAAGTCCATTTAGGTATGAAAAAAACCTTTAATTTTTAAGCTATCATTACAAACACTATTGGATAATAAACTTACATTATCTAAGACCACAAAAAGCAAAAAATATGTCTATTTGTGCTTACCATTATTTTTAAATTGATTGAAACGCAAACCTTTAAATATCTCGGAATAACAAAAAATGGACTTGCACCACTTTCAAAATAAACGGCTCAAATGATAAATTTAATTCACTCTTGGCCCGCCTCCCCATCGAACTTGGGCGGTTTCAATCAAAACCGTAGGGTGTACATACAGTGGCTCACAGCTTATTTGATACAGTGCTTCTTTAAAAATTGCAGTTGCTATAACTCAGAACGAAATAACAATATCAACAAAATATTAATGCCATTTTCAAGAACAATGTTTATTGTTTACTAAACAAGTTTATTTTTGTTGCGAAATTGGTGTTTTACATCTTAAAAAACAAAAAAACCAAAAGTAATAACAAATTTCATGTCACAGCTTATTTGATACAGTTTGATTAAACAATTAAATTGTTGTGAATTATAAGGTTTCCAGTTAATTTCAATACGTCGTATGATAGCCCTTAGCCTTAAGCAGAGCCTGGAGCCTATATGGCATCGAGTCAATGAGTTTTTGTGTGATGTCATGAGTAATTTTTTGCCATTTCTCTAGCAGTGCTTTCTTCAGGTCTTGTTTAATAGAAATCTTGTGTTTTCTAATATTGTTATCCAACAAAGCACATAGATTCTCAATGACGTTCATATCTGGTGACTATATGCCGGCGGAGACATCGAATGAGGCAGTTCCAAATTAGCCAGGGCTGCATAATTCCCGACTTGTTCTTTGGTTCGTTGTCTTGGTAGAACCGAAATTGGTTACGAACACCTAGTTTTTCAGCACTTTGCAGCAAATTGTTTTTGAGTACATTGAGATACTTTGTTTTGTTCATTGATTCCTCAATAAACTCTAAATTTTCGACTTCGGCTGCGTACATGCAGGCCCAGACCATCACATTGCTACCACCATGCTTCACAGTAGCTTTGAGGTTCTCCTTGTTTAGTTCAGTGCTTGCCTTGCGCCAGACATATGACATTCCGCCAGAGCCAAAAATGTTAAACTTGGACTCGTCCGCAAAAATTACCGTTTTTCAGAACGCGGATGGCTTTCTCACACGGTAAATCGGCTTATTGTATTTTTTTTGGAAATGAATGGCTTCTTACGAGCTACTCGCCAGTTGAAATCATGCTTCCGAAAGACTCGTCGGACGATTTCAGCACTACATGCCTTCCCTAACTCACGATGAACCTCAGTAGCCAATTTTGGAGCGGAAATCTTCGGGTTTGCTTTCACTTTTCTTACAATATATCGTTCGTCCGATACGGTAAAAATTTTGTTCGGCGAATTTCTACCCTTATTTTCTACCCGATTTTGCGTGTTCAATTAATTGCAGCACTTTAGAGGCACTCAAGTGTACACTTTCAGCAATTTTCCAAACACTGTGTCCTTTTTTAAAATGGTTTAATACCAATTCGCGCTGTTCAATTGTGGTGCGACGACCCATTTTACAATAACTACTGAATTTTGGCACTTCAGCTTGCAAGATCTTGCTAAAAATTACCAAAACCAATGTCTAAACACAATCAAAAATTCAAGAAGTATAAAAACACAGGTTAACGGCGCGACGAAGAGAAGTGTCTGTATCAAATTAGCTGTGAGCTGCGATTCTACTGCGGCAGTGGTATTTCTTTTTTGCGTGACGAGGTGGAATATTTCTGGAAACATTTTTGTTTGCATTGTATTCATTGGACATGCATCTCGTCACCTACGTTTAAATTTTTTGGACAAGGTTCCTTATTTCAAAGTTACATTTGCATTTATAAATAGTCACTGTATCAAATAAGCTGTGAGCCAATGTAGATAATGCATGATACATTAAGGTATAGATTTCTTATTATTATGTAGAGTGTTTCTCAATACAATTGACAAAAAAATAAGCTTGATTTTCAGTACTTAAAAATCTTTTGAGAATTTCGAGGGGGGGGGGTCCGGATCCCCCTCTTGGCTACGGCCTTGGTTGAAGGACCTTTGAAATGAGTTTGAGCTAAAAAGTTCTAACGTCTGTTTCCCATTTTCGGTAATCGAGCCGTCAGGTTTCTCTGATAAGCCCATTTTTGTAGTGTCTCCTTTAGAAAGTATTTTGTGTACTCTTGCGGTGCTGGGTAAGTCGTTTATACTCTGGTAGAACAGCTTCCACGAATTTCTCTTCGCACGTTTAATTTCGTGTTTATACTCTGTTAGAGCCCTTTTGTACAATTCCTACTCACCAGTTTTGTTTGCCCTATTGAAAAGCTTTCTTGTTTGAGATCTGAGCTAAGTTAGTACGGGGTTCCACCAAGCTACCTTCCTTTTACTAGCTCTGGACCTTTCCGGGCAGAAGTTTTTCTCAGAAAACCCCATTATAAAAATGTCATTCTAATTTTATTTCTTTATTAGCCGTATTATTACCTACAAAAGCTGCATACATACATTTTTGGAAGTAATAGGTAAAAATACATACATAAAATATTAAAAAAATCTGCCAACAGTCTGGGCGCAACTTTAATATTTTTCCGGCAGAAGTTCGGAACGTGTTTAATTCGGGGATGCGGTGTATGTTACTATGTGACTGAAAACCTAACAAAAAGTTCGGAAACGGTTAGAATAGAGTGTAATAAATGAATTATATAAATGGGTCATATTCCGGGATGCGGTCTAGAGGTTGGAAAAGTAAAAAAACTTAAAAATAGGTGATTATTAAATAAGCCCGTGGAAGTGAAAAGATATTCGATATCTGATCAGACCTGAAAGATATGGTGGAATTTATGAAAAAGTATACAACCACTTTACACCCTCTTAGGGGTCGAGTTTCAAAAATTCTTGAAAACACATTCTAGGTATTCATATGAAGAATCCGTAGAATAAAAATGAATTCAATATTTCGAAAGACCTAGTAGATATGACGAAAATCGTGAAAATATATGCATTTTATTTTTACTGAAATTTTTTTCTGCTTTCCCCCCCTTTCTGAACCCCAATGAATATTGAAATTTTTTTTTATCGGAATTACTTTTCTTGTTGATTTACATATATGTACCGAGTTTCAACTTTCTAGCATAAGCCGTTCAAAAGTTAGGAAAAACACCCCCCACCCTCGCACCATGCTACCCCTAAAAAAAACATTATTTTTCCACTGTGCCTCTAATATAGTTCTATCTAAATACAAAGTTTAAGGTTTATATCATTACAAGTTCTTAAGATATAAGAATCGGAACTTTGTCCTTCTCACCCTTCCCCACCCTCACCCTCTACACCCCCACCTTTAAATTTATTTTTCCCTACTAGTGTTCTATTGGGCCTAGTTCTAGTTCAAATTTGAACCATCTATCTTACACTGTTATTGAGATATGAAAAGTGATATATTTGAAAAATTCTTATCCCTCCCACTTCTATGCTCCCTCGCCCCTTCAATGATTTTACTTCGAGCAATCTTTATTTATCAAGCTTTATACCCAAACCGAATTTTGTTTTTCTGGTGCAATTGATTCGTGAGATATCGTAATATTTACTATTTCAACCCCCGCACGCCACCACCCCCACCAAAAAATTTTGTTTCAATCTACTCTCCTAGTATAACTACAGATATTTGTTAAGTTTTAATTGCTTGCCGTTAACGGTTTAAGAGATATGGATTTTAGAATGTGTCAATATCGGCATTTTTGCGTTTCGGACGCATTATTTCCCCCTCCACTCCCACACCCCTTCACCCATATCAGCAATTTTTTTGCAAATTTGTCCACTATCAAAGCTATATAGAAATTCTAAGTTTCAGAATCCTACCATTAGCGGTTGCTGAGATCTAGAAACCAAAATTTTTCGTCTAAAACGCTTCCCCCACCTTCCCCCTCGCACCCTCACCCCTGAAAAAATTCTCACTTCAAGAGGTCTACCATGTCTATTCAGAAAAAAAAATCAATTTAATAGCTCATAGGGTTTGGGAACTATAATTCCTCAAACGAGTTTGCGTACGGCGTACGGAGCACGGAGCACAGACGGACAAAATTTTTATTGCTTTTTTGACGTTTATTAGTCGTAAAACGTATAAAAAAAAATTTTCAGGGTAGCAAATTTTTTGTTTTAAAAGTCGATAACAATACTTTATTATTAAAATATTAAATAAAAATCAGTGTCATAAAGTGGACCTCGTTTAAAAACCTGTTTAAATTGTCGGTAGTACTGAAGTCAAAAAATGCACTCGACCCATCAGGTAATCGTTGCCCGTTTGAGTTCCAAACTGAAAATAAAAAAAAAAAATCTGCCAACAATCTGGGCGTAACTTTATTATTTTTCCGGTAGAAGTTAGGAACGCGTTCAATTCTGAAATGCGGTGGAGGCTACTATGTGACTGAAAACCTATCAAAAAGAACAAGATCGTGGAAGTGAAAATCTGATTGGATCTGAGAGATATGGAATAATTTATGAAAAAGTACACAATCACTTTACACCCCCTTAGGGGTCAATTATGGAGAATACATAGAATAAAATTAAATTCAATATATGGGACGAGGTAGTAGATATGTCGAAAATCGTGGGAAAATATGCATTCTATTTTCACAGATATTTTTTTGCCCCCCTTCTGAACGCCAATAGATATTCGTTTTTTTTTATTCAAAATTATTTTTCTAGTTGATTTAGATATACACACCGAGTTTCAACATTGTAGCTTAAGCCGTTCTATATATAGGAAAAACACCCTCCACTTGTACCACACTACCCTTAGGGGTCGAATTTCAAAAAACCTTGAAAACACTTTCTAAGTATTCATACGAAGAATCCGTAGAATAAAATTAAATTCAATATTTGGGACGAGCTAGTATATATGACGAAAATAGTGAAAAAATATGCATTCTATTTTCACAGATAATTTTGTTTGCCCCCTTCTGAAAGCCAATACATATATGAATTTTTTTCTAATCAAAATTGTTTTTCTAGTTGATTTAGATATACACACCGAGTTTCAACATTGTAGCTTAAGCCGTTCTATATATAGGAAAAACACCCCCTGTCGTAGCCAAATATCGTTGGCCGCATCTCCTTCCAAAACTCTCTGAAAAAACACTCTACACTCCACAATAACAACACTTTTTTACATAGTTAACAATATTTTATTAAGAGACTCACAATCTACCTACTCTACAACACGCTTTTTACAAAAGAACCCGGAGGTCACTTGCCGTTTCGGTTATTGTCACAAGACTCCCCGTTTCCCGGACTTGGAGAAATCGATCAGCAATTATCGCTTACCCGATTATTTTACATCAGCCCGATAATTGCTGATCTTCATCGACCATCGATCAACTCTTGGCGGTTGACCTGAGTTGATCGATAGTCGATGTTGCACATTTCTTGCTGATCGTCGAGCAAAGGTATCCGACCTTATTCAAGTTTATCACCTCGTATCGGAAATTGTGACATACATAGGTAGTTCGAATATAGAACCTTATTTCCGATACGAGGTGCGCGTAGGAAGAGTCGGGGCCAAACCGGCCCACGACATTCCTCCCCCCTGGAAAAAAGAACCGATGCTCAACGGTTTTAGAGTTTCCCAGTCCGGGCCACGTTGTTCGGTAGTACATGCCATCGTGCAAGTTATTTTGTATTTATGTATTATATAAGTATTTAGAAATTATATATAAAAATAATATATTATAAAAAATTATTTAACAATTTATTTTGTTTGTGTGAGAGAAAATATTACTTTCTTTTTTTAAAAAATCGATAATTCGTAGCGACAACATACATAATAAATTTTTCAAAATGGTTTTTTTTTTCTTATTATGAAACGCAATATTTTTTTTTTTTTAGTTTTCAAACATTAACCAAACATTAATATAACAAAAAAAAAAGTTTAATTTATTAGGGTGCGATCTACCTTATATATTTATTTTTTATATTTTTATAAAATATCTATCGAAATTTTATTAAGAAAAAGAAACGAAATTAACATTGGTAACATTCGATATACAATCATATTTTCGCGGATAATCATTATTATTTTTAGTTTTAATTAAATTAATTTAAATGTTCGCCATTACAATTACTGTTGTTGTTTTTTTTTTTTTTAATATCCATAATTATAAATCGAAGTCAAAAGGATCCAAAAATAATTCCAGTCATTTTTTACGTGTTTTTCCCGATTATTTACATCCTAATACAAAAAATTTTTATAGTAATATGTTTTCGTATAAAAGTCTTTTTAATTTAGAGTCCCAAAAGGGATTTTGAAGGGAATTTGAACTGAACATTTAAATTTGGAATATACATATGTGTATCCATCTTCGTGGTACTTGACTTTTAGACAATTATATTTTTCTTGCTCAATTTATGCTTCACTTACTTTGTATGCTTTTTCTGATTATTTAATTCTCTATTTATACTTAAATTACTTTACTTACTTTTTTTTTTAAAAAAAACTTTTCCTTACTTTATATTTTTTCTGATTATTTAATTACTTTATTTACTTTACTTTTTTTTAAAACTTTTCTTTACTCTATATTTTTTCTGATTATTTACTGACTTTATTTACTTTACTTACTTTTAAAGCTTTTCTTTACTTTATATTTTTTTTTTTTATTGAACTCAGTCGTTTTCGAGTGTTTTTGTCTGTTTTTGTGTGCAAAGCTAATTGAAATAAATAAAAACAGTGAAATAAATATTTTTTCCTTGTTGCATTGCATGCATCAAGTCTCTACTGTCTGCTATAGAGAATTGTGTGCTTCGAACTGCTTTAGTTTACGAACTTTAATTAAATGTGTTAAATGTGTTATGAGAGATAATTGATTTTTGATTTTTTCTCTCGTTTGATTTATAATTTTTACTATAAAAGTACTGTTAAACAAGTTTCTTTTTTTTTTCTTTTTTTTCTGTTGAATTATTCGCTCGTGTAGTAGATTAGCTAAGTTTTAGTTTTTTCGCAATATCGCCGTTATTGGAGTTTCACAAACCCAACTCGTTCCCTCGGGGCCTCTCGTCTGTGGTCTGCGTTTCCGTAACAGGCAATATCTACGTCTTCCTCATTTCTGGT
Source organism: Beris chalybata (assembly GCA_949128065.1). Lineage (NCBI taxonomy): Eukaryota > Metazoa > Arthropoda > Insecta > Diptera > Stratiomyidae > Beris > Beris chalybata. Next base: position 61,419,067 of record OX421895.1, on the reverse strand, counting down.
TTGTTTATTTCCTATCTTTCCCATTGATGTTTTTCTCCACTTTCTGTTGACTGTTTCTACTTCCTTCTACCCCTAATTTTTTCCCAGTGGTTTCTACTTCCTTCTACCCCACATTTTTTCCTAGTGTTTTCTACTTCCTTTTACCCCACATTTTTTCCCAGTGGTTTCTACTTCCTTCTACCCCACATTTTTTCCCAGTGGTTTTTACTTCCTTCTACCCCACATTTTTTCCCAGTGGTTTCTACTTCCTTCTACCCCACATTTTTTCACAGTGGTTTCTACTTCCTTCTACCCCACATTTTTTCACAGTGGTTTCTACTTCCTTTTACCCCACATTTTTTCCCAGTGGTTTCTACTTCCTTCTACCCCACATTTTTTCCCAGTGGTTTCTACTCTCTTCAACCCAACATTTTTTCCCAGTGGGTCGTCAAAAGTCACATAAGCGCCGTTACTGGATCTTACAAACCCAACTCGTTCCCTCGGGGCCTCTCGTTTGTGGTATGTGATCCTGTAACTGGCACTATGCGGGTGCTCTTTGTTAACTCTCATTTTTTTTCCATTTTTTATTTTTTTATTTTTCTTCCACACTATCCGTACCTTCTCCTCTTCTTTTCGTCAATTCCTCACTCCAAGCTTCTACGTTCTTTCCTATTTCTCCTCTTTCCCATTGCTGTTTCTCTCCACTTCCTCTTGTCAAAAGTCGCAATATCGCGGTTATTGGAGTTCACAAACCCAACTCGTTCCCTCGGGGCCTCTCGTTTGTGGTTTGCGTTTCCGTAACAGGCAATATCTACGTCTTCCTCCTTTCTTCCTCATTTCTGGCCCCCATCTCTTCCACAATGATAAAAACACTCATCCCCCTACCTGTAGCTTCGCTATACAGGTGGCTATCGATTCTCTTCCTTCACCATCCCCTCCTTCCTATTGGATACCAGTTACGGCTCACACTCGTAATTACCGTTGAGGTAGGTCAGAGTTTCATAGTCATTTCACTCGAAGGTATGCACAACAAATTTAAAATTTTCCAATGTTAAAAAAAAAAATATACTTCTTGTACTTACATGTTAAGTTTTTACCTTTCTACCTTAATTTATACAAATTCATTTGGGTGTTGTCTTTCGCCTTCTCCATCTTTTTTCTTTAAATCACTTCCTTTCTGGTCCACATTCTGCACTTTATTATCCTTTTCGTTCTTGCTTTTGCTGTCATTCACTTCTTGATTAACACCATTTTTCAGCTTCTGATCGCCCGTTTCCAGATCTCGGATATTGTTTTCCTTCTCCTCTTTTGTTGTATATTTGTCTCGGGTGTAAAATTTTTTTCTGGTTCTATTTCGGATTTTTCACTTTCTTTTTTATTCTCTCCTGGTCAGTATTCTTTACTGCCTTATATTTTTCGGTTATCTTACCGTCATTCTCGTTCTTGTTTTCACTGCCTGTATCCTTTTCCTTCTCGATATATTTAATCTCATCTTCCTTCTTCTTTTTATTTTCCTCTCTCACCACGTTTGTATTTATAATAGAGTTTTCTTCTTTCTCCTTACCACCATCCTCCTTATCTCCTTTTGGTTTGTTTTCTGCCCCTAATTCCGTATTCTTTATATTGACATTTTCCATTTTATCATTCTTATCTGATATTTCTTCCGTTTTGGGATTATTTTGTTCTTTTTCTTTCTTGACCTCTTTTTCCGTGCTCTCTTGTATGTTTCCTGCCACAATTTCCTTACCATTGCCATTTTCTTTTTCCTTTTCCTCTCGTTCTTTTGCTCTCACAATTTCTTCTTCATTATTGCTCTCTTTTATTTTTATATCTGCACTCGCTTCGGTAGTAGTATTGTTCACTTTTTTCTTCTCCAAATTCGTATATTCTATTCCGATTTTCTCGTTTTTGTTTGTTTCTAACTCTTTACCTCCTTTCGGGTTTTCTTACTCCTTTTCTTGCTTTCCGTTTCCTTGTGCATTTATTTCCTTTGCATTGTCATCTCGTTTCTCTTCTACTTCTTCTCTTATTTCCTTTTCCCTTTGTGCTTCTTTTTGAGTCGTCTTATCTTTCTCTTCTTTATTTCCTTTCACTTTCAGAGTCTTAATGTATGCATCTTCACCAAGATATGGTTTACATTCAACTACCGCGTATTCTCTATTCAAAACTATTGGTCCAGCCCAAGTACACTGCACAGTTTTTCGGCTTTTAATGTTCACATCACTGTCACTTAATTTACTTTCACCTAGATATGGATTATCTTCAAATGCCGCGTATTCTCTATTCAAAATTATTGGTCCAGCCCAAGTACACTGCACAGTTTTTCGGCTTTTAATGTTCACATAACTGTCACTTAATTTACTTTCACTTTTCTTTTTTTTCTTCTTTTCCCGGCTGCGCCAAAATGTCGTAGCCAAATATCGTTGGCCGCATCTCCTTCCAAAACTCTCTGAAAAAACACTCTACACTCCACAATAACAACACTTTTTTACATAGTTAACAATATTTTATTAAGAGACTCACAATCTACCTACTCTACAACACGCTTTTTACAAAAGAACCCGGAGGTCACTTGCCGTTTCGGTTATTGTCACAAGACTCCCCGTTTCCCGGACTTGGAGAAATCGATCAGCAATTATCGCTTACCCGATTATTTTACATCAGCCCGATAATTGCTGATCTTCATCGACCATCGATCAACTCTTGGCGGTTGACCTGAGTTGATCGATAGTCGATGTTGCACATTTCTTGCTGACCGTCGAGCAAAGGTATCCGACCTTATTCAAGTTTATCACCTCGTATCGGAAATTGTGACATACATAGGTAGTTCGAATATAGAACCTTATTTCCGATACGAGGTGCGCGTAGGAAGAGTCGGGGCCAAACCGGCCCACGACACCCCCACTTGTACCACACTACCCTTAGGGGTCGAATTTCAAAAAACCTTGAAAACACATTCTAGGTATTCATACGAAGAATCCGTAGAATAAAAATGAATTCAATATTTGGAAAGACCTAGTAGATATGACGAAAGTCGGGAAAATATTTGCATTTTATATTTATTATATTTACAAATAATTTTTTTTGCCCCCCTTTCTGAACGCCAATGAATATTCAAATTTTTTTTTATCAGAATTACTTTTTTAGTTGATTAACATATACACACCGAGTTTCAACTTTCTAGCATGAACCGTTTAATAGTTAGGAAAAACAACCCCTACCCCCGTAGCATACTACCCCTAAAAAAAATTATATTTTTCCAACATTCCGCTACTATAGCTCTATCTAAATACCAAGTTTAAGGCTTATATCATTACAGGTTCTCAAGATATAAGAATCGGAACTTTTTCCTTTTCACCCTCCCCCACCCTCCCCCTCTACACCCTTAACCCAAAATTTTTTTTCCCTACTAGAGCTTAGTTAGCGCTACTTCTGGTAAAAATTCTAAGCATCTATCTTACACTGTTCTTGAGATATGAAATGTGTTTGATTTGAATAATTCTCAACCCCTCCACTTCTATGCTCCACCTCCCACTTAAAAAATTTTACTTTGATCAATCTTTATTTGTCGACCTTTATACCCAAACCGAATTTTATTTTTCTAGAGCAACTGGTTCATGAGATATCGTAATCTAAAGTTTTTCACCCCCCACCCCCATACACAACTTCCCCACCCAAAATTTTTCCTGATTCTGTTCTTCTAGTATAACTACAAATATTTTTAAAGTTTGAATAGTGTGCCATTTACGGTGTAGGAGATATGGATTTTAGAATGTGGCTTTCTCGCCTTTTTTGGGTTTCGGACGCATAACATTTCCCCCCACTCCCACACCTGCAAATGGGTCTACTATCAGAGCTCTATAGAAATTCCAAGTTTCAGCTTCCTATCATTAGATGTTACTGAGATCTAGAAACCAAATTTTTCGGTCTAAAACACTTCCCCCTCCAACGACTCTCTGAGACCAATACTGCCATATTCAAACTTTTGTGGAATTGGTTGCACATCAGAATTGGAAAATGGCGGGAAAAGTTTTAAAAAGTATACAAAACTTATTCGTTTTTGGTGATTAACCCTGGACCCGTTTCTGGGGCACAGAGTGCCCCTAGCTAATTTCAAACGGTAAATTAGAGACTTTCTAGTTCTATAACCTCATCTCAATGCACAATTTTTGGAAACATATGTTATGCACAAATGCATAAACAAAAGAATCGAACTGGTTATTTTGTGTTTTATTTGATAAATATGTAAACGAAGAAAAAAGGTCAATTTCGTGTCCTGGGGCACTGTGTGCCCCGGAACATACGAACATTGACCATTTAAAAACAAAACATTTGAATACATGCATTTGATAAATCTATAAAGAAACATAACGCAGTCACGATCGGCTGCAAGCCAATCGTATGATACTCTAGATGAAATACTGAACTCCGATTTATATTTAAGTTGGAAATATATCAAAAGAATGAGGAGAGCACAAGCAATTATTACATGACCTTTTACTTACAGGTAAAAATGATTGTATAGTGGCTACTCGATTTTTTTAATAATATTGAGTTCCATAAAGTAAGTAAAAGGACATTTTACAGAATTTTTGTATGGCAACTACATGAAAGACTTATAAGATATTTTTCATATTAATAGTTTCAGCTGCGACCCTTTGAAATCTAATGTGTATTAAATTTCAAAGTCGTAACTTAAAGCGTTCTAAAGTTATCGTTCAATATTGGTAAACATGTTTATTAAGGACTTTTGTATGACAGCTACCCGAAGGAGTCAACAGATGGCGCTAATTAATGAACTCCGTTTTGGTTTTGGTATAAAACTAATTCCTGTAAAATTTTAAATTCCTGCTTTAACTCGTTCTGGAGTTATAGTGGATTCAGTAGCAAGCATACATTTTTGAAGGACTTTTCTAGGCTGCTACACGAAGGACTCATCCGATTTGCATGATATTCGGAACTTTCGATTCAAACATTGTAAACCTTAAGTATGCAAAATTTCAAGTTTCTAACTTGAAGCATTCGAGCAATAATTGTGAAAACGTGTTTTAAGGACTCTTATATGGGAGGTACCCGAAGGAGTGGAAGGATATCGCCCATTAACGAACTTAGCCTTACTTTTTCTATTTTACAAGCTGTGACAAAATTTCAACTTTCTAGGTCAAAGCGTTCTTGAGTTATCGTGCTAACGGACGGACGGACAGCAAACGGATTTGGGGGTTTTGGCCAAAAATAAACACAAAATAATATATACCTTTTTTTCGTCCGAGGCTCGGTTCTATGCGTTACAAACTTTTCGGGCTGGATTAAACTTATAATACTCTATATGTTCATCTAGAGTATAAAAATAAATATGTAAACAAAACAATGCGATTTCGTCAATATGCGTATATAGATCCTTTGAATAAAAATCAGTTGAATACATTTAGTTGTCGATGAAATTTCAAGTGATAGTTACTTGAGTATTTTGTGATAATTTTGTTTTGTGATAATATTGTTTTGTTTTGAGTGGAAATGGATGCTTTTTTGAGACTATTTATTATTTTGAATTTCGATTTATTGTTTTCTTTTCATTACTTTGTGAACATTATTATTTTATTTTTTTATGTACACTTAATTAATTTTTCGAAAATAGAAACAATTTTTTATTTTCTCTTCTTTTTCCAAACTTATAGCAGCTTGCGAAAATCAAGAAAGCTAATTACCAAAGAAATAAGCGTATTTTCAACACACCACCTATACATTTGGTATGAAATGTGTACTGGGGCACTGAGTGCCCCAGGACACGTTAAGTCCATTTCTTAATGGGCACGGGTCTAGGGTTAAAACTACCTTTTGCGCAGCCCTGCGGAGCTAAAGGGATTTAAACTCGCTTTTCGCGGGCATTTTTGGCTGACGCTTCGCTCCAACTACTCTTTGCGCGCGCTAAAATTCCGATATTCCGACCTATAACGCTGACCTTGTAATGCTATGCCGGTAGGGATTAGGTCAACACATTATGAGTCGATTGCATTTCTGGTCATTACGTCATCCGGTAGTACCACTGTGTATTGTGTACGAAATTCAAGCCGGCATTCCCTAGGTGCTGCTGACCGGGCGGTAATGCAGACTTGCATTTCGTGCAAGGTCGTTTGGATTTCGAGGCTGATGCGTTGTAAACAAACACTGACTCGCGTTTACCTGTTACAACGCGGAAAGAATAATCTTCTTACAGGGGAAATAAATATGATCATTGTAAATAAACATAGACTTGCATCCGCATGTTTATTTACAATGCGGAAAATACCGTGTATGGAAATGTGATGTGGTGAGAATGTTAGATGATTTATGTATGTGGTTAGAGTGTTAGACGATTTATGAACCGGGACGACGCAATGACCACTGAGGAAGGAATCTAAGGTACAACATCTCCCCCCCCCCCTTTCTATTTGACATCTGACTTCACTCTATACTATACAGCTCTGAGTGTGCTCGACTATACTTTAAAATATTTATCTTATATGCTAAAAAAAAGTTAAGTACAAATATTAAAAATACTGCTTTACTTTAAAATATTTATCTTACATATATGCTAAAAAAAAAGTTAAGTACAAATACTAAAAATTACTAACTCGCTATGATTTTAAACAAATACAAAGTCTTTACTAACAATACGCGAATGTCGATTCAGTGAGCCTCTTTTGATGTAAGCACTGCACGATTTCGTCGGGTTTTTCTTCGAAACTTTCATCTCTGGATGTTTCGTTACTGTAAATGGATGTAGCCGTTTGTCGTATGCGGATCCAATGGTTTTGACGGATTTCCCGGACAACAGCATTCGATGTCGTTCGAATTAATTCAATTCGCCAGTCGACGTTGCTTCACGATTCCTAGTTGAGTTTCACCTGAATGCTGATCTCTTTATTAACTGGTGTAATTAAAGGCGTCTTTCCCCTCCGTAAAATAGTCTTCACCATCTCGAAGAAGTAATTCCGTCGATTGTCTTAGATGTGGAAAAGAGCTTCGTCGTATGTGAACTGCGTATTCTCGTCCAACTTGCCTATTAACTAAAGTGTATTCCGCACCCAACGTATCAGTAGAATATAACTCAAAAAGCTCTGATCGCTCTGAGGCGCAATTTAAGTTCTCGTTGTACTTGAACTGCGAAAACAAGTAAAATATCTTGTTTAAACCTGAGAAAAGAAATTACGATACATTCAATTTTACTGGTATTTAAGAGGTGTCCTCTTTCCATTGTAGTGATAACGGATCAGTCCGGTCTGGTCCGGCTGTGTGTCATCTTGACGACACACTCGGCCATCACGCCCGCGTATTGGTCCTGGCCGAAGTAGATCAGCTTCGATTGGAACATGCCTGATTCGGTTTTAAGGCGTGAGCTTTATCGCATAGCTGTAGAACGGAATAAAGGTCTACTCAGGAGCTTACAAATCGCTGATTGGGAAATAATTTCATCCAAATCAAAGTTGTCCAACGTGACGACATTTTGCAAACAGACGGCCGTTATAATCCACAAAAACAGCACAAATCACTTTCGAAACATATTTTAAACATACTTTAAAATTTCTACGACATTGTGCCGGGAAATTAAAGCCTCGATCAAAATGCATCCGTACCGTTCCGTTCCATCACGATCCATCCTGTACCGTTATGTCAAAATATCAGTGCTGCCCACAATGCCCCGTTCCGCTATGTCATGAATTGTTTACGAATATGTGTAGCACTTTCTTCATTTTACGATGTCGGAGTTTTTAGAAATGCTAGAATTCTTTTTTTATATGTACGTGTCGTCATCCATATATACACTATTTTGTTTGTTAGTTTGATAAGAGATTACGCTATTCAAATGTCACTTTCCAACAAATGAGTGTATGTGATCCGTAGAAGTTGAATTTTGGTCAATTCGTCCGTTCCGTGCCGTTCAGTTACGACCATTTTGCGCATTTACATGGCCAGCCCATAAGGTCTACTTTGACAGCTGAACGTGACGGAACGGAACGGATGCATTGTGAGTTATAATGGTTCCGATCCGATCTGATCCGGAAAACGGAGAGTGTTGAGTTTCTCCATCCGACACACATTTAAAGGGAAACTCGGAACGCCTAGTCACAATCATTCCGGTAAATAGCCGAGACACAAAGCGGAGAGGTGAACTTGACCAACTTTCAACTTCTATCCGTTCCGATGGTAAGAGGTGAATTAATGAATTTCACCACCTCCTTCGCCACACTAAAAATCAAAATTACACATCGATAATGTCAATTTGATGGCTGTCGGAACGGAATCATTGTGTCTAGACAATTTTCTCCTCCGAGGTTGCCGGATCGGAACGGAATCATTATAACTGAGGCTTAACTCTTAAAAACAAACTCGTAACACAACACCCGAATCGCGAAATCGAAATCACAACTTGACAATTCGAAATGTCATTGTCAATGAGTCCCAGCAAACACAAATGTTATGAATCGGTTACTTCCGAAGTACAGAGCACTCTTCATGAGCCGTTCACTGAAATTTAGTTGAAAATATGAAAAATTTCCGTGTTTTTTTTATATATAAGAAAACATGTACGAAATTCTAGCTCTTTTCCTCATGTACATATATATGCATGATTGATGTATGCACGCAGTGGCGGTGCTAATAGTTTTAACGCCCGGCGCAGTTTCTACGTTTTGGTGTCCCAAATTTTATAGTTTGCTTTCGAAAAATGAAGGAAAGTTTGCAAGATTAAGCCCCCTCATTATTATTATTCCATAATAATACCATTTGTAGTTCCATATCAGATATCCCACCTCAAAACAGATACAAACGCACAATGGAGTAAAACCGAAATGCAATAAGGTACTGAAAGTGCTAAAAATGAGGCTTCTTCCGAATACAATTCGAACGAGGGCGTCATTTCAGTTTTACCCAGGGGCAAGATGTTTTACTTTATTATTTTAATAATTAAGTATTGTGATTGATTTTTTAAAAAAAAATTTGCTACCCTCAAAATTTTTATTTTCACGTTTCATAACTAGTAGACGCGAAAAAAGCAATAAAAATTTTCAGTCCGTCTGTCCGCCGTACGCCGTACGCAAGATCGTTTGGAGGCTCGTAGCTGCCAAACGATTTGAGATATTAAATTGAAATTTTTTTAACGAATAGACGGGGTAGGCTCCTTGAAGTGACCAAATTTTTAGGGGTGGGGGTGGGGGTGTGAGGGGGATGGAGGGGGAAGTGGTTTAGACCGAAAATTTTGGTTTCTAGATCTCAGTAACATCTAATGATAGGAAGCTGAAACTTGGAATTTCTATAGAGCTCTGATAGTAGACCCATTTGCAGGTGTGGGAGTGGGGGGAAATGTTATGCGTCCGAAACCCAAAAAAGGCGAGAAAGCCACATTCTAAAATCCATATCTCCTACACCGTAAATGGCACACTATTCAAACTTTAAGAATATTTGTAGTTATACTAGGAGAACAGAATGAGGAAAAATTTTGGGTGGGGAAGCTGTGTATGGGGGTGGGGGGTTAAAAACTTTAGATTACGATATCTCATGAACCAGTTGCTCTAGAAAAATAAAATTCGGTTTGGGTATAAAGGTCGACAAATAAAGATTGATCAAAGTAAAATTTTTTAAGTGGGAGGTGGAGCATAGAAGTGGAGGGGATGAGAATTTTTCAAATCAAACACATTTCATATCTCAAGAACAGTTTAAGATAGATGCTTAGAATTTTTACCAGAAGTAGCGCTAACTAAGCTCTAGTAGGGAAAAAAAATTTTGGGTTAAGGGTGTAGAGGGGGAGGGTGCGGGAGGGTGAAAAGGAAAAAGTTCCGTTGCTTATATCTTGAGAACCTGTAATGATATAAGCCTTAAACTTGGTATTTAGATAGAGCTATAGTAGCGGAATGTTGGAAAAATATAATTTTTTTTAGGGGTAGTGTGCTACGGGGGTAGGGGGTGTTTTTCCTAACTATTAAACGGTTCATGCTAGAAAGAAACTCGGTGTGTGTATGTAAATCAACTAGAAAAGTAATTGTGATAAAAAAAAATTTGAATATTCATTGGCGTTCAGAAAGGGGGGCAAAAAAAATTATTTGTAAATATAATAAATATAAAATGCATATATTTTCACGATTTTCGTCACATCTACTAGGTCTTTCCAAATATTGAATTCATTTTTATTCTAAGGATTCTTCGTGTGAATACCTAGAAAGTGTTTTCAAGGTTTTTTGAAATTCGACCCCTAAGGGTAGTGTGGTACAAGTGGGGGTGTTTTTACTATATATGGAACGGCTTAAGCTACAATGTTGAAACTCGATGTGTATATGTAAATTTAATAGAAAAATAATTGTGATAAAAAAAAATTTGGATATTCATTGGCGTTCAGAAAAGGGGCCAAAAAAAAATTAGTTGTATATACAATAAATATAAAATGCATATATTTTCAGGATTTTCGTCATATCTACTAGGTCTTTCCAAATATTGAATTCATTTTTATTCTACGGATTCTTCGTATGAATACCTAGTAAGTATTTTCAAGGTTTTTTGAAATTCGACTCCTAATGGTAGTGTGGTACAAGCGGGGGGGTGTTTTTCCTATATATAGAACGGCTTAAGCTACAATGTTGAAACTCGGTGAGTATATGTAAATCAACTAGAAAAACAATTTTGATTAAAAACAAATTCAAATATGTATTGGCGTTCAGAAGCGGGTTAAAAAAAAATTATCTGTGAAAATAGAATGCATGTTTTTTCACGATTTTCGTCATATATACTAGCTCGTCCCAAATATTGAATTTAATTTTATTCCACAGATTCTTCGTATGAATACTTAGAAAGTGTTTTCAAGGTTTTTCGAAATTCGACTCCTAAGGGTAGTGTGGTACAAGTGGGGGGTGTTTTTCCTATATATAGAACGGCTTAAGCTACAATGTTGATTATCTAAATCAACTAGGAAAATAACTTTGAATAAAAAAAACGAATATCAATTGGCGTTCAGAAGGGGGGCAAAAAAAATATCTGTGGAAATAGAATGCATATTTTCCCACGATTTTCGACATATCTACTACCTCGTCCCAAATATTGAATTTAATTTTATTCTATGTATTCTCCATAATTGACCCCTAAGGGGGTGTAAAGTGATTGTGTACTTTTTCATAAATTATTTCATATCTCTCAGATCCAATCAGATTTTCACTTCTACGATCTTGTTCTTTTTGATAGGTTTTCAGTCACATAGTAGCCTCTACCGCATTTCAGAATTGAATGCGTTCCTAACTTCTACCGGAAAAATAATAAAGTTACGCCCAGATTGTTGGCAGATTTTTTTACTTGCTATAAATGACTGCATGTTCGTCGATATTAGGGCCGCAGTTCGAATTACGCTGATGCTGCTTACATTATTAACATTACTTATAATCGGTCCGAATTGCTGGTACGCTTATGTCGCTTTCAATTCGGACCGATGAGCACACAGTTTACTCACAGTTCATAGTAGCTATTCTCGAAACCGTTAGCAGTGTAAGCGCCATAAAGCTACCCATCCATGCAAATTGCTGTGAGCGCAATTCGAACTAAAGTGGAACTGCACTAAAAGTGCAGAATGCGTAATTCGGACTGTGTCCAAAGATATGTAGTGTATGCATGCGAGCAATTCTCGAATTCCTCCTCTCCCCAAATGACGTTCCTAAATTTGACATCTGTTATTGAATTTATGACGGATTTACGAAGGAATTGAAAGATCTTCAAAATTATTGTTAGAATTAAGGACCTCAAAGGTGATTGTGCAAAGATAAACTTTGTTTATCAATTAACAACGGAATTTCATAGTTTATCATTTCCACGAAGTGGATTTCTTAATTCCAATTTCTTAATTGATAACTTAGCATTTTCAGCTTCAGCTTTTTTCGATATTGACTACCGGACAATTTTTTTGGCTTCATGGACATTTTTAGATTTAAGAAACAAAATGTAGAAGGTAGCTCACTAAAAGTTTATTAACACTACACTTGAAAGATATCACCTATTGGCACTTGACACTTGTTCTTTCATCCAACAAAACAAAACCTATCAAGAAAAATATCACATTTTCTTTGGTCAACAGTGCTCCCAATTCGTGAAAATTCTAAAATACATAAAGAACCGAAGCACTGGCACAGCGCATGCGCTGTCCCATTTCATTCATATGCAAGCGCAAATTTATTATCTGCGCCAGATACATGCACTCAGCGGAATACACCCACTACGAAATTTGAGGAGAACTCCGTGAGGGAGCAAATAACGAGGTATCTACTATCCCTCACAATGGAGGAAAAAAGGAGGAAAGAGAAAGAAATTAATAACAAAATTATGCAGAAAACCGTCACTTCTCTTTCTTTGCTCCGAATGAATGAAAATGGGACTATATGAAGACCATTTTTGAGTTTTACTGCAGAACTAGTCCCATTAGAGATCTCGTTTTAAGCTCCCTTACAAGTATTTTGGAATGCTTTCTGTGGAGGTATATTGGAGATCTGATTTAAGCGGACATGCTCTTGCAAAAAGGAGGTCAAATGGAGGAGAAAACGAGGTCTCCAAACCTCCCTAAGGAGTAGTCCGGGATTAATCATGGGATGCTCTCATTTCCTACTGGGCAACGCATTCCGTCGCGCATAAAAACGTGTAGAATGTACACCGTTCTGTGCGTGTGTTTGTCGAACCATGGCGCGGACAAAAATTTTTGCGCCAAAGAGTAAGGCAGTGGAGTCGCACATGTATAGTTGTAATATCAAACCGCAACCGTTTGTTTAGGATAATGAAGCAAATGTTTGGCTGTACGACGTGTTGTTAAATTATGTATTTGGATGGATAGGTATATGTTTTAGAACTAGAAAATTTACAATCACTGAATTTAGTGATAATTGCAGTATGAACCGTTGATTTTGAAAGTGGAATAAGTCACTTTTTGAAGAAAAAAATTTGATGTGACATTGAAACGATGTTTTATACAACACGAAGCAATTTTTTGAGAATCTATTGATGCAATTGTTTCATTACACTTGTTACAAATACCTACAAATAATTTTCCCGAAAGTTGGCATGAATATTTTTAAACATGATAAAACGCAAACACTAAGCCATGTCGATTTAAAAATGAAATGGACTTATTCCACTTTCAAAATAAACGGCTGAACTTTGTAGGTAAGTGAAACAGTAGGTGTGGTGCCCTAAAAATTTGGCGACCGGCGCAGTTGCTCCACTTGCTCCTATGGAAGCTCCGCCCCTAATGCACGCATACTATAAGAAAAATGTTGGTTTAGCATGGGTAACCCCTGAGCCTGTGCTTGCTGGGGTACTACAATGTAAGTGTGTGCGTGATAAAGTTTTGATTTTAATCTCAATATTCTATAACATTTCGATTTTTGTTTCAAAATTTCATAATTTTCCAGGAAATTATGCGTTTACGTACTGAAAAGGTGTATTTAATACGGAAATGACGCACATAACAACATGGGGTGAATTTTTTGTGATTGAATGTCATTTTCTTTTATGGCTAGTTTATTTAGTTTTGTTTCATTTGTAAGTTTTTTTTCTTCTGTGTTTTGCAAAGCGCAAAATGGGAATAGCTTCGACATTTGTAGAAGTATATTAGCCATCTATCGCCTGTATATGCGTTGGTCCCGTCTACCCCTAATGTATGCCGATTGACAGAGCACTTCTCCAGCCTAGTTTTAGGGTATCAAAAAAATGGGCAAGTATGTAATTTATGGCGGTGATATCTGGTATCATGCAGTATACGGAGCCCATCGAAGCTGGTATACAACGCTAGAGTACGGCGTTCTTTTCGGTTGCATGGGGTCCATACGTTTATGGTACCCAACGGGGTATTTATCAAAAGCCATCCGTAAAATGTTGCCTGAACGATTTACTTGACAAACATTACATTATATGGCGACCAACGTTTCGGCGTCTTGAATGCGGCGCAACCATGTGTACAACACATTGTGTGGCGCCCAACGCGAGTACGTCGTCAGAAAACGGCGCCATACATTAAATGGCGTCCAATGGAAGATTAAAGCACGTACGTACTAACAAGATCGAGTACAGGCATTTTTTAGACTCTATTCGATGAGCCTTTTGGGCTTCATGTATGATTGAGAATGACATCGGCCTTCCCGACGGAAGTCTGTTTTCTGTGCTTTTCCACCTTCATTTCCTTTCTTTTCATTTCTACTATCCTGTTCTCCGTCTGTTATTCCTTCATTCCTTTTTTGCAGTACCTTCCAGCCCGATGAAGACAGAGTTCGAACTCCTCAATTTGAACTTCCAGCCCAACCTTGCACAAATACGTTTTGTTAATGGTTAATGGTAGCCACTCACGCCCCTTCCGACAGCTAGATGGACGCTACCTATCGGGAAACCATGGGGCTTAGATCACCCAACTGTGGCTTGATCATCGACTGGCAATCGTCTTCGCAGTATATGTACGTCCTGACTACCTTGGGACAATTGAATAGGAGACTTACTCTATTCAGTTATTCTAGGGCAGGGTAATGGAGATATGCATATTAATGGTCGTAATGTTGTTTTAAAAAGTGCTTTATTTGCCGTAAGTTCTTAATGCTAACAGGTTTTCTATCTTAATCCTAAAGTTAAAATTGGTCTATATCTAAGCTGCTACCGTTCTTAATGGCCTCAATGGGCACTCTAAGATATACATTTTATCGGGGGGATGTTTTTTGGGGGGATCAGAGTCTCTTTATTTAATTACATTCTTAGTGTATACTTATCATTAAAATAAACTATTGGGAAAATGGCAACAAAAAAAAAACAACCCAATATTACATCAATTTCACTCTACTCTACTTAAACTATATACAATTCTTACATATAATAATAACTTAAAACTAGGGGTTGAGCCGAACTCTCCGCCGCCGGGGCCAGCAGCATCATGATCCACTATTCGAGAATAGTAGAGCAGAAACCACCGTTCCCGGCCGCGGACAGACCAGTCCAGCATACAATAATTGCATTTAAGAATGCATCGAGAAGGGAATATTTAGGTGGGATAAGAATCACTTTATTAAATTTATTACAATGTTCCTTAAATATAACAATTTATCATACATCATTTTTCCGTATAACTATTCCGGGCCGAGCCATTCGTCACCTGAACCAATAACTGAAGGCCATCAGTTCCTGTAGCGATTGTCTCGGTCCGGCATGCCTTATAACTAGGGAAGCTGATAACAAGGTTTGTACTTATTCTAGTTTCGTTTATTTTCTTGGGTTAGCTTATTTACTTAATTAACTTATTCTAGAAAAACTAACTAAATGTCTTGTTGATTAAGCCACCAGCCACCTCGTAGCCTCACGCTCATGTCTGTTAATGTCAACATAGTTCGCGGTGGAGTAACGCCATATGGGCAGGGGGTCGCTGGTTTCGAGATTGGGTTCGTACTCTATTTTTTATCGGTCGCGCTCCTATATGCGTGATAAATGATTGGTACGTAGTCGGAATCTAAGATGTAGCCGTTTTCGTCAAGGTAGACGAAGGCTTCAGTTGGAATAAAACCAGTTGACATGGTTTTTTCAATATATTGTGGGTTTGGGAAGAAGGGTTGGTGGATCCAGGGGTTAAGGTCTTGATCTGATGTGGTTCTAGCTATATGGTTCCTAATTAATTTTATGATTGTCGTATCAACCCGAGAGATTTCTGCCGTTTCATATATTTCCTCGTTCGATATAAAATGCAATAAATCTGTTTCTGCATTTCTATAGATGCCAGTAAACGCGCGTAGACATTTTCTTTTGAAAAGTCTAAATTTTTCCATATAAGATGGACTAATATTGAACCAGATAAGTGAGAATAGGTCTCACCAAAGCTTGGTAACAAATGATTTTAACCCGAGGGTATAAATGTTACGCGTATAAAGAACCGTTTTAGAGACATGGATGCATTACGCGCCTTTACAATCTGAATATTAGAGTGTTGGTTGAAGTACAAGTGTTGATCTAAGTTTACTTCTAGGTATTTAACACAAGTTTCGTGCGGTATTTTTTCGTGGCTTCCCTCCCCAGCTGCAATATGGAATTCTTCCATTTGCGCTTCAAATCTCTATTGACATGGGCTTAAGTGGTGTGAAATAGGATAGTCTCACATTTCTGTGAATTGGTTTTCATCTTCCAAGAGTTCGTGTAGAATTGGATGTCGTTAAACATTTTCTGCAGTTCCTCTTGGGGTTTGGTCGCTTTAGAATGAGGTGTGTATATTATTAGGTCGTCTGCGAAGGCTACAATAGATCTCTTAGGTGATCTTTTAAAATCAAATGTTTCCAAAAGATCGCTAACGTAGATCGCGAATAAAGTGGGTGCAGTTACTGTTCCCTATTGGAGCCCTTTCCTAACATTAAAGGTCAATTGCACCTACGGTTTTTAAGCGATTGTCGAGAGCAATCTCAACTCATTTTTCTCTTTAAAATTATAAATTATATAGTTGATTGTCCGTGTCTTCTTGAGTCTGTTAATTTTCGTGTTTCCAATGTTCGTACTCGGTGTCAATCTTCATTTTTCCTGCCAATGCACCAAACCCAATATTGTCAAAATAGTCCACTGTCAAGACTAATGAGAACCGGCAATAAGTATAGTCATTGTATTGATTTATTTAATATTAATCTCGTGACATTAAAGTCACTCTTCCAAGTCACATAGCTGTATTAGCTGTTAAATTTTTTTTTATTCATGTTTTTCTTTTTGTAATAACATTATTATATATATATATATATATATATATATATATATATATATATATATATATATATATATATATATATATATATATATATATATATATATATATATATATATATATATATATATATATATATATATATATATATATATATATATATATATATATATATATATATATATATATACATATTTAGGATTTATTCCGTAAATTAATTCATAAACTAATAAATAAACTAGATCTAGCTTTTGGGGTTCGCCGGTTATCACGAAGTAGCCGTTTATATCGCGGCTTGCACTTGTGATATCGATATTCGCGTCTTCAAGGAGTTTTTGGGAGTCTGCCTGTACCTTAATCGTGGGTACGCTTGCATTATTCTTTTTCTTGAACATAGAATCGCTGGACCTACAGATTGATTTTTTTCTCTCCATTGCCTATTACTTTCGTTCGCGAAGTTTTGTCGAATTAGAGTTTTAACATTTTTTAAGATGGATTTTAGTCTACTCAAGTTGGGATTATTGTAATCTAAAAATCTACGATAGGTGCTATTAATTCACGTGAGCAGATGACTTTTAAGTCTTTGGAGTTTCGGATAATAGGGTTTTCGTACCTGTCTAAGGTATTTCGGATTTTTCTTTTTGGGACTGTTCGTTCTACTGTGGCAGTTGTGAGATTTTCTAATATATAGAGATAGTGTTCTATCTCCGAGCTTGTTAGGTTCCTATCTGTGGGGGTCATGAATTCTTCTTCTTCTGGAATTGTTTCTGAGTGAGCTTTCCAGTTAGTTTTTTTTATAATTAAGGATAATATTTTCCGCTTGAGAATTAATGACGAAATGATTGTCTTTCTCATGACCAAATGTCATGAGTATGGCTTGGTGGTCGCTATCGTAATTTATGGTTTCTAATTTATGTGTCTATGTCTTATGAGCTTCCTGCGAACGTAAAGTTCAATCAAGGTATGAATTTGCTCTTGGTAGGGTGCGAGAGTCGGGGCCGTAAAGTACAGATTTAAACTCCATTTGGTTTTCTAAAACCCAGTTATATAGGAAATTTCCACGTGTGTTATTATCTCGGTTAAGCCAAGATTTGTGCTTCGCATTGAGGTCCCCTGCTGTAACGTAGTAGTTCCTAAGGTTATTCAATTCAAGGGTCTGAAATAGTGAATGAAATTCGTCATTGAATTTTTCGGAATTTCTTTTTGAGGCATAGGTGCTAATAACGAAAAGATTATCATTATTCTGCAGGGAGATTTTTATACAGGTCAGTTCTAAACATTCAAAGATAATGAATTCTGGCCGGTTTATTGTGGTAAAGTTTAAAGGTTTTTTTTATAAGAATACCCGTGCCGCCTCCGCCTCCGGATTTCGGTCGGTCTGTTCTTATAAAATCGTAGTTATTGAATTGTGGGGTATGGTAATTTCGTTTTAATTTCGTTTCGTTTAAAAGGAGGAGAAGGTTTTTTGAAGTGAAAACTTCTTTAGGCGCGTTGAGCGATTTTTGGATGGGGTAAATTTCATGAATTCGCGTCACCGTCACGCATTCGCGTCACCGACATGCTAATGTTAAAGTATCCTACACACTGACGCGATTTATTCGCTGACGTCGCGGCGACGGATAATTCGCGCTTGCTGCGATTGCGAAATTCGTCTATATGCCCACATTACAGCGTTTTCAATCGCGGTGAAATTCGCTTTCAAATAATAATTTGTTTTCCAGAAAACTGGAAAGTGGGTCCATGACATCAACTTTGAATGACAGAAATATGGTTTTCTTTTAACGGTTTTGTAATTATCATCCGCCAATTTAAATAAAATAGGATATTGACGAACGAGTTTTGACATTTCTGAGCGGAAAGCGAGAAAAACGCGTCCAACCGCGAACAAAATCCGCCACGAATAAATACGCTGCAAAACCGCAGCAACAGCGAAAACGCACCGCGTCGGTGTGGTCATTCCCATTAGTTACCATGTAAATAAAAGAAGGCGAATTTTCCGCTGCGAAATAATCGCATCGTCAGCGAATAAATCGCTCCAGTGTGTGGGATACTTAAAGTGAAAACTTCTTTAGGCGCGTTGAGCGATTTTCGGATGGGATAAATCTCATGAATTCGCGTTACCGTCACGCATTCGCGTCACCGAGATGCTAATGTGAAAGTGAAAACTTCTTTAGGCGCGTTGAGCGATTTTTGGATGGGGTAAATTTCATGAATTCGCGTCATCGACATGCATTCGTGTCACCGACATGCTAATGTGAAAGTGAAAACTTCTTTAGGCGCGTTGAGTGATTTTTGGATGGGGTAAATTTCATGAATTCGCGTCACCGACATGCTAATGTTAAAGTGAAAACTTCTTTAGGCGCGTTGAGCGTTTTTTGGATGGGGTAAATCTCGTGAAGTCGCGTCACCGACATGCATTCGCGTCGCCGACATGCATTCGCGTCACCGACATGCTAATGTTAAAGTTAAAACTTCTTTAGGCGCGTTGAGCGATTTTTGGATGGGGTAAATCTCATGAATTCGCGTCAAGTTTTCACTTCTGTCGGCAGTCCTAATAACTGCACTGTCTTTTTTTTAACAGATCGTCTAGATTCATCCTTCTATTTAGGTACACAATGGAGTTGACATTGACAGAAATGAGCCTGAGCTCGGTCTTCTGAAGGCTTTGTGTGACCTGGTCATCAACAGACATTGGAGATATTTAAAACGCGACTTATATGGCTAAGTTGTTGAGCGTAGGCGCCAATGCTCGAAACGCTCAAAGTTATTAGTAATTAACTCGAATAAATTTTCCTGAAAAGATATAAAGAAATTTTAATTAGTGTTATTTTTATCCTTACTTGTGTGCTCTCGTAGGTTTTCCGGGTTTGGCAGAGCTTTTTTATTATACAAAGTTGATTCCTAGTCGAACTGCACTCTCGATGATCTGTTGTAGTTGTTGATTCGTTGGTTTTGTTGTCTCTGCTGGTTTTTCCTGTCGGGCGGTTTCTCCGGTTTTTCACTTCCTTATGTGTTGGGCATCCTTTGAATGATGCTGGGTGGCCGTGGCTTTTCAAGTTCACGCAGTATGTTTGCGCCTTTTCTGCTGATGCATCTAATTTGCACTCGCCTGGGAGATTTCCGTCTTGCGGAGCTTTTCAAAACGCACCACCTGGTGGTTTAAGTAGCGGACTTGATGCAAATCCGACGCTTTGCTATTGCACCCATTCTGGTCCATGAGGGTCGGTAGCACTATCTTTTCCAACGCTGATCTTCTCGTTGAAAATCTCGACACCGAAAGGATTTCGGTCTCCGGCAGTTGCTTTTTCAGCTCAACCTTTATCTCCTCGGGGACCGCGTGGCCGCTCAGTCCCTTCATTAGGAACGTCTCGGTTTTCTCTTCACGTGGGGTATAGGTGAAGAATTTCGATTCGCTTTTTTCCAGGACTTCCTTCGCTTTGCGGAAATCATCGATATTTGATGTGTGGATCGCGATTTTCGATGCGGTTTTTACCTGAAAATTTGTCGATGCCGGCAATTTTCTCCAGTAATTTCACTAACGTTTCCGGATTTTGGTTGAACGTTTTTGTTAGCGGTATTTTAGACGTGATCGACCTGAAATTTAAAAAAAATTTGCTACCCTGAAATTTTGGATTTTCACGTTTTAGGACTAGTAGACCCCAAAAAAACAATAAAAAAAAAAATTTCCGTCTATACGCCCTATGCCGTACGCAAAAATAGTTTGAAGGCGCGTAGCTCCCAAACCCGTTGAGGTATATGGTGGGTAGGTTGGGTGAACCTCTTCGACTGGTATCTTTTAGAGGGGTGTTGATAAGAGGGGGAGGAGTGGGGAAGGTTTTAGAAGAAAAATTTTGGTTTCTAGATCTCAGCAACCGCTCACGCTAGGAAGTTGAAACTTGGAATTTCTATAGAACTTTGATAGTGGACCCATTTGCAAAAAAAATTATTGATATGGGTGAAGGGGTGTGGGAGTGTGGATAAAGTAATTCGTCCGAAAAGCAAAAATGCCGAGATCGACACATTCTAAAATTCATATCTCCTAAACCGTTGATGGCACGAAATTCAAACTTAACACATTTCTGAGTGAGTAGGGGTAGTGGCGTACGGGGGTTGGGGGTGAAAAACTTTAGATTACGATATCTCACGAACCAATTGCTCTAGAAAAATGAAATTCGGTTTGAGTAGAAAGCTCAACAAATTAAGATTGCTCAAAGTAAAATCTTTTAAAAGGGTGGTGGAACATGGAAGTGGGATAAGATATATTCAAGTAAATCACGTTTCATATCTTAAGAACAGTATAAGATAGATGGACAAATTTTTTATCAGACGTAGGCCCAATAAAGCCCTATGAGTGAAAAAAAATTTCGGGGTGTGGGTGTAGAGGGTGAGGGTGGGGGAGGGTAGAAAGGAAAAGCTTCCGATGGTTATATCTTAAGAACCTATAATGATAAAAAGCTGAAACTTGGTATTTAGATAGAACTGTAGTAGTGGCATATTGGAAAAATATAATTTTTTATAGGGGTAGTATGGTACGGGGGTGGGGGTGTTTTTCCTAACTATGTAACGGCTTATGCTAAAAAGTTGAAACTCGGTGTGTATATGTAAATCAACTAGAAAAGTAATTTGGTTTAAAAAAAAAATAGGAATGTTTATTGGGGCTCGAAAGTTGTTCTTTGTGATAGGTTTTCAGTCACAAAGCAACCTACACCGCATCTCAGCATTGAACGCGTTCCTAACTTCTGCCGGAAAAATAATAAAGTTACGCCCAGATTGTTGGCAGATTTTTTCTTATCGGTCGTCTTATTTTCCGTCGCGGTTATTTTCACTGCTGACAGGGCCAACTTGGGCTTCGTGCTTGCTGCTAGTTTAGCGCGGTTTTGGCACCGCACCACTTCAACAAAGTCCGTCTCCGTTGTTTCTTTGGCTACCATTTCCACGTCGGACGCCTTTTTCTCGGGTGTTCTCTTTTCTTCGTTGGCCTGGAGCTTGCCAAGCGCTTCCTGCATCTGTTGCATTTGTAGTTGTAGGGCATCTATAATGCTATCGCGCCTTTTGATCTCGCTCACTAGTTCTGCCTCACGCACAGTAAAACCACAATTCTCTGATTCGCTCTCGGTCCCGTTCTCGTACTCACTGTCGCTTTCCTTCTCTGCGAAGGCTATGTAAGCTCCGTCCTTGTTGCTGGTCTCTATTTTATATCTTTTTTTTCGCAACAGCGTCGTTGCTGTCCGTGTCACTCGCATATGTTTCTTGGACGACCCACTCTACGCATTCCTTTTGAATTTTGAGAGGTTTTGATCAAGAAATGACCGATCAAGTGCCAAAAAGACTGAATACGACTAGAGTAAAAAGGTGAAACAGACATTTTATTGTATGTCTTTTATAGTAGGTGTACTAGGCGAATAGATAGGAAACAAATTTTTGAGCGTGACAGTGGCGTACGGAGATTGCGGCTTAAGAGTTTTAGAATACGGTTTTTCACGAAGTGATTGCATTAGACCAGGGGTCGGCAACTTTTTGAGACGGAAGAGTCAAAAGTTACAATTTACAAAATTTTCCAGCTTTTAAAGAGCCACTAACATTTTTGTTTCAATATTATGGTGACCAAACCTCTTGATTTGGTGTATTTGTAATATAGTGTTGTGTTGTATTGTATTACATGTCAGATTTACACGTAGGGCATCAATAGATGACCTACGAACTAGAATAGTGTTAAGAATTCAAACGAAAATTAATGGTTAGTCCTCAAACTTAATATACAAAAGGATGTGGTTTTAGTGGGGGTGGATCCTACACTACTAAGATGATTCGCGCGGGTATGTTAGTGTCTTTCAAGATTTCCACCTTCCTGCGCACAAAAAAAAAATTATGGTATATGATTAGGATTAGGTACATAAATTGGATTTTTAATTTAAAAGAAATAGCTTTATATATGAAATAATATTTATTCATATAAAACATACAAATGTTTCGTGCAAAACATATTAAAGTATTTTATACTTTTTATACTGCTTATATTATATTATATAAATCATAATATCGTCAATATCACCAGTGTATCACCCAATAATGTGCTTATAGTACGCCAACATACTTCCATCGACTATCATGATTTCAATAAAGTAATTTGTAATCAAATAAATTAACTGTAATTATTGAATAATAGATAGTTAAAATAGTCACATCATTGGAAGCATTGGCCTTACATGCCTTTTAAAGGTTTGGTTAAATCTGGCTCATAACTACTTATTTTTAGTTTCAAGCACACCTCTAGATTTTTATTTGTTAGTTGGCCCAATAGTGTGCATATAGTACGTCAGCGAGCTGATACTAACGTAATATCCAACTTGTTTCCTTGTATATAAATTCGATAATTTTAGCTGATATAGCCTTCTTTTAACTGCCATCAGCGCCATCAGTTGCGAAAACCAATTTAAATTTGAAAGAATGACAGTTGCGGGTATTTATATTCTTCGGCCAGTTAAAAATTTTTGAGCGTGTTTACTATTACTATACAATAGGTCTGTTCTTTTTGCCTGCACTTTTTACACTTTTTTGCACTAACTTTTCTAAACAACATTTGACGTCACACACAAACTCATACTAAAACAGTGTTCTTGCTCCGCCCGTTCACTTTTCGGCACTCGCTCGAGAGCTAGTGTAAAAAAGTATAACAAAGTGTAAAAAGTGCAGGCAAAAGGAACAGACCTAATGTTAGCCGGAACGTCATAGGCACGAAGAGCTAGCAGTCGATAGACACTTGATAGACACTTGATATTTCGTCTTTGATAACTTTTGTGGTTTTCTGGTTGGAAAACTGTATCAAGTGGTTTTCACAGGCTTCTTTTGAAAAGCTGTTTTCCTCCATTCAGTGAGTTCTGCAGAGATCGGAACAAGTTTTAATCTGAGGGTGCTATGTGTGGACTATACGGTGGATGCATTAAAACTTCGCAACCAAGCTCTCGCCATTTTTGACGGGTCATCAAAGAAGTGTGTGGTCGAGTGTTGTCATGATGGAAGACAGAACCTTTCCTATTATTCAATTCGGGTTGTTTTCTTTCAATTGCCTTGCGTAATCTTTCTAGCTGATCACAGAGGACTAGTGAACCAATTGTCTGACCAGGTGGAAGTAGTTCATGGTGAACGATTCCTTTCCGGTCCCACCATATACAGCATCACCTTATTCGGCGTTAACGCTGGCTTTGCAAACGCTTGTAACGGCTCATCATCCCTTATCCACGATTTTTGACGCTTCCGATTGTCGTACGTGATCCATTTTATCAGTTTATCAGTTACATTCGCTATACATTTAGTTATTACACGTTTCAGAAATGGCTCGATTTCATGGCGTTTCAGCAGCACATCGCAGATGTTAATTCGGCCAACTCATGCGGAACCCATACATAGAGCTTCTTTTTGTAACCAGCCTTGTTTAAATGGTTCAAAACTGTTTCGTTGAGTTTTTTTTATCACCTCAAGTTTTGAAAATAAAATAATATAATTATAATTATTTGCGCATGGAACTGGAGAGCCGCATCTTGACATCGAAAAAGCCGCAGGTTAGCGACCCCTGCATTAGACAAATAAAATTCGGTTTGTGTATAACGGTTGATAAATAAAGTTGGCTCATAAGACTTTTTCTAAAAAAATCACGTGTCATATATGAGCCGTCTTTTTTGAAACTCCACCGGACAAAAAAAAGTTCATTTTGAATTATTGTTTTTTACATTAAAAAGTCAATATTAATAAAGTTAATACCAATAAAAATATGGACTTATGTTCACTTTTCTTTTATTTTTTATAAATTGTTATTTTTGGAAGTGTTATTAGTCCATTTGGAACTAAAAAAATCGTTTATTTTCTTTCACAATTTTAATAAATATAATTGCATAATAAAATTTAACAGGTTTATAGTGTTAATACATCACTCGAATTATATTAGCGTATACCAATATTTTTAAATTATTTCAAACGTAAAACCTTAAATATTTCAATGTATGAAAAAATGCACTTATTCCACTTTCAAATACATCGGCTCATATCAAGAACAGTGTGAGATAGATTCTTAAATTTTTTACCAGTAGTAGGCTAAGGGACAGTAAAATTTTTTTTTCAGGATGATGGTGTAGAGCCCCAACTAGCACACAAACTTCGCATTTGTATTTTCCAGAGGCTATAACTTCGATAAGACTTCGGTAAGACTGTTGAGCGCAGCTTAGCAGATTTATGTGTAACGGGACCTTCGCTCAAATCCGAGAGTGTGAAACGTCAATTCGAATTTTAAAAAAAATAATGATTTACAAAAGTAAAAAAATTGTGCATATTGTTTTTCGGTTTTTTTGCTTCCGTACTTCGAAAACAAGAACAGCTTCGATAATGCCTTATACCAACTGTTGGCGCTTGGCTTATGCTAGAGAAATGTGACCCAGATTAGTTCGGTAAGACCTAATCGAAGCCTTATCGAGGTACCTTAAATTGAAACACTCTTTTAACGTTTGTAACTCATGAAATTCTTTATTCGATGGACATGGAACAAGTATGGAAAAGGTTGTGTTCCGGCGCTACCGATCTTCCACTTCTCGCGTAGCGAACCTTCTTGCTCGCTTCGAAGTCGATCGGGAGACTTAAATGAGCCGCCGCTTCCGTAACTACCGTCTGTAATTTCGAGAATTCCGCGACTACGCTACCTTTGTTTTCATTGTTTCCCTTTTTTCACTCACTCCCTGTTCCATCACCCTCAAAAAAATCTCTACTAGGTGCTACTGGTAAAAAATAGAAGAATCTATCTCACACTGTTCTTGATATACTATATGAGATGTGATTTTTTTAGAAAAAGTCTGCCCCATAAAAAATATTACTTTCAGCAAACTTTATTTGTCAACACTTATACACAAAACGAATTTTATTTGTCTAGTGCAGGGGTCGGCAACCTTTTAAAACGGAAGAGCCAAAAGTTACAATTTACAAAATTTCTCAGTTTTTAAAGAGCCACTAACATTTTTGATTCAATATTATGGTATTTGATTAGGATTACGTTTACAAATTTGAATTAAAATAATTAGCTTTATAAATGAAATAATATTTATTCATATAAAATCACACATATGTCTTGCACAAAACATATTAAAGTATTTTAGCTAGCTTTGATGGAATAATAAAATAATAGATAATTACAATAGTTACATCAATGGGAGCATTCGCCTTGCATGCCTTTTGTTTGGTTGAATCTGGCTCATAACTTCTTTTTTTCAGTTTCAAGCACACCTCTAGATTTTTATTTGTTAGTTGGCTTGTTACTTCACTTTTTATTATATTCGTGCAAGAGAACGCTTGCTCTAATTGCCAACTTCTTCACCTCACGCAAGCATTCTGGAAAACTATTCCATGCGTCAAATATTGGGTCTTGGAAAAAAATTCGTGGCGTTTTTTTTTAGTAAAATTCAACTTGTTTGCTTATAGTGTGAAAAAAAATTTATCTAAACCAAATATGCTCCTGTATTATCGACAATCTTTCGCCATTTTTCGGGTATGATACCATCGGTGAAGAACTTGTGTGGTTTCTGGTTGAAAAACTGAATCGAGTGGTTTTAATAGGCTTCTTTTGAAAGCAGCTTCATTCCATTCAGTGAGTTCTGCAGAGATCAGAACAATTGCTAATTTGAGGGTGCTATGTCTGGACTAGTGCTATGTCTGGACTATACTGTGGTTACATCAAAACTTCCCAACCAAGATCTCGCAATTTTCTACGGGTCATCAAAGAAGTGTATGGTCGGGCGTTGTCATGATAGAAGGCAGCACCTTTCCTATTATTCAATTCGAGTTGTTTTCTTCCAATTACCTGGCGTAATCTTTCTAGTTGATCACAATCGATTTGTGAATCAATCATTTGACCAGTTGGAAATAGCTCATGGTGAACGATTCTCTTTCAGTTCCATCATACACACAGCATTACCTTATTCGGCGTCAACTCTGGTCTTGCGAATGCTTGTAACGCCTCGCCATCATTCTTTTTGTAACCAGCTTTGTTTAAATGGTTCAAAACCGTTGTATGGTCAATGCCTAGCTCCATAGCAATATCGACACTGCAGATATGCTTATCTTGCTGGACTGTTCCAACAATTTCATCAGCTTTTTCTGTGATTGACGACCAAAGTGTGTGTTCAAGATTCGCTTGAATAAAAATTAAAACCTAAATAATGTCATTTTTAAATATTGCCTAATAACTAAATACTGTCATGTAAAGATTGCCTCTACTGTAACCAACCTGTTTATTTTGCATTGCGTTAAAATTAAATTGTAGTTCGGGTCTCTTGCATTCTGACCGTCGACAAGGAAAGATCTGCCTGCAGCTAACAACCCAACCTATTGTCTTTTATTACAATCATTATTATTTGCTGGTCCGTCGAGCCGGATACTTTCCCAATAGAATCAAGCTAAGTATAAGTACAGTTTTCAAACAATTTATACTTAAACTATCAAAAAATACTTTTATACATACGACTAAAATATATACATTAGAAAAAATCGGTTATAAATTTGTGAAAGTGATTTATAGTGCTCGAACCGGGATTTTTGTCTGCTTTGTGAGTAACACGTTTTTTTAATTTCCACATTAGTTTGTATGCGCTACGGCTTTTTGGCAGCTTCCAAAATGGATGTATTGCGAGCAAGGTGAGGAAATGTTAAAGCCTATTTAACAAGGCTTGCAAACTTCCTTGATGGCCTGTCGAATCCGTCAGAAAGTTCGATTGAAGAGTTAACGGCTCGAGACGCAAAACTGGAAGAATGTTTGACTTCCTATGCACAAATCCTGGATGAGTTAATGGCTCTTGCCGACGATCCAGGAGAATTTGTGGAAGATCAGTATAGTTTAGATTTTGAGAAAAAGTATTTCGCGTGTAAATCGCGACTTTCTAGTCTTATTCGGACATTAGGAAACGAAGATCCAAGATCGAAAAATTCGAATCGTGAAAGTGGTGCTTCGCCAGCGTTAAGTAACAGTCAATCCTTGTGGCCTACAGATCAGTTAAAACTCCCTCCTATAAAACTGAAACAGTTTCCTGGTGATTCAAGTGAGTGGATGTCGTTTAGGGACTTATATGTGAGCACGGTACATAAAAATTCAAATTTGACTTCATGTCAAAAGTTTCACTACTTAAAAACTTTTCTCGCAAACGTTGCATTGAATTTGCTTAATGCCCTAGACACACGGCAATATTTAATATAGATTAAATGAAAAGCTTCCTTTGAAATTTGGAGGGTGACACACGTACGTTTATTTTAATCTATATTAAATCAAGAAAAAAGCTGAAAAAGTTTGACAATTAAATTGGCGCAAAAACATGCGAGAACTGTTTCGCTTGCTTGAAGTCTGCCAAACTGTCCCTTCTTTCAGCTTCTGCTCGTCAGACATGGCCCACAAAACTCTTTTTTTACGCGTTTTATCCGTTTGCAGAAATTTCTATTTTATTAATTATTCAATTTCATTCAACAAATTTCAAAAACATGTGTTTCTGGGGAAAAACATGAGCTCTTCAATGCATCGCATTGCGTCAAGCTTTTAATAATATCGTCGCACAATTTAATACAGACTTTCGAACTGATTTCTACGTGGATGATGTGCTGTCAGGAGCTGATACCGTCGAAGAAACCATCGAACTTTGCAGACAACTAATTCTTTTATTGTCTAAAGGAGGCTTTAATCTACGAAAGTGGAGTTCGAATTGCTGGAGCCTTCTTACAACACTTCCAAGTGAAATATTAGAATGTTCACCTATAGAATTTGAAACAAACTCAACGAAGGTATTGGGACTTCGTTGGAATCATGCACCCGATCAATTCATGTTCAGTGTTTCATTGCCGAAATACACAAAATGTTCAAAGCGTCAGATACTATCAGACACGTCGAGAATATTCGATCCACTAGGACTCTTAGCACCGACAACAATCGTTTTGAAATTACTATTTCAAGAACTATGGCTACGCAATGTTGACTGGGATGACGAAGTCCCAAGCGATATCTCCACGCGGTTTGTTGATGTTCGAAATCAACTTTCACGTTTAAATAACTTAAGAATCGCGCGTAAAATACTGTACTCTAATGATTACGATCATGGATTCTGTGATGCCTCGGAAAAGGCTTACGCCGCGGTAATATATTGTCGTAGTGTCGGTACAGAAGAAAATCATGTCGTGTTAGTGGCCGCAAGGACAAAAGTTGCACCTTTAAAACAAGTTACTATCGCAAAACTTGAGCTTTGTGCAGCGGTACTTCTCAGTCGTTTATTTGAATCATTAAAGCTTTCATTACAGATAAACGTTGCAGAGTTTTTCGCGTGGACTGATTCTAAAATTGTTCTGGCGTGGCTATCAGTTCAACCACGCTCACTAAAGACATTCATGGCTAACCGCACATCAGAGATCTTAGACACACTGCCCCGATCGTGTTGGCGACACATCTCATCGCAAATGAGTCCTGCTGATTGTACATCCAGAGGGCTTCTACCAACAGCCTTATTGGATCATTCACTTTGGTGGTACGGTCCACCATGGTTAAAATTTGATCTTGTTACATATTTGAAGCAAGATATAGAACTATCAAATATTGAAAACTGTTCAGTAAATCAAGGTAAAAACAACTAATCACTTCTGACAACATGCGATTGTTTCAGGACATTTATCTCTTGAACATTTTCTTCCAACCTTATTGGAACGAATCTCATCGTGGACAAGGGTGATTCGCATAATTGCCTATTGTAGACGATTCATGCAGTATCTCCGAACGAGTGCACATACCAAAAATGCACTAAATACCAGTGAATTGACTGAAGCAAAAATCATTTGCCTCAGATTTGTTCAAGCAACGTCATTTCCTTAGGAAATTCGTGCACCTAGTTCCGGTCACGAAGTTTCATCAAAAAGCAGTCTAATAAAACTTACACCGATAATAGACTCGTGTCAAGCAAAAGCTTTTGACTCTATGCCTCACACCAACATAATAGAGAAATTACATCAAGTAAACTTAAAAAATGGATTAATAGATTGGATCTTAAGTTACCTAAGTAATCGTAAACAAATTGTGAAAATTAATCATGAATCGAGCCAGGAACGTTCCTTCTGCTACGGTGTGCCACAAGGAACAGTGCTCGGACCAGTACTATTCCTAATATATGTTAGTGATTTGTATCAACAACAAATCAAAGATGATTTAATATCTTTTGCCGACGATACGGTTCTATTTGTAGAGGACAATTCCTGGGATGGAGTCAAAATTAAGGCCAACTATAGCCTTTTATTAATTAAAGAATGGTTAGATATTTGTTTAGCGATACACAAATTTTGTTTTGCTGTGTTTTTTTTGTCATCATAAATTCATATTCATTGTAATATGGTAGTGTCAGTAAATCATGTACGGAACCTTCATATCAATTACAATCGTATCAAATAAACACCTTGCACACGATTTGCTGACACCATCATAAAATTAATGTATCACCTAGAAGCATAGACTGGCGCGTTCGTGGGAAGATGTTTTTATCGTTAAATGTTTGGTAATTTAATCCGGACATTACTGACCAGCCGAGACATTTTTCCATGCACATGCAGATTGTGCTGACAAGGGACTTATTCCTTATAAATGAATTAGCATCACAATAAAGTTGCTCAGTCAATTGATAGTCGCCTTTTAGTCATTTTCACAGTTTACTATAGCGGCTCAAGTGCCGTCGTAGGGATTATTACACGGTTACAATTGCGGTTCAAGTGCCGTAATAAAGTTAGTCAAAGGTATCGACGGAAAGCAAAGGTTCAAGTGCCTTCTGCTTTAGTCTCAATTAATCGAAGCAATTCTACATCAAAAGTGAAGGTTCAAGTGCCGGCTACTTTTCTTTGACTATCATAAATTTGCATCTTGACGGTGACGGTTCAAGTGCCGTACACCTTCGTTTCAATTCATCTTAAAAGCAACGTTTCAAGTGCCGTGTGCTCCATGTGCAAGCAAAAGAGCTTGCCCGTAAACATTTGGCGGACTATCGCAATCGTGAACATTTCGGTTGTGAAAAAGCTGTGCTCTTCAATCAACTTCGTTCAGCCACGAACCTGCAATCTTAGCTTTATTACGCGATATGGAGCAATTAATTGCGCAACAAGAGTCGTCGGGAAAAGAAATCCAACGATTAATCACCAACTTTAACAAGGACTCGAATCAACGTAAATCATCGGCCGAGTATTTCCAGACGCGGCTACAACAATTGGAAGACATCTGGGAAGGCTTTGAATCAACGGATTCAACCATCAGAGATCATCCCGATGTGAACACTAGCGACACGTATTTTATGAGCGACTATTACGCATCAATAGCCAAGATGTACAATCAGTACAAGGAAGTCTTTGCGAAAAAACTTACCGAACTCACAGCATCGAAACCATCGCCATTACGGAAATAATATTGTTCAGCAGAATTATCCACCTACGGATGATTGGGTTACCATTCCATCGCGTTCTCGGAACAAGCGGAGAGGACTAATCGGAACTGATATCTCGCATTCGTCTGCAGAGTTAGATGTAGTGGCTCATGTCTTGGCTGCATATTTCTCGCTTTAAATCTACCATGGAAAGTGATGCGATCCTTAAATTAATTTCCACGAAGCTTCAGATGCAGACTGAGCAACTTGTTTGCCATAAGTTGATAAAGAATGGTGTCGATGTCAGCACTTTACGATTCGTTAACTTCAAGCTGGGCATTCCATCCCAATTGTTAAGTAATGCCCTAAAGTCATCGAACTGGCCCTTAGGTGTTCAAGTGAGGTCTTTCGTGCATCGGCCAAAAAACGACGAGGTGGAATCCATTCCAACCGCATTGTAGCTCACCGTACTAGCAATCTTATAAGTTGTCCTTCGAGCAAGGTTCTCTCCCTGTACTACCAAAATGTCAGGGGAATGAGAACCAAGCTTTGTATGTTCCGAAGGAATCTAGCGACGGCTGAATTCGATGTAATAATTCTCACTGAGACATGGTTGGACGATGTCATCTTAACGAGCGAACTGGGCTTGCATCACTTCAGTTTATCGGTTTGATCGTTGCCAGCTTAATGGTCCTTTCGAGACTCCTATCGACCGATATAAATTGTGCTGAGCAAATCTTCGTCTTACTTAGGTTTAGGTTTAAGAAGGGGCGCAGCGCTAGGACCGCCGCACTCACTAGGCGCCTTATGGGCCCATTGCGATCCCTTCAGGTCCTCGTGGGCTATGTTGCTATCTCAGAAACATTCCAATTCCCTGCAGAACTTGACCAATTTGCCATACCCTACCGCCCTCAAATCCTCAATGCTCTCAAAGAAGGGACTACCCATTAATCTAAAGCGCCTTCTAGCGATCCCCGGGCATTCACACAAAATGTGAGTGATGTCCTCCACAGCATACAGGTCGTGGCAGAACCTGCACATATCCGACTCCACTATCCCTAGCCGCATAGCGTGTTTCCCCAGCATACAGTTCCCCGTCAGTGCTCCAACGAGCAGGCGCAGTCTCCCTCTATCCCAATTTAAAATATTCTTAGTCTTTTGACTATCCAACTCTGGCCACAAAGATCTAGAAATCCTGCAGCTTGCTAGTTCTGCCCACCTAGAGTTGGCGGCTATTTTGGAGCGCTCACCAATTTGCACTTTGATACCGCAAACGGGTGGACTAACATCCTCCTCTACTCTACCAATCGATGTTGATCCTAATCTAGCAAGCTCATCCGCTCTTTCGTTCCCTAGTATACTACTATGCCCTGGCACCCAGCAAATCAGTACTCTGTTCTGACTACAAAGTACCTTTAGCACTTCTCGACAGCGCTTTACCAACTTGGATTTAATGGTTACCGATTCCAGCGCCTTTATGGCCGCCAGGCTGTCAATGTAGAGTGAAATATTCTGATCGCATATCTCCCCCATTAACAGGATGTTTGCTGCCTGTAACACGGCCAAAATTTCCGCCTGGAAGACGCTGCATACATCTGGCAACCTAAACGACTTCTCTACACTCAGCTGCTCCGAGAAGACGCCAGCGCCTGTGCCACATTCCATTTTTGATCCATCCGTATAAACGGAGATTTCCCCTTCATGTATTACTCTATTGTTCTCCCAGTCCACTCTACTATGATAAGCAATTTCGTATGGCTTCCCAAAATCCAACCCCGGAATTGAGTGGTCCGTACTAATATCTGCAGCATGGCTTCCCATGAAGCTAAGAATGGAACTGTGCCCCTCAGAGCTTCTCCTAAAAAGGGCACAGCTCGATAGCCTAACTGCCGTATTTGCCGCTACCTGTTTTACAAAGATGTCCAATGGCAATAGATGCAAAAACACCTCCAACGCGGCAGTAGGGGTTGTGCGAAGGGCTCCCGTGATCATAACACAGGCAGTCCGCTGCACTCCTTCCAATTCCCTGTGATTGTACTTTTTATCCATGGCTTTCCACCACACCACTGCCCCATAAGTCAGAATAGGTCTCACAACCGCCGTGTACAGCCAGTGCACTATGTTTGGTTTAAGCCCCCAGCTTTTCCCCACAGTCTGCTTACACGCGAAAAGCGCATTATTTGCCTTCCTAACGCGCTCCTGAATATTTAATTTCCAGCTGAGCTTCCTATCCAGAATTAGTCCCAGATATTTAGCTTGTTCCGATGGTCTAAGCTCCACGCCTTCGAGCTTCGGCAGCCTAAATGCCGGAATTCTATGCTTCCTTGTGAATAGCACCAATTCAGTTTTAGAAGCATTCACTCCCAGGCCGCTTCTTCTAGCCCACTGGCTGAGTGTGCGAAGTGCTGATTCCACAATGCTCGTCAGCGTATCCAAAAACTTACCCCTAGCGATCACTACAATGTCGTCTGCATATGCCACGACCTTTATTCCTTGTTTTTCAATTTCCGTGAGAACCTCGTTCACAACAAGGAGCCAAAGAAGGGGAGATATCACCCCTCCCTGAGGAGTTCCCCTCGAGGCCTGTCTTCTAACCATGCCTTGTCCCATGTTCGCAATCACGATTCTGGTATTCAGAAGAGTCGTTAGCCAACTTGCCAATGCCTCCTCTAGTCCTATGCTAAACAGTGCTACCCTAATTGCTTCCACTGTCACGTTGTTGAAAGCCCCCTCTATGTCCAGGAAAGCTGCTAAGGCAAATTTCTTATACTCCAGGCTAGATTCTATAGACCCCACTACCTCGTGCAGGGCTGTGTCTACAGATTTCCCTCTCATGTAGGCATGCTGTGCGCCCGACAGCATCCTATTTCCGCATAGATTCCGAATGTGCGTTTCCAAAAGCCTTTCAAGTACTTTGAGCACAAAGGACGATAGACTGATGGGTCGAAAGTCCTTTGTTGTTGTGTGGCTCGGTCTGCCGGCTTTCGGGATAAAGACGACACGCGCCTCCCGCCAGGCATATGGGACGTACCCCACTGACAGGCAGCTACTATAAATAGTGCTTAGCCATTTTCGGATTGCCCCAGAAGCTCTTTGTAGCATGATTGGCCTGATGTCGTCTGGTCCTGGTGATTTGTAGGGAGCAAAAGTGCCAATAGCCCATTTGATCCTTTCCTCACCTAGTAGATCGACCATCCCTCCCGAAACACTCCCTTGATGTGTCAGTGAAGCTTCATTTCCCAAGTGGTGCTCATCCAGCGATGTGCTACCAGGGAAGTGAGTGGACATCAAGAGCTCTAGCGTCTCTTGACTGGTTTCCACCCATGTTCCGTCATTCCGCCTAATGGGGCTCGGGGCACATGGCTCCTTTGAGAGTATCTTCCGTAGCCTTGACGCCTCACTGTTTCCGCTAATAGACTCGCAGAAACCTTTCCACGACTCCCGTTTACGCTTCCTAATTTCATACTTGAAGACTCTGAGACCGTCTTTATACCTGTCCCAGTCCGCCTCATTTCCGTTCCGTTTTGCCCTATTAAAAAGCTTTCTGCTAGCCTCCCTTAATTTCCTAAGCTCGCCATTCCACCAGGGTGGATTAGCTTTCTTAGGGGCCCTAGGCAGCGGACAGGACCTTTCAAAAGCGTTAACTAACACTGCATTGAAAGCTCCCACGCACTCCTCAATCTGATCAACACACCTCAGTTCCCCCGGAGGAGGCGGCAAATCCGACTCCGTAATCCTGTGGAACAAGTCCCAATCCGTCTTCCTGGGATTTCGTGCCGGCTGAAGTCTCGCCTGCTCGAAATTAATTTCGAAGAGAATCCAACAATGGTCCGAAAAAGATGGTCTGTCCGAGACCTTCCATTTTTTAACTCTCAAAGTATTTGAGTTTGTGGCAAGCGTGATGTCTAGCACTTCCTTTCGGTTCCTAACTATGAACGTAGGGTCTGACCCTGTGTTGCAAATCCTAAGGTTGGTACTCAAAATAAAATCAAAAAGAGACTTACCCCGTTCGTTGGTGTTAGTACTTCCCCACTGCGTGTGGTGTGCGTTCGCATCGCATCCGATGACAGTGTCCCATTTGTTACACAGTGCAAGCTCCCGCACTGCTGCCGCTGGAACTTCCACGCTGTCGTATGGTAGGTAAGCCGACGCCAGACACATTGATTTACCCTTCTCCCTTTCAATGATAACTGCCGTTATATCCTCATTACTGTAATTATTCAATAAAAAAGTCTTTAGCTCCATTTTTATTAATATACATGCCCTGGGTTTACCTTCACCTTTCTTGTAGTATAGCTTATAATTCCGGAGCTTAAGTCCTTGGATAACGTTCTTTCCGTTGACCCAGGGCTCCTGAATTAATGCTACAGAGACTCCCTTTTCTGCCATGTAGGCCGCCAAACATGCGGTTGCCACCTTACTATGATGGAGGTTTATCTGTATCACCTCCAACATCAGTGGGAACCGCATCTTCTATACCCCTCTTCTGTAGGGATGGTTTTACCATGACCCTGCCCAGTCCGAACCTTACCATCCCTTTGCATTCCTCCAGGTATGGCATCGAATCCCTGCTAAGAGCCAGGAGGAAGTGCTGGCCAAACTCCTGCTTCAGCCCCACCTTAAGCACCTTCCAGCTGTCCGCATTAAGGTCCCTATTCTGGAATTTAAGAAGGTCCAGAACCTTTTCTCCTTCCAGGTATGGTCTGGGAATCCATACCCATGCCTTGGGCAGGATGTACTTCCCCAGTTCAGACGGAGGAACCGTCTCAATCCTGGCGCCCTCCCATAATTCGCCCAGTTCGGCAACCACCCTAGCAATCAGTTCCTTGGAGGCTTCATTACCGCAAGCGATAATCTTGTGCCCTCCATCCCAGCCTGCCCCGTCAAACCGCAGGTCCATATCAGGACCGCCTGCGCGATATTGGGTCAGCAATGCATCGAGGATCTTGCCCTCAATTTGCAGCCACTGATCCAT
This sequence comes from Beris chalybata, assembly GCA_949128065.1. NCBI lineage: Eukaryota > Metazoa > Arthropoda > Insecta > Diptera > Stratiomyidae > Beris > Beris chalybata. The sequence goes on along the minus strand of OX421895.1, from coordinate 61,383,003 downwards.
GAGGAGCCGTCCACTGGGTTCCTGATCATTGACCAGGGCGATGCGGAGCTTATCCTCAACCGTGCTTGCCTGAAAGGACGTAGAAGCCTTAGCCTTCTTCGCCTCCCCCGCAACCACCATGTCGTCAGATCTGACCCGCTTCGCCCTGAAGCCATCCTTCTTTCCCTCACCCTTAGACGTCGAGGGTCCAGCCACCGCTTGGGCTGAGCCCCCCGAGGTCCCAGCTTCGGGTACTCTCTCCTTTATCACCCCGCAGTCCACTGCGGCTAACCTCGTTTCCTCCACTCGCCTCACCCCCGCTATGCCAGAGGTTCCGACCACTGCCCCTTTGCTCGAAACTGACGCTTCTGCGCTTGTTTTTGACTCAGCAGCCCTTCTCTTGCAATCGCCCAGATACTTGACCAAGCCAGCGTCCGACGCAATTGCCATTGCCCTGTCGTACTGCTCCTTTTCCCAGTCGCTGAGCTGACTGAGTCCCAGAGCTTCATACTTGGCAATCTTCCGTAGAGCCGATCGCATCCTACGCTTCGCCTGCAGGTGCGCGTTGGCCCTACCCTTGCCCACCCTTTCCCACTTAAAACATCCCTGTTCCTCGATGGATTCATCAACGGCTGTGTCAGCAACTAGGTCCAGGTCGGCATCCCTACTAAGTGCAACCTCCGAGGCCTCCCCAGCAAGAAAGGAATGCTTACCATCCCGAGTCTCACCAGCTAGGTCAACAGTGTTGCAGACAGCTGTGCTCCCCTCACAAGCAATAGCAGTGTGCTCATAGCCATCCTGCGTGTCACCAGTCAGGGTAACGTCAGCGTCTTCGACCGGCGCCAGAAGCTGATCCTCCGTCGACAAGCTCCCGAACCTGCCGTCCAGCGAGTTGGGCGAGAGCGAAACCTCATCGTCGTCACTCGACGGGACGCTGGGTTCCCGTCTATCTCCCTCTACGTCCTCTACTATTTTTTTTGTATTTTTTGTATTTTTTTGGTTTTTATTTTTTTGATTGTTGATGTTCATGTGATTCCCACGAGTAGCGCGTGAAAAAGGGACGTCACCCATGGCAGAGCACCGCATTACCATGGGAAGGCTAGGTTAAACCAGAGGTCGCCCGGTGTCTGGAGTCTATCGTCCGCGACTGAGCTACCCCCTCAGCCATGCAGTCCTCGGCACGATGATTTACACCTTGACTTGGGGTTGGACGGGAAAGAGGTTATGGGTAGACGGCACAGGGGGGAAGTAACACACATTTGGGTACCTCAATCTAAATGACCACAACACCCGATTGATGCGAGTGCGTAAGTCTCGGCTGAGTAATCCGGAGGAAACAAGATCCATCCCGACTAATCATTACCAGCAGGCGCCCACGTGGAGGACTAAAGATGAGGATTTCTTGCCTGCCTTCGTCTTACTTACTCTGGGCAGTCTTCAACTGGTACTAGGAGCTGTGTACATTCCTCCTTCTTCTCCGCCGGAGGTTTACGCTCATCATTGCAGTGATGTCAAAAACATTATTGACAACTTTCCGATGGCCGATCTTCTCATTGCCGGCGACTATAACTTACCAGCCGTGCGATGGGATACGAACTGCTGGGATGTTTCTACTAATTGTTTATCTTGTCGTCAAGTTATCGACGAGTTCTGCGACGCGGATCTTTCCCAAATTAACTTTATCCGGAATATGCATGGCAGCTTTCTTGACCTGGTGTTCTCTAATCTTACATCGTCATTTGCTGCTGTGTCGAGATCTTCGCTTGAGCTTTTGCCACTGGATACGATGTACCATCCGGCGCTGAACGTTCTATTATCCTATGTTTCTAATGTGAACTGTCCTGTATCCTTTTCCTTTTTTGATTATAATTTTAAATTAGCTGATTATACCAGAATTTGTGAACAGCTCGCATTGTTAGATTGGTTAAATTTTTTGGGGTCGCTTGATTTGGAAGAGGCCGTTAATAAGTTTTATGACATTATCCTTCATGATATAATTGATAACTTTGTGCCAATCTCACTAGTTTTTACGTCGTCTTTTCCTAGGTGGTATAGTGCGGAACTGAAAAAACTTATTTCCGACAAGAAAGATGCTCATGCTAAATTTAAGTCATCTGGCTCTTCGTTTGACTACGAGTGTTTTTCTATGTTAAGGTCTTCATGCAAAGTGATGAGTAGGAAGTGTTATGCTCTTTATACTACACAGGTCGAGAATGCTATCCCTTCCAACCTAAAGCAGTTTTGGAACTACATCAATTCCCTCAGGTCCGATATCACTTTACCCCCCGTAATGTCTTCGGGGTTGGAGAGTGCTTCCGATTTAGTCGGTATTGCGGATCTGTTTGCTCGCTACTTTTCTGGTGTCTATGTGGATAATCAACAAGTTAACTACAACTCTGTTTCCAGTTCTCATGTAGCTGTGTCTTCTATTACTGTCAATCCAGATGACGTCCTTAAAATGTTGAATGCTCTTGATATAAGCAAAAGTGCTGGTCCCGACAATGTCCCTGCTTTATTTTTAAAAATGTGCAGTGAGTATCTCGCGCTTCCGCTGTCACTATTGTTTACTAAATCTCTGGAAACGGGTCGTCTACCTCCAGTTTGGAAAATTGGCTTTCTGATACCAATTCATAAGACTGATAATAAAAGCAATATCGAGAATTATAGGCCAATCTGCTCTTTGTCGGTTATTCCCAAACTCTTTGAGAAACTGATTACTGATTACTTGTTTAGGAATTTCATCTCATCTCATCAGCATGGGTTCCAAAAAGGGAAATCAACCTTGACGAATTTATTACCCTATGCCGAAAACATTTGCTGCTCGCTGGAAAAACGACTTCAGGTTCATAGTGTTTACACAGACTTTTCAAAAGCTTTTGACAAAGTAAACCATTCCATACTAATTCAAAAATTAACTACCATCGGTATAACTGGCCCTCTCCATAATTGGCTTCAGGATTATCTACTTTACCGAAGTTTGATTGTTCGGATAAAGTCTGTCAAATCCGATCCGTTCATTGTTAACTCTGGAGTTCCCCAGGGATCCCACCTGGGTCCTCTCCTGTTTTTGCTCTTTGTAAATGATATTCAGGACATGTTTACCGACGTTAACTTTCTCTTATTTGCTGACGATCTAAAAATTTTTAAAACTATTACCACCCTTGACGATTGTTTAGTCCTTCAGAGAAATTTGAACTCACTTCATTCCTGGTGTATCTCTAATCACCTCCATCTCAACTTAGATAAATGCCATTTTATCGTTTTTAATAGGACACGTGAAGCTATTCGGTTTGACTATCAAATTAACAGTGTCTCCCTTCCTCAAGTCCATACGGTTAAGGATCTAGGAATAATATTCGATGAAGGTTTTACTTTCGGCCCCCATTATGACTGTATTTGCAGTTCTGCCCGTAGAATGCTTGGGTTTATCTCGCGTAACACGAGGTCCTTCATACGCTAAAATATCTTTATTGCGCGCTTGTGCGACCTCACCTAGAGTACCTTTCTCCAATTTGGAGTCCTCACTTTAATGTTCATTCAAATAGAATTGAAACGATCCAGCATAAGTTTCTTCGTCTGATAGCCTTTAAGTTAAATATCCCCATCACCGAATTGAATTATGATTCGTTGTCATCGGAATTGCACCTTGCCACCTTATCCAAACGCCGCGAACTAGCAGAGCTTGTCACATTGTTTAAGGTCGTTAATAATGAGTTTGACTGTCCTAGCCTTCTTGGTCTCATCAACTTCAGGGTCCCTGGTTATTCATCTCGGTCCATCGACAGCTTTTTAGTTAATTACCACTCGACTGATTATGGTAAAAATAGCCCGGTTTCAAGAATAATGCGAGCTGGCAATACTTACTCTTGTGAAGCGGACTTGTTCAATACTTCCATTGCCGACTTAAAAAGAATTTTCTTTGTGTAATTTCGTTTAATGCGTTTATTGTTTCTTTAATACTACTTTTTTTTAAATTTTATTATAATATTTTTTTCCTTTTTCACATCTTTATCTTTCCGCTTAAATATTGCTTACTATTTTGTAAGCATATTATATTACAAGGACCTTGTCCGTTTATTCTAATAAATAAATAAAAAAAGAAGCGTGTGGCACGCCATTGGCTGTTACACATGTTATCAGGAGTAGCGTCGGCTCATCCGCCTCTGTCAATGACACATTGCCAATTAAAACTCAAAGCCATCAATGAATACTGGAGCCAGCTAGACGCACTCCATCGTCAGATTCACGAGACAGCTGAAAATCCCGAAGGATCAGGATATGATCTCAAGGGATTTCTCAAGCTTCAAGGGGAGGCTCTTCAAGCCAGCATCTCGCTATCGGAGCAACTGGAAAAACTCACAGTTCCAGGAATGCAACAGCAGAAAAATACACCGAGTGTAACAACATTAAAATTTCCACAAATCAAGTTGTCAAAATTTGATGGCAACTATCTAAAATGGCGACAATTTCACGATTTGTTCGTCGAAATCATACACAAGCAACACATCGCTGCTTGTGAAAAACTGTGGTACCTGCGTTCGAACCTATCCGGTGAAGCAGAAGCTCTCGTGAAGCATTTACCACTTTTGGAAGAAAACTACCTTTCAGCATGGAATCTGCTAAACGAACGTTATGAGAATCCTCGACTATTAGTATCAGCGTTAATAACAAAGCTATTATCGCAGCCATCTCACAACGCTGAAACATCATTAGCACTCAAGTCCCTTCATGACACTACACGAGAGTGTCTGATGGGATTAGAAAACATTGGAGTATCTTCAGATAGCTGGGATCCTATACTCCTTCATATCCTAATAAGGAAGCTCGACAAGAATACACACACATTGTATGAACAGTCTCTAGATAGTCCAAGGAAGTTGCCGTCACTCAAGGACTTCTTGGCATTCATCGAGACACGATACCAATCATTGAAAGCACTCGGGTCAAAAGCAAAAACTTTCGACGAACGAAAGGCAACAACCAGATCATTGACTTCAACTGTATCAGAATCCGGCAACTGCATCGCCTGCAAGGGAACACATCCGGTTTTCGCGTGTCGAACCTTTTTAAATCTACCTGCTGCAGAAAGATTGAAGCTGATCCAAAAACACCAACGATGTGTAAACTGCTTGCAATCAGGACATGCAGCCAAAGTTTGCACTAGAGGTACCTGCAAACACTGCTCCAAACGACATAACACATTGTTACATTTGACACCAGATCAACTTAAGCCAAGTCACGTTCAATCCCCCCAATCAGGAGGGAGCAAACTAGAAACTAGCATTTCAGCAACAAACACTTCAGTCTCACCATTGCCGAAGCCAGTCATTCCAGTCGAAACCAAAACGGCAACCTTGTCAATGAGAGCCATTCATTCCAAGCCAAGGTACATGATGTTGGGCACAGTGATAGTAACTATTCAAAGAGCCGCAAGTTCACCTATGAAGTGCAGAGCCATCTTGGATTCAGGCTCGCAAATCAACATAATCACAGAAAGGATGTGCAGAAGCCTGGAGCTAGCACTAAAACCCAGCGACATGAAGATTCAAGGAATCGGGAGTGGACGACAATTCACAAGATCTCGAGTAAACTTCGTATTGACCTCAAACGTGACAGCGTTTACCACAACGGTAGAAGCCTTCGTACTACCACACATAATCTCACCACAACCAACGCGTGAATTCAACATCAGCGATTGGAACATTCCGCACAATATACAACTGGCAGATCCAGAGTTCTACAGACCAGATCTCGGCATTGAATTTTATCATCAACTATTATCCATAGGACAAATCAAGTTGGGAATTGATCTTCCTATTTTGCAAAACACCGTGCTTGGCTGGATAGTTGCAGGACGAATTGGTGGCAGCACAACCAATGAGGTCACCTGCGCAGTTAGACTCATGGATCACACATTGTCCGACCAAGTCGAGCGATTCTGGTGCATGGACACTCTCCCTCCAGCTAAAAAACACTTATCACCGTCTGAAAAACAGTGTGAGGCACATTTCGCTCAGCACACAGTGCGAATGACAGATGGGCGATTCATTGTCGGTCTTCCATTCAACTCTGACCCGGCAGGGCTTGGAGAATCGAGGGAAATGGCCACTCGCAGATTCTATTCACTGGAAAGAAAATTAGCACGTCAGCCAGAATTACGTGAAGAATACATTAAGTTCATGAACGAGTACCTAACACTAGGTCACATGCAGTTGGTGGAAAACGTGTCATCTCCACATTTTTACTCACCACACCATTGCGTAGTCAAACCGGAGAGCACCACCACCAAGGTGAGAGTCGTCTTCGATGCGTCAGCAAAAACCACTTCAAATAGTTCACTCAACGACATTTTAATGACCGGACCAACGGTCCAAGATGAACTCTTCGCCATTCTGTTGAGATTCCGAATGCCAAGGTACGTGCTAACTACCGACATTGAAAAAATGTACCGCCAAGTCAGCTTGCGAACAGAAGATCGTCCTTTCCAAATGATCCTTTGGAGAAATCATCCGACTGAACCTCTCAAGCATTATCAACTGAACACAGTTACATATGGCACACGATCAGCCCCATATCTTGCAACCAAATGTTTGCAACAATTAGCAAAGGAAGGACAATCGAGATTTCCGTTAGCAGCAAAATCAATTCTACGAAACTGCTATGTGGATGACATCATGACCGGCTGCGACACTTTATTAGAACTGTTGAACACGCAAACTGAGCTCATGTCATTACTCGCCGAAGCAGGATTCAAATTACGAAAATGGTGTGCGAATCATCAAAGACCATTAGACCAAGTTCCTCCAGAAGATGTCCAATTAAGCGTTGAATTCAATGAACGTTCAGACGAGTATGTCAAAACTCTGGGTTTAGCGTGGCTACCAAAAACAGATTTGCTCAAAATTAAAACCCAATCACCCAACACAGATAAGGTCACAAAGCGCACAATAAGCTCAGACATATTTCAAATCATCGATCCACTTGGACTGGTTGCTCCAGTGGTCACAACAGCAAAGGTATATCTCTAAAAGGTATGGGAACTCAAGCTGGACTGGGATGCCGCGGTACCGGTAGAGCTACACACAAAATGGATAAAATTCCGCGATGAGTTAACAACTATTGAAGATATACACATTCCTAGGTATATCTTCGCTAACTGCACAGCAAAAACAAAACAGCTACACATTTTTGCCGACGCTTCAACAGAAGCTTATGGTGCAGTTGTATATCTTCGATCAATCAAACAGGACAACACTCTTGTTGTCCGCTTGCTATGCGCAAAATCACACGTCGCACCAATGAAGAAAATCACCGTACCACGGTTAGAATTGTGCGCCGCTAAACTTGTTGCTGAACTGGCAGAACGAATGAAGACGATTCTCGACATGACTGATGTTCCTACGTTTCTATGAACGGATTCAACCATAGTACTATCCTGGATAAATTCACAGTCGTCGGCCTTTCACACATTCGTCGCTAATCGGATCAGCAGCATTCACGAGCTTTCTCATCCAAACCAATGGCGCCATGTAGGAACCAAACTGAATCCAGCCGATCTACTCACCAGGCCAAAGTCTCCAACCACTTTAGAAGCTTGTAACTTGTGGTTTTATGGACCTCTATTCTTACATGGCTCAGAGCAGGAATGGCCACCAGCCTGCACTGGCACAGTAATTAAACATTGTATGTCATATTTTGACAGCGAAAGAAAGGTTGTGTCGCTCGCAACATCAAGCTGTACACACTTTGTTTACGAAATCCAACATAGGAACTCCTATCGAAGGATAATTCGAATCACTGGATATGTATTGCGATTCGTCAATCGCTGCAAAACACAACGCAGTGAAAACGTTTGTCCGATTCGCGTACTTAGCCAGCAGGAAAGACACAACGCCATGCAATGCATCGTTAGAGCCATGCAGCAAGACGACTTCAAGAATGAATTCACAATCGCTACTATCAATAACAAGACAGAAGTTCTGGCCCCTCAAGGGCAAGATCATAGCTCGATCAATCGTACACAACTGCATTTGGTGCACCAGAGCTAAACCACAAATGCTCACACAGCTCATGGGCAACTTACCAGCCGAGAGGGTTCAGCCAGCACGTCCGTTTATAAATTCTGGAGTGGACTTTTGTGGTCCTGCTTACACCCATTTCCAAATCAGAGGGAAGCGTCCACAAAAGACCTACATTGCAGTCTTCTGTTGCTTTGCTACGAAGGCTGTTCTCTTGGAACTAGTGTCAAATCTAACTACAACCGCATTTCTTGGAGCACTCAGAAGATTTATTGGCCGAAGAGGACACTGCAAAAACATTTTTTGTGACAACGCTACGAATTTCGTGGGAGCAAGGAACCATTTGCAAGAACTTCGGGAGACCATCCACTCAGAGCAAGCTCAAAATTGTATTACATCAACGTGCAGTGAAAAGGGCATAAATTTCCACTTCATACCACCCAGAACACCACACTTCGGAGGACTTTGGGAAGCAGCTGTCAAAAGTGCGAAAACCTTGCTACAGAAGGTGATAGAATCAGCATCGCTTACTCACGAAATCCTAGAAACCGCATTAGTCGAAATAAAGTCCATACTAAATTCAAGGCCACTAACTCCGATGTCTTCTGATCTGAATGACCTAAGTGCCTTAACGCCCGGCCACTTTCTCATTGGGGAACCGTTAACGGCACAAATTGATCCAGATCGCCAGGTGAAGAGAACGGGACTTGAAGACGGATGGCGGCAAATCAGCAACATTAAAACCGAATTTTGGCAACGATGGTCCAAGGAGTACCTACATTTGTTACAGCACCGCTACGGTTGGAAAACTGCTACATCTAACATCGCACTAGACACCATAGTCATCATAAGAGATGACAATCTACCAGTCATGAAATGGCCACTTGGACGAGTGTGAATGGAAGATCATAGTATACTACGATCTGTCACCTTATTGGAGAGAAATGACGGCATTAGTGAATGGAACTGCGGCATAACGAAGACTATGCGAAACAATGCACCCAAAATCACGTAACTGCGAGCATTTGGCTAGTCCTTTCGAACAAGATGAACGAGAATTAAGATTGGACAACAGTTTTTTTACAATAAGGCGGGGAGCTCTCAACGTAGTCGGCAATATTGCAAACTTCTTATTTGGTGTATTAGATTCCGAGTACGCCAATGAAATGTCAGCTACAATTGACAAACTTCAAACAAATGACGGGCATTTACTGAAGCTATTAAAAAATCAAACCTCAGTAATCGACTCAACAATCAACATAATTAAGATGGATTAATCTGAGGTTGAACAGAAGTTCAATAGAATCGACCGAAAGATTAACTCAATTCTGAATGACATACACACAAACGGCACGGAAGAGCACAACTTGATGAACATGTTATCTCTTCAGCTAATGGCAACAAGTACCAACTTACGCCGCATCCAGTCGGCTATAATCAATCTGCTGACAGACACCCATCATGGAGTTATCAGCCCCTCTCTGATGTCTCCTCAACAATTGCACCACGAAATTCAAAACATAAAAAACAACTTGCCGCAACAAGTCTTGCTTCCCATAGATAGCAAAGACATCCTTGAACTGTATCGCTTGATGACAGCTAAATGACGAATCACAGACAAGTATTTGATATTCACACTCCAAATACCACTAATCGATCGGACAACGTTTGAATTATACAAATTAACGCCAATCCCTGCCAAGATCAACGATACATTAGCGGTGATAATGTTAAGCACAAAATTCTTAGCCGTCACCGCACACAGGGATTCGTATCTCAGAGTGACCCAGGAAGAGCTGAATTCTTGCGACGTCATAGAGCCGCAGTCGTTCTTATGCCAACAGTCGGGGCTAGTTCATAACAAGAATGCCCAAATCATGTTCTGCGAATTCAACCTATTTCTGAACGAATCATCATCAAACTGTCAAATTGAACCTATCCTCACCGAACAACTTTGGACTCAGCTGAACGATAAAAACAAGTGGATATATGGACTTAAATCCCCAATACGCCTACAAGCTGTCTGCGGTTCACGAAGCATGCAGGTCCCATTAGAAGGATCTGGTTTACTGTCAATAAAGCCAAACTGTGTGGTAAAACATGACCTCATCACAATCACTGGACACAATGTATTTTCAGATCAGAACACAGCGTCGTACAACCCAATCAACGTTCTGGCAGATCTCCCCAAGATACACCTCGCCCGAACTACAGTTGAAGATGTCAAAAAATACAGCTCTAAGTGGACAGAGCTAACCAACCTCCAGCAAACACTGTCCAGCGATACTGATGACACTCTAGAATTTTCATCACCAAACAGATACAGTCATCACGTCGTCCCAGGGTATCTGTTCTTGGCGCTAACCATCGTCATCATAGGTGCCATACTTTGGAACTACCGGCGCAGCCTGCACGAAGCAGCCTATCCCAGCGCCTAGAGCATCCCGGCAGCCAGACTTCTCCATCAATGTGTTATCAGGACAATTGAACGGAGTTCAACGCGAGGAGAATGTTTAGCGATACACAAATTTTGTTTTGCTGTGTTTTTTTTGTCATCATAAATTCATATTCATTGTAATATGGTAGTGTCAGCAAATCATGTACCGAACCTACTTATCAATTACAATCGTATCAAATAAACACCTTGCACACGATTTGCTGACACCATCATAAAATTAATGTATCACCTAGAAGCATAGACTGGCGCGTTCGTGGGAAGATGTTTTTATCGTTAAGTGTTTGGTAATTTAATCCATACATTACTGACCAGCCGAGACATTTTTCCATGCACATGCAGATTGTGCTGACAAGGGACTTATTCCTTATAAATGAATTAGTATCACAATAAAGTTGCTCAGTCAATTGATAGTCGTCTTTTAGTCATTTTCACAGTTTACTATAGCGGCTCAAGTGCCGTCGTAGGGATTATTACACGGTTACAATTGCGGTTCAAGTGCCGTAATAAAGTTAGTCAAAGGTATCGACGGAAAGCAAAGGTTCAAGTGCCTTCTGCTTTAGTCTCAATTAATCGAAGCAATTCTACATCAAAAGCGAAGGTTCAAGTGCCGGCTACTTTTCCTCTGACAATCATAAATTTGCATCTTGACGGTGACGGTTCAAGTGCCGTACACCTTCGTTTCAATTCATCTTAAAAGCAACGGTTCAAGTGCCGTGTGCTCCACGTGTAAGCAAAAGAGCTTGCCCGTAAACAATATTAATTCTATGACACTTAACATGGAAAAAAGTACATATATAACTTATGCGCATAATAATGGAAGTATCCCTCCGCCTTTGGGTGTTACTGTCCATTCAAAAGATTGCTCTTTCAATTGCAAATGTAAACCTCTTAAAAATGTAGGTCATACGAGGTATCTAGGTGTAATATTTGGCCAACATCTTAGGTGGGATGAACATATTGCCAGTATCGTAAAGCGTCTAAAGATGTTACTTCCCGTATGTTTCACCGTAAGGTCATTCTTGACAAAAGCAGCAACAAGAATGTTCTATTTTGCTGTAATACATTCAGTTTTACAATATGGGATAATTTCTTGGGGAGGGGCTACAATAACTGCATTAAAACCATTAAAAATTGCACAAAACATGGTACTAAAAATATTACTGAAGAAACCGCGTAGATATAGTACAGCAAAAGTATACTCTATAATAAATGTCCTCGATATTGATAAAATATTCAATGTTATCGCTAGTATACAAATTTACAAGGAGCTACAAAGGGGAGATATTAAACGTAACAGCAACCAGACTCGTGGGGGGAACATTCCATTAACTATTATTGCCGCGGAGGAGAACTAATTTGGGGCAAAATCACTATTCTTACGCTGGAATCATATTTTATAAGATAAGAAACTAAATTAAATTGAAAAAAAAAAAAAAAAAAAAAAACTTCTTCGCGTCGGTGGGCTCTTAGAACACTCCAACCTTATATATGGGGTAAAACATCTGTAATACTGCCAAGGAATCATTACATCACACAATTAATTGTGGAACATGCTCACCAGAAGTATCTGCACGTCGGCCGTGAGCAACTGTTCACCATTTTGAAGCAGGAGTTTTGGATCATTGATTGTCGCAATTTAGTCAGGAGAGTCGTTTTCAACTGCATTCCCTGCTTTCGCCAACGTAAAGAAACCTCAAAACAACTCATAGGCCAACTACCACGGAAAAGAGTGACATATTCCAAGCAATTTTCTTGCGTTGGATGTGATTATGCGGGACCATTAACGCTCCGATTATCACGTTGCAGAAATCCTAAGTTCATCGCTTTGTTTGTTTGCTTCATCACAAAAGCGATTCATATTGAACTTGTCTCCGACTTATCAACTGAAGTCTTTCTTGCCGCATTACGACGATTTGTTGCTCGACGTGGCAAATGCACCGAAATCTTCGGCGATAATGGTACGAGCTTCAAGGGAGCACACCGTGTTTTAGCTGAAATGCAGAAAATCGTCTCATCATCTCAATACAATGAAACAATTACGGACGCCCTTGCAATTGACGGAATTGCTTGGCATTTCATACCTCTTTCAACTCCGCACTTTGGTGTTCTATGGGAGTCCAATATCAAGGCAATTAAACTGCACCTAAAACAAGGAAACCGTCGACAAGGAAAGATCTGCCTGCAGCTAACAACCCAATCTATTGTCTTTTATTACAATCATTATCAGATTTTGTTTTACTGTCTTTTATTACAATCATTATCAGTGTGACTTATCTTTCACGTCAAAATTACCAAAACGAAAGTGAGCGAACCATTTCCGCGCGTCAGATTTTGATAACGTATCTTCACCGTACACAGCACAAATTTTTTCACAAGCCTGAGCAGCGTTCCCAATAATAATCAATGGTGCAACAGCCCAAGTCAGGCCTACGCCTTGAAGTAATGCTAGAGTTACTTCATTACGAGACCAACAGAACACTAGGAAGTGACGTGATCAGCTATACGCTCATCTGGGATTATGATCCCGATTTTAACTCACGTACTCATTTATAGCTTTAAGAACTAGTCTGGCACCTGGTGCACCGAAAGCAAGTGCTCTAGCCACTAAGCCACCCAGACTACGCAGCGTTCTTCCCTTTGTTATAACAATTTTGCAAAATATAGCGAAATTTTTCATTACATTTCTCCATTTTCATACAAACAAACTTTAAAACTGCATCAGTTTCAATGTTTATACACTCCCAGTAACACTCGAACTATCGCATTTCCATACGCAATGATACGATGTCGCTGCGATCTGTGTTTTCTGAGTTATTTGCAATTGACGCCATTTATTGGGAAAAACCCACGAAATGTTTTCTCAAACCCAATATTAGTGCCTCAACTCGCGACATTTCTTTTAGAGCTGTCCACTTGTGCAGCGTGAAGTGAATGCTTTTCTGGACCTCCAACTCTTCTAACTTGCTCTTTAGTTCTGTGAACTAGCCACACAGTGACGGCGGCAGTCGGTAGTGGCCGGCATTGAGCTGTGGGGCTGGGTCTGGTGCCGAAGCGTCTGTCAGCTGTCCGTCTCTTCTCTACTCCACCTATTCTCACTGTTCTTTGTTGAGTGTTTTTGTCCTATTTGCAGTAAATTTTTTTGCAGTTTAATATTTTTTTGTATAAATTTTTAAAATAAAATAATATAATTATTAATATTTGCGCATGGAACTGGGGAGCCGCAACTTGGCATCGAAAGCGAGCCGCAGGTTGCCAGCTCCTGGTATAGTGCAACCACTTCGTGAAAAACCGTAATATAAAATTGTTAAGCCCGAACCTCCGTACAGCACTGCCAAGCTCAACAATTTGTTTCCTACCTATTCGCCTAGTACACCTACAATAAAAGAAACACAATAAAATGTCTGTTTCACCTTTTTACTCTCGCCGTATTCAGTATTTTCGACTCTTTGTGTTTCGAAACTTATTACCAGTTTTTAATTTTTTTTTTAAAGTTTTTGTTTTTTTGCGCGTTTCAAGATTATATTGTGGTCCGGTATACGGGCCGCGAATATCATATCGAGATTTTTTTCACCATCCTTCATCCCCATCCTCCATACATTCATCCTCCATCATCCTCTCCATCAGCTACCATCCTCCATCCACCATCCCCTAACTACTATCATCCATCCTCTATCCACCATCCTCCATCCACTATACTCTATCTTTCATCCATCGTCCAACTTGATCATTTAGTAATAGGAGCGCATAGCCCAGATTTTTTGTTTCGGTGTTACACTAGCGACCTTCGAGTAATTTAGTCTGGGAGCTCATACAACGTTTTTCATTACATTTATAATATGCTATATGTATTGAACGACATGATGAGTTCATACACCATTCCACATACATGTGTATGCTACAAATTACTTAGATATAAATTTTTTGAACACGCAAGAAAGAAATATTTAGAATTCCTATATGTACTTATATGCTTCCCTTATCTTCAGCGGTTATGTAAGCCGAGGTAACAAAAAATAAAAGTGCAATGTAAAAATAAAAGAAAAATGTAAATTCGCTTCATATTTCGCCGATGGCAATTTAAAGTTTTAAGATAAAGCATTCTCGAATTATCGTGCAATGTGCTGAATCATGAGTTCTATTGACTTTCATATGTAGATTCCGAATGAATGAAAGATTTTTGCCAATAATAAACTACCAAAGAGCAATAATATTTTCTCAGCATTGGAAATTTCTCGGCTTTAATTAAACTTATAAAACTGATTCACTTCGGAGTACAAATGCATATGTACATATACAGGGTGTAATTTGAACTGAGGTTCAAACGAAAATGGGAGATAGAGGAACTTGTCCTGAGTAGAAAATCGTTCTACACATACTCCCGTTTTTGCAGGAGATAGCGCGATATTAAGGACGAAGGATGTTCATCGTTCCTGTGATCACTGTTTGATCTCTAACTTCTGCTGTACTTAGCGTAACGTAATAATTCGGAGCTCATTGGAAAGGACACAAATTCTTCTTTTTAATTGCTATCAACTGTGTCAATAAGTGTTATACTTTTTGAGAAAAATTCATTTAAATGACACAAAAATAATAAAAAATAAAAAAAAAATTAAAAAAAAGTCCTGTTTTCTTTTAATAAAAAATAAAAAAAAAAAATAAAAAAAAGTCCTGTTTTCTCCAAGAAGGACCTGATTAACCACAAAATTTTATTACATTTTCGGAAAGCCCATAAAATTTCATTATACGTTTGATAACATAATATCTTCATATTCGCAACAACAATTGAGTTCCCTGCACATGTTGGAAATACTGCTAAACATAAAATTTAACGCAAAACAGATGCAGTAATAAACAACCATGTTAATAACACACGTATTGCTCTTATTGTGGAAATTATGTTACAGGTAAGTAAAAATATGACAGATGGCGTCCATTTAAGTAAATTAACTAACATCCATTTAAGTTAATTAAGTAATATCCATTTAAGTAGGACGTGGAGTTTAACTGCTCCCTTAAGGAACAGGAATGACTTGTCCTACGTAGGTTTTTCTGCGATAAAAGCATCGGAAGGAAGCAGCAGCAAACAGAATGTCATAGACATCATTACGAGCAACATGGCAAGCAATAGAAGGCCTTTTACAACGGAAGAAATGGCAGACATGCACTTCGTGTATGGGTTGTGCGACGGGAATGCTAGGCGAGCCGAAAGAGTTTACCGGGAACGGTATCCGGACAGATCTCGGATGTTCATCAGCATTCATCGGAATCTTGGTGAACGAGGTACACTGCAGCCGTGGCGGGAGACACAACATCCAGAACGGCGACACTCGGTACCTGTGGCCACAAAGGAGCGCATCGTGGCTAGGGACCCCACGATAAGCACCCGGCGCATTGGCCATCGATTAGGCATCAACCACATGCAAGTGTTCCGAATTCTGCAAGGAGAAGGACTGTATCCCTATCACAATACACCAGTGGTCGTGAACACTGGCGAGACTTTTGTCGTACCATGTTACTGCGAGCAGACGAACATCCAGCGCTTTTCGAAACAATTCTCTGGACCGACGAATCATCCTCGATGGCATACAAAATTTCCACAATATGCATGTGTGGGCACGTTCTCATACCAGCCGAAATACGTCACATCAACATCGCTTCAGTGTGAATGTTTGGGCTGGCATCATCGGCAGAACTTTCATCGGTCCGGTATTTCTTACCCCAATTCTCAATTCCACCAATTATGCCAAATTTGCATCGTCTACCCAGAGGAAATTCATACACGAGAACAGCTCATATCCCGTATCACCGAAGCATACGATCAGTTACGAGCCCAACTACTGCGCTGCACAACTACAACTACAATGCCATTAGTCGGCAATACCACTTCTGCTTGCTCCACAACGGCGGACATGTTGAAAATTATTTGTAAACGTAATAAACTAAACAAACGTAATAAACTATACTTCAACTTTTTTATTTCGTCCTCACTATTATTAATCATACTCCTTCGGCGAATGACGGGTGTCAAACCAGATTTACTTGAAGGAAACGTGCTTGATAACTGTTAGCCCCGCTCCTTTACAATTCAACCTTTAAGGAATTCTGTTCAACTAGACAAAATATGACCGTGGGGGACTACAACCTGGAGAATGTGGATCATTTCTCATATTTGGGATCACATCTTGTAAGAGACGGCAACGAACGAGACGAAGTAAGTCAACGGATCAGACTACCAAATAAGTCATATTTCACGGTTCTCCCGATCTTAAAATCGAAAAAAGTGCACAGGCTGAGCAAACTTCGCATATACAAAACCATAATAAGACCTGTGCTACTATAATGCAAGTGAAACGTGGACTCTCACCCAAGCGTCTGAAAAATCAATAGGCGCTTTTGAACGACGAATTCTTCGAAGAATTTTGGGACCAGTAAGAGAAGGCACTGAATGGCGTATTCGGTACAACAACGAGTTGTATAACATCTATGACGACCCAACCGCATCGACTCTTATAAAATTCCGTAAGCTGCAATGGGCAGGTCATGTCGAGCGAATGGATGACGGAAGAATTCCCAAGCGCACATTGAAAGGTAGAGCTTATGGCAAGCGACCGGTGGGAAAACCGCGAAAAAGGTACGAGGACTCAGTTGACGCAGATTGCAAATCGCTTCTTAGATGCACAAACTGGAGGACGCGGGCGCTGAACCGAGATGACTTCAAACAATGTATCCTGCAGGCCCTGGCCCGATTTGGGCTGTCGCGCCATTGATGATGAAGAAAGCCTGTTATCAAACGTATAATGAAATTTTATGGGCTTTCCGAAAATGTAATAAAATTTTGTGGTTAGTCAGGTCCTTCTTGGAGAAAACAGGACTTTTTTGTATTTTTTTAATTTTTTATTATTTTTGTGTCATTTAAATGAATATTTCTCAAAAAGTATAACACTTATTGACACAGTTGATAGCAATTAAAAAGAAGAATTTGTGTCCTTTCCAATGAGCTCCGAATTATTATGTTACGCTAAGTACAGCAGAAGTTAGAGATCAAACAGTGATCACAGGTACGATGAAAATCCTTCGTCCTTAATATCGCGCTATCTCCTGCAAAAACGGGAGTATGTGTAGAACGATTTTCTACTCAGGACAAGTTCCTCTATCTCCCATTTTTGTTTGAACCTCACCCTGTATACTGTTTAAACTCTATTATCCGAATAGACCAAGATTTGATTTTCAGGCGAAAGTGGCAATGAATCGGTGTCATTTCTTTATCAAAACCTCTTAAAATTCAAAAGGAATGCGTTGAGTAGGTCGTCCAAGAAACATATACAGATGAACAATCCATATGAAAGTACAAGGAGTACATAAGTCCGGCGAGAGGTAATGATTATCATAATCGCCCATAACACGACTTTCGAATGAGAACTGTGTCTGCCCTACGACCCATCGGGAGTCATACTGAAACTGATACTACCTATGACTACAAAACGGATAAAAAGTCATACTGCCAAATGTTTGTAAATTGTACTTCTTTGATTAACATATTTTTGCGAAACCATCGAGTTGATTGATAATATCAGTCGAATTGCCAACAAGAAGAACAGCAAATCAACATGCAAATGTGTAGAAAAAGGCAGTAACGCAAACAAACTTCTCTTTTGACCGACTCCAAGCAAACTGCATTCAGCAGTTTAGTTAATTTTTTCGAACAGGGTAGCTAGGAAGTTTGCGAAAGCTTTTTTCAATATCGCTGATCTGGGTAACCAAAGTCAAGGCTCTTTCGTTCGTTTTTAATGACTTGGGACATCTTATAGAGTCTATTGTCTTTGACTGCAGTGAGCTACATTAGGGTTGCTGTATACACTAAATTCTTAGAGGAAGTTTTTTTATTTATTTATCAAACAAGATATACCTACAGTTACTTAGGGTTGCTGCATAGACTAAGCCTCTAAGAGGGGTTTGGCAGGTGCGTACCAAGGTGAAAAACTAGTAAATTTAAAATTTTTTCATTTTTATGAGATTTTGCTCAATATACATTTGAAATGACTGACTTTTCTCTTTAAAATAATAATTTTCCATAAAAGAAATGAGAGAAATGGTTAAATTTGCCTTTGAAAACCATAATTACGCGCACACACATTAGCATACAAAAGAAAAGGAAGTACTAGAGTAGTGGAAGGGAATCGTCAAACTGTCAGTCTGACTTGACTGTTGTGACCGCGACGACTGGAGTGCTGGCGAAATGTTTTGGGTCCATTTTTACAGTTGCAAAATTTTAAAGTGAAACCAGGATCGTGTCCTGAGTGCCAAAGTTTGGGAACTTTCAATGTGAGCTGTATTTCTTCCAGTCAATTGTATTTTGTTTAACGCACAAGTCACTTACAGATAGATTAATATGGAGCCAACGAAATATCGTAATTATCAAAAAGTCACGCTACAAGAGTCGCCGGGACGTATCCTTGCCGGTCGTATACCGCGCTGTAAAGATTGTGTCCTTCTGGCCGATCTCTGCGACATGTGCAAGCCAGGCGACGATGTCGAAGTTACCGGTATCTACACGAACAATTACGACGGCTCGCTGAACACCGAACAAGGCTTCCCAGTTTTTGCCACCGTAATAATTGCAAATTACTTAATCGTAAAGGACAGCAAACAAGTGGTGCAGTCTTTGATAGACGAAGAGATCGCAACCATTCAAAAACTAAGCAAAGATCCGTGAATATTCGTTCGGATCATTTCGAGTATGGCGCCGTCAATTTATGGATATTTGGCGAGCTGTAGCTCTGTCACTGTTCGGTGGCGAGGCTAAAAATCCTGGGGAAAAACACAAGATTCGAGGCGATATAAATTTATTGATTTGTGGTGATCCGGGAACAGCAAAGTCGCAATTTTTGAAACACACCGAGAAAATTGCGCCGCGTGCAGTTTTACTA
The DNA here is from genome assembly GCA_949128065.1 of Beris chalybata. Classification (NCBI taxonomy): domain Eukaryota; kingdom Metazoa; phylum Arthropoda; class Insecta; order Diptera; family Stratiomyidae; genus Beris; species Beris chalybata. The sequence continues at coordinate 61,363,621 of OX421895.1, read as the reverse complement.
CGGGGCAAGGCACCAGTGATGTTGATGTTGGTCTTACAGCCTATGTCCGGAGGAATCCGCAAACTCGAGAGTGGACCTTGGAAGCGGGTTCTTTAGTACTTGCCGGTCAGGGCGTTTGTTTGATGAGTTCGAAAAGGTAATTTTATCCGTATGGATTTCCGCTTCCAATACTAACTTTATCAATTCCCGAACAGATGAATAATCAGGATCGAACGTCTATCCACGAAGCCATGGAGCAACAATCGATTTCAATCTCAAAAGCTGGTATTGTGTCATCACTGCAAGCCAGGTGTACGGTTATTGCTGCCGCTAATCCGATAGGTAGACGTTACGATCCCAGTATGACTTTCTCGGAGAACGTGAATCTGTCCGAACCGATTTTATCGCGTTTCGATGTTCTTTGTGTCGTTAAGGACTAATTTTATCCGATGTCAGATCAACTTTTGGCGAAATTCGTCGTCCAGTCACATATTAAACATCATCCGTTGAGCGAAGAAGTTATTGAAGAATCGCAGCAACATGGCGCGATGGACATAAAACAGGAGCTGCTAAAGAAGTACATCTTTGCGATATTGAATCGAAATGGAGCTGATCTTCGGAAATCACGAATCTTCGTTTCACTTATACCGTGCAATGAATGTGCGATATTGATCATACAATCCGGAATATCGGAAGTGATTTATGCATCCAATAAGTATGCCACTGCAAATAATGCAGTGTCATCCAAACGGATGTAGAAAGCAGCCGAGGTTATTTGTACGCAGTTTATTACAGATATGAATCGTATTGAAATTAATTTAAGAGACTGAACTAGTCGGGATCGCAAGAAGTCCACAAGAATAAACTGTTGTAAAATTATGTTAATTGTTTTTATTTATTTATTAAACCCTGCATTTTCCCTAAGATCTTAGAGTTTCTAGAATTTAAAGATACAGAAACCACCAATACAGTACTTAAAAATACTTAACGATATTTTCAAAGCTTATCGGAATAAAACACAGAACTTATTGCATGAAATCAAAAGTAGTACCTAGTAACTATACCATATGTGATAAACGATAAGTTTAGTGGATAAGGCTAATCATCATAAACATTTATTCCATGGTTTTTCTTAGACGACTAAATCAATGGCCGCTATTCACAGTCGTCATAAAGTTAGCTTTGAGTTAAAGCTGACTTTAGTGTCGTATTATTAATATGACACTAAAGTCAGCTTTAACTTAAAGCCAACTTTATGACGACTGTGAATAGCGGCCAATGTCTTCTTTGTGAATACATTTTAGAAGTCTACTTGGTGGTGGCTTGGCCTGGCTTTCACAAGGCATAAGATTGGTATCAAACACAACGGCTCAACGGTTTCGAGGATAGGTACTGTGAATACACTGTATACACACGAGTGGTCCGAATTATGAGCGTCGTAAGCGTACCGATAATTCGGACCGACTAAAAGCACTGTCAGTAATGTGAGCACCGTGAGAATAATTCGGACAGCGGCCTTAGTCTCATTCACAACGCGCCACGGATAATCGCACAAATTTCCTAAAATCGCGGCTATTCGATAAATGAAACATCACAAATAATCTGACGGAAAAAATTCACGCATTCGATAATTATGAGCTGCTTTTTTGTCCAGGAAAAGTAGGTTGCGGCAAGCACAGCAGCTACGGCCTCTTCGGACAAAGTTAAATGGTTCTATTCTCGGTTAATTTCTGGGCGTAGACGACATGATCCCATAAAAAAATTGTGATAGCTTTCTAGTCAAAGACGCGGTACACTTTGCATACAACCGAATGCATTTTTTGATATGATTCTTAAAAATGTTATAATTAAATGTTCTATGTTATGTTATGTTTATGAAATAAAAAGCAGTTTACGCAGTTTATTACAGATGTGATTTTATTTTAATTATTTACATATGTGATTTTATGATTGGAGTACGACTAAAAATATTCGTATCGACAGACCAATTCAGTTTTCGCTTTAGTTGCATCGCCTTGCAACAAATTAACTTCGGTTGACCGAAAATATTTCGTATTGACCTTAGCGCGAACAATTTCTTCCGTACCGTTCATTTCGATACCGACTTCATTCACTCCTTCACCGCGCCATTCAATAATTCCACCAATAAACTTAAAAGCAGCCTCAACGAATTTCCGAACACTATGTGTTTCTCCGGTAGCAATTCCAAATCTTCCGGCTTGTCCTGCTGTAGCATTAGCCACATTCCTTCGACGTAGTCCTTGGCATGACCCCAATCACGTTTCGAGTCCAGATTGCCAAGTTCGAATGATTGTAGCTGACCCAATGGAATTTTCGCTACCGATCGTGTAATTTTTCGTATATCGAAATTTTCACCGCGTCGCGGAGATTCGTGATTGAAAAGGATCCCGTTACAGGCAAACATATTGCAGGCTTCACGGTAGTTGATCACGATCCAATATCCGTACATTTTTGCACAAGCTGTTGATGAAATTATAAACAATTGCGAGTATGTACAAACGATAAGTACTTACCATACGGTGATCGTGGATAAAACGGCGTTCCTTCATTCTGTGGAGTTTCAAGAGTTTCATTCTGTGGAGTTTCAACTTTCAACTTTTCCATATAGTTCGGAAGTTGCAGCCTGATAAAACCGGACCTGCTTCTCTAGGCCACGAGTCTGGATCGCATCGAGAAGACGAAGAGTTCCGACTGCACCGACTTCGGCTGTATACTCGCTAAGATCGAACGTGACTTTGGGCTGCTAAATTGTAGATCTCAGTAGGCCGAACAAGAGGTTTGTTCTATTTGCCTGCACTATCTACACCTTTTACACCTTTTGCACTTTTTCCGTTCTTTTTGCCGGTGTAGCGTCACCGGTGGCTGTTCTTTTTTCCGAGTGTAGTGCAAAAGTGTACACTTTGCTGCACTCAGTCGGGAGCTGGTGCAAGTTCTTCTTCTTTACAATCTGTCAAATTTGAAAACTGTATGCATCTGCATACCAAACCGTAACCTACTGATCTCACAAAGAAAAAAATTGTAAGCGGCGTCAATAAAAAGACATGATGGAGTTTAGTGAACTTCATATAATAAAGGACCAAAACTTTTGGAATCAGGAGATTTTTACAGATGAGAGTAGTTTTAATGTTTTTGGGTCAGTTAGATGCACTATGGTGCTGCGCAAGACTAATGTTGAACTAAAAAAAGAAAATCCACTCATAGGACTGTATAGCATAGCGTGGGATCAGTAATGGTTTAGGCTGTATATCGTTCTCAGCAGTTGAAAACATGGTTTTTATTGTTGTCATTATGACCAAAAAAATGTTGCTAAACATTGTCAAGAAAATGATGGAAAAATTCTTCAGAGGAAATGTGAATATTAGAAACATTTCAATTCTATCAAGATAAGATTCTAAGCATTCAGCACATATCATTCGAGAATTCCTACACTACAAGTGTCCCAAAGTGAAAAAAACCGACCACCACTATTCCACCTTCCACCAATCTGCTCCCAGAAGACATCTTCAGGAGGAGCTTGATGAAAGAAGCAGGATGCACCCAATTAGCAGTACACCGGAGTTGAAAAGGATTTTATAAGATGACTGGACAGAAATCTTCGAATCAGCTAACCGGAAACTTATAGAATCAATGCGAAATAGATGCAAGTGGATCCTGAATAAAAAAATCTGCCAACAGTCTGGGCGCAACTTTATTATTTTGCCGGCAGAAGTTCGGAACGCGTTCAATTTGGGGATGCGGTGTACGTTATCATGTGACTGAAAACCTAACAAAAAGTTCGGAAAGCGGAGTGTAACATATGAATTATATAATTGGGTCATATTCCGGGATGCGGTCTAGAGGTTGACAAATAAAAAACTTAAAAATAGGTGATTATTAAACAAGCCCGGGGAAGTGAAAAGATATTCGATATCTAATCAGACCTGAGAGATATGGTAGAATTTATGAAAAAGTATACAACCTCTTTACACCCCCTAAGGGGTCGAATTTCAAAAAATCTTGAAAACACATTCTAGGTATTCATATAAAGAATCCGTAGTATAAAAATGAATTCAATATTTCGAAAGACCTAGTAGATATGACGAAAATCGTGAAAATATATGCATTTTAAATATAGTGAAATTTTTTTCTGTCCCCTCTTCTGAACCCCAATGAATATTGAAATTTTTTTTATCAGAATTACTTTTCTAATTCATTTGCATATACGTACCGAGTTTCAACTTTCTAGCATAAGCCGTTCAAAAGTTAGGAAAAACACCCCCCACCCTCGCACCATGCTCCCCCTAAAAAAAAATTTATTTTTCCACTATGCCAATAATATAGTTCTATCTAAATACGAAGTTTAAGGTTTATACCATTACAAGTTCTTAAGATATAAGCATAGGAACTTTTTCCTTCTCACCCTTCCCCACCCTCACCCTCTACACCCATACCTTTAAATTTATTTTTCCCTACGAGGGTTCTATTGGGCCTAGTTCTAGTTAAAATTTGAATCATCTATCTTACACTGTTATTGAGATATGAAAAGTGATATTTATGAAAAATTCTTATCCCCCCACTTCTATGCTCCCCCACCCCCTTAAAAATTTTTACTTTGATCAATCTTTATTTATCAATCTTTATACCCAAACCGAATTTTGTTTTTCTGGTGCCTCTGGTTTGGGAGATATCGTAATCTTTACTATTTCAACCCCCACCCCCGCACACCACCACCCTAACCAAAAAACTTTGTTTCAATCTACTCTCCTAGTATAACTACAAATATTTGTTAAGTTTTAATTGCATGCCGTTAACGGTTTAAGAGATATGGATTTTAGAATGTGTCAATATCGGCATTTTTGCGTTTCGGACGCATTATTTCCCCCTCCACTCGCACACCCCTTCCCCCATATCAACAATTTTTTTGCAAATGGGTCCACTATCAAAGTTCTATAGAAATTCTAAGTTTCAGCCTCCTACCATTAGCGGTTGCTGAGATCTAGAAACCAAAATTTTTCGTCTAAAACGCTTCCCCCACCTTCCCCCTCGCACCCTCACCCCTGAAAAAATTCTCACTTCAAGAGGTCTACCATGTGTATTCAGAAAAAAAAAATCAATTTAATAGCTCATAGGGTTTTTGAACTATAATTCCTCAAACGACTTTGAGTACGGCGTACGGAGCACAGACGGACTGAAAATTTTTATTGCTTTTTTGGCGTTTATTAGTCATGAAACGTATAAAAAAAAATTTTCAGGGTAGCAAATTTTTTTGTTTTAAAAGTCGATAACAATACTTTATTATTAAAATAATAAAGTAAAAGGAGATCTCACCAAATATTAATTTAGCAGTTTAAATTGAAAAAACTACAAAAAATTCGTTCGACCCAATAATTATGTGATGTTAAATTTCATTTTTTTGAATTGTATTCCGTAGAATAGAAATGAATTCAATATTTGAAAAGACCTAGTAGATATGACGAAAATCGTGAAAATGTATGCATTTTAAATTTACTGATAATTTTTTTTGCCGCCCCTTTCTGAACGCCAATGAATATTCGATTTTTTTTATCAGAATTACTTTTCTAGTTCATTTACATATACATACGTACCGAGTTTCAACTTTCTAGCACAAGCCGTTCTAAAGTTAGGAAAAACACCCCTTACCCTCGTACAGTGCTACCCCGCTTCCTCAATGCAACTACTATAGTTCTATCTAAATACGAAGTTTAAGGTTTATATCATTACAGGTTCTTAATTTTAAGGGTGAGAAGTGAAAAGTTCCGATGTTTATAGATATATCATTACAGGTTCTTAATTTTAAGGGTGAGAAGGGAAAAGTTCCGATGTTTATAGATATAACCGTGAAACTACGTTACACACTCATTTCGCTGCGGAATCTTTGATCAGCGCCATCTGTTTGAAAACTGCCAGCAAAAAAAATTTCTTTTGAACTGGATACTAGCAAGCGAAATGAAAGCGAAAAAATTGTTCACTTGCATTTCGTTCGGTTTTTTTTGTATGTGTTTTTTGATTTTACTCGATCTGGATACTAGGCTTTAGTCATTATATTCGTAATGTGTTCAAGTTCATTCTTCCTCAATTCTTTGAGAAGATCGTGTAAAAAATTAGTTTTGCGAAATGGGACCACATACAACAATTGATCAGCGAGAACTTGTTCTCAGTAATTTTAAAACTGGTCATTGGCGAAGGAAAATTGGTGAGATGGTTGGACTAAGTGAGTCTACAGTGCAGAACATCATATACCGATTTGTCCGCAAAATAGAACGCACGATGAAGGGAGAAATGTCCCCAACGAAATGTTCAATCCAATGGAAGATCGTTATATTGTCCGGAAAATCCTGGAAAACCCAAAACTATCGGCTCCCAAAATTGCCAGTAGAGTGGAAACTGAGTTGGGCAAGTCATGCCACCCGTCAAACTATTCGTCGTGTGCATCGAGAGCATAAGACCAATGGTAGAATAGCGCGTAAGAAGCCATTTATAAGCGCCAAAAATCAGAAGTGACGTTTAAAATTTGCCAAGGAACATTTAGGTAAGGATTCTAAATTTTGAAATACCGGTATATTCGCTGATGAATCGAAATTTAATATTTTTGGAACTGATGGAGCCTAATATGTTTGGGTTAAGCCAAATACCGAATTGCAAAACAGAAATTTCAAAGCTACAATCAAACACAGAGGTGGGGCCTGTATGTTCGCCGCAGGAGTTGAAAATTTGCAATTTATTGAGACTACAATGGATAGGTCTCATTATCTTGAAATTTTGATGTCCAATTTGCTTGAAAGTTGGGAGAAACTGGGCTTTCGCGATGACTTCAAATTTTATCAAGACAATGTTTAATCGTGGTTTTGACGTCACTTCGTAGTACATACAGATGCGATAATTTTATCTGGTATACCACGTAAGCAGCGCCACTTTCTAGCCTGTGGATGTTCTGCTAAATAAAACTTCCAACAAATGAAATGATATTTGATGAACATAACCACTAGAATGGCAGATATACAGCTGATGTCAATGCATACTACCTACTGTTGATGTATCACCATATCTAGTTTCCTACCACACTGGAAAGTGTACCACCAGTGTATCAATGGTATAATACCATTGATACACTGGTGGTGTATGGTTTCGACCATGTATTCCGAAAATTTCTCATATGCACACGAATGTGAAGAAATAATGGGGATGTATCTGCGATAACATTAACCAGCACTATGTCCGTAATGACTTAAGTAACCGATTTAAATTATCATTAAAGGCTGTAACAAAACAATTAAGAAAGTTAAAAGATTTCCCTGAATTAAAATATGTTTGCGATTTTCTTTTAACAGATGGAAGTGATAATGGTCTCGATCAAGAAGAGTATGCCGCATCGTTTGCAACATTACAAAGTTTGGCTACAACTATTGGTGCCGATATATTGGAGCTTCGAAGGCGTAAGATAGAGAAAGGTGTTATTGGGCAGTATTTAATTAGAAAACGTGTGGACCAATCTGATTTTATGGAAATCAGGTAAGATTAAAAACAATTGAATTATTACATAATATTTAAATAGAAAATATGATTTTATGATTATATGAATATAGTATACTTATTATAAATATCAATTACTTCTAGGCTAGAGCTCTCTCATGGGACTAATTCTGGAGTACTCGCCCAACTATTAAAAGTTCCGTGGCTGACCCTGGAGTACTCTCCAGGGAGATGAACTCCACCCCGTTTTCTCGTCCATTTGACTTCCTTTTTTTAAGAGCGTGTCCATTGAAATCTGATCTCCACTGTAGCTCATAAGGAATCATTTAAGACCCAACACCACTGTAAAAATTTGGAAAAATCAATTTTTTTTTTATTTGCTTAAAAAATTCTTTGAACCTTGGAGAATATGGGGAAAAAATTTTAAATCATGAAAATGAATTTTATTCTGGAATTTGGAGCTCTTTAGAGAGCACGTCAGGCTGCTTCGAAACGACTACCTGTTTCGCATCAGGTATCCATCTGAGAAGATACTGCCTAATGATTTACCTGTTGGTTTCTAACTTCTGGATAATACTAATAGATATCGCTAAAAAGGTTTTTTGTTCTATTGGATGTATTTTTACACAGAATTTCGTTAGTATAGCGTCAGTTCATGTACAAAAAGATAAAAGTCCTATATATAGCAACGGATATCGCTGTATGCAATTTTAATGATGGACTGACTAACATACCACGGATTACGCTCCACCATTAAATCGTCGAGAAAAGGGATTGAAGAGGAATATTTCAACTTAGAAGGACAGCTTTATGGTCCTGGAATTGCAGATTGATGGTAAAAAATTTTGAAACTAGAATTATTTACTTGTTCATGTCTGTAACACATTTCAAAACTTAGAACGCGTTTTGCTCGAAACACGATTTTCGAAATTGGCCTGCAACTTATCTCGAACAATTATCATTCTTTTCATTTGAATTTTTTACCATATCTTCAAAACAACATTCCTAAGAGAATGACGAACGGATTTTTTGATACGTTCATTTAAAAAATAGTTATTAGCAAATAACTGTCCTGTTTTTGGTCGAAAATTTTTCTAAATTCCCGTACGTCATTCTCTAGCTATACTCATGAAGATTCAGTGATTTTTTTTTCGTTTTGCTAGATTCAAATTTACGCAAGCAAAACTGCAAGCCGCAGAGCGCCTAAAATTTAACATGCCTCGGGAGAATGGCTGTAGTGCCGCCATTTTGTAAATTTTTGAACTAATTTTTTTTTTATTATATATTTAAATATATGGTTATTCAGTTCCCAAAATATTATTTATCTATTTCCTTTCCTTCCATTTAAAAAAAATTGTCGAAAAAGAGCATTTTTTTAGACTGTTACAGTGGTGTTGCCCCTTAAGGGCTTACATACACCTAAAATTTTAAAAAAAATTTGTTTCCTACAGATTTTCATTTGTTATGGACTTTTTTTTTTTTAAAAAAAGTTTTTTCATCATATAACCTTTATAATAATTTTTCAAATTTGGTCGGTTCTCAGCGCGGACAGGCGTACGTGAGCTCTTAAAAACTGTTGTTCTTTAGAAATGCTAGATCACCTCGCCTTCCCCTTTTTTGATCCTCCTTTTTTTGTTGCAATCTGATCTTAAATCTATGTAAATACAGTGGAATTATTTAAAAATCATACTGCAGTCACGATCGTTGCAAGCCAATACTCTTGATGAAATACTGAACTGATACTGCATTGAACTGCATTGTCTTTTATTAATTATTAAACTCATTTCGTTGTAACTAGGAACTGAAAGACAATTTCATATACATTTTAAATTTGAAGGATTTTCACATGGAATGTGCATGAAGGACTACTCACTCGATCTCTAGCATACTTGTCCTTTTACCGGCATCCATTTAATTAATTCGTACATAATTTCAAATTCCTAGTTTAGACTAGTGAAATTTCACTCAAAACTAATTTATACAAAACTCCGAAATTCTGATTGAACGATTTCTTGAGATATAGTGAGTTCCGTAATTTAAGTGAAGACATTTTTACAGGATATTGGTATGGCAGCTATACAAAGTACTAAGTAATGTGATTTCTCTATGATCATTTTTTGACAGGATTTTTGTAAACCAGCAACTTGCAGGTCTGGTGGGATCTTGCATATTTATTCATTTAAATACAAAGTTTGAAAATTCAATGTATACAAAATTAAGAATTCATAGTTCCCAAAGCTATTGGCCAATATTCTTGAACACGTAATGATTTTTTGTATGGCAGCTACCCGAAATAGTAAGACGATTTAGCCTTACAAATTCGACCAAACAAACTTTTTATTTCCGTGGAGCTTAGGTCTCGCTACACTGGAAAAATTTCGCAAGCCAAATTCAGAATATTTCCGAAACTAACTATTGCATATGGTGAAAATATTCATTAAAAAATATTTTATTTAAACTTCCCCTTATTTTAACTTCACTCTGCTGCACAGGGTGTTATAGATAATAGACTTCCTTAAGGCCCCATAAGCATGTTAAATGCGATTTTGTTGATTTATGACTGTTTTCATGCCAATTTTTCACGTTAATGGCAACAAAAAAACAAATAAAATTACACCACTTTATTAGCTGGTATGTAAACTAGGTCGTCCATATAGAAAAATTGTATAGTAGTATTTGGAAAAATTGCTATTAGAACAACAACTCTCGAACATTTTTTAAAATGCGTAAATTCTGTTTTTATAATCGCACATTTCCTATTTCTTGAATAATTAACATGTCATTTTCATTAATATAATGCTAGAAAAAATCTTAAAGAATGGCTACATACATAGATCAAATTTAAAAAAAATATTTTTGTTAATAATATATGAAGTCAAACTGAAGCAATTTTCATGGCAGGAATTACATAAGAAGACCACATTTCATTTAAAAGTATCATAGATAGTATAATTAATTGGTATATCTAGAAGATAAATCAATAAAAAAGGATATTTTAGACGTATTGTCCACGCCAAATTGCATGAACGAAAAACGATTTCAATCGATTAAAATCCTATCAAGAAAGAAAAAGTCAAAATGGGAATGTGAAATTTGACACAATTTCTTACATTCAAGTGAAAAAAAGCCCTAAAAGTGTTTTGCCGTAAAGTGACTATACACTTACTAGAAAAAGTCTGCGTTCACCTGCTGTCAATCAGTTTGTAATTTTAAAAAATGAAAAACAAACAAATATTTTCCAGATTTGGTTTCATATATTAATTAAGTATTTCTTAAGTAGTCGACACATATAAGTTCATTTGTTTCGCTTTTACTGTTTCTGAGATAACGGCTCTTTTCTGAAAAAACATGCAAAAGCGAGGCAGAAAAAGTCTGCGTTCACTTGATGAATTATGGGATTCCCCGAAAAAAAATCGTTTCAAATACACTCTTCTAGTGTTTTATTGCATTTATCATTCATTACTAGCTATTCAAGCAAGTGGTTAAATAGTTTCCTGCAGAGTTTGTGTTGTGAATAATTTTTTTTTTCGCAATGGAAGATAAAAATAAAGAAATTAGTGTGAGTGAAAGAAAAATCATCATAAAATTATGGAAAGAAGGAAATAGCTACAGAGAAACAGCAAAAATAATGGGAAGACAATATTCGTCAGTCCAAAGGGTTATAAATAATTTCAAATCGACAGGAGAGCTCACATCCAAACCTCGTTCCGGTCGTCCATCAAAGTTGTTGTAGACAAAAAAAATCCACGGCTGACTGCATTCAAAATAGCAACTGAAATCAAAGAAAAATTCAAGAAAATAATTTCTCCGGATACTGCAAGAAAAATCCTCAAAAAGGCTGGATACCACGGACGGGTTGCTCGGAAGAAACCATACATTTCACCGGTCAACCGGCAAAAGCGCATTGCATTTGCAAAGCAGCACGTAAATGAGCCAATAGAGCTTTGGAAGAATGTAATATTTTCTGACGAAAGTAAATTTTGCATTTTTAGCATAAAAGGACGCAAGTTAGTATGGAGGAAGTCTGGAACAGCACTCCAAAAAGAAAATCTCCTACCCACTGTAAAACATGGTGGTGGTGGAGTAATGTTGTGGGGGTGTATGGCGAGTACTGGCGTTGGGAAGTTGGAGTTTATAGAATCGACGATGGATAGATTTGGATATCTAACCATTTTAAAAAATAATTTGAAGCAGAGTGCTATTAAACTCGGCTTAGGTTCAAATTTTTGCTTCCAACAGGATCGTGATTCGAAGCATACAGCCGAGATAGTGAGGCTCTGGTTACTCTATCATGCTCCAAAACAGTTACATACACCCCCACAATCACCAGACCTAAACCCCATCGAACACTTATGGGATTCGCTAGAGAAGAAAATTCGACAACACTCGATAACTAGCAAGGAAATGTTGAAAACTGTTCTCACAGAGGAGTGGGAGAAAACAAGTGCTGAAGAGACTGCGAAGTTCGTCAATTCGATGCCGAAAAGGCTCCGAGAGGTAATAAAGAACCGGGGATACCCCACCAGTTACTAACTAATTTAAATATGTTTCACTATCTTCTGTTTTATTATTTTTATTACATGTGAACGCAGACTTTTTCTGCCTCGCTTTTGTATGTTTTTTCCTAAAAGAGCCGTTATCTCAAAAATTGTAAAAGCGAAATAAATGAATTTACATGTGTCGAATACGTAAGGAATTCTTAATAAATATGTGAAACAAAATTTTGAAAATATAAGTTTGTTTTTGATTTTTTAAAGTTACAAACTGATTAATAGCAGGTGAACGCAGACTTTTTCGAGCAAGTGTATATCAACAACCAGGACGATAATGCTAAAACACGCGTACACCATAAACACCAAAAACACTGAAAGAACTAAAACTAAACACAATTTTATTAGTTCAAATCAGATATTTTTAAATTACGACTGCGTGATAGAATCGACCCTTTCGATGGAAATTCTCAAACCGATTGGCGACTTGAAACATTAACATTCCTGGAAAAAATGAAACTCACAAATGTTCTTCGTAATCCCATTTTCATCCATTTGGAGCGAAAAAATAGAAGTGGCGTTTTTCTCCATAAATTTGTTAAAAACCTCCTTTTTTGCTCCATTGATAGCAATATTAAACTATTAGATACCTCAATATTTACCCTTTCATTGAGTTTTCCACGAACTTCCTACTAGGTAACTATCATATCACTACATTACATGGCGAGTTAGTTTTCATAGAATTGAGTTGAGTTGATATTTGTATGAAAACCACAACTTAACTCAGCTCAAGTAATTAGCATGTATAAAATTTATATCTAGAATTAGATGTGATCTTTTAATTACTTCATTTCGAGGGGGGGGGAGGTTGAACCCCCAAACCCCCACCCCCCTTGCGTTCGCGTCTGTATAGGGGTCATTCGATGAAAAATCGTAAAAATTACTAAATTTGTGACCTTACCATCGCCCCGATTCTTTTGAAAATGTTTGTACTCGAAGAATTAGTGAAAAAAATTGGAATGCAATTTATTTGTTTCTATCTCATTTTACTTTATTATTTATAATACAGTAGATATTGTTATTGATTTTCAAAAAAAAAAAATTTGCTGCCCTCAAAATTTTTTTGTCCACGTTTCATGACTAGTAGACGCGAAAAAAGCAATAAAAATTTTCTCTCTGTCTGTACGCCGTACCCCGTACGCCGTACGTCGACCGTCCCAAAATCTTTGAAGGCTCGTAGCTCTCAAACCAGTTAATATTAAATTAATATTTTTTCTAAGAATAGACTTGGTGGACCCCTTGAATTGACATTATTTTCAGGGGAGGAGGTGTAAGGGGGAAGGCGTGGTAAGCGTTTTAGACGAATAATTTAGGTCTTTAGATCTCAGGAACCGCTTGTGTTAGGAGGGTGAAACTTAGAATTTCTATAGAGCTTTGATAATGGACCCATTTGCAAAAAAAAAACAGATATGATTGAAGGGGTGTGGGAGTGGAGGGGTAAGCAATGCGTCCGAAACGCAAAAAAGTCGAGATCGACACATTCTAAAATCCATATCTCCTAAACCGTTAATAGCAAGCAATTAAAACTTAACAAATATCTGTAGCTATACTGGGAGAGTAGATTGAAACAAAATTTTTGGGTGGGGGTAGTGACGTACGGGGGTGGGGGTTGAAATACTTAACATTACGATATCTCCCAAACCAGTGGCACCAGAAAAACAAAATTCGGTTTGGATACAAGGCTTGATAAATAAAGATTGCTCAAAGTAAAATCTTTGAAGGGGCGGGGGAGTACGTAAGTGGAGGGGATAAGAATTTTTTTAAAATAACACGTTTTATATCTCAATAACAGTGTAAGATGGATGCTTCAAATTCTTACCAGAAGTAGGCCTAATAGAACCCTAGTAGGGAAAAAAAGTTTGGGGGTGTGGGTGTAGAGGGTGAGGGTGGGGAAGGGTGAGAAAGAAAAAGTTCCGATGCTTATATCTTAAGAATCTATAATGATAGGAAGCTGAAACTTAGTATTTAGATAAAACTATAGTGGTGGCATAGTGGAAAAATAGAATTTTTTTTAGGGGTAGTATGGTACGGTGGTGGGGGGTGTTTTCCTAACCTTAGAACGGCTTATGCTAAGAAGTTGAAACTCGGTACGTATATGTAAATTAAATAGAAAAGTAATTCTGATAAAAAAAAAATTCGAATATTCATTAGCGATCAGAAGGGGGGGGGGCAAAAAAAAATATCAGTTAATATAAAATGGATATATTTTCACGATTTTCGTCATATCTTCTAGGTCTTTTAAAATATTGAATTCATTTTTACTCTACGTATTCTTCGTATGAATACCTAGAAAATGTTTTTAAGATTTTTTGAAATTCGACCCCTAAGAGGGTGTAAACTGGTTGTATAATTTTTCATGAATTCCACCATGTTTCTCAGGTCTGATCAGAAATCGAATATCTTTTCACTTCCCCAGGTGTTGCGGCAACACTACATGTTTTCCGCTAGATGCTCAGCCTAAGTCAGTGACTCAGCCAGTCTACCTCTAACTCTCGTAACAAGCTGACGCGTATCGAAGAAATAAAATTAGTATAAAATAACCGTACCGCGCATTTCATTTAAAACCTAAAAGTCTTTCCCATCCTGCAGCAACAATCATAGGATTGTTGGAGTTCGCCAAAACATTCTGGTCCGTCGCGTCGGATCCTATGAAAAGTGCTGCAATTCGGTCAAATTTATGGTTTTAATACAATTAATTGATTAACGTTTGTGTTCGAACAACGGCGAAAAGAACTCGAAGTGATCAAACGGTTTCCTCTCGCTCACTTTCACGTTGCTATCACATCAATTAATAAAGAAGTGTGCGTGCAAGTTCTAGTGCCAGTTTCCATTTCGCTCGTTAATTGTCATATTATCGGTCAATATGGCATTAATGGCAGATATCATTTCAAAACAAAATGATCTGTATGGGCTGATCAGTCGTGCTGTCTCAAATTTGGGAAAACTTGAGTTAACAAAACGCACGTCTATTGCGGTGACGACTCGCGTCGAAATCCTTGATTCCAACTGGAAAAAGTTCAAGGCTTACGACGATCAGCTGATCAAATATCCAGTGGAGAAAAGAAATGAGGAGCCGTATTTTAGCAATAACATTTACGGCCTGTGCGAAGAAGCATATGCCACCGCAAAATCGGACATGCTTACGACGCTTAAGGACTGGCAGGCAAAAGAATCGCCAAGTGAGCTTCCGAAATCCAATTTTACGGCATACTCTCGACAACTCCCGAAAATCAGTTTGCCCACTTTTTCTGGGTCATATCGGGAATGGAACCAGTATCGAGACCTTTTCACAACAATGGTTGCAAAAAACAGTGAAATTTCGGATGTCGAGAGAATGCAATATCTCAAGATGAGCGTAACAGGCGAAGCATCACAACTGATCAGAAACATAGAAGTAACTGGAGACAATTTCGTGCGTGCATGGAAATCTCTTGTTTCGCGATATAATAACAAACGCGTCCTCAATGATACATATCTTGGCGCGTTGTTCTCCGCTCGACAAGTATCCCAGGAATCATCTTCCGAACTCAAGTCTCTACTCGGTGACATAAAAGAAGCAGTCGAAGCACTTTCCGCTCTTGGAAACAAAACTGAACACTGGGATCCGATACTAGTGTATTTAGTAGTGCGAAAACTTGACGCGGAATCGTTAAAGGATTGGGAGAAAAAAATCGGGATGGAGCAGAGTCCTACAACGTTCGCCGAGCTGGAAACATTTTTATTGGGACGTGTTCGCGCGCTGGAAGCTGTCGAACGTGTGACTTTGTCAACCAAAACTCGTTCCACTGCCGGAAGTAAGTCTCAGTCTTGCGTAAAGTCTCATCAGGCGATTGCGGGATCAAGTTGCTCTACAAAATTGAGCTCTACTAACCCTACCAAATGTATACTGTGCAGTGCATCACATTATCTCTCATCGTGCCCGGAATATCGCGGTAAGACACCTGAACAACGTCGAGAATTCGTCACAAGTAAGAATCTATGTTTCAATTGTCTTGGACC
Source organism: Beris chalybata (assembly GCA_949128065.1). Lineage (NCBI taxonomy): Eukaryota > Metazoa > Arthropoda > Insecta > Diptera > Stratiomyidae > Beris > Beris chalybata. The sequence goes on along the minus strand of OX421895.1, from coordinate 61,347,602 downwards.
TCACCAGTTTCGAAACTGTCGGACAGAAAAGCGATGCCAAGTATGTGGGAATCCGCATCACACGTCAATTCACCGGTCGACCAATCCGAGTGATCAAGCGAAAGGTAATCACATCACGAAGACTCAAAGTTCGCCTATGTTGTCAACACCCGCAGCATCCACGATCGAATCGAACGCTACTCCGCCGCAGCATCGTGAACAAACTCAATCGGGTCCATCAAGTCACTTTGCATTCACAAGCTTTGTAAATCATACGCCAGTATTACTTGCAACGGCTCTTGTCACAGTGACATCCTCTTACGGTGCGCAAATTGAAGTACGAGCACTTCTTGATCAGGGGTCGGAAGTGTCGTTTCTAACGGAATCGCTGGCACAGCGTTTAAATCATCCTCGTCGTCGCGTGTTGCTTCCGATCAGTGGCATTGGCGCTCAACAATCATGTTCATCTCGTGGAGTGATGACTCTTAAGCTCAAGTCGCGAAGTAGACCGTCTTTCTCGCTCTCCATCAACGCATATGTCCTCGCAAAACTCACTTCTTATCTCCCGCCAATTCAAACGTGCAAAAATATCTGGCCACATCTTCAGGATCTAATTCTGGCAGATCCAGGATTTTTGGCATCTAAAGAAATCGATCTTGTTCTCGGCGCGGATGTGTACAGCCTCACTCTCGAAGAAGGACTGCGAAAAGGTGATATCGGTAGCCCTGTAGCTCAGCAAACTGCGTTCGGATGGATTCTGTCTGGTCCGGTCTTGGCAGATAATCAATCGCAGCTTAGCAATCGACCTGCTCAAGGACTTCAATGCTCCGTCGATCATGATCTTCTCAACATAATTCAGCGTTTCTGGATTCAAGAAGAAATAGACGCAAACCAAAAGTCGGCACTTTCTGACGAAGAAACTCTATGCGAACAACATTATTCTGAATCTCACTCTCGAACACCGGAAGGACGTTACATAGTCCGACTTCCTCTAAAACCGCTCCCGACAACTCTTGGAAATTCTCATAGTCCAGCGCTGCATGCACTCTTACGTCAGGAAACACGGTTTTTGAATGACTCATCGCTTAAATCTGCGTATTCTAATTTTTTGGACGAATACGAAAACCTCGGTCATATGACTCCGGTTTCTAACTCTACTGTTGAACCTCGCGTAGTTTATTATCTACCGCATCATGCAGTCATCCGTGAGAATAGCTCAACTACTAAAGTGCGAGTGGTCTTTAATGGATCTCAGCGAACGAACTTTGGCTTCACGATCAACGAGTTACTTCATGTGGGACCGAAAGTTCAAACTGATCTCGCGGATGTAATAACTCGTTGGCGTCAGTACGCTTATGTATTCTCAGCGGATATAGAGAAAATGTACCGCCAAATTCAAGTACATCAAGATGACTGGGATCTGCAGCGGATTTTGTGGAGAAAAAGTTCAAACGAATCGCCTCGTGCATATCATCTTTGCACTGTAACATACGGGCTAGCGTCTGCTCCGTATCTTGCTATCCGTACGTTGAAACAACTCTTGATCGACGAAGGTAATCGATATCCTCTCGCCATAAACATCATTCAACATGAAATGTACGTCGACGACGTACTGTCTGGAGCTGATAGTATCAAGGAAGCTCAGGCCAAAGTACGAGAAATTAGAATGTGTCTCGAAGCAGGGTGCTTCACTCTTCAAAAGTGGACCACTAATAACGAAAAAATATTGGAAAATATTCCCAACGACAGAAAAGAACTGTCGTCGCCACTCTCAATCGAAAATGATCCTCTTTTTCGAGCTCTCGGAATTCTGTGGCAGCCTCGGACGAACTCATTCGTGTTTTCGTCACATAGTAACGATGGGACAGCACCGATAACGAAAAGGAGTGTGCTATCACGAGTCGCGCAACTCTTTGATCCACTCGGGTGGATCTCGCCGGTCGTAGTTCGTGGAAAAATATTCATGCAGGAACTTTGGACTGCAGGACTCAATTGGGACGAGCCTCTTCCGGTAGAGCTAGCATCGAAATGGAAAACCTTCATCGATGATCTTCTAGAAATATCGTCAATCTTGATTCCTCGATGGCTTGGTTATCGCACATCGTCTCTCGCAGTAGAGTTACACGGTTTTTCAGACGCGTCTCAAGCTGCTCTTGGGGCAGTTATATATTTACGCGTGATTAATGATCTCGATGATGCTCGTGCAACGCTTGTATCTTCCAAAACTCGAGTAGCTCCTCTCAAACAATTAACGATACCTCGGCTCGAGCTCAATGCTGGTCTGCTTTTAGTGCGACACATCACGAAAATTCGAACAACGCTAGAATTACATCATGCTCAAGTCCATCTATGGACTGATTCAACGGTGGCCCTCGCATATATCCAAGGTGACCCTCGTCGGTGGGCAGATTTTGTTCGTAATCGTGTCACCGAAATACAGGATCTCAATAACGCTCGGTGGTATCACGTACCAGGAAAAGAAAATCCTGTGGATTATGCTTCTCGCGGGATCTCACCACGACAACTTAAGGACAATGAGCTGTGGTGGAATGGTCCTCCTTGGCTGTCAAAACACTCAACGTCATGGCCGACCACAATGCCACCTATTAGCCCTGAAGTTAATCTCGAAATACGAAAAACAACTGTTGATCTAACGACTAAAACAGAGCCGACGAAAATCTGGAATGTGATCGAGCGGTATTCAGAATTCAACACTCTTTTCCGCATCACTGCATGGTGCTATCGTGCTATTCAAAAATTTCGACGGATACCTCCGGCAGAACTCAACAAAGCCCGTCTTTTTTGGGTAAAAACAACACAGGCGGCGTACTTCGGTCAGGAAATACTCACACTTTCACGAGGTGGTCAGCTCTTGCGTTCCAGCTCATTAGTTCGTCTCACACCGTTCATTGACTCATTTGGACTTTTGCGAGTAGGAGGAAGACTTCATGTTGAATGCAAATTGGAATCTGTTTTTATTTATGTCAAATAATACAAAAGTAACTATGAACATAAAAATATACAACCATACTGAGTGTTTATGACTTGAACAAAAATGATAAATTCAATACTCCCACTTTTTGTTATAAGTCGATGCCAACATTTACTGAATAATGAAAACATACTTATTTTTTGTTTAAAAAAAAATTACGTTAATTCTTTGGCATAACACTCATCAACGAACGCAAAAATTGATGTTTTGGCTTCGACAATGCCTTCGTCATGATATCGGCTGCTTGGTCATCCGTCTGAATATATTTCAATTTGAAAAGTCCGTCTTCAAACTTTTCTCTAATGAAGTGATACCGTACGTCGATATGTTTCGTCCTCTTATGAAACTCCGGGTTTTTCACAAGTCTAATTGCGCTCTGATTGTCCATGTAAAATATTGGCTCATTATTGTTCTCCTGTAGAAGTTCGCCCAAAAGATTCTTCAACCAGACCAATTCCTTTATGGCATGAGATGCTGCCGTGTATTCAGATTCCGTTGTTGATAATGCGACTGATTTCTGTCGCTCCGATCCCCAACTGATTACGCTTCCGCCAAACATGAAAACGTAACCTGACGTCGATCTGCGTGTTATGACGTCGCCTGCGTAATCCGCATCGCTGTACCCGCAAAAATGCAAGTCATTTTCCCGCTCGAAACGAATTCCCATGTCCATTGTGCCTTTGATGTATTTGAAAATACGTTTTACGGCATTCACTTGTGCTACAGCTGGTTTTTCCAAGTATCGGCTGACACTTCCAACTGCAAAGCTGATATCTGGCCTTGTTGCAACGGCCAAATACATCAAACTTCCAACTGCCTCACGATATGGAAAGTCAATCTTTCCGCCTGCCTCAAAATCGCCAAGATTTTGTGAATTGTCCAATGGCGTTGACACTGCATTGCAATTCTTCATGTTAAAACGATCAAGTACTTTTCTGGCATAACCTTGTTGATGCATGTGAATCGAACCGTCCGCTCGCTGATCAATTTCGAGTCCCAAAAAACATTCCAGCTCGAAAACCTTGATCTCAAATTCTTTTTGCAAGTATTTGATGACTGATTCGATAGACTCGCGCTTCTCCGCTACAATTAATCCGTCATCGACATAAATTGCCAAAATTAACATTCCATCTTTACCATTGCAAACGAAAACGCACGGATCCGATTCGCACGCTTTGAAACCGAATTTGTTCACAAAAGAAGTAAACTTCTTATTCCAACAACGTGACGCTTGTTTCAAACCATACAAACTCTTCATCAGCTTGCACACTTGCCCGCTTTTATCATCGTATCCCATTGGCTGGTTCATGTAAATATTCTCCTCCAAATCGCCGTTTAGAAAAACAGTTTTCACGTCGAATTGCTTCAGTTTCATTCGTTTTGCTGTCGCCAATGCCAGTATCGCTCTGATCGACGTGAACTTTACCACCGGACTGAAAGTTTCATGGTAATCGATGCCGTATTCTTGTGTGAAACCTCGCACTACTAATCGCGCCTTGTAGCGATCAATGCTTCCATCTGGATTTTGCTTCACCTTGTAAACCCATCGATTGTCGATCACTCTTTGGTCAGCTGGTACCTCGACCAAAATCCACGTACAATTTTGTATGAGTGAATCGTATTCATCATCCATTGCTTTTTTCCACTGCTTGTGATCATCAGATTGAATTGCCTGTTCATACGTCCTTGGTTCCTCGCTGATTGTCAACAAAGCATAATAATTATCTAATGAAAAATTCGCCGCTGTAATGACGCTTCGATCGCGTAGTCGCTGACTGATAACATTTCTGTCATCAAGATCACATATTGCGCCACGATGCTCTTGTCGTTCCGGCGCGATCAAAACTTTCGCATTTTCATTATCTTTATCTCTCGCATCTTTGTTTACTTTTTCTTCAGCCCTGATATCGAGTGTGGCCATGGATTCTAACAAAAATACAACATCTCGGGAGATTTCAATTTTCCCTGTCTTCGGATTCCAAACTCGATATCCTTTCGAAAAACTATCGTAGCCAACAAAAATGCATTTGATTGCCTTTGGATCAAATTTCTTACGCTTCTCTTTAGGAATGTGAATGAAAACTTCCGTGCCAAAAGTACGCAGATAATCCAGCTTTACCTCTTTTCTGTGCCACAATTCATACGGTGACTTGTCTGCCACTGTGCTCGTTCCGCTTCGGTTTAGCACATGAACTGCTAAATTTACCGCCTCAGCCCAAAACTTCTTCTCAATTTGTTTTGATTGAAGCATTGTTCTTGCAGATTCAACAATAGTTCGCATTTCCCGCTCCGCACAGCCGTTTTGCTCTGGCGTATATGGCACAGTTCGCTGGTGATGAATACCAAAATCCTCGAAAAAGACTTTTAATTCTTCGTTGACAAACTCCGTACCATTATCAGACCGAACAATACGAACGTTGTGACCGTGCTCCTTCTGAATTAGCCTCACACATTTTTTAATGATGTCTGCTACTTCGGACTTTTGCTTCATGAAATAGACAAAACGAAAATGTGAAAAATCATCTTTCAATAATAAGAAATATCTTGAGCCTCCTATCGAAACGTCTGAAAACGGTCCGCACACATCCGTATGTATTATTTCACCGCATGACTTCGATTTTTCTTCTCGACTTTTAAAGCTACTTCGATGATGTTTACCATACACGCAAGCTTCGCATGTAAATTCTTCGTCGATAAAATCGATGTTACGGCCTCGCAAAAACTTCTTCACATGCACTAGATTCTGATGACCAAGTCGTTCATGCCATGAACGAAGCGATTCCTTTTTTACTGCTATATTTGCCGCAGCCTCGACCTGTGATGGTTCAATCACTCTGAATAGCATTTGGAATAATCCCTTTCGGCGAACTCCCACTGCAACAACATTTCCGTCCTTCAGCAGTTCGCAGCGCTTGTTATTCATACACAAATCATATCCTTGATCCGCTACCTTTCCTGATGAAAATAAATTCATCTGAAGATCTGGTTCGTACAAAACTCCTATGACTCGCTTGCGAAACCAATCACTGCCATTGAATGCGCGAATGCTGATATCGCCTTTACCTTGAGCCAAAATTTGTTTACCATTTCCGATCTTCACTGGTTCTGATATTTCGATAAAATTTTCAAACCAATCACGATTGTGACTCATATGATTTGTTGCACCCGAATCCAAAATCTATGTGTCTTTGTCCTCGCTTGCTGCTGTATGACAAACGAGAACCTCGACCGAGTTATCTTCACACTTTACGTTGAAATTATTCTTCTTTTCGGGGCAGTCCCGCTTCCAATGACCATTTTTCCCACATTTAAAACATTTACCTTTAAGTTTGTCGCTTTTACTCGTTGCTTTGTGGTTGTTGTTCGACAAATTTTCCTTTTTGTTATTATTGTTTTTCTTGGGAAAAGTTCGTTTGGCCATCAGCGCTTCCACCTCCTCGACTTGTCCCTGCGATTTCAGACGAAGCTCCTCCGCCATAAGTCGCGCTCGAAGATTCGCCAAAGTTTGACTTTCAGGACTCGCAGATTCCCATGCACTATGAAAATGATTATATTCGGCAGGTGATCGGACTCTCACGTCCGATCCCTTCTTTCCTGAAATTTGGGAAAGGAATGAAAAATAAAAATGCCGGTTTTGTGAGAACTCCCTTTTTCTTTATTCGATCTTTCGTAATGCGTTTTGAAATCGGGTTGGGTTTTTGTTTTCTGCTGAGTTAAAAGGTTTGGCGCAGCCTGTTGTTCGATTGTATGTCCTCTCGCCGAAACGTTGAGAGGGCCGACAACAGAAAAACAGGGTATAATTCGTAGATTTCGCGGTTGACTTGTTGTTCTTTGCAGAGGGTCGTCCCTTGAAACTTTGGGCCGATCCTTGCAGCGAAAAACAGTCTGTCGATTTGCGTGATACTTACGTTTGAAAATGTGTTTGAGCAGAAAGCTGACTCGTACGTACTAAGCGTTGAGCCGTGGCCCGCCACGACCTTTATAGCCGCCCCGAGCTTTTTTAATGCCTTTTTCCGGCGGCTTTAACTGCGGCCATGTTCAGGCCATGGGCCATGTTCAGGTCATGGGCCATGTTCAGGTCATGAGCAGTGTTCAGATCTGAACAGCAGGTAATGTCATTAAAATTTTTGAAATTACCATGGAATCAGATATGGTTTCTTTCTGATCTCGCAGCTGCTGCACAATTTCCATTAACTTCGATAAAAAAATTGAAATATTATCACCTGTCTCTTTTGCATATCCATAATATTTTTGTTGCAAAAATAAAATGTTTGCCTTCGATGTTTGCTCATAGGTGCTCTTGAGCATCAACCACATCTCACTAGCAAACTCACAATTCATAATTTGCAAAAGCGCCTGTTTTCTGCATGCCGTCGAAATAATTCGTCTTGCCTTGGTGTCCTTTTTCTTCCAAGCTGAATATTTCGATGCATAATTTTCGTCCGCAAACTTTGGTTTCTCCTCAGTCCCGTCGACCACATCGAACAATTCGCTGTCCTCTAAGATCATGCGAATTTGGAATTTCCATGTCAGCCAATTGCTGCCACCTTCCAACCTTTCGATGTTCATTCGATCGCCTTCCATTTGTTACTTTTGAAAAGAAAAAATTATTATTACTGAGGAGAAAAGATTATGTTTTGAAAATGAAAAATGCATAGTTTTTTTTTAAAAAAAAAATTTTCTGGGCCCATAACCTGTTGAATGAAAATTGGAATCTGTTTTTATTTATGTCAAATAATACAAAAGTAACTATGAACATAAAAATATACAACCATACTGAGTGTTTATGACTTGAACAAAAATGATAAATTCAATACTTCAAAACTCTCTAGTCGACTACGACGAAAAACATCCACTCATTTTACCTCGAGAAGCTGCTCTCTCATCACTCGTCATAGCCCAAATTCATCGACGTACACTCCATGGAGGAGCACAAGTGACTCTCGCTACACTACGACGACAATATTGGATTGTAGGAGGACGGGTTCCAGTTCGCTCCTACATCCATCGCTGCGTCTCGTGTGTGCGACAGCGGGCAGTTCTTGGACAACAGCTTATGGGACAGTTACCAGCATCTCGTGCACTCCGAGCACGCCCATTCCTCAATACTGGAGTCGATTGCGCCGGTCCATTTATGATTCGAACATTTCGCGGGCGTGGAGCGAAAACGTATAAGGGATACATCATAGTATTCGTTTGCTTTTCAACGTCAGCAATACACTTAGAGATCGCTACCGATTATTCTTCTGATGGATTCCTGGCTGCTTACAAGCGATTTACGAGTCGTCGAGGGATTTGCGAAACACTTACAAGTGACTGTGGTACAAATCTTGTTGGAGCTGACAAGGAGCTTCGTAATCTCTTTCGAGCTTCATCCAAGGAATTTACTGCTCTTGCCAACATTCTCGCAACTGACGGGACTCTGTGGAAGTTTAATCCACCATCCGCACCACATTTCGGCGGGAAATGGGAGGCCGCAGTAAAATCAGTTAAATTCCATCTTAAACGCATCATCGGAGATACTGGACTCACATATGAAGAGTTCTCGACGCTTCTCGCTCAAATCGAGGCTGTGTTGAATTCCCGCCCTCTTTGCGGAATATCGGACGATCCATCGGATTTGACCTCATTAACTCCCGGACACTTTCTCATAGGTTCAGCACTCAACACAATTCCGGAACCTTCGCTTCTTGACGTACCTCGTTCTCGTTTGTCACGATGGCAACTTCTACGTCAAATGCTCGATCAATTTTGGCATCGATGGAGTACTGAGTATTTACAACGTCTTCAAACTGTCAATAAATGGCAAAAAGCTAACGAGTCATTAAAGGTCGGTTCACTCGTCCTTGTTCGAGACGAACGATCATCAAAGTGGCCTCTCGGCCGAATTATCGAAGTGCACCCAGGAAGGGATAACCTCGTTCGTGTCGCAACTGTACGAACACAACATTCGGTATACAAGCGACCAATCGTCAAACTTTGTTTGCTGCCCATCGCATCCGAGGAAGAAAAGGAAGAATGTCCCACTTCACACGAAAGGACGGATTCTTCGTAAACATTGACAATCTTGTCCAGCTTGCCAAGGCGGGCGGAATGTTGCGGCAACACTACATGTTTTCCGCTAGATGCTCAGCCTAAGTCAGTGACTCAGCCAGTCTACCTCTAACTCTCGTAACAAGCTGACGCGTATCGAAGAAATAAAATTAGTATAAAATAACCGTACCGCGCATTTCATTTAAAACCTAAAAGTCTTTCCCATCCTGCAGCAACAATCATAGGATTGTTGGAGTTCGCCAAAACACCAGGCTTGTTTAATAATCACATATTTTTAAGTTTTGTTTTTTTCAACCTCTAGACCGCATCCCGGAATATGACCCAATTATTTAATTCATATGTTACACCCTTTTCTAAACGCTTCCCGAACTTTTTGTTAGGTTTTCAGTTACATAGTAACATACACTGCATCCCTGAATTGAACACGTTATACGATTATATTAACGATATACGATTATATTAACACAAAATGTAAATGAACTTTACATATTAAAAGTTTGTTGTTCTTTCCAGTGTCAGTGGAGTGAAGCTCCAATACGAAATCCCCGACTGTTGATTGATCGTAGTACTTGTCAAATTTTGGAAAGAACTTTCACTGGAGAGGCCAGTTTATCATAAGATTTTGTGTTGGACTAGGTCCGAAGGAGCTGTTTCATAACATAAAAGTATTGGTAAAAATAAGTTTTGCGTTGGACCCACTGGGCCCCGAACTTAACAACAGATTTTCAAGATTCATAGCCATATGGTTATCCAAGGTTACAACCATTTCATGGCCATATACGTCCCGCCTTTAGTATAAGGTAGATGTCCGGCAAGTTCCCGATTACATTATTCGTGGAAATGAATTTGGATTACGATGTTGCTATATAGAATTTCCCTCAGCAATTCCACTAGCTGTCAGGGTGTTTCGGAAGTTGGCTAGAATACACCCTCTGAAGAGTCTTCTGCATTCCGATGACGAAACAGCTCCTTCGGACCTAGTCCAATACAAAATCTTATGATAAACTGTCCTCTCCAGTGAAAGTTCTTTCCAAAATTTGTCAAGTACTACGATCAATCAACAGTCGGGGATTTCGTATTGGAGCTTCACTCTACTGACACCGGAAAGAACAACAAACTCTTAACATTTAATAGCTTCAATGGTAGCATGACTATGAAAAACTAGTAACATAGAACTTTACATAGATAGGAATATATAATATATTTGAAATGATTTCAATTAATGATTCCAAGTAATGTAAAAAATATGTTTTAAGTTTTATCTTTATCAGATAAATAGAAAACATGGCTCTGGGCCTTTTAAAAAATAGAAATTGTACAAGATTCTGAAAAAGCCACTAAGGGAGGCGGAATAAATATTGGATACGTTCAATATTGGATACCGGTCCTGAGGGCATGGCGACCATGACCAATGAAATAGTAGACAAGAGAAGGATCCGCTGTTCGCCCAACTGAACCTTTGTGTGGAATCTCAACCTGCTCCATCGAGATGGGGCATAACGTTCAGGGAGAAACAAAAGAAGTGTCAATACTAGACAACACTGACCAGCCTCCGAGAGGCCTAGACCACTTGAGATTATGCGATCCCAATTTTATGATCGCATATCTTCTTAACAAAGTACATAACTTCAAAAAATATTTTGAAGAATAGTATAACTATTATCCTAAAAATATTTGTGAATTATATCGTGTCGTTTCAATCGTTTTTTTTTTGGGTTCAGTGGTCAAGAGTCCCACTTTGTCGAGAAAAGACACAATAACTGGTCCACCAATATAGTTAATTTGACACAGGTTCGAATTGTAACATATTCAGCTGTTTCGTTGAATTATCAAAAATGAAAAATTTTGACAATGATATCAATTATGCGAATTTGCAATCCCATGCTAGCAATGGTAACTGATAGTCTGTATTATTGGCGTTGGTCCGTTGATTGAGGGACAAACAAACAATCAAAACATTGATTGAAAACAAATTAATAATTTTCTGAGGTCCTGATCATAAAATTACACACAAACCGCAATGCAACAGTCATCTTCCAAAAATGTGTCTATCTTGGAGGATTGTTTTAATTTCAAACAGGTTGAAATTGATCATTTGTCACCGAAAACGCTTGAACTGCCTAGAAACTACAATATATAAAAACACTTAATTATTGAAGCAACTCACGTTCCACCAATAATTGTAAAGTGATGTTACTAATTCAAAACCCTTCGCGGACGTGCGCACAACAAATCACCAAAATTTCAGCACAATCAGATGAATGGTACAGGAACTTATACGGGACAAACAAACCAACCTCAAGTTTTATGTATGTTTAATTGTATTAGATAAATCGCAAAATTGATTTGTAATTTCCACTGACTAAACTTGTTATCTTGCTGTACAGCTACTAGGTCGGAAATAGGTAAACCGATCAAATTTGATGTCCTAATTACCGACCAGTGATATTAGTAGATTTAATCTAAGGTAAAACTAATATATAGACATAAATTTGGCAGCAAACAACAAACTACGTCCATTAATATTTAAATAAAAAATAATTTATTACGTGTACTGTCAAATAAAGCCAAAAATATTAAACGTAAAAGGTGTGGATTCTGCAATATATATCAGTTACAAGAAGGTGATAGGTCCGTTTCATGTGAACTTCCCAGATCTAAAATATATATATTGAGTAGGAAGCCCACTACACCATCAACAAAACTCTTGTACGTACACGTACATTTCTGACGTCACAATTAAATTTTCTTCTTTTTTTCAATGCATCTTCGAAAAATGTACAGGCTGATTAATAAGTCATTCTCACAAAACTCAAAACTCTGTTAAACAATTAAATCGTTATTGGATTCGGAAAAATTGTTGTACTCACCAATCCTTTAATTCCACAAAAGTATTTGGCAGAAAACAAAAACTCACCAAGTAATAGTTTTCATGAACTTACTCGAAAATAAATTCACCTTTCGGTATAAATATTTGTGTCACCCTTTCATGTTAGCGGCCATTACACTAGTCGGTACTGCCAACTCAAAGAGAGATAAAGAGAGTTTATTCCCTTTAAAATTTCCTTTCTTTCATTTATAACCATTGCCGCTTCAGTAGATCTTTTCTTCAATAAAAATAAATTTTTTACTAAATACAGTTTTATTAACTTTGATTGTTCCTCAGTTATTCGAAACTATGGGATCTTAAAAGAAAAGTTAAAAAGCTTTATATGTGTAAATATTTCCCTAAAATTTCCTTTGTGGAAGAAAAACTACATTACGGTACATATGGCAGCACTGGGTTTCGAAATCTCGACTTGACAGTTCCCAATCAAGAAAATGTAAACAACTCTGTTGTTTCCATAATTTCTTTAGATTTCGTTAGTTAATTACAATCCTTTGACACTGAATTTTTCAAATCTATTTGGATATGATTGAATTATTCAGTACATAAAAGGATCTGGAAATCAGTGATAGTTTTAATTTATAAAAATGCAAGGTTCAGTGCAGGGAGTTACAAAGTGTAATTACTTTTTGGTGGACCATCTCCTTAAGAGTGAATTCACGCAAAAGCTAATTAATTTCTTAGACGGTGTTATGTTTAGTTATGGTCTCGAGTTACATGTCAAGATTAACGTAGCTTTTCATTTAAATGATTCGCGTTTCGTTGATTGAAGTCGGATTTTGTAGGTAAAAATGTTCGAATTTGCCAGAGTCGTGCGCGAGTGATTTTCGGGTTATCGAAAGTTCTATGCGAAATGAACTTCGAAAAAAGAAAATTGAGCGCGCGTAGTTCAAATTTGTTAAAATTTGAATATAAATTCGCATGATGATCATATATTTAATTCGTGATGTGTTGAATGAATCAATATTTACATTATGTATGCGATAAGTGAAAAATTGTGTGAAAAGTGATGTTTTGGTATTTTAATGTAACATAATAATTACCTAATTTATTATATGTTACTTGTTTTTCCGTTTATTTTTATCGGCCGTAATGTGCTATTGACGATGATTTTATCGTTGTTGGTATTTTGTGTGTTGCTTGCTGTTAGTGTTTTGTGGGCTGCCTGTTTTGGTGCTTCGTGTGCTGCTTGTTGTTAGTGTTTTGTGTGCTGCCTGTTGTTGGTGCTTCGTGTGCTGCTTGTTGTTAGTGTTTTGTGTGTTGCTTGTAGTTAGTGTTTTGTGTGCTGCCTGTTGTTGGTGCTTCGTGTGCTGCTTGTTGTTAGTGTTTTGTGTGTGGCTTTTTGCTAGTGTTTTGTGTACTGCTTGTTGTTGGTGCTTCGTGTGCTGCTTGTTGTTTTGTGTTTTGTGTGTTGCTTGTTGTTAGTGTTTCGTGTGTTGCTTGTTGTTCTAACTTTTATTGTCTTTTAGTGATAATTTGGAACTTTTAACTATTTTTTTTAAATAACACTTGACTTTTTTTTTAAAAAAAAAAAACGGCGTTTTATTTTGTAACTTATCACCATTTCATTGTTTTAAAATTCAAGTATTTTTCCGTTATTGAAAAACGGTGCGAATTATTTCGGTATTTGACCATTTCTTTTATTTAAAAAGGTTTCTATTTTTATTTTGGGAATTGCGATTTCAAAATTTGGAATATGAAATTTGAATTTGCCGCTACAATATATTAATAAGTACATTTTACTATTTTCGTATCATAATTTGTTTGCCCCAACTTTTCGAAATTGCAATACTAGTACGCCATTGCTATCATCAACTAACACATGTTTAAACAACTTTTTTCGGGCTTCACTTTTGGTTACCCGTATGCCATCTCTAATATACTCTAAGGATCAAATACATTAAAGACAATAATATATGCAATAAATTTCGATTTTTACTATTTACATTATATAAACATATTATTATAATTTTTTGAAAAATTCCCTTTATATTTCCCAATACCGACCACTGGTCGGTATAAGGACATCACATGAAATCAGAAATGCCTATATCCGACCACTTCATTTTATTGTTTTGTTTCATAAATTCTATGAATTTAAATTGTTTTTGCATATTTTAATACAAGTTAAATGTTAATAAAGCGAAACAGACGTTAATTTTTTCACTTTGATGAAAATTAGTCTTTTAAATTTACGAAAAAGATTTAACCAAAAATTTCGATTTTCGAATTCAAGTTTTTTGGTCCACCGCTGATTAATTTAAACCACAATGGAAAGAAAGGACATGCAGCTCCCTTTGTTCACAGCAAACGGATAGAGAACACATATGTATGCAAATATATTAATTACAGAATTCACCATTTTAATCGCGATAATATAAATATATTAATAAAAAACCAAAATGGTCGGATTTAGGAAGGTGGTCGGAAATAGGCCACTTTACGTTATTATAAGTTTAATCCAACCCCAAAGTTTGTAACGTATAGAACCGAGCCTCGGACGAAAGAATTTATATATAATTTTATGTGGCTAAAAACTCCAAATTCGCCTAATGTCCGTCAGTCTGTCTGTCCGTTAGCACGATGTTGGATGTTTTGGTTGAATTTGTAAGACTAAGTTCGTGAATGGGCAAAACCTTCCCACACCTTCGCGTAGATGCCATACAAAATTTTCTTAAATCACATGTTCAAGAATATTGAGCAATAACTTCGTAACATCGCACCGAAAATCAAGAAAGAAATAAATAAACAAATAGTTAAGTGCTTCTCTTGGGCTAAGTGACTCGCAATGCTTACTCCCTGTGTAAACCACCCCGTACTCCGTCAGTAACAATAAACACTAGTGGCGCATATATGTGTACTCGAAAATTGTAAAGATAACTAACTTTCTTTCCATTTCCACCTTAACATATTAAACTGACAATACTATTTAACTGCTGGCATGGACATCAAAAATAAGTTCGCCGCTTTGGTTAAACCTCTTCATCACCCTCCACATCCCTAAAAATAAACGTGCCCGTCAATTGCTCACTAATATTACCTCTGGAGCTTACTCAGTAGTGTATCCAGATACGCTACAACCCTCTCAACCACCTACAGCCCCAACACCCAAGTTTGTAGTGATACAAACTACAGGCCCGGAAAAACCTCTGCAGCTACATAATGTCTTTTTGGTCAAGAAAGGCGGGAACCAAATATCCACCCAATATTTATTTTTAAGAGACGGCAGTCTCTTGATATTTTGCAACAACGAAAAAATTGCAAATAAATTCTGAAACACTACAGAAATTAATGGCATATCGATTAAAACCACTCTACATGCAAGGGTCTAGTATTTGCTTCATCTATCATATTTTTATCGCAGAAGGAAATATTTTGTTGTGATCCTTAGAAGGCCTTAGAATCAAATTTTAACTTGGAAAAGGCCTGTATAGCAAAATTTAGTCGCGCCGACTTCTCCAGAGTATTGAAATTTCCCAATAGGTCGTGAAAGACCAAGAAACGGTTGGATAGCGCGACTTCGCGATTTTTCAGGGCGCTCTGTTAGTGTAACGCCTTGTTATATGCAACACTCTCCCCATTTTGTTTCCTTTTCTTCACTTTTAAATTAAATTAATATATTGTTCTTATATATATTTATTACTGCCCTTGTCTGTCCTGTTCGTCCGTCATTTTTATTTTATTTTATTACTTCTTTATTTAAATTTTTAGTTTCTTATAAAGTTCATTTATAATTTAATTTTTTTTAATTTTAATTTTTTTAGAGTGTGTCGATCTCGGCATTTTTGCTTTTCGGACGAATTATTTTCCCCCCACTCCCACACCCCTTCACCCATTTCAATAATTTTTTTTGCAAATGGGTCCACTATCGAAGTTCTGTAGAAATTCCAAGTTTCAGCTTCCTAGCGTAAGCTAATTTTTCTTTTAATAATTTATTAATGATGTTCCGCCGCGGAATTTAGTCGGAGAATTTGAGACGAAGCAAGCCATTGCGACGATTTTACGGATGGTATTGTGGTGGCACTGGTTTTAACTATTTTTACCTCTGTAACTAAGTTACATTTTCGCCACTGTAGTTTCCAATATTTTTGGGTCAACTTCGATGTGAATTTTTAATTATCCAAGTTGGTATTTTTTTGTGCAGTTTTGGAAATTAATTTTACTTTATTATTATTTAATAATAAAGTATTGTGATCGACCTGAAATTTCAAAAGAATTTGCCACCCTGAAATTTTGTATTTTCACGTTTTAGGACTAGTAGACCCAAAAAAAAAAAAAAAAAAAATAGTTTGAAGTCGCGTAGCTCCCAAACCCGTTGAGGTATTATCATGAAATTTTCATGGTGGGTAGGATGGGTGAACCTCTACGACTGGTATCTTTTAGAGGGGTGTGGGTAAGAGGGGGGAGGAGTGGGGAGGGTTTTAGACGAAAAATTTTGGTTTCTAGATCTCTGCAACCGCTTACGCTAGGAAGCTGAAACTTGGAATTTCTATAGAACTTCGATAGTGAACCCATTTGCAAAAAAAAATATTGAAATGGGTGAAGGGGTGTGGGAGTGGGGGGAAAATAATTCGTCCGAAAAGCAAAAATGCCGAGATCGACACACTCTAAAATCCATATCTCCTAAACCGTTGATGGCACGAAATATAACTTAACAAATATCTGTACCTATACTAGAACAAGGGATTAACAAATTTGGGTGTTGGTAGTGGCGTAAGGGGGTGGGGGGTGAAAAACTTTAGATTACGATATCTTACGAACCAATTGTTTTAGAAAAATGAAATTTGGTTTGAGTAGTAAAATTTTTTAAGGGGGTGGTGGAACATGGAAGTGGGATAAGATATATTCAAGTAAATCACGTTTCATATCTCAAGAACAGTATAAGATAGATGGACAAATTTTTTACCAGACGTAGGCCCAATAGAACCCTAAGAGCGAAAAAAAATTTCGGAGTGTGGGTGTATAGAGGGTGAGGGTGGGGGAGGGTAGAAAGGAAAAGCTTCCGATGGTTATATCTTAAGAACCTATAATGATAAAAGGCTGAAACTTGGTATTTATGGTAGATAAAGCTATAGTAGTGGTATATTGGAAAAATATAATTTTTTATAGGGGTAGTATGGTACGGGGGTGGGGGGTGTTTTTCCGAACTATGTAACGGCTTATGCTAGAAAGTTGAAACTGGGTGTGTATATGTAAATCAAGTAGAAAAGTAATTTGGTTTAAAAAAAAATACGAATGTTTATTGGAGTTCGGAAGTGGGGGCAAAAAAATGTTCAGTCAAAATGGAATGCATATATTTTCACGATTTTCGTCATATCTACTAGGTCTTTCAAAGTATTGAATTCACTTTTATTCTACGGATTCTTCATAAGAATATCTAGAAAGTGTTTTAAAGATTGTTTGAAAATTGACCCCTAAGGGGGTGTAAAGTGATTGTGTACTTTTTCATAAATTATTCCATATCTCTCAGATCCAATCAGATTTTCACTTCCACGGGCTTGTTCTTTTTGATAGGTTTTCAGTCATTTTTTAACCTACACCGCATCTCAGAATTGAACGCGTTCCTAACTTCTGCCGGAAAAATAATAAAGTTGCCAGATTTTTTATTTTTTCAGTCGATTTTAATCTTTTCGTATTTTAAATTGATCTAAATTTAAGTAATTAAAAGTATTATTCTAAAACTTATCAAATGCTGTGAAATAATAGCCAATTTTGATAGAACGAATTGAGCCTAATAATTATACTAAATTTTTTAAATAAATTATCTTCATTAAATAATAATAATAAAATCGTTAAAACTTTAATTATATTTAAACTGTATATTTCAACGAAGGACGTGGAAGATTCCCTATATTAACTAAGGAGGTGAGAGATTCCCTATTTATGGAAGATCCTCCATAGTAGGTACTCCTGATATCCGATAGGACAGTCTTTTTCATAACCTATTGTAATGATTCAATCTAAATTCATTACCATTCAATCTAAATACATTATCTACCACCTGCTAAGAAAATTAAAATCAAAACAACATATGTAAATCCTGCTAAGAAAATTAAAATCATAACAACACATGTAAATCATATTGCACTTGAATGAAAACAATAAAAACGAAACAAGTAGCAACATGATATAAGCGCCACATATTATGTACAAGCACATCTAGCACTATAACAATGCATTGCCCCATGCTAAATGATTTGCTTTTAGCCTAAATTGTGCATGATCCCAGACATATTACCCAACAGGTGAACTCTATTGCATTCAGATAAATCATTAAGAAGTCGTCACCTTTTTTATAAGTTAGAATATTTTGTTATGTCAGCAAAAATTTAGTGTTTAAGTGAATCCATTATGTTAAATAAACTCAATTTGTAGTCATACTGTCAAGTAAAGTGTGTTGTGGTTTAGGCCAAGGTGTGAATATTTCGACTTGAAAAAGTCAAAATATTCGAAGGATGGGTAAGGCCTGGACAACAAAAATTTCGTGTCGGCTTACTCCGGGCTAGGTAGAAATTGGGACTATCTTCCCAATAGGTCGTGAAAGACCATGGAGCAGTTGGATTGCGTGACTTCGCGTTTTGTCAGGGCGCTCTGGTGCAAATAGCGCCCTGTTCTGCCCACCCTACCTCAGTCACTCAAATAATTCTCCTTCGTGACCCCTTGTTGAGGTTCGGGGCGAAGGAGCTAGACGCTCGGGTTCATTCTATATTGGCTTTCTTGGCCACTCAACATTTTACCAAAGACATTTAAAAAAAATTGACTTAGACATTTGAAAAAAAACATACACCAAAACAACATTTTGTTTTTTGTGACGTGTTTCAGCTTTTCTTCCGTTGGTCTCAAGTTGTTGAAGTTTTGTGAGGATAAGTTTGCGCATCGTTTTAGCCAATTTGTGGTTCAGTTGTCGAAACGTGAGAACGGGTCCTTAAAGAGGAACCACTGGCGCCCACGCCCCTTCTCTGGGTTGGCCGGACAAGGCCCCGTTCGCCCCTTTTGATATTGGGGTTTGGTACAAGTTTTTCCGCGGGAAAAACTGTAATAGTATTTTGGAAAGAATAGAAGTGACTGGATCAAGTAACCCGTTGCATGGATGCCTCAATGAGTGAATGAGTGATTGAAGAGCTGTGAGTGTAATATTGACTTAATAATGATTGAATGTGGCTGATTGAGTGATTGAATGAAAGAACTATTGTACGAATGAGTTATGGATAAATGCTAAATGACTATTTAATTTGAATGCAAAAAAACAATTTTTTAAAAACGCGCGATTTTACGAATTAGTGTGTTATGAATGAATGGTTTGTCAAATGACTGTGCGATCGATGAATAAATCTGCGAATGTAAGTGCGCAAAAAAATTAAATGAAAAAAAAGTTAAATGAATGGTTATGTGTATACATCAATAATTACATCTATGAATGAACGGTAGAATTAACTATTAGTATATGAATAGCCGATTGAGTGAATGTTCGGATGAATGTACCTATATATATAAAAAAAAGGAATCAACATCTATGTGTTATTGTATGAATTCAGCAAAAAAATATGTGCGATCTATGTGTTATTGTATGAATACAGCAAAAAAAATGAACCCTTACGTTTCCGCTCTTTTCCCCTCCCCTCTTATGCAGAACAAATCGCGAAGCCGATCTTGTTCTTTCTCGACTCATCAGGAAAATCTAGACCGCGATAAAATTTGAAACAAAAAAAAATTGGGGAAAAACAGCAAACAAAAATGAAAAATTAGCAATAAACAACAAAAAACTACGTTAAAATTCTGTCAAAAGACTTAAGAAACTCTAATTACCAAAAAAATAAACTACGTTATTTCCAAAAAAAAAAAATTTACGTTAAAAGGGAACTCTAAAAGGAAGGATAAGGAAATAAGGTACTTAACAACTTTTCGACGAAATTTCCTATCATCAAACGCACCAATATTTTACAAGTATTAGTCCCAATTGTCTGATGACACGCCCGCCAAGACAGGGCAAGCCCAGCTCTTAAAAGGGTACTTGCAAAACAAAAAATGGAATGAATCAGGAAAATTAAGTTTGTCACAACCAGTGCTGCCATATTAGCAAAACTAAGCATCATTTTAAAATGTTGACATGATATTATTACAACTCTCAAGTGTTGTTTTTTTACAAAACAAAATGGCGGCGTTATAGGATATTCATTTAGGCGTCTTTGGGGTGACATCGAAAACAGTTCCATTTGTCATATTTTTTCTATTGATCTGAAACTGCAAACTAAAATATTCTTGGAATACTGACAGATGAACGGGAAGGATTTACCAAAACAATTATACAAAAATATAAAACAAAAAAGATATGAGGCTTTTTAATCAAATGTTTATTTCGACTATTTTTTAACAGTTTTTTATTATATCATTATAAAATGGCATCGCATAAATATCCTGAAAACTTTAGGTATATCCCTCCGATAGTTTTATAGACAGAAAGCGCCTAATCAGCCAAATCGATCCATAAATTTTTGAGCTACAATAGGATCAGTTTTTGCAGATCTAGTTTTGAAATAATCGCGTTTAAAGTTTCGAGTTTCGATGAATTCCAGGCGCATATAAAAAATTTCAACTTTTACTCACTCACACCCTTGATAATATTCCTTTAGGATAGTTTTGCAAAAATGTTTGATTATTGTTGTGACCTACATATTACAACGGTTGAAATGAACGAACGCATCGAGGACCATAAGCATCGCATGCTATTGTAACGAAATGGTACTACCTTTTGGTAAAACTAAACTTCCTCCTTCTTCTACGACCCGTCGAACAGAACACACGTGCACAAGAAGCAGTGTAAAATAAATTATAAATTAACCTAAAAATATATTTAAATAAACCAAGAATACAACAGTTGGCGACGAGGATGGCGAATAACCTACGTATAGAGCCTTTCAATAATACCAAAATTATTTTTTCCAGATGGATTGAAAGGCTAGAGCTATGTCTTAGCCTGAAACCATCTGCAGCGAACATCGTTGAGCGAAAAGCTACATATTTGCTTCACTACATGGGGCAATCGTCATACAATATTTTGTCGGATAGAATTCACCCGGCGAAACCGACTGAAAAAACCTACGACCAAATCGTTGCACTTTTTAAGTCTCATTACGAGCCGCAGCCATTGGAAATCGTCGAGAACTTCAAATTTCCAAATTTCATCTACGAAAACCAAAGGAAGCAGAATCAGTGGAGGACTACATGGTTGGATTGCGAAAAATGGCAATCCATTGCAAATTTGGTCCATATTTAGACACAGCGCTTCGGAACCAGTTCGTATTTGGCCTAATCAGCAAGACTACGCAATCCAGGCTTCTGGAAACACCCGATCTATCAGCAGAAAAAGCACTGTAAATCGCAACTGCAATGGAGTTATCATCAAGAGGCGGCGAAACTATACAAATTTCTAAACCTGAGGCAATTGACTTCATCAAAGAAAAGAAAAAATTTAAAAATAGCTAAAATTATAACTCTTACAACAACAATGTACAAAATTCAAAATGTCTAAAACCTGTGGAAAAAAATTATGTTATCGCTGCGGAAGCGAAACACATCTTGCAAATAAATGCATTCATAGTAACAAAATTTGCTCTAGTTGCAATAAAAAACGGCATTTAGCCAAGATGTGCTTCAAATCCAAAGCGGCAGGTAGAAATCTAGTGCAGCAAAATATCGAGGATGTTGTTGAGGAGGTTTTCAGTGTCGGTGATAACAGTGATGTGAATAGTCTAAGTAAATTTACTGTGGAGTTAGAATTAAATCAAAAAGCGATTAATTTTGAAGTTGATAGTGGATCACCGGTGACAATAATGAGTTTAAGTGATAAAGAAAAATATTTTAATGAGGTTCAAATATACAAGTACAAGTATACAAGTACAAGTACTGTATTAGTGAGTTATTGTTGCACCAAAATTAAGGTCTTCGGTTCTTTGATTGTTTCGGTCAGAGTGGGTGAAATAAGTGAAAAAGTCCAACTTTTCGTAGTAGATTCCAATAGGCCGCCATTATTGGGAAGGGAATGGACGCGGAAGTTAAATATTAATTCGAGTTCAATATTTTCGGTAAATTCAGTAAATTCAATTAATTTTAAAACTAAAATAAGCGAGTTATCACTGAAATATTCGAATGTATTCGAACATTCTTTCGGGAAAATAAGAAATATTCAGGCTAGGTTATACTAAAGGCGCCTCCTCTCATAATTGTGAAAAAAGCTGAAAAATGGCGATTTTCATACACTCATAGAACTGACGCTATATATCAGTATACTTCAGTTTTGAGTAAATTAGAAAGAATGATGCTTTTGGAACCGATCCTCGGTAACGGTTTTTCGATTTTTTTAAATTTGAATAAGTTGTAAGTATTTAAAAGGTAGATGTTTTAAAATTTTGCTAATATGGTTCACTTTTTATACATTCATACAGCGTTTCTATTGGATAAAAATGAACTGAAAAGTACGTTAATCTGAAAAGAAGGATGTCCTTAACCAATCCTCGGCAGTGGATTTTTAATATTTTGCTATTTTAATTAAAAAAAATGTGTGTTAACAATATGTAAAAAACTCTGTTTTTCAATGTCTTTTTTTTCTACTTTGCTCTTATTTTTACAAGTATTTGTTGAGAATATAACTTTGATTAGACTGTTTTCTAACATATTGTAGAAAAAAAAGCGTCCCCCAAACAAATAAATTAAATTGGGGTATATTTTAAAAAACAGTTTTCTCCATACAAAATGCTAAAATAGTTTGACTATTCGTCCATAGGTAGCGCCAAACTGAGCTTGAAAGTTTTGAAGAAACGTTGTTAAAGTTTCAAGGAAGCTTTTCATTTTGTCCTTTTGATGTTTTGAATAAATATAGGCCGTGATTCGAATTATGCTTTCTGCATTTTTTCCGCACTCACAATCGGCCCGAATCGCCTTCACACACCTACAATTTGCATGGATACAATGACGTTATGAAAATTACATTTTCTGGCGCTTACACTGCTTAGAGTTTATAGGATATACTATATGTACATATAGTCCAGGCAACGAATGATTATAGAGGGAAATTTTAGGGACAGAAAAATTGACTTCGGAACTTTGTTTGGACTGGTCTGGAGATGAACATATCAAAAGTCCCCACTCCTAGGAGGTGAGCGGGGGGGAGGGGGGCACTCGAAAGGTCTCTTTTTTGGGTTTTTCGCTTATATCTCGGAAACTATGCGTCGTAGCGGCTTGATCACTATATTCAAATTTGAAGCTGACAAAATTTGCTATAAGAATCACTACTTACATTTGTCGATATGTTGTTCTGTTCTCGAGTTATCCGCCCTTGAAAATCGTAAATTTCGGAAAAAAAATTTTTTATCACGTTTTTTGCTCTATTTGTTAAGATATGTCTTCAAATATTGTTCCCACGAAAAAGTCGTGAGAGAAAAAGTTGTAGACCATTAAATTTTCTTCAAAAGTATATATTACTTTGATTTTTTAATTAAACTGTTCAAAATTTATTTCCGAAATACGAGGTTTAGTAAGAAAACTCAACTTTGGTTCTTTCAATTTTTCTTTATTCCAACTTTGCAGCTAAATTTAAAATTTTTAATTTAAGATACATGTTTATAAACACCTAAACCTATAATCAAGTTATAAAATTTTTTTTTTTATTTACTCCGGGCTCTCTTTGGGCAGGAGGGTCCTGGCTCTTCGGAGGAACAGGGTTTAATTCTATCTGAATCGGTTTCATCCTCATCGAGGATAACCGGGAGTGGATCTGTGTCCTCTTCTTCTTCAACCGTGTCAAAGGCAACAGTTCCTCCATTGAAACAGTTCCCCTGGCAGTTTTGGCAGGCAAGAGAACACTTCAGAAATGATTTTTTGCAACCACATTTTGTGGTTGCACAATCTTTTGTGCACCTACAAAATATCATTTTTAAAATTTCGTCAGGGGCAGCCGGCAACTCGCTGTGCACTGGGGATAGGACATTGTTTTGACGGTTCCATCCATACATGTGAGGAGACAGGTCATTTCCCAGCCACAATTGAACTTGGTGGAAGGTTCTGAGGGAATGTTGTTTCGCTGCCCCCTCAGAAGGTGGAAGGCAAGAAATGTCCGGTCTGATGTTAGCAACTGATTTGACGAATGATTGGTACCGGTAAGCGTTGAGAGATTCTTCTTTGGGTGAGGCTCCATACCATTTCAAAAGGCACTTCTTCCCAGCGTTTTCTATGTCTTCTTTTGTTGCTGAAGCATTTGTGAAGACTGCAGCAGCCTGTTGGACGTCGGAGGACTTCAGGTAAAGATTTGCAAATGCAACCTTGCTTTTACGGAATGCAGACGAGGTCGTATCGCACCCTGTGAAGGCATGCAAGAACAAAATATCTCGCAGGCCCTGCGTCTGAAGCTCCTGGGTAGAAAAATATGAGGTTTTGATTTTTCCACGCCCAGGCTTAATAAAAATGATGTCTTGATCTGGAGGTGTTTTTGCCATCAAGAGTACTATTAGGTCGACGTCCTCACCAATAACACCTACAGTGGTTGTTTCAGATAATTCCACTGCCGTGTCTACAATGAGAACGTCTGCATCGTTCTGGGCTTGAAGCACTGTGATTCCCTTTGCCTGTAACTTCAATTTCAGCATGTCGATGAGTCGGCTTTTGTTAAAGATGTTTGAAAGAAAATCTTCCTGTTTCACATTTATCTCTGTATCATCACCGAAATTAATGTTGGTAGATTTGCTGAGGCGGTACCTCCTTTGCTGTTCAGTGACCTTGGTACTTGATGATGAAGTAGTGTATCCATCAAAGACTACAGTGCAATTGCATCCACGGTAGTGGTTGTAGATAAAATTGATGTAGCCATTACAAATGTCAGATATTTTGGAACCTCTTTGCCAAATAACTTTGTGGAGTAGAAGTCCTCCATCCATAACAAGGTCCAATTGTGCCACATGTATATCTTTGGTAGTGGGATCAAGAAGTTTGTAGAGAACTGACTTGGTCGATTTCCTCATTCCACTCTCATTGAAAAAGGCCAAAGGGAAAGGGGCCAATTCATACTGCAAATATGTTTTCAAATCTTCATCCGTTTTCTTGCTTATGGAAATGCGTTGGAATAGCAATAAAGGATCCACAGACACCTTTTCGTCATTGATCTTGATAGATGAGCTTATTGTCGAAAGTGGGAGTGCTAGATCTTTTCTAGCGAGTTTGACATCAGAAAATGCAGAATTCACCATTTTAGTCATTGCTCGCTTACCGACTGCAACAGCATTGTAGCAAGTGATGGATTTATCTCCAACCACTCCTGTTGCAATAGACATTATGTCGCTAGTATCTGGGAAGGGAAAATATTTTTCAAACCAATCAGCGAGCTTGGCAACATCAGCTGCATCCTTAGTTTGACGGGCATGTCCGAAATCTTTATGCTGCTCACTTGTGGCAAAAAGGACCCCACAAAACTCTTCTAAACAGGTGCATATATCGTGAGTTGCACTCATTCCAATTACCCATTTGCTCAGTGTACTATTTGTGACCCCTCTACCATGGGTCATACCACCTTGGCTGGAAAACGATCTCATGAGGGTGGTCTCAATGGTCATGTCAGACCACACTCCTGACCAAAATCGATCCGATCGCCGCATTGTGAAGTAACTGTCATTGACAAATTTACGGTAATCTTCAGCTGATAGTTTTGAATGCAGATTCTCCATATCTTGGACGTATAAATGACATGATTTGGCATAGGGAAAGTGCCCTGCAGCGTGGAAGTAAGGTATCATTCGCTTTATACAATCGAGGTGTCCATTCCAATCCCCAGACCGCTCTGTATGGATGTACTCTTTCATCAGACATACCATTTTGAAGTACTGAACCCACAGCTGTGCTGTCGGCCCCTTACGAGTTAGTTGCTCCAAAACAGCTCCAAATTTTGTAGAAATGTTTTGGAGGTGAGTATTGGAGTTAATTGACAGCAGGGATGGAGGTTCATCAACAATATTCGCCGTCATTTCTTCTATACATGCCCGCTCTTCTCCGGTCAACTGGACGTTCTGTAATATTATTTTCGACAACGCAGTGGTTGCAAGCAAATGTCCTCTTACTGCCCTTGCAAAAGCATGGCCTTGCAGCATTTTGTCTACTGACAGAGGAGCATACACTGTACTCAGAAGTTCCTTAAGACCACTTCCAGACATCAGATACCCAATTGCTCCCAAATAAGACATGAGGAGATGAAATCCCCCAAGGCGCACAACACAATTTGATATTTTTGAGTTAGGAGGAGCACCTGCCACGATTTCCCTGGCCTTCCAGTAAAGTGGCTGGTCAAACGTGATGATCAAGGATTGTTGCTTAGGAACTTCCCCACATAAATAAGATGCATATTGTAATGCAGTGTAGATGGTATCACAGCTGGACGGAGGAGCATTTATGAAAGGGAGTGTAACAACTCTTGTCTTTTCGCTGTAGCATCCTGTTGTAATCGACTGCATGTATCCTTTCCACCCAGGTACTTCAATACCTTGCTGCTTGGCAGCGTACCACAGAATTTCATGAGGACCAGGATGTGTAGGTTCATCTGGAATTACCAATTCTTGAACAGTGACGGAGTGCAATCCCACTTCATGGTCGTGTAGCGTTTCGACTGGAATGAGCCCAAGTTTCCCAGTATCTAGCGATGTCAGCATCTTGGTCAGTCTAGGAAATCCTGATCCACTCTCCACAGAACTGGCTGGTGTGATACATCTGATACCACCCATGGCATGAAAAGAATTTAGCCCGTCAATAGTACATGCATTGAAATCAGCATTGTCAAAGACAAACTGACTGAATGAATTTGTCTTGAAACTTGGTTGGGAATGCAGAAGAGCAGACATTTCCAATATTTGAGCTTCGCGGTATGACGAACAAAACCCCAGATTTGCTAGTACTTCAATTAGACGCCTAGAAGCATATTGCCTGTGGAGGAAAAGGGAAAGGCTGCTCATTACTGGAGAAGTAAAAGTACGGGGTCTAACGGTTGAGGTGATAGCATGTGCCATAGCAATGCACTTTGTCTTTGTTTCTTTTATTCTTTTAGTTTTTTTCATCATCACATCCTCCAGGAAAATTAGTAAACTCTGAGGAACAGCTTCAGCATCTTTTAGAAAGTCATCAGCTGGAGGATACTGGTCATAGGAGAAGGCTTGACTCTGAATATCCTGCCTGATGATTTCAGCTGCTTTTTGGACTATTCTGAGTCGTTCGTCATTTGCATTGCTAGCCTTTTGTTCATACCAAGCATCACGGATCAGTTGTTTTCCAGCATCCAGAAAACATAGTACTGGAACACTGAATCTGTTCGAACCTTCAGTAATTACGAGACGAGTGCCATACTTGGCAATTAGTTGTGCTTTTACTGTTTTCCACGTAGGTTTGTCACCAGTAATAGCATCAAGGATTTCAGTCTGTGAAAATTGGCAGTCTGCACTATTTTCAAGAAAGGCAGAAATTTCTTCAATCGCAATCGTCACATATTGGCGAGATGAAGTTTCTTGTTTCTGTTGAGCATAGTAGGGCCTAATAAAATTCAAACGACAATCATTGTGGTACACACCCTCTGCAGCAACAAGATCGTTAACTGAGGCAAGGCGACGCGATACGTCCTCTGCCCAACTATCTTCTCTTGCTGCGGCTATTCTCATACATAACTCTTGAAATTCAAGGGTGCAGACCGAGTGCACCTCCCTCCTTTTATGCAGTGGCTTCTTATCTTCATTTAAGATCAAAAACCCACAAAAGAAACAATTCTTCTTAAAATCAAACTTGGGGATAGAAGATCTCACAATTGCCGATTGCGATTGTGCAGACGTCGACGGCAATTGTTTTTTCAAAGCCCCAATCGTACTTGACCTTGTGTAAATTCTTCTGCACGATGTGTGAACAAGAAGTGATGTCAAACCAGCTAGCTGGCAGAATTTCTCGTGACCCCTCTCTTTACTGGCTTTTCTAAGGGAACTTATACCTTTTTTACTCACTGTGGACACATCACTACTCGACTCACTAATCTCCACATCACACACGAAACACTTACTACTCATTGTGACGGAAGAAAACTCACTAAATGAAAAACTTCACGGCGTTGGAAATAACAAATAATCAACATAAGTTGAGAATGAACTAAGCGCCGAGCGGCTCTTCTATTGTTGCGATGGTAGGGTACCTTGTGCGGGCCTCGGGGGTGGTGGGTGGCGGAGGGGGAACACAATGGTGTTTCAAGGACAGGTGACCCTCTCAAAGCACCCTTCCTACCTGAAGCCTAGAAAGACAAGAACCGAACTAAGACAAAAATATTTAACATATTTTTGTCATTTATATGGTATATGCATAATGTACACTATACATATATGATTTCGGAAATATACTAAAATAGCTATAAATTTTGAACGGTTTGATTAAAAAATTAAAGTAATATATACTTTTGAAGAAAATTTAATGGTCTACAACTTTTTCTCTCACGACTTTTTCGTGGGAACAATATTTGAAGACATATCTTAACAAATAGAGCAAAAAACGTGATAAAAATTTTTTTTTTCCGAAATTTACGATTTTCAAGGGCGGATAACTCGAGAACAGAACAACATATCGACAAATGTAAGTAGTGATTCTTATAGCAAATTTTGTCAGCTTCAAATTTGAATATAGTGATCAAGCCGCTACGACGCATAGTTTCCGAGATATAAGCGAAAAACCCAAAAAAGGGACCTTTCGAGTGCCCCCCTCCCCCCCGCTCACCTCCTAGGAGTGGGGACTTTTGATATGTTCATCTCCAGACCAGTCCAAACAAAGTTCCGAAGTTAAATTTTCTGTCCCTAAAATTTCCCTCTACACCCTTTTTTGAGCATTCATTGCCTGGGCTAATACACTGTAAGCACGACTGTCAAATTGGACGGTAGTTTTCAATTCAATTTTAATGGAAAATTGAGTAAAAGTGTATGTGTGCGATCGGTCCGAAATGATATTAGAGGTAGGCGCGTACAGGACTGAGCTGTGATCACCTTTTTAATCGCATTAAGATTGTAAGAGATTGTAATTACAAGTAGTTTTATGACGTTGTTGTGTGTGTTGAACCCAAAAACATCATAAACACATTAAATTTTGGATATAAACCTTTTCATTATATGAAGATGGTAATTCAAAATTAAAGAGTAAATTGTTATTTCTTAACTCGATCAAAAGTAAAGAAGATAAGGAAAAATTAATCTTACATTTTAGGGCTCGCAGGTACATTCTTCAATGCTAGGACCTCGCTCATATGCGTATCGCGCTAATATGTTTCGAGGAAAATTTCACACTAAGCAAGGCTATCGCCTAAGTTTAGTGCGATAATGTCATTTCTAATTTCGCGCCATTCTTCTGCAATTGTAGAAGCGAAAATAGCGGTTTTGTATTATAATATTAAATGGCTTGTAATTTCCTTGTGGAACAATAGAAGATTAGCGGCGAAAATCTACATTAGCGTTGCGTCCCGTAATATGTCAATTTGCGTCCCGATAGGCGCAGGTAAGGGCATAAAACAGATCGTAATAAATTCAGTTACAAGCAGTAGTACAGGCATCAGGTACCTACATATTGATGAAAATCATGCTACCATAAAAAAAAATATTTCGGACGAAAATGGGAATGAAGGTATATATTTATTGAAGGATGGATGGTAATAGTATTTTTGGGAATATACGAATTAGGTGTAAATAGCAAAATCAAACATTTCGTGAAACTTCACTATTCATAATATAAGAAAATCAATTAAAATGGGTACTAAAGACGATAAACAGAGAAAAAGAAAAAGTGGAAAGTGGATGTTGGCAAATGTAAAGTAATCGTAATAATCGTCCTTTACTCGTAATAGTAAAATACGTAAAATTTTGTTGAGCTGCATTGACTTAGGTATCTACCAGTAATTCCTTGTGCCGATATTTCTTGGCAACAATCTCGTTGCAATTATGTATGTAGAATCTTTTATTACGAAAATTTTCATAATGATCGAAATAATACTCCCAAATCAGTATACCAAAATTTAGTAATGGCTGTACTATTGCAAAATGTACTGGCATTATAGTACCGATAGATAAAAAGGACCTTTATCTAAAAATTGCTTTGTTGGTCTTCATTTGCATAAATGAAAAACAAAGAATTTTTAACCATTGTTTCCTGCATTCAAATGTTGAAAATAGTCAATAAACGAAAAAATCAAAATCATCGAATCAAACCGCCGATTTTCATAACATAATATGAATTATTTAATATTTCATAGGAATGGCATACCTATTTGCAAATCTTTCTCATTTCATATAAAAGGTTTAGACTTGTGTTGTACTTTACACCTTAAAAATACCCATAATTCATTAGTCGTTCAGTAATGGCTCGATCGATTGTGTTTCCGATGTCAACAAACATGATGAGAAATGCAATACACAACCTGAAGTGAAGTACTGTGACGTCATTTTACACTTCCACTTTTGATGATAAGAAAAAAATACCGAACCATCCCTGGGTAGTAATCATACCGCGGCAACCATAGGTGCCATAACCAGCCAGACACTTTCCCATCGGCACACACATCTGCCAGGAGGAAGAGGAGTGCTCACCAACTCTGCTACCTGCACATTAGAAAAGGGTTTTGATGACTGTTTCGTAGGATAAGAATTTTTAGCTTAGACAAAAGCTGTGTCTATTCTAAAAATTTTATGTTGTTAGTTTTCACTAGTTTACAGCAGAGCGGCGATACGATCAACACATGAGCTTTTTTTGTGTCAGGAGCCGCCTTAAAGCCAAATACAAATCCGGTATTTATCAAAGCTCGACGGGTACCATTCGCGCTGAAGAAAGCTGTAGATGTCCGTTTTCGACAAGGTCGTGCACTTGTCGAAAACGGAGTGTTATCGAAGGTAGAATCAAGTGCATGGGCTACTCCAGTAGTTGTTGTAAAGAAACATAATGGAAAGGTTAGGATTTGTGGGGATTACAAAATTACAGTAAATCTAAATTTAATCATCGATGAACACCCGTTACCTACAGTAGAAGAGCTTTTTGCATCAATGGCAGGGGGTGATAAATTTAGTAAAATAGACCTCACGAAAGTTTATTTACAGTTAGAAGTTCATCCAGATGATCGCGAAATTTTGACGTTAAGTACACATAAAGGTTTATTTAGACCAAATACATAGGTTAATGTATGGAATTGCAAATGGACCTGGTAAATGGCAAAATTATATAGAGCATATTTTGAAAGATATCGAAGGGGTCTCAGTATTTTTGGATGATATAAACATTACTGGACCAAACGATGCAGTTCATTTGCAAAGATTAGAACAAGTTTTTGAGCGGCTAAGTGCTTATAATATGCGTTTAAATTTAGAGAAATGTGATTTTATGGCAGATCAAATTGAATATTGCGGGTATCTTATTGATAAAAGGGGAATACATGAAATAAAACAAAAAATTGAAGTGGTTGAAAATATGCCAAGACTTCAAAATAAAGATCAAGTTAGAGCTTTTGTTGGGTTAATAAACTATTATGGCAGATTTTTAAGGAATTTAAGTACAGTAATTTTTCCGCTCAATAATCTTTTAAAAGACACGGTTAAGTTTTGTTGGGACTCCCGTTGTGAAGAAGCCTTTAACAATGTTAAAGAAGAAATGCAATAGGATGTAATGTTAGTTCACTATGATCCAAAAAAGCCTTTATTGTTGGCTACAGATGCAAGCCCTTATGGAGTTGGGGCTGTGCTAAGTCATTTATATCCAGATGGCACCGAAAGGCCAGTACAATACGCTTCGCAGACGTTGACAGATTGTCAACAAAGGTATAGTCAAATTGACCGTGAAGCATACGCCATTGTATTCGGAATTCGGAAATTTTATCAGTATGTTTATGGTAGAAAATTTATCTTAGTGACGGAAAACAAACCCTTAACTCAAATTTTCTCGCCTACAAAACAAATCCCTACACTCTCCGCAACAAGAATGCAACATTATGCAATATTCTTGCAATCGTTCGACTACGAAATTAAGTATCGTACGTCCAAAGATAATGCTAACGCAGATGTTATGTCAAGATAACCAAATATAGCAAAAAACCATAAAATTGAAGAAGCTGATGTTGTCGATATAAACAGCATCGAAACTTTACCCTTGGGCGTTAAAGAGTTAGCAACTGCAACTTCGGAAGAAGCCGAAGAAAATATGCTCATAAAGGGGATTCAAAAAAATACAGTAGTCGATTCAAAATATTGATTTCAGATTGACCAAATAGAGTTCAGTCTTGTAGTAGGTTGCCTAATGCGAGGTTCTAAAGTTTACATACCAATTAAATTACGAAATCGTGTTAGTCAAGAATTACACTCCGGACATTTCGGGATAACACGAATGAAATCTTTAGCTAGGTCTTATTGTTGGTGGCCTAATATTGATGGGGATATCGAGACATTGGTAAAAAACTGTACAAAATGCCAAATTACTCAATCAAATCCAAAGAAAGTTTACCTACATGTATGGAAAACACCCAAAGCTGTCTTTGAACGAGTACATGCGGATTTCGCTGGACCGTTTTTAGGACATTACTTTTTTATTTTAGTAGATGCATATACAAAATGGCCCGAAATTCGTATAATTAAGAATATTTCAACGGAAACTACTATACAAAAGTGTAGAGAAATTTTTAGTGCCTTCGGAATTCCGGAAATATTTGTAAGTGATACTGGTACGCAATTTACTTCATCAGACTTTCAAAATTTCCTTAAAATGAACGGAATAGTACATAAAAGAAGTGCTCCGTATCATCCAGCTACAAATAGACAGGCTGAAAGGTATATACAGACGTTTAAAAATAAATTAAAATCATTAAAATATAATGAAGTTGAGCTTAAGAAAGTTCTGGCAAATATTCTACTGACATATAGAAAAACTATTCATCCAACCACAGCGAAATCTCCATCGAAATTAATGTTTAATCGAGAAATTCGTTCACGCATAGTTTTTATGATACCTAAAACAAATGAGAGTCCAAATTCAGACGCAACAGATTGCAAAGTTAGAGAGTTTAATGTAGGAACCAGGGTTTCTGTACGGGATTACTTAGGAGCTGATAAGTGGAAATTTGGATATGTGCTAGAACGCTTTGGAAAGTTACATTATAGTATTAAGCTAGATGATGGACGTGTTTGGAGACGGCACATAGATCAAATTTTAAAAGTAGGCAGTCGGCTGGTTTAAAAATATGTGCAGAACCTGTACCAAAGCACATTACGTGTACACTACCCGATAAAAATTGTTCACCACTTCGGAGCGAAACAACGAATAATGATGATAGTGCAAGAAATAAAGACTCTAATACAGGGGAGGGATCGCTATGGCTATCGACTTCCATTTCAAACCCTGAAGCCAGTGGTTCACTTATTCCAACTTCTTAATCTGAATTACGTAGATCAAGCAGAACAAGAAAACCTCCACAAAGACTTACTTACGATAAATTTTAGAAACATTTACATAAGTAATAGTTAAGTTTAAATAATAATGAATTAAATATTGATATATATTTGAAATATTGAATTAGAATTAAAAAGTAAAAGATAGTTAACTTGAATCAAAATGAATTACCTATGTAAACATAATAATGTAAGGAATAGTTAAAAAAAACAAAATATGTTTGAAATCGTTATATTGTTACATCTCTTTTAATTGGATACTTTATCAAAAGAATATATATTAACTATGTATAATTAA
Source organism: Beris chalybata (assembly GCA_949128065.1). Classification (NCBI taxonomy): domain Eukaryota; kingdom Metazoa; phylum Arthropoda; class Insecta; order Diptera; family Stratiomyidae; genus Beris; species Beris chalybata. The sequence goes on along the minus strand of OX421895.1, from coordinate 61,313,931 downwards.
TGTAACGAAGATCGTAGAAGAATGAGAGATAAGAAACTTTTATGGAGGGAAGAGATGTTGTGTCCTACATATAACAGCGGTTCAAATGAACGAACGCATCGAGGACCATAAGCATCGCATGCTATTGTAACGAAATGGTACTACCTTTTGGTAAAACCAAACTTCCTCCTTCTTCTACGACCCGTCGAACAGAACACACGTGCACAAGAAGCAGCGTAAAATAAATTATAAATTAACCTAAAAATATATTTAAATAAACCAAGAATTCAACAACTATAATTTTTTATTTCGACATATGGTTGAAAAGTCGTGCATTTACACATTATTAATCGATAAGCGCAGGGAATGATGGTACGGACGGCTAAGTAATATAATAATAAAACGTCCGAGTCGGACGGAGACTAAAATTCAACTTACATTTATTCTGAATGCTTTACATTTTTGAATTTCCAACATTTACAAAATTCATTAATTCGAGTATATGGTAAGTTCAAGTAAATAAGTAATTCAACAAAGTGCATACTGCGGGGGCTTGTAACCTAATGCACGCATCATCCTCCCTTCAGTCGGAGACGTAATGAATATTTGAAAAGAACACAAAAATTTCATAAAAGAAAAAATGAAGAAAGAAAAAAAAATATTAATATAAAAAAAATAATGGAAATCATAATCGCAGAAAAATCTATATAGGAACAAAAAGACTCATTCCTTTAAGGATTGTCTCGGTTACTAGTTGACATGCCAAGTCACAATTTCTGGATTCAAAGCACAACTTCCAGTTGAAAGCACGAAAAAACTCTTCAAGGGCTCCCCTATCAGCTCTCTTGAAGTGCCAAACCTGTCTTCGAGGTGCTTTGGAAGCTGCCGATTTTAATGTCGAAATTGTCCTAACTTGAAGAATTCGAGCAATAATTGTGAAAACGTGTTTTAAAGACTCTTGTATGGGAGGTACCCCAAGGAGTGGAAGGATATCGCCCATTAACGAACTTAGCCTTACTTTTTCCATTTTACAAGTTGTGACAAAATTTCAACTCGCTAGGTCAACGCGTTCTTGAGCTATCGTGCAAACGGACGGACGGACGGACGGACGGACAGCAAACGGATTTGGGGGTTTTGGCCAAAAATAAACACAAAATAATAAACATAGAATTTACCGCAAAACAGATGCAGTAATCGGCAACCATGTTAACAACACACGTATTGCTCTTATGTGTAGAAATTATGTTACAGGTAAGTAAAAATATGACAACTAATTAGATAGCGTCCATTTAAGTAAATTAACTAACATCCATATAAGTTAATTAAGTAATATCCATTTAAGTAGGGCGTGGAGTTCACCTGCTCCCTAAAGGAACAGGAATAACTTCGTCCTATATAGATTTTTCTGCGATTATGAATTGCATTATTTTTTTTAGATTAATATTTTTTTTTCTTTCTTCATTTTTTCTTTTATGAAGTTTTTGTGTTCTTTTCAAATATTCATTACGTCTCCGACTGAAGGGAGGATGATGCGTGCATTAGGTTACAAGCCCCCGCAGTATGCACTTTGTTGAATTACTTATTTACTTGAACTTACCATATACTCGAATTTATGAATTTTGTAAATATTGGAAACTCAAAAATGTAAAGCATTCAGAATAAATGTAAGTTGAATTTTAGTCTCCGTCCGACTCGGACGTTTTATTATTATATTACTTAGCCGTCCGTACCATCATTCCCACACTGCGCTTATCGATTAATAATGTGTAAATGCACGACTTTTCAACCATATGTCGAAATAAAAAATTATAATTGTTGTATTCTTCGTTTATTGAAATATATTTTTAGGTTAATTTATAATTTATTTTACACTGCTTCTTGTGCACGTGTGTTCTGTTCGACGGGTCGTAGAAGAAGGAGGAAGTTTGGTTTTACCAAAAGGTAGTACCATTTCGTTACAATAGCATGCGATGCTTATGGTCCTCGATGCGTTCGTTCATTTGAACCGCTGTTATATGTAGGACACAACATCTCTTCCCTCCATAAAAGTTTCTTATCTCTCATTCTTCTACGATCTTCGTTACATTAATTATACATAGTTAATATATATTCTTTTGATAAAGTATCCAATTAAAAGAGATGTAACAATATAACGATTTCAAACATATTTTGTTTTTTTTTAACTATTCCTTACAATATTATGTTTACATAGGTAATTCATTTTGATTCAAGTTAACTATCTTTTACTTTTTAATTCTAATTCAATATTTCAAATATATATTATTATATATATATTATATAAATATTATTCATTATTATTTAAACTTAACTATTACTTATTTTTTTTTTTAATTTTAATACATTCCATATTCACATTTTTCAATATTTACTTAATCCAATATATGTAAATGTTTCTAAAATTTATCGTACGTAAGTCTTTGTGGAGGTTTTCTTGTTCTGCTTGATCTACGTAATTCAGATTGAGAAGTTGGAATAAGTGAGCCACTGGCTTCAGGGTTTGAAATGGAAGTCGATAGCCATAGCGATCCCTCCCCTGTATTAGAGTCTTTATTTCTTGCACTATCATCATTATTCGTTGTTTCGCTCCGAAGTGGTGAAAGGTTTTTATCGGGTAGTGTACACGTAATGTGCTTTGGTACAGGTTCTGCACATATTTTTAAACCAGCCGACTGTCCTACTTTTAAAATTTGATCTATGTGCCGTCTCCAAACACGTCCATCATCTAGCTTAATACTATAATGTAACTTTCCAAAGCGTTCTAGCACATATCCAAATTTCCACTTATCAGCTCCTAAGTAATCTCGTACAGAAACCCTGGTTCCTACATTAAACTCTCTAACTTTGCAATCTGTTGCGTCTGAATTTGGACTCTCATTTGTTTTAAGTATCATAAAATCTATGCGTGAACGAATTTGTCGATTAAACATTAATTCCGATGGAGATTTCCCTGTGGTTGGATGAATAGTTTTTCTATATGTCAGTAGAATATTTGCCAGAACTTTCTTAAGCTCAACTTCATTACATTTTAGAATCAGGCCGTCGAAGGATTCTTGGTTCAATAAGGACTGTCTTCGTGCAATAAAAGCCAAAAAGAAGACGTTCCAAATATTTAAAGACAACCCGACTGCTGAAAATAAGATCGCACTTAAATTATCAAGAAATTCCTGCAATAGTATCTTAAAACGTGCTAAGTTTGCATATGATCAAAATCTTCGGCGGAAGATCATCGACAACCCTAAGAGCTTGAGATATTTTTGGTCATTTGTTAAATCGGTCAATAACAATTTTGTAAAAAGTTCTACACCACCACTTCTTGATGGTGACCGAACCGTTGTAGATCCTATGGAAAAAAGCTAACCTTTTGGCGGCAAGTTTCGCTAGAAATTCTAGACTTCCACCTTCGAATCAGAGTCTCCCCAACCCCCCAATATCTGATTCCTTGCTGTCACCCATTCGTTTTCGAACCAGGGCTATTTCCAAGATCTTGCAAGGGCTCAGTGTCCAAAAGTCTGCTGGACCGGATGGTACCACCCCATAGTCCTCAAGAAATGCTTTTCCTTTCTGGCTAAACCGCTTCGCAATCTCTTTTATCTTTCATACTCTTCAGGGTGCTTTCCTCAGATGTGGAAAGTTGCGAATGTTCAACCAATTCCCAAGAATGGAAGCAAAGCGGATCCCGCTAATTACCGCCCAATAGCCATTACATCCGTGCTCGCAAAAGTAATGGAAACTGCTGTCAATCGCAAAATAATGAAATACCTGATGGACAAAGATCTGATCTACGATCGCCAATATGGGTTCCGTTCCGGTCGTTCCACAGGTGAACTTTTAGTTTACCTAACGGAACGCTGGAACTCGTGCATTCACAAATTTGGTGAAGGTCAAGTGCTTGCCCTTGACATTGCTAAAGCGTTTGACAGAGTTTGGCACCAATGTCTCTTAGTAAAACTTAAAGCATTCGGCTTTAGTTCAACCTTTCTTAAATGGATTGAGAGTTTTCTCTGCAAACGTTCAATACGAGTCGTATTAGACGGAATAACTTTATCCTCTTTTCCAATTGATTCCGGTGTACCCCAGGGCTCAGTACTATCTCCCACCCTATTTCTCGTCTTTATTAACGACCTTCTGTCGTCAACTCTCAATCCAATCCATAGTTTTGCAGAAATACTTTTCAACGTTCGACTTAGCTACAATCTACAAGGCATATATCAGACCACGTCTTGAGTACAATTCGCATATCTGGGCTGGGCTCCTAAATTCCATTTAGCCTTGCTCAATCGTGTTCAAAAACATGCGTTTTTGGAGACGAAGCTGTTGCAGCTTCTATAGACTCCCTTGAGCATCGCCGTAATGTCGGAGTACTCATTATTTACTACCGATATTTTCATGGTAAATGTAGTAAGAAACTAAAAGAACTTATTCCCCCACTCTAAGTCGCCCCCGTAGCACTCGCCAAGCTTCACGCGCCCACGAGTATATCGTCCAGCCCCATTCGTGGAGAACAGTGAAATTTAGGCAGTCCTTTATCCCCCGAACATCAGTAATGTGGAACGCATTGCCGGCTGATTTATTCCCTGATAAGTATGACCTTCAGCGGTTCAAAAACAACGTCCACCGACACTTTCGACGCTTCCCTCCTGTTCCACCGCCCTAAATCCCCTACCACACCATTTTATCCTCAACCTATGTCGTTATAACTGTGCAATCGCATTAAAGGGTGACCCCCTAAGTTATAACGACGGCCGTAAAAAAAAAAAAGTTAGGAACTTGAAATTTTGCATTCTTAAGGTTTACAATGTTTGAATCGAAAGTTCCGAATATGATGCAAATCGAATGAGTCCTTCGTTTTGCATCCTAGAAAAGTCCTTCAAAAATGTATGCTTGTTACTGAATCCACTATAACTCTAGAACGAGTTACAGCAGGAATTTAAAATTTTACAGGAATTAGTTTTATACCAAAACCAAGATGGAGTTCATTGATTAGCGCCATCCGTTGACTCCTTCGGGTAGCTGTCATACAAAAGTCCTTAATAAACATGTTCACCAATATTGAACGATAACTTTAGAACGCTTTAAGTTACGACTTTGAAATTTAATACACATTCGATTTCAAAGGGTCGCAGCTGAAACTATTAATATGAAAAATATCTTATAAGTCTTTCATGTAGTTGCCATACAAAAATTCTGTAAAATGTCCTAACTTACTTTATGGAATTCACTATAAATCAAAACATACTGCAGTCTCGATCGGCTGCAAGCCAATCGTATAATACTCTAGATGATGCTGAACTCCGATTTATACTGTAGTTGGGGCTAAAGTAGAACTACGTATGTGCATGTTGTATGTCGTTTATTAAGGACCTCCATTCAGTTACTGCTTGAAACTTAAAAACAATATCATCAATGTTTAAAATCATTTCTTGAACTGGGTGTGCCATCAGGAATAAAATGTAATTTTTGAAGGACATTCACATGTAGGTGCAGCAAGGACTCACTCGATTTCTTATATTATCCTATGGCATGACAGCCACTCGAAGGACTTATTGGATTTTCTTCATAATCATACATTTAGCTCCAACTACATATTGCAAAATTAGCACATACAAAATTTTGAAACCATAGCTTAAAACTGTCTGAAGCTATCGGCCAATATTCTTGAATACATGTTTTAAGGACATTTTATATGGCAGGTACCAGAAGGAGCAAAAGGATTTATCTGCCTAGTAAACTCAAACTTTGTTTTCACTCAAAACTAGTTTGTGCACAATTTTGAATTCGTATCTAAAAGATAACTAGAGTTATAGTTAGTTTCGTAAATTATGTGAAGAGATTTTGGTAGGATATTTGTATGGCGGCTACACGAAAGGCTAAAAGGACTTTTTTCATAATCATAGACTCAGCTCCAATTATTGAAAAACCAACGTATACAAGATTTCAAAGTCGTAGCTTTAGGCATTCCGAAGTTATTGGTCAATATTCGTGGACACATGTTTTAAGGACATTTTATATGGAAGGTACCAGAATGAGTAAAATGATTTCGCTGATAAGTCAATTCGAACTTTGTATTCACTCAAAACTAATTTGTACAAAATTCTGAATTCATAGCTAAACGATTACTTGAGTTGTAGTGAGTTTCGTGAATTGAATGAAGAAAACTTAAGATTTTTGTATGGCAGCCACTCGAAGGACTTATAGGATTTTCTTTATAGTCATACATTAAGCTCTAAATATTGAAAAATTAACACATACAAAATTTCCAAGTCGTAGCTTAAACCGTTATGAAGTTATCGGCCAATATTCTTGAACACACTTTGTATGGCAGCTACCCGAAGGAGTAGGACGATTTTGCCTGTTAACGAACTTAGCCTTACAAATTCAACCAAACACCCAGTTTCAAAATTTCAAGAGCCTAGGTGAAGGCCTTCTTGAGTTATCGTGCTAACGGACAGACAGACAGACGGACGGACGGACGTCAAGCGGATTTGAGGTTTTTGGCCACAAATAAACAAAAAATAAATATAACTTTTTTTCGTCCTCGGCTGTGTTCTATGCGTTACATAGTTTTCAGCTGGATCAAACTTATAATACTCTATATGATTTCATCTAGAGCATAAAAATCGAGTAGCCTCTATACAATAGTTTCTACCTGCAAGTAAAAGGTCATGTAATAATTGCTTGTGCACTCCTCATTCTTTTGATATATTTCCAAATAATATATAAATCGGAGTTGCAGCCGATCGTGACTGCGTTATGTTTTTTAATTTTTTATTATTTTTGTGTCATTTAAATGAATTTTTCTCAAAAAGTATAAGTGATTGACATTTGTTGACACTGATTGACAGTTGATAGCAATTAGAAAGAAGAATTTGTGTCCTTTCCAACGAGCCCAGAATTATTACGTTACGCTAAGTACAGCAGAAGTTAGAGATCAAACAGTGATCACAAGTACGATGAAAATCCTTCGTCCTTAAAATCACGCTATATCCTTAACGGTGCAAAAACGAGAGTATGTGTAGAACGATTTTCTACTCAGAACAAGTTCCTCTATCTCCCATTTTCGTTTGAACCTCAGTACTAGTTACACCCTGTATAGTGGCCAATGAAAGAGCTTAGTCGCACATCGATCGAAAGGGATCTGGCCTGCTTATTAGACTAGTTTGGACGAAACTAATCGATCGGTGTGCGCACTTCCATATAACTATATAACCTTTCAACTAACCTACTCTTAGTTAATATATAAAAAATATAATGAAAACAAACTAATCTAATTTTAGAGTTGCGGTAGTAGGAAATGTAGATGCTGGCAAGTCCACATTGTTGGGTGTTCTAACACACGGTGAACTTGATAATGGTCGGGGACATGCAAGACAAAGGCTTTTTCGTCATAAGCACGAAATGGAAAGCGGTCGCACCAGTTCAGTTGGAAACGATATATTAGGTAACTTTCCGCATTGAAATTATTATAAAGAATTCCAAGTTTATTGACTATTTCAAAGGATTCGACAGTGTCGGAAACGTTGTAAATAAACCAGATCACGGAACTTTGGACTGGGTTAAAATATGTGAAAACTCCGCCAAAGTTATTACCTTTATTGATTTAGCTGGGCATGAAAGATATTTGAAAACAACTGTGTTCGGTATGACGGGCCATGCTCCAGATTTTGGAATGTTGATGGTGAGTTGCTGTTTTTGTTCTTGTACTTAACAATTTCAATCATATTTCATTTATTATTTTAGATTGGGGCAAATGCTGGAATTGTTGGAATGACCAAAGAACACCTTGGATTAGCACTCGCATTATCTGTACCTGTATTTGTTGTTGTAACGAAAACTGATATGTGTCCTCCAAACATCTTACAAGAAAATTTAAAACTTCTATTCAAAATTCTCAAATCACAAGGTTGTCGGAAGGTACCAGTTATTGTCAAAAATAGTGATGAAGTTGTGTTGAGCGCCACAAATTTTGTTTCTGAAAGGCTTTGTCCTATTTTTCAAGTTTCGAATGTAAGTGGAGATAATTTAGATCTATTGAAAATGTTCTTGAATTTGCTCACAATTGGAATTAGCGGAGAAGACGGAGATCCTGCAGAATTTCAAATAGATGATACATACTCGGTCCCTGGCGTTGGAACTGTAGTTTCGGGTACTTGCTTACACGGTTTAATTAAGTTGAATGATATTCTATTGTTGGGCCCGGATCCAGTTGGACAGTTTTCTAGCATTGCTATCAAAAGTATTCATAGAAAACGAATGAATGTGAAAGAAGTTCGAGGTGGACAAACGGCAAGTTTTGCATTAAAAAAAATTAAAAGATCACAAATCAGAAAGGGAATGGTAATTGTAAGTCCAGAAATTGAACCACAAGCTTGTTGGGAATTCGAGGGAGAAATAGTAGTTCTTCATCATCCTACAACAATTTCTTCACGTTATCAAGCTATGGTACACTGTGGAAGTATTCGACAGACTGCATCAATTGTTTCTATGGATCGAGGTTGCTTGCGAACAGGCGACAAAGCAATCGTTAGGTTCCGATTTATTAAACATCCAGAGTATATCCGGCCCGGACAAAGAATGGTGTTCCGCGAAGGACGAACAAAAGCTGTTGGAAATGTTTTACGACCTTTAATTAATTCTATACCTGCACAATATCGTATAAAACCGAACAAAATGCAGTCACGTAATCAACATCAAAATACAGTACGTCCAATTCAACCGCTTGAGAATAACACAGATAATAGTGACGGGGTGATGGAGCTTGCAATAGATAAACGTATGTCGCGCAGTTCTGGTACAGGGAAAAGATCGAAACGGACAACAAATAGCATCAGGTCAACAAATGCAAATAATTCATAAATAACTTATATCAGTTTATAGAAAATAAAGTTTAATAAAATAATATTTCTATGAGGTTTCTTCTTTTGTTATCATACTCTAAAATCTATTTGACATCGGTAGAATATTAGGCATCAATACTGTCTACAGCAGTAATCTCGAAACATGTTGTGTTTGAGGCCTTGGAAAATTTATTTTGACTTGAAAAACAACGGCCTAGACAACAAAAATTTCGTGTCGGCTTACTCCAGGGTACTTAAAATTGGAATATCTTCCCAACAGGTCGTGAAAGACCAGGAAGCGGTGGAGTTTCGCGACTTCGCGATTTGTCAGGGCGCTTAGGTGTAAGTAGCGCCCTGTTCTGCCCACCCTACGTCAGCTACGACTGTCCTTAAAACATTTTAGCGTCGTGGCCCCTTATTGAGGTTCGGGGTTAAGGAGCTAAACGCTTGGGTTCATTTATATGGGCTTTCTTAGCCTATCATCATCAAAAAACATAACGCAGTCACGATCGGCTGCAAGCCAATCGTATGATACTCTAGATGAAATACTGAACTCCGATTTATATTTTAGTTGGAAATATATCAAAAGAATGAGGAGTGCACAAGCAATTATTACATGACCTTTTACTTACAGGTAGTAACTTTTGTGTAGTGGTCGATTTTACTGTATTATTTATAATACAGTATTTTGATTTATAGTGAGTTCCATAAAGTAAGTTAGGACATTTTACAGAATTTTTGTATGGCAACTACATGAAGGACTTATGGGATATTTGTCATATTAATAGTTTCAGCTGCGACTATTATAAAATTAATGTTTGTAAAATTTCAAAGTCGTAAATGAAAGCTTTCTAAACTTATCGTGCAATATTGGTGAATATGTTTATTAAGGACTTTTGTATGACAGCTACCCGAAGGAGTCAACCCATGGCGCTAATAATTGAACTCCGTCTTGGCTTTGGTATAAAACTAATTCCTGTAAAATTTGAAATTCCTGCTCTAACTCGTTCTGGAGTTATAGTGAATTCAGTAAAAAGCATACGTTTTTGAAGGACTTTTCTAGGCTGCTACACGAAGGACTCATTCGATTTGCATCATATTCGGAACATTCAATTCAAACATTTTAAACCATCCGTATGCAAAATTTCAAGTTCCTAACTTGAAGCATTCGAGCAATAACTGGGAAAACGTGTTTCAAGGACTCTTGTATGGGAGGTACCCGAAGGAGTGGAAGGATATCGCCCATTAACGAACTTAGCCTTACTTTTTCCATTTTACAAGTTGTGACAAAATTTCAACTTCCTAGGTCAACGCGTTCTTGAGTTATCGTGCTAACGGACGGACGGACGGACGGACGGACAGCAAACGGATTTGGGGGTTTTGGCCAAAAATAAACACAAAATAATATATAACTTTTTTTCGTCCGAGGCTCGGTTCTATGCGTTACAAACTTTTCGGGCTGGATTAAACTTATAATACTCTATATGTTCATCTAGAGTATAAAAATTATTCACACAAAAAAAAAAGTCTGAAAAAAAATCAGATACCAATGAAACAAAACAAATATAATGCAAATAACAATAAAATGTAAATTAGAAACTCACCCCATTAATGTATTCAGCATTCTCCATTTGAATCGCATTTTAATTTTTACTTTTGTTCTTAATTTTCTTTCCCTATTTTAGGTTCAATAGTTCCCCTCCTCTTTCCTGGGTATATTCTGTCCTAGTTCATTTCCTAATCCATTTTCGCTAGTATGATTATTATTTTCTGTGTATAATTCTTTCCTAATTCATTTCCTAATCCATTTTTTGTTTTCTAGTGCATTCAATTTCTTCTGTGTATAATTCTTTTCTAATTCATTTCCTAATCCATTTTCGCTAGTATAATTACTATTTTCTGTGTATAATTCTTTCCTAATTCATTTCCTAATCCATTTTCGCTAGTATAATTATTATTTTCTGTGTATAATTCTTTCCTAATTTATTTTAAATCTAATTTTGTTTACTTCGTTCTTATTTTTAAATTTATTTATTTATTTGTAGACAATTAAAGTCTATTTTACAATATATAAAAACAAAAATTCTTAAATTCTACTCTTAAAACTAATATTACAACTCAATAATACAACAAGAAAACAGCACAAAGAATAAATATCTTAGACCTAAAAATTTTTAAAGTTTCTTAAATATTAACTCGCAGATAGTGTCTTAAGTTTAGTCATTATATTGCCCTTGTATGTAGTTCTTCTTACAGAGCTGGTGTAGCAATCTGAATGCAAGTTAAAGTTTCTAATAGCACAAGCAATAGGATCATTCATGATGAAGTTCGAAGAATGATTTTCCATTTTCAGGATTCTGCCGTTTCGAAGATTAAACCTGTGCTCAACAAATATTAGGCGGACAAGGAGTTCATTCGAAATTGAATTGGAATTAATTAAGTCGAAAGCTAGTGTTGCCGAAGCTAGCTCTCTTCTGCTCTCAAGCGTGGTCCTATCCAGCAAAAGTAGCCTACACTTATAAGAGGGCAAACGGTAGCTACTAAACTGGAGGCTTCGTAAAGCAAACAGCAAAAATTAGACTTGTACTCTTTCAACCCTGTACGAGTCAATTTGAGTGGATGGTGACCAGACAACGCTTGCATACTCGAGCAGAGGCAACAACAATGTACAGAAAAGAGTCTTACACAAATATGGGTCATCGAATTCTTTGACTCTCCTTTTTAAGAATCCTAACATAGCCATACCACTATTTGAAATTTAATCAATGTGCGACTTGAAAGTCAACTTAGTGTCAAATATTACCCCCAGACCTTTGATTTGTGTGACAAGTTTTAACCTTTCATTGCTTATATTGTAGTCAAACTGCAATGAGCCAGCTGTTTTTCTAGAGAAGGTTACTGCTGCACATTTTGTAACGTTTAATTGCATAGCGTTATTTAAGCACCAAACAGATAAAATGTCAATATTATTTTGCAATATGAGACAATCCTGAGTCGAGTCAATTGTTCTGAAGATTTTTAGGTCATCAGCGTAAAAGGATGCTTTGCAATCATTCAATAGTAATGGCACGTCATTAATGAAAATTGTGAATAAAAGTGGCCCCAATATTCTACCTTGAGGAACACCCGAGGAAACTCAAGTTGTTTTGGATAAATGCGATAAAAATTTTACTTTTTGTGTTCGTTTGGATAAGTAGGACTTCAACCAGTTAAAAAAAGCACCTCCAATACCATATCGTTCCAGCTTAAATAGTAGCAAACCGTGGTCCACTACATCAAAAGCACTAGAAAAATCCGTGTACACCGAATCTACCTGTTTACCATTACCCAATCTATTTCTGATGAACGTAGAATATTCCAAAAGATTAGAAACAGTAGATTTTCCCTTTAAAAAACCATGCTGACAAGGAAGAATAATAGGACTTACAAACTCTACTACTACTTCAGCAACCAGTTTTTCGAAAACCTTACTAATAGAAGATAAAATGCTTATACCTCTGTAATTGTTAATGTCAGATCTATTTCCGGATTTAAAAATGGGTGTTATATGTGCCAATTTAAAACACTCAGGAAAAATGTACTTGTGAAGAGACATATTAAACAGAGGAAGCAATAATCGAGATAATATAAGGGCGGTTTTGTTCAAAAAGATTGGGGGAATGAAATCAGGACCGGCACCTTTATTAGTGTTGGGGGACAAGAAAACTTTGTACTAATGCGCTTAGGAGTGTGCTTATCCATTATATGTATTAAAGAGGCAATGAGGTTTTCAGCTATTACATTCACATCTGTAATGTTGTTGTGTTTGAGGCCTTGGAAGGACTATTTCGACTTAAAAAAGTCAAAATAGTCGAAAGGAAAAGGAAGGTTCGGGACAGAAGGGCCAATTCCACCTACGTCCGAATTGGTGGCTGAGTTTTAGCTGGTGCGACGCTCTTGCTGGCGGCCGGGACTAGCTACGGCAGTGTGGGGGGTACTTGCTTCACTCAGGCCATTAAACCCTTGGCCTGTACAACAAAAGAATTATCAGCGCCGACTTATCCAAGGGAATTGTCAAAATTGGGATTATTTTCCCAACAGGTCGTGAAAGACCAAGTAGCGGTTGGATTGGCGCGGCTTCGCAATTTGTCAGGGCGCTTAGGTGTAACTAGCGCCCTGTTCTGCCCACCCTACCTCAGCCATATCTGTCCTGACACAAATTTCGATCTGGCCCCTTGTTGAGGTTCGGGGCGAAGGAGCTAACCGCTCGGGTTCATTCTATACGGGCTCTTCTAGCCTTTCATCATTTTACAACAACACGAACCAACTCAAGCGTCCAAAATCAAAAAAAAAAAATCCTGAAAGCGACATAAACCAAAAAAAACAAAGGAGGCGAAAAAAATTAGTAATAGAAAAATAAATCGACTTACCCCATTTTCGTGATTTTTCTTTCGTTATAAATATTTGTTTAAATTTCTACTTATTATTTGTGGTATTTTTTTTTTGGTTTTTTTTTTAAATTTCGTCCCGTCCTGTCATGCCATGTCTTATATATTAAATTTTTTTTTTTATTCTTCTTATGTTTTAATTCATTTTTGGTTTGTTTTTTTTTCTATTTCATTCTTAATGTTTATTAAACTCAATTTTTTTTTTTATTCATTTTCTTTCATTTATTCAGCAATGAATTCGATAGAAAATCCGTTCAAAGTAGCCAACACGAAACCAGATGTACGTTGGTCGTCCGGAAATGTTCCGCTAGAAAAGCCGCAACTCGAAGCGGAGTCTCGAAGAATTGTCGCGACCTTTTCAAATCCGTCTCAACCTTTACACAGCACTCGAGGAGGGATTTACTTTTTAAGCGCGATTTAAATTTAATTTCTCTATACTTCTTATTTAGAATGCGAACATTTCTGCATGATTATACATCCTTCATATATTCTTAAATTTCACTTTTTATGCGTGATTTAAATTTAATAAAACATTTTCTAGTAGAATTCACTTCACTACATTTAACCAAAATTTATCCAAAATTCATATTTTGGAATTCAAAACTTTTCTTGCGCGATTACAATTTCATTTCCAACTTTGATTTCTCTAAACTTTATTTTTAGCATCTCATTTTTTCTGGCACGATTCAATTTTCAATTTTTCTAGCTAGAAATCACTATTTCGACGCCATTTCATTTCTTTTCCTCTTTCTTCGACTTCATATTTTTCCCAATACACTCTTTATGGCCTCCAGCACCGCCATTTATCCAATCTTTCTTTCCCGATTCTAAACTCTAATCAGATTCTTCACTAATTTTTTTAAAAAAAAACTACGGCCATTTAATCAAATTTTCTTTTCCGATTCTTAACTTTAATCAGATTCTTCACTATTTTTTTTAAAAAAAAACTACGGCCATTTAATCAAATTTTCTTTCCCGATTCTTCACTCATTTTTTAAAAAAAAAACTACGGCCATTTAATCAAATTTTCTTTTTCGATTCTAAACTTTAATCAGATTCTTCACTAATTTTTTAAAAAAAAACTACGGCCATTTAATCAAATTTTCTTTTCCGATTCTTCACTCATTTTTTAAAAAAAAACTACGGCCATTTAATCAAATTTTTTTTTCCGATTCTTCACTCATTTTTTAAAAAAAAAAAACTACGGCCATTTAATCAAAAAAAATTCAAAAAAAACTTTCACACAAGTCGCTCAATTGTCCAACCAACTTCAATCGACGCGCGCTTCCTTTCTTGGTCGCAGAGAATTATACTATATCGCTAGGTTGTGTATTCTTCACTGCACTCGTCGATCGCTTTGTAGTTTTTCTCTAACCACTTAACAACTTTCTTTTCCGCGCAACACACATCGGGAATTCCGAATTCGCACTTTTCCTTTCGAACAAGACGGACCTTTCCTAATCGAACTTTACTCTCCTTGTCTTACAAGTGCAATCCCCAGAATTGCAGCAATGACACCCCGTCTATCGAAAACCGATCTCGGCTTTTCGTTCTTTGTGCATTCAAGAACAACGAGCACACTCTCTCAACTTTGTGTCATAAAAAAAAACTCGAAACGGCCGAAAATGGATGTAATCGATAGTACTGGATTTTGAGCAAAAGATCACCAAATATGGCAAATTTCCCTTCAGACCTTTGAGGTTCCCTTTCGATTCTCTCATTCGAGTTGTGCTTGTCGGTGTATTGAGGCCATCGCAGTTGCTTATTATGCACTCATTTCTGCACACAACCATTACGGCGACACGCAACTGGGACAGCTGTTTCGCTTGATGCCGCAGTGGCCGTGACCCACTTACTCTTTTTCGGTGTATTCAGGGTACAGCCACATTATACCACCTGTTTCGCTCGATCGGGGGACTGCAGTGGCGACCACAAACCAGTGGGAAAACAATGAGTTGTGTTCGCAACTGCCGTCCTCCAGCAGGGATTACGCGGTGCACTGCGACGACTCAACAATGTTGTCTGCAAATTTTAAATTGGAGATTTCGAAATTAATCATTTCATAGTCAGCATTATGAAAATCATAAGTTATAGTCTTGTTAGAGTCACTACGAAAAACATGTTCAGAAGAAAAATAATTTAATGTGAGTATTTTGTGAAAAATACTCGTCTTCTTAGTCAAAGTGGAAGCTGCTTCTGATAATGAAAAGTTAAAAGCAAAGCTGGTGAAAACCAGATCCAATACATTTCCGAAATCATTAATTTTGTCAGAAAGTTGGAACAAACCAAGCGAATGAATTTCAGTTAAAAATGTAATTTGATGATCACCTATGTTAAGGGGGTCGAACACAGAATTGAAAATTTCACTGGCGTAAAATTCATTTACTTTTTGTAAGTTTTTAGTTTTTATAAATTTAATTAATTTTTGTTTTCATTCCTGTTCTATTATGTTTAATTTGTAATTCATTTTTTTGGGATTATACGAAGCGGACGAACAGGTGCAATCCGACAGTAGCAAAATTCAGTATCGTGCATGAATCTTTTAGATTTTAAATAGCCGACAAGGGCGATTTTTTCTCATTCGGATCAGCTACTACTCGATCAACCACATATAATTGACGCGCAACCTTATTGATCCACACACGTAGTACATCACTTCCGGTTATATCAGGGAACACAATTGTGGTTGTTGTTCGAATATGAAACGCAGTCAGGTTCAAAACAATGCGACGTAAACTGATTAGATGGCTCAATTAAAGTCTTGTTTAGGATTCAAGTTTGCATCAGGCAGCCCAGGCAAATTCTTCCGAACACCCACAACCTTTTTAGTTTTTTGTTTTCTTACTTGTGTAACGCCACAGACTTTCAAAAAGCACTTTTTCCGCCTGAATTTTGAACAATTTTGGCTATACTCTAGATTGACATAAGGCCATTTTGTCCGTTTTGGACTCACGCTAAGTTAAATCTTGTTTTCGAAGATAAATTTACACCACCCGTATTTATTTAGAACCTTTTTCTTTTGATGTTACACTATCTATCTATTTTCTACTTCGAATCACAGTTAATTGAAAAAAACACGGTTTAAACTTCGCGTGATTTCACTTGCGTCGAACAAATTTCCAACCACATTTTTTTCCAAAGCAACCACCCACGGATAATAGAAAAACAGGCTTGCAACCGATGGTCCGACGAAGTATTCCAAAGACGGGCTACTTCGCGGCCGCTACCACTCAGCAACGCAGAATCGCACAAAAATCCCCGAAAAGCAAAACTTTTAGGACACCATCTACCCAGGTTTCAGTTCTTCGCGCACGGAATTAGTTGAGGAAAATTGAAGAAACGAAACGAAGAAAAAAAACGCACAGCAAAAACGCAAAATTCGGAAATTACGTTCAGCACCCAAGAAATTGCAAAAGACTCCGCCCGAATAGACGTGCGCTTCTCGTCTAGTACCAAGCCGTCCCGTAATGCCCCGGCATCTACCAAGTAGCGGTACTCTTCGCAGCCAGCCGGTTTCAGGTCATTCCAGTGCTTGCTAATGCGTTCAGTATTTGACGAATTTTCGAACATGGAATGAATTGCAAGCACCGGAAGAAATATTTCGATTTCCGGCAGCACTCAACAAACAGTAGGTTTGTTCCTTTTGCCCGGTGTAAGTTGCACTTTCTTGCACCCGACTTTCTAAACAGCCTTTGACGTCAAATCAATGACACAAACTCAACCTCAAATAGTGTTCTTGTTCCTTCCCCGCCACTCCCTTTTACACTTTCCTGCACTAGCTCGAGAGCCAGTGCAAAAAGTGTAGAAGGTGTACACTACACCCGTCAAATAGAACAGACCTAGTAATAAAAAGGAGCAACAAAAAAAAAATCTAAAAAAAATGTGTCGGGTCTCCACTGAGTCGGTTTCCTTTCTATTAATATTTCCACTTACACTGGACAAATTTGTGTTTCATTTTTCCAAGAAACCCGACAATCGCTCGTAGTGGCAGAAAGATGATGTGCAAAGCTTACCTTTTGGTTGCTTTTAATCTGGGGGTAGGGGGAGATATTTCTACGAGCGATTGTCGGGTTTCTTGGAAAAGTTAATATGATGGTTTGGGGTGTATATCGTTCTCAGCAGTGGAAAACATGGTTATTATGAACAAAAATGTATTGCTACATGTCTTTGTGTTGAACATTCCGTCGCGGCATTTCTTGGAAACGAACTCTACTTTCGGTGCACTACTATCACGTGTTTTGCTTTTATTTTCCCGTTTTTACTTTATTATTTATAATACAGTATTGTTGTTGATTTTGAAAAAAAAAATTGCTGCCCTCAAAATTTTTTTGTGTACATTTCATGACTAGTAGACTCGAAAAAAGCAATAAAGATTTTCACTCCGTCTGTCCACCGTACGCCGTACGTCGACCGCCCAAAATCCTTTGAAGGCTCGTAGCTCTCAAACCAGTGGAGCTATTATATTAAAAAAAATTCTAGGAATAGACTGGGTAGATCCCTTGAATTGACATTATTTCCAGGGGTGGGGGTGTGAGGGGGAAGGTGGGGGAAGCGTTTTAGACGAAAAATTTTGGTTGCTAGATCTCAGCAACCACTCATGTTAGGAGACTGAAACTGGGAATTTCAATAAAGCTTTGATAGTGGACCCATTTGAAAAAAAAATTTATGATATGGGTGAAGGGGTGTGGGAGTGGAGGGGAAGCACTGTGTCCGAAACGCAAAAAAGTCGAGATCGACATATTCTAAAATACATATCTCTTAAGCCGTTAATATCAAGCAATTAAAACTTAACAAATATCTGTAGTTATACTAGGAGAGTAGATTGAAACAAAAATTTAGGTGGGGGTAGTGGCGTACGGGGGTGGGGGTTGAAATACTTACTATTACGATATCTCCCAAACCAATGGCACCAGAAAAACAAAATTCCGTTTGGATATAAAGCTTGATAAATAAAGATTGCTCAAAGTAAAATCTTTGAAGGGGGCGGGGGAGTACGTAAGTGGAGGGGATAAGAATTTTTCAAAAATAACACGTCTCATATCTCAATAACAGTGTAAGATGGATGCTTCAAATTTTTACCAGAAGTAGGCCTAATAAAACCCTAGTAGGAAAAAAAGTTTGGGGGTGTGGGTGTAGAGGACGAGGGTGGGGAAGGGTGAGAAAGAAAAAGTTCCGATGCTTATATCGTAAGAATCTATAATGATAGGAAGCTGCAACTTGGTATTTAGATAGAGCTATAGTAGTGGCATGGTGGAAATATAGAATTTTTTTTAGTGGTAGTATGGTACGGTGGTGGGGGGTGTTTTCCTAACCTTAGAACGGCTTATGCTAGGAAGTTGAAACTTGGTACGTATATGTAAATTAACTAGAAAAGTAATTCTGACAAAAAAAAATTTGAATATTCATTGGCGTTCAGAAGGGGGGGCAAAAAAATATATGAGTTAATATAAAATGCATATATTTTCACGATTTTCGTCATATCTACTAGGTTTTTCGAAATATATAATTCATTTTTATTCTACGGATTCTTCATACGAATACCTAGAATGTGTTTTCAAGATTTTTTGAAATTCGACCCCTAAGAGGGTGTAAACTGGTTGTATAATTTTTCATGAATTCCACCATGTTTCTCAGGTCTGATCAGATATCGAATATCTTTTCACTTCCCCAGGCTTGTTTAATAATCACCTATTTTTAAGTTTTGTTTTTTTCAACCTCAGTCCGCATCCCGGAATATGACCCAATTATTTAATTCATATGTTACACCCTTTTCTAACCGCTTCCCGAACTTTTTGTTAGGTTTTCAGTCACATAGTAATATACACCGCATCCCCAAATTGAACGCGTTCTGAACTTCTGCCGGAAAAATAATAAAGTTGCGCCCAGACTGTTTCTGTTTCTTAGATTTCTTATGGGAGTTTTTATTTTTTTTACTTAGTGCTGTATTTTTTTATGTTTAGTGTAAAGTTTAGTTTATTTCTCCTTGCTTAAAGCTAGAATTACATTGTTCGTGGTCCAATTGCAGTAATGAGAAAAATGCACCGAGCGGATATTCTGAGACTAATTAGAATTCCCTATTTCGCACTGCTTATTACTGCAATTTGATTACACGGTTTGACCAAGCCGTCAAATTGCAGTAATAAGGAATGTGAAAAGCGTTTTTGACTGAGCGGATACTGGGAGATTTATTTGTATTCGCCTACTACGCATAGCTTATTACTGAAATTTGACCACTTGGCCAAATAGTGTAATACTAGCTTAAGTGAATTCTTTACTTTGCTGCGTGTTAACCACGCCAAGTAGTCAAATTGCAATAATAAACAATGCGAAATAATGAATTTGACCGAGCGGATATTACAAGAATAATTAGAGTTCGCTATTTTGCATTGCATATTACTGCAATTTGACCACATAGTCAAACAGTGTAATACTAGCTTTAGTGCTTATTTTCCGCTATAGTTTGAATTCTCTTTTAAGGGCCTTGTTGCAAAAAATATATAAAAATTTATCGATTTTTTTTTTATTTAATATTATTTTTCTACTCTCATTTCTGCACATCACACAAAAGACCGCACCTTTGTGGGATAACCACAAAAGACCGCACCTTTGTGGGATAACGGAAAGTGCCTCAAATTTTGCTCTGAAGTGTGAGAAGTCGATTAAGTTACTGCGAGATATGTTTTCTTTTTTTACTCTCCTCAAAAGTAGTGCTTTTTCAACTTTCGGTACACGTTTCTCAGTAACCACACATCGTAGTGTCTTAATTTTTTTTTTCGTGGTAATATTGACTTGTTTCATACGTGAGCAAATTAAAATATCTCATCAAAAACTATCATTTTGTCAATATGAATGAAGAAAAACTTAAAAAAAAATTGTTCATTCCCTTTTTTCTTAAATATCTATACCTTTAGTGAAATTTTTTTAATATACTCACGTACTAGACTTTTAAATACACTAAACAATAAGTATAAAAAATTTGATTGTTGTGAGATTCAGGTACCGAAAGATAACGTGTTTCGCCATACAAAATGTATGGGAGCTCGAAATGTGCAACGAGTATCTTAAATAATTTTTTTTAAATAGTCTTCTGCTTTCATTTAAAGTGCGTTTTTCGTTTGTGGAAATTGTTGGAGTTTGTTGTAGTCTTGAATATTTTTGTGAAATGAGTTTACTAAAATGGCTGAAGGTGGAGCCACCATCACAAAAATGTAATTCCACGGATACCTGTAAATCAATGTTCTATTTTTCCCTTTAATGCTATTGTATTTTCGTGAAGGTCAACAGGATTGTTTAAAAGAAGGGGCTAACCTTAATACACCAATTGTTTGTACCTCTACAACGACAGGTAGTAGCGATCTCAAATTTATTGAGAAATGTCAGCGATTCATATCGAGTTGAAAGTTTCACTCGAATAAATTACCCATCTGGGCCCCTATCACAGAACACGAAACGAAATTTCGAGTACCAATTTTCGTATAGTAGGCATCAAAGAACTCGAAACATGTGACATTTCGATACGTTATTTCGTATATTCTCTCGTTAGAATTTCAGAAACAAAATTTCGAGCAACGTTTTTCGTCTAGTAGGCATAAAGCCTGAATTACATTACCACGACAGTAGCAGCGACAGCAAATTGTTTTCATTGGTCGAGAGCGATCAGCTGATTGAGTGACAGCAACAAAAACGTCGTGCTGCCGAGCCATCTCTAATTCTAAATTTGCTGTTGCTGTCGTCATATGCAGCCCGGATATTGATCGTGAGCTGTCAAGTAAATTTTTAATTTTGGTTATGGAGGAAAAACTGATTTCTTTAGTGAAAGGAAAGAAATTTTTGTACGATAAATCGAGGAATTCGTACAAAAAAGTACATTTATAGGATGCTGCCTTGTCATAATATTCTGCTCGCTGCCTTGCGCTGCTGTATTGCAATCTGATATAGCCGACAGCAAAACAATAGTCTGCTTGAATTCGTCGAGTCGTGAAGTACTAAAAGCCGCGCTCTGAACCTAGTGACAGTTACTTGGTTCGCGTGAACCAAAATCGAATATTTTGGTGGAATATCACAAAGAAAAAGAACAGCCGCGGCTTAAAAAAGAAATCCACTAATAAAAACATTCGAATCGTGCGCCGGTGCAACAAAGCGAAGAGATTGCTTTACGAAAATCGCTCGAGGAACGTTAGAAACGTTTTGTAGAGTCATTCGGTTAGTTTTTGACAATACAACGATAAACAAAAAATTTAATATAAACTCCAAACAAAGTTTTGAAACGAATTTAGTTTTTGAAACTACAATCAAGTAGAGTTTGATTTCAACCTTTGATAAGTAAAAAATAATAAAGCTAAAAGCAAAGGGAGTAATAGTGATCAACATTCATAAGTAAAAATAGCAAAACTAAAATTTGATCATGGCAAATTGTGTCGAGTGCAAGCAAACGGTTCAGCGAAATTCCGATAAAATTGTATGCTCATCGTGTAACGGCGTAAGCCATCTAAAATGCGTGGGACTTGGCACCGCGGATTTAGCATACCTAAAAGAAAAAGGCAACCTTGACACTTGGAGGTGTATACGTTGTAGTGCCAAACTAAGATCAGACCAACGATTAGACGGCACTCCCATTAAGCCGAGTACAAATAACCAGGCAGGCCATACGCCACAGGATATTGTGAAGTTACTGGTGACCATCCAAGAGCTGATAGCCAGTAACACTTTTTTGTCCGAGCAACAAAAAGAAGTAACCAACGAACTAAAGAACGCAACAAACGAAATAAAAGCTCTAAATAAAAAAATGCTGGAGTTGCAAGAGGAAAATTCAAAAAAGGATTCAAAAATTTCGGTTCTCGAGTCCAAAATCAACCTGTTGGAACAAAAAGGACTAGCTAATCATGTGGAAATCAACGGTGTTCCGCTGGAACTGAACAAAGATATAATGTCCACAACTCGTCGACTGCTGAAGGATGTGAACGCCAATCTTATTAATGATGTCATACATAGCCACAGACGTCATGGAAAAAACAACGTATCATCTATTGTCATCGAATTTAGCAATAAAAAAAGTGCTAGCGACTGTCTCAAGCATAGAGGGAAACAGCTGTTCGAAGGCAAAACCGTTTATCTGAACGAATGTTTAACTGCATTCAATCGTCGTCTTCTATGGCAGGCAAAAACCAAAGCAAAGGAATCGAACTTCAAATACACTTGGTATAAGGATGGCAAAATCTTTTGCAGAAGAATCGAAGGTGAAAAGGCATTTCATATTAAATCAGAGAATGATCTCACTTTTTTAGAAACAAATTAAAAAATCTTGTAATTAACCTAACAATCATTATCACCATTGTTTTCGTCATATTGCACAAAATTGTATATCGCCAATCATATTCATCGTTATCAAAACTTTTTTATTACTTCATATTTTATAATTGCTACAATTTCTTAGAGTCTACAATAACTCATATTCACAGAAACATTATCTTAAACATTAATTATTACTTTTCAAAACAGTCCAATCATCACGATTCAAAACATTCCACTTTTAAATTCCAAAACATGAAAAATTCACAAAGGAAGTTATTTAATATTATTTTTTCATGTCATTGCCACTTAAAGCAGCAGCAACTCGTCAATTGTACTGTAGCAAAATCAAAACTAAACAACTCCAAACAACTCTACCTAACGTTTTCAAAAAATTCCAAATGGCTAATGACCTGATCGAGACTATTGACAGCATGCAAATTTGTAGCGAATTTGTATGTGATAGTGCGCGTGATTTTGCACAATATGCAAAATGCCATACCTCATCCTTCTCCATTTTTCACACTAACATAAGAAGTCTACAAAAAAATTTTGACAAGCTAGTAGTATACCTCAGTCAATACATGAACCCTTTTCACATTATTATACTGACTGAATGTTGGAACCCTAAACATCTGCGTATATTTCAACTACCAGGCTATACTAGCTTCAGTACAAAAAATATAATAAACCAAAACAGTGGCGTTGTAATGTACGTTAATGACAATTGTAAAACTATAATGGTTGAGGAGGCTGTCTTTACCACATGTACTGGCTTAATACTAAAATGTAGCTTCGGTCAAAACCTTAATATTAAAATCATAGCAATTTACA
Source organism: Beris chalybata (assembly GCA_949128065.1). Classification (NCBI taxonomy): domain Eukaryota; kingdom Metazoa; phylum Arthropoda; class Insecta; order Diptera; family Stratiomyidae; genus Beris; species Beris chalybata. Next base: position 61,290,548 of record OX421895.1, on the reverse strand, counting down.
GATCGCCTTGCAGTAATATTAAATTATTCAACGAAGAGCTAGGTGACGTCATTCGTTCAAACGACATTGATAACACATTAATGATAGGAGATATTAATATTGATATAAAAAATGATCATTCTTCACAATTAAACTCAGACTATAAGAAACTTCTAAATGAAAATGGGTTCGTATCACTAATAAATGGAGAAACAAGGGACAAAAACTGCATTGACCACATATTTGGTAAAACGAAGCCAAGAATGTTCCACCGAATTCAATCATTTATTATCGACTCCAAAATTACTGACCATAAGAGTACTGCGCTAGTATTAATCCCCTTTGATCGAAGTCATGAACAAAGACAAGAACATAGAATAATTACGCGCATCAACTATGATACTCTAATTGACAAAATTAAAAAAACAAGCTGGGCTCACATAATCTCAATAAATAGTATTGACGAATGTGCACTACAATTCTATTACACTATGAACAACTTAATCACATCAAGCACAGAGGCACTGACAAAGGGTAGCTCAAAAAATATAAAATTAAAGCCTTGGATTTCATCAGGTTTAGTAACCTCAATAAGAAGAAGAGACAGTCTAAGTAAAGCACTGAAAAAGAAACCTGATAACGTAAAACTGGAAACCTACCTAAAAGTATACCGAAAAAAGCTTGAATTGTTAATAACTAAAGTTAAGATTGACTACTTTAAAAATTTAATGCAATCGGCTGGTAATAATGGCAAACAAGTATGGAAGACATTGAATAAAGCGTTAGGAAAGAAATCAACTCCGAATCCAATATCAGATATAAATCATAATGGAAAAATGTTAAATACTGCTGAGCATGCGGTAACCATAGCAAATATATTCAATGACTATTTTACTAATGTTGGATCCAATTTAGCAAAAAACATTCCTGCAAATTCGCAACACGGCAACACTGAAAAAGCTTTAGCGCGAACGTCAAATATCCACAAAATTAATCCAGTTACGGAAGACGAAGTCAAGTCCATAATTAATAATATGAAAGGTGGTTCTTGTCCAGGGTTTGATGGTATTACTATAGACTGTCTTAAACTTATTACTTGCTTTATTTTAGCACCTTTAACACATATAATTAACTTAAGTTTCTCATCATGCTCCTTTCCCAAAATATATAAAACAGCAATTGTCTCACCAATATTCAAAGCCGGTAACAAAAAACTTATTAGCAACTATAGGCCCATATCGCTGATCTCTAATGTAGGAAAAATTATAGAAAAAGCGGCTAAAAAGAGGATTGATCTATACCTTGATGATAATAATGTGTTGAATGATAATCAGTTTGGATTTAGAGCGGGAAGAAGTACACATGATGCAATAGCAGCTCTAAGTACAAAAATATGCGAGGCGCTGGACAAAGGTAATAAGCCATGCGCAGTGTTCCTAGACTTAGCCAAAGCGTTTGATTCTATACCGCATCACATTATTATCAAAAAATGTCAAAATGCAGGTCTGTCCGATGAATGGACTAAATGGATAAAAAGCTACTTAAGCGAACGAAGCCAACTCGTCAAAATTAATGACTCAATTAGTACCGAAATGCCATTAGAATATGGAGTTCCTCAAGGTACTGTGCTTCGTCCATTACTATTCATAATCTATATAAACGAATTATTCGCGCAAAACATAGAAGGGGTAGTAATTTCTTTTGCTGACGATACCGTGCTATTTATTGAGGACAAGTCCTGGGATGGAACACTGATGAAAGCCTCTTATAGTTTGACAATTATTAAGGACTGGCTAAATTTCAACTGCTTGACGCTGAACACAGAAAAAACTCAGTATATAACATTTGCCCTGACTCGTCATGGCATCCCGGAATATTTTGAGCTAAAAATCCATTCATCCTTGTGCGATCAGTCTTGCTACTGTCCGCTATTGTTAAGAGTACCTAGTGCAAAATACCTCGGAGTTGTATTTGATCAATTTATGAAATGGGACATTCAAGCTCTAAACACAGTTTCAAGATTAAAAAAGCTGATTCCTTTGTGCTTCGAAGTTAGATCATTTTTAACTAAGAAATCAATTAGACTATTCTACTTTGCTCTTGTTCACTCAATTCTACAATATGGAATAATTGCTTGGGGTAGCGCAACAGTTACAGTCATGGAACCATTAACAATAGCCCAAAAAATGTTAATAAAGATACTGCTAAGAAAAAAAAGATCCTTCCCAACTGCACTCTTGTTTCCACTATTAGATCTACTGTATATCAATCAAATTTTCAATCTGATTACTACGATTCAGATATTTAAGGAAGCATTAAAGGGATTATTACCAATCAACACTAACGCTACTCGTGGAGGCTCCCAAGTAATGCTTCTACTGCCCTGGAGAACTACTAAAATCGGCCAACTCCACTATTCATTTATCGGAATTAAACTATTCAATAATCTTCCCATTAGTGCTAAAAGTTGCAATGACATCACTCTTTTCAAAAGTAAGGTAAAAAAACTCTACTATAGTGGATCGTATTGAGATGTGAAATGTTTTGAAATTTCTTGTACTCGTTTCCTTCTTTTTTCTTTTTTCCTTTTTATTCTTTTCATAAAAAGCAAAATTGTAACTATTAATTATATGCATTTCAAGTACGCGTAGCTTTTTAGCGGACTTTTGATAGACTTTTGATAAACTGAAGGCATAAAATTGGTGATACTCCTAATTTTAAATCATGAATTTTAAATTTTATTATTATTATTCATTCTTTGTCATGAATTATGCAGTCATTACACCTGTACAGTATTTTATTGTGCACGTTTTTAAGTCAGGCTCCTCACCCCTAGCACGAAATTATTATATTTCAAAAGGGGGAGTAGTGCTTATCCGAATTGTATATCATTGTAAGGAAAATTTATTGCATTTTTTTAATAAAAAAAAAAAAAAAAAATATTTTGCGTTGCTGCCGCTGCCGCTGTTGCTGTCGCTGCCGTGCAATCTAATTCAGGCTTAACAGAACTCGAAACATGTGACATTTCGATACGTTTTTTCGTATATTTTCTCGTTAGCATTTCAGTTTTCGAATTCAAGTTGTAGGTGTAAATTTTATTTATTTAATTTATTTGTTGAAAAAGAGAAAATTACAAAGAAAACAAGAAATTTAATTATTGAATACGTGGATAATTATACTTTTAGGGCGAAGCTGACCAATACAAGTCAATACAAAATATTGGTAGAATTCATGGTGGAGCATCCAGATTTAGCTCAAGGATACACCATGAGCAGCGAGTCAAGATTTAGAACAATAAGTTTGTGGAACGAGTTGTCCGATCAGCTCAATTCCCAAGGGCCACCGAAAAAGGCTGCAGATGGATGGAAAAAGGGAAATCAAAAGTGATACCATTTCAATGCTATGTATAGTCCTATAATTTAGGTATAGGCGGATTACAAATTCAACGTAAAAAAAAATTGCGGCATAACAAAGCCCATAGGAGCGGTACAGGAGGCGGTCCCAACAAGCTTGTAAGCTTTTCTGACCTGGAAGAGACTGTAATAAATACCATAAATTTGCACACTGCTGTTGAAGGTGTAGGTGGAAATAGGTTTGGAGGTACTAGGCAAACTGAAGACTACAGGCATGAAGTTGTGGCATCCACAATAGCCCTGACCAGAATAGACTTAAGGCACCTTAAGGCAGCTTAAGTTTTTCTACGACTGTATAGAAATGCACGTAGACAGCCAGAATGGAATTAAGGCATCTTTCGTTGACTTTTCCAAACTTTCGTTAAAACTTAAGTGTACGGTTCTGAGCGTAGAAACTTAAGCAAACTTATGCGTTTGACATTTATTCACAGATTTTCCGAAATTTTTGTACTTTGTAACTTCAGACTTGTGATTTATAGTTAACTCCACTTTAAAAAAGAACAATTTATTTTAATTTACACTCTCTTGATGAGTATTTGACGGCCGATATTTGACTTTTTTAGCTGTCAAACTTCTCTTACCTTAAGGCTATTGTGGTTGGGTATAAGATTCATTAAGTTTTGCCACAAACTTTACGTGCCTTAAGGCGTTTGACGAAAAGTTGTTAAGATTCCTTAAGTCTATTCTGGTCAGGGCTAATGACGCTTCCAAGTCCGATCACGCCCATCCCGAACGAAAACCGGAGGAACTGTGACTTCGTCGTACCAATAGAATGTGACGAGTCTTTGGCAGTTGAAGATTCTGATTTTCATCCGTCTGCCCCAACTCATGCGAACACTCCGTCGTGTAACCCAAGGTGCAGTGAATTGAAGGAGAATAATTTCCTGCTGCTGAAAAAGCAGACAGCAATACAAGAGAATATGACAAAAATCATATCGCACGGTTTCGATGCGATGGAGAAATTGTCGACAGAAAATCTTCAGCTTAAGAAAGACATAAAACGTTTGAAAGAAAAAAAATATTTTTTATTAAAAGATAAGATAATAGAGGAAAGACAATATAGAATCGAAAAACAAAAATCTACCTTAGAAAATTTAAAGCTTAAGAAAATGGAGCTTGATTTAAACGAACGGGAACTAGCTCTACGATAAGCGAATAAAAATTAAATACTCGTACAAGGTTTTTTTCAATCTGAAGCAGTATTTTTAATTTATTAAGTTTTTTTTTGTTTTTTATATAATAATGAATTTGCAATATCATTTCTTACACTTGCGGCTAATGAATCTTGTTGAAGATAATGATTCATATCGAAATCTCCATCTTGAGATTCCGATTGAAGGTCAGTGTGGCTATCGAAATTGACTCTAAAATATATGCAAATATTATGCAGTGCTGAGCACGCATTCATTATCTTTATAGCTCTTAAGGGACTAAAGTGCAACTCTTTGAAGCGAGATTTCAGAACACCAATAGTTCTTTCGATTATCTTTCTTCCAGTCGAATGGATGGTGTTATATCGCGATTCCGTGCTTCCTTCTACCGCTGCTCTATATGGAGTCATTATCCATGGTTGAAGAGGGTAGCCGCCTAAAATTGATGTTATAAATGTTTTAATTACCATTGTTATGACAAGTACATTACCTTGTTAAGTTCGGGAACCGACGAATGCGGTGAACGACGAAAGCGAAGAATTTACTTACCAGATTAGCAGCTGGTACCGCTTATGGGGCTAGCACTATGCCAAAGGTAAAAACCAGATTAGCAGCTGGTACCGCGTATGGGCCTGGCACAATGCCAAAGGTTGAGACCAAAGAAGACAATTGTAAGTTTTTGTTGAGGAGTGTCGCCAAGCGTAAACTTTATTGAATGATGGTGTCGAGTCTAGGCCGACACTCTTCTTTTATACAAAATCTTAACCTAAACTCTATACAAAAAAAGGTTCTTAAAGATATGCTTACTTGGTTAATTCCTATTCTAACTTATTCATAAAAAAGAGAAATATAAGTGTCAACTTATTCCTAAAACTTATTTCTAAAAAAAATGTATATGTCCGCAATAAATCACAAAGTGAGTGCATACTGTCTATGCATTAGCACGCGTCAAGTGCAGAGTTCTCGTATGTCAGATCAAACATACTAGCGGTCAGAACCTGCACACAATTTCTCCGTCACTTTTATATATGGTAATGAAATCGGAGATATTGTATTACTTGTGTGATTAAAAACGTACAGAAAGGCGAGCATAGGGGATTCCCGAAGTGATGGCCCTATGCATGACTTTGTGTGGCCGTTATCTAATTTCTTTCGTGACATTGACATTGACTCAATGTTTGTTTACTTAGAAAGATAAAATTTGAGATCGAGATGATCTTGAAATTTATCTTTCACCATTGCGCGCGGTGATTTATTGTTGTTTTATTTAATATTAGATTAGTTGTGGCGAGAGTACACTACACCTCTGCCCTTAAGAAAAATATATATATCTCAGTATGTATATTTTTTAGTTCTTATGATTAAATTAGTGATTCTATATAATGTTATATTTAATCTAATCTAATTTTAATATTTAATTTGTCTTTATTTTCTATTCTAATTACTGAATTTACACCTCTAAGTTCGATTACTTTGTATGGTCCTTTATATGGACTTTCGTGTTTTCTTTTACTTTCGTTTTTTATAAATACAGAGTCTCCAATTTTTATTTTTAATTCGTTTATGTTTTTATCTTGGGTTTCTTTTATTTTCTGTTTGTATTTAATTAGTGAATTACTAGCCATTTGTTGAGCGTTTCTCAATTTTATTTTTAATTCTGACAGATAACTTTCATAGTCATAAATGGGTGAAATTATTTCATTGGAGTTGCTATTGGAAAGGTTCGCTAAGTGTCCGTATACTAACTCGAAAGGTGTGTATCTTGTTTCTGAGTGTGGGGTTGTATTATATGCGAATGCATAGTAAGGTATCCAAGTGTGCCATTCGTGATTGTCGCAAAAATTTTGAAAATACTCGTTTAGTACTCGATGATTACGTTCGAGTGAACTGATAGTTTCGTGGTGGTAAGGAGTTGACAATACGTGCTTGATGTTTAGGAGTTGGCATATTTGGTTGAATAATTCGTTAGTGTATTCGGTAACTTGGTCTGTTTTTATTACTTTACAGTGACCATATTTTAGTATTACATGTTCTACTTCTTCAATGCTCGTTGGTACGGCTATAATGTATTTTGTTAGTTCACATTGTGCGGTTACTATGTATCTGTACCCTTCTGATATACGTAAGGGTCCTACTGTATCGATTGATACTATGTCAAAACATTTTGTCGGTGTGTCCGTTATTGTGAATTTTTCTTTAGTATGCCTTGTTATTTTATTTTTATTACATGATTCACAGTTTTGAACATGTTTCTTTACAATTTTATTCTTATGTTTCCATACGTATCGTTGCTTTAATTTCCCAATTGTTCTTCTTATGCCCGTGTGACCTCCATGTTTGGATTCGTGATATTCACTGATTAACCTTAGTTGATCTGTTACTTTGTTCACTCTTTCCGGCGGATTATATAATATTATTTTTATATCACTTTGCCTATGATTTTTATTCATTTTATTGTGCACTTCATTATATGCTGCTATCAATTCTTTTGTTGTTATGTATTCGAATATCTTGTCTTTCATTGATAGAGCTAGTTTATGTATTTTCATACTTTTCAGTTCGGATATAAGCTTCTCCAGTGCCTGACCCAAGTCTCGGTGAGGATTATCGCTGTATTCCATAACTATCCGCTTGTCATTGATAATTTTTAATTTTGGCAAATTTATTTGTGCGCGTCTTACATTTCTCCCTTCATTATTTTTTACGTGAAATTTTAAATTAGGCAAGTTCCTTACGTCGGATATCGATGTACCTGTCCACATATAGAGTTGATCAGACTCGTTGGCGATTAAGGTTTCCGCGTTATTATTGGTAACTTCCTTTTTCTTTAATTCTTTCTTTAGTGTGGCTACGGGCTACTACGTTAATGGTTTTCGGCATCATGTCTTTCAGGGTCTGTGAACTTATTTTTATTCGGGATAATGCGTCTGCATTTGTGTTTATTCTGCCTTGTTTAAATGTTATCTGGAAATCATAATCCATTAAGTCTATTCTTATTCTAGTTAGTTTAGATGATGGGTTCTTATGGGTAAATAATGATACGAGCAGTTGATGGTCTGTTACAACTGTGAACTTTCTACCGTATAGGTATGGTCTGAAATGATTAATTCCCCAGTGAATTGCAAGTAACTCTTTTTCAATAATCCGTTTATTGAGTTCATGCTTGTTAAGTGAACGGCTGGCATAAGATATCGGAAGATCTTTGCCTATTTCGCCTTGAGACAAAATCGCTCCTAACGCATAGTCTGAAGCGTCTGTAGTTAAAACAAATTCCTTTTCGAAATCAGGATATTGTAGAATTGGGGGTCGAGTTTTGCATTCTTTTAATTGTACGAATGCGTTTTCGAATTTTTCAGTCCATTCGAACTCTTTATTCTTTTTTTTATTCTGGTGTAACAGCATTGCATTTGAGTGTAGACGTAAATTTGACACAAATTTCCGTCATTACAGTTTTTAATGTTTTGTAATTTGTTATCCCATCATCAAATTCTACTATGTTTAATTTATATTTATTTATTTGTTGTTGGCAGTTATTATTTATATTATTGTTTTGTTGGCATATTTTATTGTTTAATCTCCCCGGTGTCCTCTATTTGCATTTCCGGATTCGGGGGTTTCCTCGTTTCCCTGTTCTTCTAGAACGTAAACTTTGTTGTTTTGTTGATATCCATTATTATTTTGGAAATTGCGTCTTTGGCCATTATTATTGTTATTTTGATGGTTTCTGTTTTGACCATTTCTGTTTTGTGTATTTTGATTATTGTTATAGTTATTGTTATTATTATTACCTCTATTTTGATTATAATTGCTATTATTATTGTTATTGTAATTATTGCTATTTCTATTTTGGTTATTTTTATTATTATATTGTTGTGGAGAGCTATTATTCTTGTTCCACTGTTTGTTATTTTTATTATTGTAATTTTGCTGTTTGTTTTGGGGTCTATTCCCTCCGTAATGCAAAATTTAGCTTTCTTTGAGCGTGTTGGCTGCTTCTTCTGCAATGGTAGTTGCTTCTCTGAAAGTTTTTACGCGGCTTGCTTCTATAGTTTGGATGACATTTCTGTCCCATATTCCTTTCTTAAATGCGTTTAATGAGAGAATGTCGTTAGTTTGGGTTGGGATCTTTCTGCCTTCTTCTCCGATGTCGCGTATTTGTGTGGTGGTAAGTTCGTTTAAAACTTCGTCAATTTTTTCAGCGAACTCTGCAATAGCGAATTGGTTTCTTGGTTTTAAATTAGTAAGTTCTGCTGTTAATGCATTTGCAGACTTAGTTGGCTTGTATATGGTTTCAAGATTCTTGGTTAGTTCCGCGATTGTTTTGGACGTGGGAAGCGTATTTAATTTGTTTCGTGTGATAGGGGTTAACTTAGTGTTTATTGTCAGAGTCAGAAAATCTTGTTTGTTATCGTCTGTTATGAATTTATCGACTATTTTTATGACGCTCAAAAATTGGCTTAAATCTTTATAATTTCCTAAAAAGTTTGGGATTGTTTTTAAACTTGACAAGATATTTGGGGATGCCATGGTTGGTTGTCTCTTATTAAGATTTTCTGTTATTATTTCATGAAGTTCTGAATGTAGAGATTTAAATGTATTTTTAATTTGAAGCTGTTCTGTTTCTGAAAGGTTTGTTATTGATTTTAAGAGTTCATCTCGAATTAAATTGGATTTTAATGCGGTTTCAGCCAAATGCTTATCCGTGAAATTTCGATTGGGATTCTTTTTAAAATTTAAAACAATTTTCTTTATTTGTTCGATCTGTTCCATTCAGTAAGGAATAAATTTGTATCGATTAAATTACTGTTTTTATTTATTTGTTATTGATTCTGTTTTTATTGTTACATTTTGAAAAAAAAAAAAAATTTTGTTTATACTTGTACGTTATTATTTACTACTTTGTCTACGATTTTTTTTATAAATTTTTTGATTAGGATGTATAATACCAATAGGATTATTATTACTCCGGCTGTCGAGAATATGGCTGAGGCTAGGTGTGTTGCCGAGTAGCTACTTTGGGCCGAGTTGCTGGCTGCGCCTGAGTTCAAGAAAATTGTTTCTTCTATTTTAGTGTCGGCGAAGCCCATTTTCGTCCTTCGTTTCTTGTTCTTCTAATTTCTTGTTTTATCCGTTTTATCTCTTCCGTTCTTGTAGTCAGATTCAGCTCTTTGTACAGTAGTGCAATCTTTTTTCTGCGTAGGAAGGCCTTTCCTCCTCTCTTCGGTTTCAACGATGGAACTGTTGGTGGCGGTGGTTGTTCTACTGTCTTGCGTGACAGTTGTCTTTTTCGGTATTCCCGGTTAACCATAAAGCTCGACAAAATTGCACGGCAAAACAACAACAGTGCGGTTACCGTAGCCGCATTGTTGTTGTTTTGCCGTGCAATTTTGTCGAGCTTTATGGTTAACCGGGAATAAAAAACACAGCTATTGATGTTGGTTTATACGCTTCGATGCTATGTTGCAACGGTTGCGGTTGGTACTCTTCTATGTGTAGTGAAGGTTTGGAGTCTTCCTTCTCTTTTGGGTCGGAGTCTTCCTTCCGTTGAATTCTCTCGTTGTGGATTTTTAGCGCCTTGTAATAGTTATTTTTCGTGGTCTTTGGGTTGTAGTCTTTTTCTTAAATGCTTTTGATGTTTGCTAAAGCTGTGATCCATTTCACGCTGTCCATGTTATTCTCTGCGAATTAATAAGATTAAGTCCAAGTTGGTTGGGCAGGATCGCCATGTTGAGTTCGGGAACCGACGAATGTGGTGAACGACGAAAGCGAAGAATTTACTTACCAGAATAGCAGCTGGTACCGCTTATGGGGCTGGCACTATGCTAAAGGTAAAAACCAGATTAGCAGCTGGTACCGCGTATGGGCCTGGCACAATGCCAAAGGTTGAGACCAAAGAAGACAATTGTAAGTTTTTGTTGAGGCGTGTCACCAAGCGTAAACTTTATTGAATGATGGTGTCTTGGTAAATTCCTATTCTAACTTATTCACAAAAAAGAGAAATATAAGTATCAACTTATTCCTAAAAATGTAGTGTGAAACTTATTTCTAAAAAAATGTATATGTCCGCAATAAATCACAAAGTGAGTGCATACTGTCTATGCATTAGCACGCGTCAAGTGCAGAGTTCTCGTATGTCAGATCAATCATACTAGCGGTCAGAACCTGCACACAATTTCTCCGTCACTTTTATGGTTTTATGGTAATGAAATCGGAGATATTGTATTACTTGTGTGATTAAAAACGTACAGAAAGGCGAGCATAGGGGATTCCCGAAGTGATGGCCCTATGCATGACTTTGTGTGGCCGTTATCTAATTTCTTTCGTGACATTGACATTAACTTGTTAGGTTAACTACTAAATGTAACGCTAACTTCATTAAATTTTATAAAAATTGTTTTTTATAGAAACATATTATTTTTTTTTTTTTATTTTAAAATGATTTTAGATTTATTAAGAATTTATTAATAATCTGGTGTTTCTACGTGAAACTATTTTCTACAACTGACTTTACAATTTTTTTTTTTTTAAATTTACATTTTTGTGTATACTTTGTTTATGTTTTATTGTTAAGTGTTTTTATGTAAAGTGGAAATGTATTTATGAATCAATCAGCGATTTCTGCTTTACCATTTAATGGTGAACTCGTTCCAATTAGGCTTGTGTAGTTCGTGAACGAACTAGTTCGGAAGATCGTTCCCGTAAGTGAAATGAACGAACTAGTTCGCAGTGAATTCCGGTCCTAATTCGTTTGTAGGAAGTAGTTCGTCATCACATTTGCATACCACGTATCATTCCGCGAAGTTGGAACTAAAAGAATGAACTTGTTCAGTTCGTGAGAAAAGTGAGGACCGCCTCTTCTTAGGTCAACACCAGGCCCGTGCGCACGGGGGGGTTTTGGGGGTTAATAGGGAAGTGAGGACCTTTTTTTTTTTTTAGGTCATCACATTTAGTATGGGGGAACTTGATAAAACCCCCCCATCATACTTTCCTGCGGACGGGCCTGGTCAACACATTCAGTGTCTTCTTTCGGGAGTGGAAACCTTCTTTTTCCTCACATTCACTCCGAAGTTGAAAGGAACTAGTTCACTTCGTGGAGCCCTTTTTTTTAAGGTCCTCACATTCAATCCGACTTGAAAGGAACTAGTTCCTTCCTGAGTGGGGACCTTTTTTTTTAGGTCTTCACATTTCGAACTTGAAAGGAACTACTTCGTCCGTGGGTGAACTGCGAACTACAAGAACGAACTAATTCGCAAGGGCTGGGGAACTAGTTCGTTCGCGATCCCTAAGGTGAACTAGAATGCGCAGGCCTAGTTCCGATGACTACCGTACTTATATTTTCGGGTAGTTTTGATAACCATAATGTCTCTACGAGACAAAACCTTGTGCTGTATCTCTCATTTTCCGTAAGAGATATGATGGTTTTTGGTCACCTAAATCAATATTTAACCATAATTGTTTTAATCGAGTTTCATCGGAATGTTGAAACTCTTTAATAAGTGCGATTTTAATAGACTCATATTTATTAATAGTAGGTGCATCGCGTATTAAATTGGCCACAATATCGAGATACTTTGTGTCCAGAGAAGCAACGACATTATCGAACTTAAGTTCATCCGATAATATCCTTGAGTTTCTGAATTGTGCTCTATTTGGATAAACCATAGATCTGGTTTATCAGAATAGAATTTAGGCAATTTGATCGATTTGATGCAAGTTGATGTATCCGATATTGGTGGTATATCCCGGTAAATATTAATGTGCTCACATAGTCGTGTACATGTGGCTGTGAGCATAGACATTTGTTCTTTGAGTTGATTAAATTCCTCGACAGAAACACTATTTAAAAGAGATCTTGAAACGTTGTTACGATTTGTGTTGTTTGAAATATTGACGTTAGTATTGTTTTCTTCAATCTCCATGTCGTTTTCTTGAATTTCGTCAATATTTCTTGTATTTGCTGTGTAAGGACGGAAATCTTACGGTAAATTTCCGCTTACAACAACGACAGTGCTGTAGAACCAAAATACCGAAAGAGAGCTATAATATAAAAACATCATGTATTTTTATATAACCGATATTATTCGCAGCCAGTGCATGTTCTGGCCAGTATATAGTCCAAAACGATCGAACACAAAGGGAGCAGTCGGCGGCGTCAGTGAGTAGCCGCGGGTCGAGGTAAAACTCCTCCCAAAGCGAAAGCTGACGCCAATTTTGAACGAACTGACGTATTGTTTGAGTCTGTAGCTTATAGAAGTCCGTCAAATCTTTAGGCTCAAAGTACTTCAGAGGAGCTACGACGCTACGGTTACTCCTGGCCATGCTGAAGAAGTCTAAGGTCTGTGGCTTATAGAAGTCCGCTTAGATCAGCCAACCAGTTTCCCGTGAACATAACCACGGAACCGTGCTCCACCAAGCCTAAGACGCCGAGAGAAAAACGCAAGACGAAGAGGCGGCGCGGCCGAAGATCCCAAACGGAACGCAGTCGGCCACCCGAGGACGATGACCTAGGGACCCGAGGATCTTGGAGGACACCAGCGGCAGCACCGAGCAAACGCACGAGAGAAAGCACACACGGAACAACGCAACGCAGCGCCATGCGACGTACAGAGCTACGCCACGTACGAAGCAACGCAACGCAGCGCCATGCGAAGCACAGAGCTACGTACCCCCACGAAGCCACGCAACGCAGCGCTACACACCGAGCTACGCCACGCACGAAGCCACGCAACGCAGCGCTACGCGACGCACAGAACTACGCCGCGCACGAGCAACGCAACGCACGGAGCTATGCAACAATGCCCAGCACGAGGCTTCGCAACGCACCGAGCACCGCAACGCAGAGAGCAACGCGACGTGCCCAGTAACGCAACACGACGGACAAAGCAACCGAATATCATAACGTCTAACTCATATGAAATCGGAAATGTATTAGTAATTATAAATAGTAAGAAACACATGAATAAATAAGATGAAGTCCAACCAAATAAATTTTTGTAACGAACCCTTGGCGCCCGATGAGCCTACCCCGGAAATCGAGTCGTTACAGCTGTTTGAGATCTTGTTAACGGCATATTTGGAGAATTTAAAATAGGCATGAAAAATGAGAATTTTAGATCAAGAATGAGGGTTTGGAAATTGAGGAATGAAAAATTGATTTTCGAGGAAATGGTAGGTTTTCGTTGTAACACTTTTCGTCGAACACAACACTTTCAAATAATTCACTTTTAAAAATTCACTTAACTCGACCGATAATAATACTCATTAAAAATTAATTTAAAATTTCGATTTTAAAAAATAATTGTTTATATTGTTTGTTTTGTTGAAAGTGTTGATGTGTTTTTAAGAAAGTGGGGATGTGTTAATGTGTACAATTGTAATGAGCCGCCCGCGGTTTTTTTTTAAATTCAAAACCCAACGGACATCACCGCAACGCGCGCAGCGCCCGGACCCACGGTGGCGGAGGAGAGAACTACCGCGCACTTGCGAGCGAGACAGATGACGCTCGCCCCAGTCAACCGACAGAAGCCATTGAGTGGAGACGGTTCCCTCCTCAAACAAAAATTACGAAAAGTACTATTTTCAAGTGCGCGTGCAGTTTCCGTTTCAGCAAGTAATCACTGGAGAAGCAAGACCGGTTCGGTTCTATCAGCGATAGAGTAGAAAAGGGTAGTGGAGGAAATATTGCCGTAAGTTATTTTTTTTCTGCTTCATGACAAACGATACCTAAAATAACGCCCACGCATAATCGTGCAATGGCAAGCAAGCCACCATAAAAGAAAAAAAAAAAAAAAAACGAAGGACCCGTTATTCCAAAGTATACCGCGTGGTGGCCCCCCCCCTCGCTTCAGCTACCCAAGTTTAAGCATTTCGGTTACCCTCAGCAAGAACGTGAGTTTCACAACGTATATCACTCGCAGTTAATTTGTTAAGTCTGCACCTAAAGAAATAAAGAAAATAAATCATAAGTACGCCAACGGTAAAACATCTTCGGTGGCATGCGCTCCAGGCATACAGCGACGCGAACCAAGTCAAAAGTTCCATCCCAAACGAGTCTGTAAGTCGGCCGTGCAGGTCAATATGTCACGAAAAGTTCAATTGTCCCGATTAATGCACTGGGAAGAGGAAATCTAGCTAAATAGTCCCTAAAATTGGTGGGATGCGGGTGGCATCTACGAGCAAAACGGACCAAAAAGATAATCTTTACGGCACGCTTCCCAATTTTCCTTCCTCGTCATTTTCGGTTCGCGTTTTGACCTTAACCCCAAAAGAAATAATAACTTCATGTAATCACGGTTATGTACATGATACTACGCAACCGGTCATGGAGAAGCCTAATCTCAGCCACCCTCAGAGGTTATAATCCGCCGGTGTGTACTCAGTAGTGGCCGCAGTTTAATACGGATAGGTATGATCGAATCCCTCGGAAGGGACGGTGTCGCGGTGTCGTTTTTGTTCAACACATGAGATTACTTTAGTCAGTGACCAAACATTTAACCTTGCAAGTGAATCGCCAGGCACGAACCAGTACCATATAGTGACACCTTGACAGAGGTGCTCCGGGCCCGTATAATTGTCGATGTTCAGATCTATTGAGGTGAATTCTATCGAAAATGTCAATCGTCGGTCGTGTGTCATTTTAAAGTGCGTTTAGCAATTTGCAGTGAAAATCTGATTAGTGAAACGTTTCAGTTAAATTATATCACAGGTAAATTCTATCGAAAATGACAACCGTCGGTCGTGTGACATTTTAAAGTGCGTTTAGCAATTTGCAGTAAAAATCGGATTAGTGAAACGTTTCAGTTAAATTAAATCACAGGTAAATTCTATCGAAAATGAAGTCGTCGGTCGATGATTAAATGAATTAGGTGCATTCGGCTTGTCTGAAACTCGATCCGTTCTAACTCATAATTGTGAATACGAAATTTCCGGCGAACGTAGTTTGTTTTTAGTGTCGATAATCGGGTGCAACAGCAGCGGACGCAAACGAAAAGTCCGAGGGAACTTGTCGCGTACGAGATGACAAGAAGTGCCGAGACGCCAATCGCTTCGCTGGTTTTGCCAGTCCGTCTACGGCTGATCTTATCTCAGCTCGGACGACGCTCGCGGATCCGCGTAGGATGTCAAGGGTTGACGGAGTGCCGACAAACGTGTGTTTTGGGAGATGCGGTGTCAAAAATGAAACCTTGCCACGTCTCATGGAACTCCTCAAAGAGGCTCTTCACCTGAGAGCTGGGATGTCCGCCGGCGTCCAACTGCTAACGGGCTCAACTCAGGCGACGTAGACGTTAATACCTCGCCAACCCCATCCCTGTTTCACCTTACCCCGCAGCAATAACACCAAGTTTAGCCACTACAATCCCGTGCACAATCTAAGGAGGAGTTCTCAAAGTTAGTACACACCTGATCGCATGACAACCCATTGTTCATATCTTTATTATAGTACGGCTGTTAATCCCCAAATGTCGTCGGAGCACTGCTATGCTTCCGTTACACCTACTAGCATAAGGAATACGTGGTGTACCAGTCAACGAGACCATCCAATCACGGCAGCATCAACATCATGAGAGACGACGAATTCCGAAACGGCAGCATAGGCTGCGACGATGTCAGCTGTATCAGCAAATCCAACGCCGACACCAGAACAACAAGGTCTATAGTTCCAGTCGCCCTGTAACGCTAGTCAATAGAGAGCCAATTCACTAAGCAGCTGTTGAAATCATAGTTTAAATAATACCATTGACCCGTTAATCTTGTTATCTGACGGATGTATGTAGCAAATGAATGTGAAACAACTAACGTTTTATTTTCCTTTCTATATTTTTTTTTGTTGCTATTAATACTTTATTATATGCCGAATTGCTTGAAATATTTGATCTGAGTTTTTTTTTGTGTTGCACTTGACGTAAATTAATTGCAGTTTGTACCGGAAGTATAGAGTGCCGGTCGGCTCTTTCCTCGTGGTAACTCCTTGGCGCCACTGAGTCTGTGCTCCGTGCCGCTTTTTAATCATAATTAGCGCGAAGTTGTCTTTTGTATTCTTTTTGTTGTGATATCCCACCGTAGGACGATCATCGAACACGATGACAGATCATTACGTTATGATCATACGTCTAAACATGGAGCTCCTGGATACTCGTGTTTGTGTCCCTGTTCACACAATTGTCGGGCACTTATGTGATTCTTTTGTTATGCAGTGAATATGTCTTAGAAAACGGACAGCATTTTGGCGAAGGTATCGACGAGTATGAAGAATTGCTTTTGTTAGGATCAACTGGTTTTGGGTTATGCCAATGGATGTGTCTGGTTGTTTCAGAAAATTCGGTCGTCACCCTTTAATGATCATATCAGATCTCGGCATGATCATTTGGTACAATTACAGCTGGACTTTATAGGTATTACGAGGAAATGATAAATGGAAAAAAAAAAAAAAAAACATATTATGGAATATGGAGTTTTGCCAGGAAAATCGGATAGCTTCTTCTTATTACTTTGCATTTTGGGGTATGTATGCTGCAGCGCACTGTAATATCTGGTCATTCCGTGGATCTTGATTGGCGAAGTACTACCGACAGAAGTTAAAAGAAAATTAGGCGGACGCGTTATCGCCATTACGCATACTATAATGTTTGGTGTTGCCAAAGTGTTTCCATTCGCTATGGATTTGTTCGGGGTGCAGGGTAATTTTTTCTTATTTTATGTATTTGCCACCACACGTTTTATGGGGGTGGTCTTGGCATACATTTGTCTACCGGCACCCTTTGGCAAAAGCTTTGATGAAATCGAAAAAAATTATTCTTCGAGAACATACTTCGACGGCAAGAGGAGTAGAGGTTTGTTACCAACGGATTAGTCCTACCTCCAAAATGATATATTGACTCCGGGATCGTCCTCTGTGTTCAATGATTGTCAACTTGAATTAAGGCTGCTGTTCCGATCGGACCAAGCCCTATGAGATTTCCAAATGGTCTCTCCTTGAGGTGAACCATTGGTAGTGGCATGAGCTTGGTCCGGCCGCAACAGCACTGTGATCGTCTGCATTTCTTTAGAACCACCGGCACGACTGGGCCATAAGGACATCCGCCCTCAGACGGATCTTCTTCTCCATTATAAACTAAATACGGATCGAAACGGCAAATCCACCCCATCCGACGAGCTAGCACGTGCTTTTATGCTAGATGCTCAGCCGTTTCAGTGGTCATCCGTGGGACTAATGTGTCCAATGACACATAGTCAACGAAAAACATATAGAAAGTTATCCTTCGTCTTGGTTGAAGAAATGACGATTTCTTCCGATAGATGGAGGATGACTTTCTGTCCGCAAGGCTTACGTTCAAAATTTCGGCAATGACGATTGCCAACTGAACGTTCTGCGGACCAAATCGTTACACAATTTTATTTAAAAATTTCGGTAAGAAAACCCGATCCTCTTGATTTTTTGTCGTTTGATGTTGATATTATTGCAGTTCTTGTGCGTTGCGGCAATACCGTTAAGAAAATAGATCCCGCTCTGTTACTGCTTCGTGTTTCGCTCTGTTGCTGTTTCTGTTGCTGGATTGTTGTTGAAATTAATTAAAGCTTGTACTCCAAAAGTTCCACAATCCAAATTTCCACAATTTTTTGTTGTTGATAATCTTGATGGAATTCTGTTGGTTGTTGTTGCTGGCGGCGTGTTACCGCTGGTCGGAGGTCACCAATTGTTAGGTTAACTACTAAATGTAACGCTAACTTCATTAAATTTTATAAGAGTTGTATTTTATAGAAACATATTATTTTATTTTTTTATTTTAAAATTATTTTAGATTTACTAAGAATTTATTAATAATCTGGTGTTTCTACGTGAAACTATTTTTTACAACTGACTTTACAATTTTATTTTTTTTTTAATTTACATTTTTGTGTATACTTTGTTTATGTTTTATTGTTAAGTGTTTTTATGTAAAGTGGAAATGTTTTTATGAAATTGTGTGTGTGTATTGTGTAACTACGCCACAGACTCAATGTTTGTTTACTTAGAAATATAAAACTTGAGATCGAGATGATCTTGAAATTTATCTTTCACCATTGCGCGCGGTGATTTATTGTTGTTTTATTTAATATTAGATTAGTTGTGGCGAGAGTACACTACAACCTAATATCCAACTATTTTTGTCACCCTTTTCATAGTTGCGTTTTAGGTAGCTCAGTTCTTCACTGAAGGTCCACATCAGTGAATCATGTGCTGCTCCTCCATACCTAGCATCAATGCATCTTATTTGCATTTTATAGTCACAAACCTGAAATAACTTTTATTAGCTTAGGTCAACTAGCTATTTTTTAACATTCACACTTACTATCATTGCATTAATGCTGTGATGTCCTTTCCGGTTGTAAAACAGATGTTCATCTACCGGAGGTCGTATTAAACTGATGTGAGTTTCGTCAACGCAATCAATTACACCAAGAAAGCCGGTGGTTCTAAAGAAATGAGACTTTGAAGCTCTCTTTTCCACCTCACTCATTTCGCATTTTATCCACTGGGCACATAATTTCTTCTCCATTATGTCCTACACCTGATTCAAAACTGTAGAGACAGTTGATTGAGACATACCAATATTAAGATCCTGACCTGTTCCTCTTTGATATCCAACCAGCTGTTTTAATTGTCTTTTGCAGCCGATAAAGTATCTTCAGTCGAGAACGGGGATTCGGAACTCGAGTGAAGCGGGTTATGTAAATAGAGGGATTTGCAGACACCGGCCACACCAGCCGTTGCTACAAAGTAGAAGGTTTTTAGGATACTTGGGAGTGACAAAAGAAAACACTTTTCGTTTGCCGGTTTTAGGTGGAGTAAATCATTTAATTCCCTTAACATCTATTTATAATGATTAAAATGCTTAACATAGTAAAATATTATAAGTCTACTGATTTAATGGTAAAATGCTTAACATAGAAAAAAATGTCATAAGTTTAATGATTTAATGGTAAAATGCTTAACATAGAAAAAAATATCATAAGTTTAATGATCGCACAATGCATACGGAAAATTTACCAAGAAAAAGTGCATACGTATAAAAAATGCATTGTGCGATCATTTTACATTGAAAAGTGGGTCAATTGGGTGAATGATAGCACACGAAAGTTATTTACCTTTGATGGGTAATTATGTGCGATCATTCACCCAATTGTGTCATCAAAGACAAGTCGAATTATTATGCTTCTTGTTCTGCTACTGAACATCTTGGGCCTCGGGCAGCAAGAACCGCATTGAACCTTTCCTGAAGTGTTAATTCAGCATCTGGCTGGACATCATTGGATTCTTGGTTTTTGGTTGGGGTCCAGGTATTTCTACATCTTCTACATTGCAGTATTATCAGAACGATGATAACGGTGATGAGAATTGTAGTTGCAGTTGGTGCGGCATGCTTCTTGATAGTTGCAAGTATAGTTGCAGGCTCCGTTGTGGGATATGATGCTCCGTTGAATAACTGTTCCGAAACCTTAGAAATAGTTTCATGACTTCTCTCAGTTGCTGAACTAAGCTCCAAAACGTGAGGAGGTATTTCACGTGAAAGCTGCTGATAACCCTTCGACGTTCTTCCACGGATGACTGAAGTGTAATCTCGTCGGTCTGGATGATGCAGTTGTCCTTGAGCTGTATTATACCGATGTTTTGCAGGAGGATTTCTTCTCTGGAGTCCTTGCATACCACGGATGCTACCGCAGGGTTGTCTGTTACGAAGAGCCAGGTGTTAGTCATCATTAACTCCTTCCACAGAGTTTGTGTTGCTTCAATTTCGCCCGTTGGGCATGGTTTCCTTTTGTGCCTATTGTATAGTTCGTCTAAAGCACAGTTCGGGTTGGTGTTCATGTTCTTGACCATATCCGGAATACATAAATGTAAGTCTTCTTCAATCATGCACGCCTTGAGTTGTTCTTCATCCAGATTGAAGTACAATTGATGATTAAAGTTGACTGCTATTGTTGATGATTTGATGATAGGTACCAAGTATTTATGTTCTTCCTTTTTGTGAGGTATCGCTGTTACATGGATCAAATCATACTTGATTGCCTCGACAATGTAAAAATATCCGTAAACATTTATTTCATCTTCATGTTTCTTCATCGATGTTCGCTTTTGTGGGGTGCGTATTATTCTGAAGTGACTGCCTAAGTTCATAGAGACATTCTGCAACGTGGTATTTATGCGGTCTACGGTGAGGAAGTCGAGAATATTTCCATGGCCGAGAAGCATTGCTGTTAATTTTGAATATTTGGCTTCGATTTCGTCGTAGTAATCAACCGCTGTGAGATAGGTCGAAATCACTTGTATGCTGATTCTGTTGTGGTCAACTTTTACGTACCATTTATTCATTTCGTTTATTGAGCTTATTACTTGATTGACTTTATTTCCGAATTGTACAAGTTTATTTTCCGTTCGAAGATTAGACTGCGTTATTCGGTTGTTAAGTAATATTGCTTGTTGAGTGGTTGTTTGTAAAATGTTGTGCTGGTTTTGTTCTAAGGTGTCGATATTCTGGTAGACTTCATCGTTGACGCCAAAAACGGTTGTAAGTAATTTTCCCAAGAGACCCCTACGTCGTCTCGAGGTTGTCGTCGGTTTTGAGACTATCTCCTGAATTTGAGCAACAATATGATGACGTTTGTTATTCAGATGCATTAGTAAGGTCTCACAATGCGTAAGATCAGATAACTCTTTCGTTTTTCGACACATATCTTCTACTTGGTTCCAAGTGCTCGTCACATCTTTCTCATCTTGTAGGATATCCTTTATGGGATAATTCACTTCTAGACGCAAGTTACCTCTAACTATTTGAGTGGGTCCCAATTCTTCGATGTAGAATCCTCCATTTGGCGCAACAATATTGTAAGTAGAGTTACTACCTAGCTGAATCCTTGGGTCGGCAAGTCCTAATGTTAGAAGTGATAGTAGCAGTATGGCCATGTTAAATATCTTGGTGGCCCATGTGCACGGCGCGATCCTCGTTCTTTTTTGCTGTGTTCTTGGTTGTTCGACTGGCACTTCTTCCTGTTTTCGTTTTTGCGGAAGATGTTTTGGAACTGATCGCTTTAACATTTGTGTGTGAAGTGATACTACCGGCGCCGCAGTGGGCTCTTCAGAGACTTCGACTGGAAGTTGACATAGATTTACAACTCCGACCTGTTTGAGTTTATTGCCGTGATATCTGACTGTTGCAGTTCGTACCTTACCATCTGACCCGGGCTGCACCTCGTGAATTCGTGCTAGTGGCCACTGTGTTGGAGGCGTATTATTCTCTTTTATGAGGACTAGTTCTCCTACTCTAGGATTTTCGGCGTTCTTAGTCCATTTCGTTCGTCTCTGAAGGTTATGAAGATATTCAGTCGACCATCTTTTCCAGAATATCTGGTGCACTGCTGTAAGGATCTGCCAACGTTCGTGTAGAGTCCTGCTTGATTTGTCTGGTTCAGGAAGTGCTAAAAGTGGGCGACCAATTAAAAGATGTCCTGGCGTCAAAGCTTCTAAGTCGTTGGGATCACTAGATATCGGTGTTATTGGCCTAGAGTTGAGACAGGCTTCGATTTGAGATAAAACTGTTGTAAACTCTTCAAAAGTTGGAACTATTTTTGACTCATCGAAGACACGTTTGATATGTCCTTTAGCAGATTTCACGCCAGCTTCCCACAATCCTCCGAAATGCGGTGTGGCGACTGGTATGAACTTCCATGTAACACCGTCCTTAGCTGTGATGCGCGCTACGTCGTTCGTTGATCGTTCAATGGCTTCTTGAATGTCCTTGTCCATTTGATTGTTTGCACCAACAAAGTTCGTTCCATTGTCGCTGAATATTTCCTGACAAAGTCCTCGTCGGCTGATGAAACGCTTTAAAGCTGCGAGGAATGCTTCTGTTGACATGTCACTCACCAGTTCTAGATGAATTGCTTTCGTTACCATGCATACGAACAAGGCAATGTATCCTTTCAATGTGGTCGTTCCACGTCCTTTAGACATTCTTGTTTTAAGCGGACCAGCATAGTCGACTCCGCAATGTGAAAATGCGTTTGATGGAGTTATACGCACGGCTGGTAGATTACCCATCATCTGCTGGTTATTCTTATTGGCGTACTTGCAGCAGGTTATGCATCGATGGATTTCGTACCGAATAACCTTTTGATCATTTACTATCCAGTATCTCATCCTCAAGTAGTTACGAACGAGTTGCAAACCTCCATGCATGGTTCTTATATGGGCTTCTTTTACAATCAGGTACGTTATATGATGTCGTTGTGGCAATAAAATAGGATGTTTGGCTTCTTGCGAAATGTCTGCGTTTCGTAGTCTGCCGCCGACTCGAAGGATGCCGGAGGCGTCGATGAAAGGAGCTAGACACCTTAGCCTAGTGTTTGATTGCTTGTTCGCTCTTAAGTCGGCTATATCTTGAGAGAACTCTGTCTTTTGTATCAGCGATATGATTCTTAAACGAGCTTCTTCAAGTTCCTTGGGCTGTATTCTTCCAACTTTTCTTTCTTGACGTTGCTTCCTGACGTTGTGAATGAATCGAAGACACAAACCCACTATTTTGATGAGTTTCGTTAGATCAGAGTAACGTTCCAAAAGCTCAATTTCTTCCTTTGTTGTACTGACTAATGTAACTGCGGCAGGTATTTCTATCTGTCCTACGTGTTGTAGCCATTGCGGTCCATTCCACCATAACGTATGATTTTGTAATTCCTTAGGACTGATTCCTCTTGAAGCACAGTCGGATGGATTATCTTTTGACTTTACGTGATTCCATTTCCATTTTCCGGCATCGAAGTTTTGAATCTTTGATACTCGATTGCCAACGTAGGTATCTAGAGAAGCTGGGTCTCTTTTGATCCATCCTAACGTTATCATTGAGTCACTCCAGGCGAAGATCTGTGTGTCCTGTATGGACATGGAATTCGCTGTTTGGTGAAGCAAATTTCCCAGCAGTACGGCTGCGTTCAGTTCAAGCTTTGGTAATGATATCTTGGCCTTTATGGGAGCCACCTTAGTTTTTGCACAAAGAAGTGTGATCCTAATCGATCCATCAGAGCTAATAGATTTGCTATAAACCACTGCTGCATATGCTGCTTCTGAAGCGTCGCAGAAGCCATGTAGTTCAACCTTACAGCTGCTAGTATAATGAATCCATCGTGGAATTCTGATGTCTTCTAAGCTTCGTAGTTCGCCTTCAAAGTTAATCCAGCGATCCAATATTTTCTCGGAGGGAACTTGGTCCCAGTCTATTGCTGACTTCCAGATATCCTGCATCAATATTTTAGCTCGAATTGTTACAGGACCAAGCCATTGTAGAGGATCATAAATTGTTGCGATATTGGATAGCAACAGTCGCTTCGTTAGTTTTTTTGATTTGTCAAAGTCTGCTATCTTAAATTGGAACTCATCTCGGGCTGGATTCCAAATTATACCCAATGTTTTTAACGAAGCATCCTCGGTAATATGTAGCAAACCCTTTTCTTTCGCTTCTTCAGGTATGTTGGCTAGTAATTCTGCGTTGTTGCTCGTCCATTTTCTGAGATTGAACCCGCCTTTTCTGAGCAGATTAGTTATTTCCGTTTGTAAGATCATGGCTTGTTCTTTCGTGGCAGCACCGCTCAGCATATCGTCGACGTAGAAATCATTTTTTAGTGTAGTCGAGGCAAGCGGATATTTTTTTACCTCATCATCTGCTAGTTGCACCAAGCATCTCACGGCTAGATATGTAGCACTAGCCGTTCCATACGTGACAGTGTTGAGTCGATATTCTTCCACCGGTAGGGTTTTATCTTTTCGCCACAGGATACGATGAAAATCTCGGTCTTCCACTGCAAGACTTATTTGGCGAAACATTTTTTCGATGTCGGCAGTATAAACGTACAAATGCTTCCTCCATCTCAGCAAAATTTGTGATAGATCCTGTTGCAACTTGGTTCCGGTGTAGAGTAAATCGTTCAAACTGCTTCCGTCTCATGTTTTGGCTGAAGCATCGAAGACCACTCGAAGCTTTGTAGTAGTGCTGTCTTCTTTCAGAACCGGATGGTGAGGTAGGTAAAAAACGTTTCGAGTATCGCCAACATAAGGTGGAACTTTGTCCATATGCCCAAGCTCAAGATACTCCTCTAGGAATTCATTGTAGGTTCTTCTCAAATCCGTATTCTATTCAAGCCTATTTTCGACTTGTCTGTATCTTAACAACGCCCTGTTTCTTGATTCTCCAAGTGGTTTTAAGTATTTCTCGTCTTTAAATGGTAGTTGAACTGTATATCTTCCACCGGTATTTCTGCTATGGGTTGATTGAAAGTGTTCTTCGCATCTGATTTCATCTATTGCAGGTGCTCTCTCGCCTTCTTCATTATCCATCTCAAAAAATCTTTCCACTGTCTTATGGAAATCTGTCATGGATATGTGAGAGGATATTGTTTTTGATTTTGATTCAGCATTGGGTCTGGTTTTTCCTGACAAAATCCAGCCAAGCTTCGTTTTTTGTGCGAGTAACGGATTTTCTTCTCTAAGGCCTTCTTCAATTATCTCTTCGAAGGCATCCGCACCAAGAATCATATCAATTCTGCCAGGTTTTGCAAAACTGGGATCTGCGAGATTTAAGGTACTGAGTCGACTGGAATCACTTATGCGCACCCGCTGATCTGGTATCAACGTAGTGAGTTTGGGCATTATCAGTGCCTCCATTAGCAGCGTAAAATTCGATGAAAATCTTGGCGAAATCGTAAGAATGACCTTGCTTCGAACTGTTGAGGAAGTAGTTCCACCGATACCAGATATGCTGGCCAAAATACTTTGGGTTGGAAGTCCAAGCTGCTTAACAGTTTTTGACGTCACAAAGGATGACTGTGAACCAGGATCAATCAAGGCTCGTAGTAGGAGTTTCTGTCCAGATTTCGTTGATACGTTAACTTGAGCAGTCGCAAGGAGAACATTCGTATCATTATGCGCCACAGCTGACTTTTCAGTTTGGTCACTAGTGGCAACGTTGGCATTTACTGTCTTCGAGCTGGTGTAATGCAGTAATGTATGGTGAGGTTTATTGCACTCGAAGCAATTGCGTTTACTTTTGCATTTTGTATCTTTTGCATGAATCAAGCAATTTTTACATAAATTGTTTGCGGAAACGAATTTCTGGCGTTCATCGACGGTCATGTTCTTGAATTTCTCACAACGATATACCGAATGCTGTTCTTTGCAATATGTGCACGAAATCTTTGTCAACACATTACACAGGCTAATGATTCCTGCCGCACTTCTATGTTCGACTTTCTTCATGTCCAACATTGTGTCTAAGTACGACATTGTCATCTTTTTATTATTTGCGAATCGTTCTTGTAGTATTATTACGGCCGTATCGTAATTTAGTGCATCCAGCTGAAGATGAGAGACAGCATTCTTTGCTTCTCCTTGCAAATAACTTAACAGATACTGCATCTTCTGGATCGATCCTACATAGGGGTTGTTATGTATGACCGTCCTGAATAGGTCAATGAAAACCCTCCATTCCCTGTAGTCGCCGTTGAACGTTGGAATGGATATGGGCGGTAGTTTTGGCACGCTGTGGTCTGGTGCATTGAAGTTCGGAATTGCTCCTGTTAAAAGATTAGATGTGTGCCATGGCTCGGTTGATGGCATCGTGTTTGTGGTTGAACCTTGCTTCACGGTAGGAATTACCGTTCCTGGCCATACTAGCGACTTCGTTCCGTGGGTACTAGTCGTAGGTACTGGCCAAGCGAAGGTATTGGCTATAGAAGTAGCTGGTATTGATGTAGTCACCGCAGTAGTGTGACGAACGATAGGATCATCAATCGTGTGTTGTAATAGAAGACGTAATCCTTCGTCATACGTTGCTTTCGTCGCCTCGTATAGGACTCTAGTAGCCTCATACAATTTTTCTTTAAAATACGGGTGATCGCCACTCAAACTGGCTAGAAGATTGCCATGATTTGTTTGGAAACTTTTCCAGAGCTCTTCAATACTTGTAAGTTTCTTATTGAAGTACTCTCTGTCTTTTCGGGAACTGCTGTCTTTCTTGAAGTTCCTCTCCAAATTCTGCAAGGATTCAGCAACCTTTTGCTGATCCACAAGAAGGACGTCCGTGTTCATAATGATCGGTAGTGTAGCTCGACGACGCGGCGATTCTGAGTGCAAAAATCAAATGCTGATGGTATTGAATTGCTCGACGATTGTTTTTTCCAGTCAATAACGATACTGGAACTTAAGCTCGACGGACCAATGTTTCGGCGGCAGGGAACTTTTAAAGACAGCCACACCAGCTGTTTTAATTGTATTTTGCAGCCGATAAAGTATCTTCAGTCGAGAACGGGGATTCGGAACTCGAGTGAAGCGGGTTATGTAAATAGAGGGATTTGCAGACACCGGCCACACCAGCCGTTGCTACAAAGTAGAAGATTTTTAGGATACTTGGGAGTGACAAAAGAAAACACTTTTCGTTTGCCGGTTTTAGGTGGAGTAAATCATTTAATTCCCTTAACATCTATTTATAATGATTAAAATGCTTAACATAGTAAAATATTATAAGTCTACTGATTTAATGGTAAAATGCTTAACATAGAAAAAAATGTAATAAGTTTAATGATTTAATGGTAAAATGCTTAACATAGAAAAAAATATCATAAGTTTAATGATCGCACAATGCATACGGAAAATTTACCAAGAAAAAGTGCATACGTATAAAAAATGCATTGTGCGATCATTTTACATTGAAAAGTGGGTCAATTGGGTGAATGATAGCACACGAAAGTTATTTACCTTTGATGGGTAATTATGTGCGATCATTCACCCAATTGTGTCACCAAAGACAAGTCGAATTATTATGCTTCTTGTTCTGCTACTGAACATCTTGGGCCTCGGGCAGCAAGAACCGCATTGAACCTTTCCTGAAGTGTTAATTCAGCATCTGGCTGGACATCATTGGATTCTTGGTTTTTGGTTGGGGTTCAGGTATTTCTACATCTTCTACATTGCAGTATTATCAGAACGATGATAACGGTGATGAGAATTGTAGTTGCAGTTGGTGCGGCATGCTTCTTGATAGTTGCAAGTATGGTTGCAGGCTCCGTTGTGGGATATGATGCTCCGTTGAATAACTGTTCCGAAACCTTAGAAATAGTTTCATGACTTCTCTCAGTTGCTGAACTAAGCTCCAAAACGTGAGGAGGTATTTCACGTGAAAAGCTGCTGATAACCCTTCGACGTTCTTCCACGGATGACTGAAGTGTAATCTCGTCGGTCTGGATGATGCAGTTGTCTTTGAGCTGTATTATACCGATGTTTTGCAGGAGGATTTCTTCTCTGGAGTCCTTGCATACCACGGATGCTACCGCAGGGTTGTCTGTTACGAAGAGCCAGGTGTTAGTCATCATTAACTCCTTCCACAGAGTTTGTGTTGCTTCAATTTCGCCCGTTGGGCATGGTTTCCTTTTGTGCCTATTGTATAGTTCGTCTAAAGCACAGTTCGGGTTGGTGTTCATGTTCTTGACCATATCCGGAATACATAAATGTAAGTCTTCTTCAATCATGCACGCCTTGAGTTGTTCTTCATCCAGATTGAAGTACAATTGATGATTAAAGTTGACTGCTATTGTTGATGATTTGATGATAGGTACCAAGTATTTATGTTCTTCCTTTTTGTGAGGTATCGCTGTTACGTGGATCAAATCATACTTGATTGACTCGACAATGTAAAAATATCCGTAAACATTTATTTCATCTTCATGTTTCTTCATCGATGTTCGCTTTTGTGGGGTGCGTATTATTCTGAAATGACTGCCTAAGTTCATAGAGACATTCTGCAACGTGGTATTTATGCGGTCTACGGTGAGGAAGTCGAGAATATTTCCATGGCCGAGAAGCATTGCTGTTAATTTTGAATATTTGGCTTCGATTTCGTCGTAGTAATCAACCGCTGTGAGATAGGTCGAAATCACTTGTATGCTGATTCTGTTGTGGTCAACTTTTACGTACCATTTATTCATTTCGTTTATTGAGCTTATTACTTGATTGACTTTATTTCCGAATTGTACAAGTTTATTTTCCGTTCGAAGATTAGACTGCGTTATTCGGTTGTTAAGTAATATTGCTTGTTGAGTGGTTGTTTGTAAAATGTTGTGCTGGTTTTGTTCTAAGGTGTCGATATTCTGGTAGACTTCATCGTTGACGCCAAAAACGGTTGTAAGTAATTTTCCCAAGAGACCCCTACGTCGTCTCGAGGCTGTCGTCGGTTTTGAGACTATCTCCTGAATTTGAGCAACAATATGATGACGTTTGTTATTCAGATGCATTAGTAAGGTCTCACAATGCGTAAGATCAGATAACTCTTTCGTTTTTCGACACATATCTTCTACTTGGTTCCAAGTGCTCGTCACATCTTTCTCATCTTGTAGGATATCCTTTATGGGATAATTCACTTCTAGACGCAAGTTACCTCTAACTATTTGAGTGGGTCCCAATTCTTCGATGTAGAATCCTCCATTTGGCGCAAAAATATTGTAAGTAGAGTTACTACCTAGCTGAATCCTTGGGTCGGCAAGTCCTAATGTTAGAAGTGATAGTAGCAGTATGGCCATGTTAAATATCTTGGTGGCCCATGTGCACGGCGCGATCCTCGTTCTTTTTTGCTGTGTTCTTGGTTGTTCGACTGGCACTTCTTCCTGTTTTCGTTTTTGCGGAAGATGTTTTGGAACTGATCGCTTTAACATTTGTGTGTGAAGTGATACTACCGGCGCCGCAGTGGGCTCTTCAGAGACTTCGACTGGAAGTTGACATAGATTTACAACTCCGACCTGTTTGAGTCTATTGCCGTGATATCTGACTGTTGCAGTTCGTACCTTACCATCTGACCCGGGCTGCACCTCGTGAATTCGTGCTAGTGGCCACTGTGTTGGAGGCGTATTATTCTCTTTTATGAGGACTAGTTCTCCTACTCTAGGATTTTCGGCGTTCTTAGTCCATTTCGTTCGTCTCTGAAGGTTATGAAGATATTCAGTCGACCATCTTTTCCAGAATATCTGGTGCACTGCTGTAAGGATCTGCCAACGTTCGTGTAGAGTCCTGCTTGATTTGTCTGGTTCAGGAAGTGCTAAAAGTGGGCGACCAATTAAAAGATGTCCTGGCGTCAAAGCTTCTAAGTCGTTGGGATCACTAGATATCGGTGTTATTGGCCTAGAGTTGAGACAGGCTTCGATTTGACATAAAACTGTTGTAAACTCTTCAAAAGTTGGAACTATTTTTGACTCATCGAAGACACGTTTGATATGTCCTTTAGCAGATTTCACGCCAGCTTCCCACAATCCTCCGAAATGCGGTGTGGCGACTGGTATGAACTTCCATGTAACACCGTCCTTAGCTGTGATGCGCGCTACGTCGTTCGTTGATCGTTCAATGGCTTCTTGAATGTCCTTGTCCATTTGATTGTTTGCACCAACAAAGTTCGTTCCATTGTCGCTGAATATTTCCTGACAAAGTCCTCGTCGGCTGATGAAACGCTTGAAAGCTGCGAGGAATGCTTCTGTTGACATGTCACTCACCAGTTCTAGATGAATTGCTTTCGTTACCATGCATACGAACAAGGCAATGTATCCTTTCAATGTGGTCGTTCCACGTCCTTTAGACATTCTTGTTTTAAACGGACCAGCATAGTCGACTCCGCAATGTGAAAATGCGTTTGATGGAGTTATACGCACGGCTGGTAGATTACCCATCATCTGATGGTTATTCTTATTGGCGTACTTGCAGCAGGTTATGCATCGATGGATTTCGTACCGAATAACCTTTTGATCATTTACTATCCAGTATCTCATCCTCAAGTAGTTACGAACGAGTTGCAAACCTCCATGCATGGTTCTTATATGGGCTTCTTTTACAATCAGGTACGTTATATGATGTCGTTGTGGCAATAAAATAGGATGTTTGGCTTCTTGCGAAATGTCTGCGTTTCGTAGTCTGCCGCCGACTCGAAGGATGCCGGAGGCGTCGATGAAAGGAGCTAGACACCTTAGCCTAGTGTTTGATTGCTTGTTCGCTCTTAAGTCGGCTATATCTTGAGAGAACTCTGTCTTTTGTATCAGCGATATGATTCTTAAACGAGCTTCTTCAAGTTCCTTGGGCTGTATTCTTCCAACTTTTCTTTCTTGACGTTGCTTCCTGACGTTGTGAATGAATCGAAGACACAAACCCACTATTTTGATGAGTTTCGTTAGATCAGAGTAACGTTCCAAAAGCTCAATTTCTTCCTTTGTTGTACTGACTAATGTAACTGCGGCAGGTATTTCTATCTGTCCTACGTGTTGTAGCCATTGCGGTCCATTCCACCATAACGTATGATTTTGTAATTCCTTAGGACTGATTCCTCTTGAAGCACAGTCGGCTGGATTATCTTTTGACTTTACGTGATTCCATTTCCATTTTCCGGCATCGAAGTTCTGAATCTTTGATACTCGATTGCCAACGTAGGTATCTAGAGAAGCTGGGTCTCTTTTGATCCATCCTAACGTTATCATTGAGTCACTCCAGGCGAAGATCTGTGTGTCCTGTATGGACATGGAATTCGCTGTTTGGTGAAGCAAATTTCCCAGCAGTACGGCTGCGTTCAGTTCAAGCTTTGGTAATGATATCTTGGCCTTTATGGGAGCCACCTTAGTTTTTGCACAAAGAAGTGTGATCCTAATCGATCCATCAGAGCTAATAGATTTGCTATAAACCACTGCTGCATATGCTGCTTCTGAAGCGTCGCAGAAGCCATGTAGTTCAACCTTACAGATGCTAGTATAATGAATCCATCGTGGAATTCTGATGTCTTCTAAGCTTCGTAGTTCGCCTTCAAAGTTAATCCAGCGATCCAATATTTTCTCGGAGGGAACTTGGTCCCAGTCTATTGCTGACTTCCAGATATCCTGCATCAATATTATAGCTCGAATTGTTACAGGACCAAGCCATTGTAGAGGATCATAAATTGTTGCGATATTGGATAGCAACAGTCGCTTCGTTAGTTTTTTTGATTTGTCAAAGTCTGCTATCTTAAATTGGAACTCATCTCGGGCTGGATTCCAAATTATACCCAATGTTTTTAACGAAGCATCCTCGGTAATATGTAGCAAACCCTTTTCTTTCGCTTCTTCAGGTATGTTGGCTAGTAATTCTGCGTTGTTGCTCGTCCATTTTCTGAGATTGAACCCGCCTTTTCTGAGCAGATTAGTTATTTCCGTTTGTAAGATCATGGCTTGTTCTTTCGTGGCAGCACCGCTCAGCATATCGTCGACGTAGAAATCATTTTTTAGTGTAGTCGAGGCAAGCGGATATTTTTTTACCTCATCATCTGCTAGTTGCACCAAGCATCTCACGGCTAGATATGTAGCACTAGCCGTTCCATACGTGACAGTGTTGAGTCGATATTCTTCCACCGGTAGGGTTTTATCTTTTCGCCACAGGATACGATGAAAATCTCGGTCTTCCACTGCAAGACTTATTTGGCGAAACATTTTTTCGATGTCGGCAGTATAAACGTACAAATGCTTCCACCATCTCAGCAAAATTTGTGATAGATCCTGTTGCAACTTGGTTCCGGTGTAGAGTAAATCGTTCAAACTGCTTCCGTCTGATGTTTTGGCTGAAGCATCGAAGACCACTCGAAGCTTTGTAGTAGTGCTGTCTTCTTTCAGAACCGGATGGTGAGGTAGGTAAAAAACGTTTCGAGTATCGCCAACATAAGGTGGAACTTTGTCCATATGCCCAAGCTCAAGATACTCCTCTAGGAATTCATTGTAGGTTCTTCTCAAATCCGTATTCTATTCAAGCCTATTTTCGACTTGTCTGTATCTTAACAACGCCCTGTTTCTTGATTCTCCAAGTGGTTTTAAGTATTTCTCGTCTTTAAATGGTAGTTGAACTGTATATCTTCCACCGGTATTTCTGCTATGGGTTGATTGAAAGTGTTCTTCGCATCTGATTTCATCTATTGCAGGTGCTCTCTCGCCTTCTTCATTATCCATCTCAAAAAATCTTTCCACTGTCTTATGGAAATCTGTCATGGATATGTGAGAGGATATTGTTTTTGATTTTGATTCAGCATTGGGTCTGGTTTTTCCTGACAAAATCCAGCCAAGCTTCGTTTTTTGTGCGAGTAACGGATTTTCTTTTCTAAGGCCTTCTTCAATTATCTCTTCGAAGGCATCCGCACCAAGAATCATATCAATTCTGCCAGGTTTTGCAAAACTGGGATCTGCGAGATTTAAGGTACTGAGTCGACTGGAATCACTTATGCGCACCCGCTGATCTGGTATCAACGTAGTGAGTTTGGGCATTATCAGTGCCTCCATTAGCAGCGTAAAATTCGATGAAAATCTTGGCGAAATCGTAAGAATGACCTTGCTTCGAACTGTTGAGGAAGTAGTTCCACCGATACCAGATATGCTGGCCAAAATACTTTGGGTTGGAAGTCCAAGCTGCTTAACAGTTTTTGACGTCACAAAGGATGACTGTGAACCAGGATCAATCAAGGCTCGTAGTAGGAGTTTCTGTCCAGATTTCGTTGATACGTTAACTTGAGCAGACGCAAGGAGAACATTCGTATCATTATGCGCCACAGCTGACTTTTCAGTTTGGTCACTAGTGGCAACGTTGGCATTTACTGTCTTCGAGCTGGTGTAATGCAGTAATGTATGGTGAGGTTTATTGCACTCGAAGCAATTGCGTTTACTTTTGCATTTTGTATCTTTTGCATGAATCAAGCAATTTTTACATAAATTGTTTGCGGAAACGAATTTCTGGCGTTCATCGACGGTCATGTTCTTGAATTTCTCACAACGATATACCGAATGCTGTTCTTTGCAATATGTGCACGAAATCTTTGTCAACACATTACACAGGCTAATGATTCCTGCCGCACTTCTATGTTCGACTTTCTTCATGTCCAACATTGTGTCTAAGTACGACATTGTCATCTTTTTATTATTTGCGAATCGTTCTTGTAGTATTATTACGGCCGTATCGTAATTTAGTGCATCCAGCTGAAGATGAGAGACAGCATTCTTTGCTTCTCCTTGCAAATAACTTAACAGATACTGCATCTTCTGGATCGATCCTAGATAGGGGTTGTTATGTATGACCGTCCTGAATAGGTCAATGAAAACCCTCCATTCCCTGTAGTCGCCGTTGAACGTTGGAATGGATATGGGCGGTAGTTTTGGCACGCTGTGGTCTGGTGCATTGAAGTTCGGAATTGCTCCTGTTAAAAGATTAGATGTGTGCCATGGCTCGGTTGATGGCATCGTGTTTGTGGTTGAACCTTGCTTCACGGTAGGAATTACCGTTCCTGGCCATACTAGCGACTTCGTTCCGTGGGTACTAGTCGTAGGTACTGGCCAAGCGAAGGTATTGGCTATAGAAGTAGCTGGTATTGATGTAGTCACCGCAGTAGTGTGACGAACCATAGGATCATCAATCGTGTGTTGTAATAGAAGACGTAATCCTTCGTCATACGTTGCTTTCGTCGCCTCGTATAGGACTCTAGTAGCCTCATACAATTTTTCTTTAAAATACGGGTGATCGCCACTCAAACTGGCTAGAAGATTGCCATGATTTGTTTGGAAACTTTTCCAGAGCTCTTCAATACTTGTAAGTTTCTTATTGAAGTACTCTCTGTCTTTTCGGGAACTGCTGTCTTTCTTGAAGTTCCTCTCCAAATTCTGCAAGGATTCAGCAACCTTTTGCTGATCCACAAGAAGGACGTCCGTGTTCATAATGATCGGTAGTGTAGCTCGACGACGCGGCGATTCTGAGTGCAAAAATCAAATGCTGATGGTATTGAATTGCTCGACGATTGTTTTTTCCAGTCAATAACGATACTGGAACTTAAGCTCGACGGACCAATGTTTCGGCGGCAGGGAACTTTTAAAGACAGCCACACCAGCTGTTTTAATTGTATTTTGCAGCCGATAAAGTATCTTCAGTCGAGAACGGGGATTCGGAACTCGAGTGAAGCGGGTTATGTAAATAGAGGGATTTGCAGACACCGGCCACACCAGCCGTTGCTACAAAGTAGAAGGTTTTTAGGATACTTGCGAGTGACAAAAGAAAACACTTTTCGTTTGCCGGTTTTAGGTGGAGTAAATCATTTAATTCCCTTAACATCTATTTATAATGATTAAAATGCTTAACATAGTAAAATATTATAAGTCTACTGATTTAATGGTAAAATGCTTAACATAGAAAAAAATGTAATAAGTTTAATGATTTAATGGTAAAATGCTTAACATAGAAAAAAATATCATAAGTTTAATGATCGCACAATGCATACGGAAAATTTACCAAGAAAAAGTGCATACGTATAAAAAATGCATTGTGCGATCATTTTACATTGAAAAGTGGGTCAATTGGGTGAATGATAGCACACGAAAGTTATTTACCTTTGATGGGTAATTATGTGCGATCATTCACCCAATTGTGTCACCAAAGACAAGTCGAATTATTATGCTTCTTGTTCTGCTACTGAACATCTTGGGCCTCGGGCAGCAAGAACCGCATTGAACCTTTCCTGAAGTGTTAATTCAGCATCTGGCTGGACATCATTGGATTCTTGGTTTTTGGTTGGGGTTCAGGTATTTCTACATCTTCTACATTGCAGTATTATCAGAACGATGATAACGGTGATGAGAATTGTAGTTGCAGTTGGTGCGGCATGCTTCTTGATAGTTGCAAGTATAGTTGCAGGCTCCGTTGTGGGATATGATGCTCCGTTGAATAACTGTTCCGAAACCTTAGAAATAGTTTCATGACTTCTCTCAGTTGCTGAACTAAGCTCCAAAACGTGAGGAGGTATTTCACGTGAAAAGCTGCTGATAACCCTTCGACGTTCTTCCACGGATGACTGAAGTGTAATCTCGTCGGTCTGGATGATGCAGTTGTCTTTGAGCTGTATTATACCGATGTTTTGCAGGAGGATTTCTTCTCTGGAGTCCTTGCATACCACGGATGCTACCGCAGGGTTGTCTGTTACGAAGAGCCAGGTGTTAGTCATCATTAACTCCTTCCACGGAGTTTGTGTTGCTTCAATTTCGCCCGTTGGGCATGGTTTCCTTTTGTGCCTATTGTATAGTTCGTCTAAAGCACAGTTCGGGTTGGTGTTCATGTTCTTGACCATATCCGGAATACATAAATGTAAGTCTTCTTCAATCATGCACGCCTTGAGTTGTTCTTCATCCAGATTGAAGTACAATTGATGATTAAAGTTGACTGCTATTGTTGATGATTTGATGATAGGTACCAAGTATTTATGTTCTTCCTTTTTGTGAGGTATCGCTGTTACGTGGATCAAATCATACTTGATTGACTCGACAATGTAAAAATATCCGTAAACATTTATTTCATCTTCATGTTTCTTCATCGATGTTCGCTTTTGTGGGGTGCGTATTATTCTGAAATGACTGCCTAAGTTCATAGAGACATTCTGCAACGTGGTATTTATGCGGTCTACGGTGAGGAAGTCGAGAATATTTCCATGGCCGAGAAGCATTGCTGTTAATTTTGAATATTTGGCTTCGATTTCGTCGTAGTAATCAACCGCTGTGAGATAGGTCGAAATCACTTGTATGCTGATTCTGTTGTGGTCAACTTTTACGTACCATTTATTCATTTCGTTTATTGAGCTTATTACTTGATTGACTTTATTTCCGAATTGTACAAGTTTATTTTCCGTTCGAAGATTAGACTGCGTTATTCGGTTGTTAAGTAATATTGCTTGTTGAGTGGTTGTTTGTAAAATGTTGTGCTGGTTTTGTTCTAAGGTGTCGATATTCTGGTAGACTTCATCGTTGACGCCAAAAACGGTTGTAAGTAATTTTCCCAAGAGACCCCTACGTCGTCTCGAGGTTGTCGTCGGTTTTGAGACTATCTCCTGAATTTGAGCAACAATATGATGACGTTTGTTATTCAGATGCATTAGTAAGGTCTCACAATGCGTAAGATCAGATAACTCTTTCGTTTTTCGACACATATCTTCTACTTGGTTCCAAGTGCTCGTCACATCTTTCTCATCTTGTAGGATATCCTTTATGGGATAATTCACTTCTAGACGCAAGTTACCTCTAACTATTTGAGTGGGTCCCAATTCTTCGATGTAGAATCCTCCATTTGGCGCAAAAATATTGTAAGTAGAGTTACTACCTAGCTGAATCCTTGGGTCGGCAAGTCCTAATGTTAGAAGTGATAGTAGCAGTATGGCCATGTTAAATATCTTGGTGGCCCATGTGCACGGCGCGATCCTCGTTCTTTTTTGCTGTGTTCTTGGTTGTTCGACTGGCACTTCTTCCTGTTTTCGTTTTTGCGGAAGATGTTTTGGAACTGATCGCTTTAACATTTGTGTGTGAAGTGATACTACCGGCGCCGCAGTGGGCTCTTCAGAGACTTCGACTGGAAGTTGACATAGATTTACAACTCCGACCTGTTTGAGTTTATTGCCGTGATATCTGACTGTTGCAGTTCGTACCTTACCATCTGACCCGGGCTGCACCTCGTGAATTCGTGCTAGTGGCCACTGTGTTGGAGGCGTATTATTCTCTTTTATGAGGACTAGTTCTCCTACTCTAGGATTTTCGGCGTTCTTAGTCCATTTCGTTCGTCTCTGAAGGTTATGAAGATATTCAGTCGACCATCTTTTCCAGAATATCTGGTGCACTGCTGTAAGGATCTGCCAACGTTCGTGTAGAGTCCTGCTTGATTTGTCTGGTTCAGGAAGTGCTAAAAGTGGGCGACCAATTAAAAGATGTCCTGGCGTCAAAGCTTCTAAGTCGTTGGGATCACTAGATATCGGTGTTATTGGCCTAGAGTTGAGACAGGCTTCGATTTGAGATAAAACTGTTGTAAACTCTTCAAAAGTTGGAACTATTTTTGACTCATCGAAGACACGTTTGATATGTCCTTTAGCAGATTTCACGCCAGCTTCCCACAATCCTCCGAAATGCGGTGTGGCGACTGGTATGAACTTCCATGTAACACCGTCCTTAGCTGTGATGCGCGCTACGTCGTTCGTTGATCGTTCAATGGCTTCTTGAATGTCCTTGTCCATTTGATTGTTTGCACCAACAAAGTTCGTTCCATTGTCGCTGAATATTTCCTGACAAAGTCCTCGTCGGCTGATGAAACGCTTTAAAGCTGCGAGGAATGCTTCTGTTGACATGTCACTCACCAGTTCTAGATGAATTGCTTTCGTTACCATGCATACGAACAAGGCAATGTATCCTTTCAATGTGGTCGTTCCACGTCCTTTAGACATTCTTGTTTTAAGCGGACCAGCATAGTCGACTCCGCAATGTGAGAATGCGTTTGATGGAGTTATACGCACGACTGGTAGATTACCCATCATCTGCTGGTTATTCTTATTGGCGTACTTGCAGCAGGTTATGCATCGATGGATTTCGTACTGAATAACCTTTTGATCATTTACTATCCAGTATCTCATCCTCAAGTAGTTACGAACGAGTTGCAAACCTCCATGCATGGTTCTTATATGGGCTTCTTTTACAATCAGGTACGTTATATGATGTCGTTGTGGCAATAAAATAGGATGTTTGGCTTCTTGTGAAATGTCTGCGTTTCGTAGTCTGCCGCCGACTCGAAGGATGCCGGAGGCGTCGATGAAAGGAGCTAGACACCTTAGCCTAGTGTTTGATTGCTTGTTCGCTCTTAAGTCGGCTATATCTTGAGAGAACTCTGTCTTTTGTATCAGCGATATGATTCTTAAACGAGCTTCTTCAAGTTCCTTGGGCTGTATTCTTCCAACTTTTCTTTCTTGACGTTGCTTCCTGACGTTGTGAATGAATGGAAGACACAAACCCACTATTTTGATGAGTTTCGTTAAATCAGAGTAACGTTCCAAAAGCTCAATTTCTTCCTTTGTTGTACTGACTAATGTAACTGCGGCAGGTATTTCTATCTGTCCTACGTGTTGTAGCCATTGCGGTCCATTCCACCATAACGTATGATTTTGTAATTCCTTAGGACTGTTTCCTCTTGAAGCACAGTCGGCTGGATTATCTTTTGACTTTACGTGATTCCATTTCCATTTTCCGGCATCGAAGTTCTGAATCTTTGATACTCGATTGCCAACGTAGGTATCTAGAGAAGCTGGGTCTCTTTTGATCCATCCTAACGTTATCATTGAGTCACTCCAGGCGAAGATCTGTGTGTCCTGTATGGACATGGAATTCGCTGTTTGGTGAAGCAAATTTCCCAGCAGTACGGCTGCGTTCAGTTCAAGCTTTGGTAATGATATCTTGGCCTTTATGGGAGCCACCTTAGTTTTTGCACAAAGAAGTGTGATCCTAATCGATCCATCAGAGCTAATAGATTTGCTATAAACCACTGCTGCATATGCTGCATATGCTGCTTCTGAAGCGTCGCAGAAGCCATGTAGTTCAACCTTACAGCTGCTAGTATAATGAATCCATCGTGGAATTCTGATGTCTTCTAAGCTTCGTAGTTCGCCTTCAAAGTTAATCCAGCGATCCAATATTTTCTCGGGGGGAACTTGGTCCCAGTCTATTGCTGACTTCCAGATATCCTGCATCAATATTATAGCTCGAATTGTTA
This sequence comes from Beris chalybata, assembly GCA_949128065.1. Classification (NCBI taxonomy): domain Eukaryota; kingdom Metazoa; phylum Arthropoda; class Insecta; order Diptera; family Stratiomyidae; genus Beris; species Beris chalybata. Next base: position 61,251,396 of record OX421895.1, on the reverse strand, counting down.
CAGGACCAAGCCATTGTAGAGGATCATAAATTGTTGCGATATTGGATAGCAACAGTCGCTTCGTTAGTTTTTTTGATTTGTCAAAGTCTGCTATCTTAAATTGGAACTCATCTCGGGCTGGATTCCAAATTATACCCAATGTTTTTAACGAAGCATCCTCGGTAATATGTAGCAAACCCTTTTCTTTCGCTTCTTCAGGTATGTTGGCTAGTAATTCTGCGTTGTTGCTCGTCCATTTTCTGAGATTGAACCCGCCTTTTCTGAGCAGATTAGTTATTTCCGTTTGTAAGATCATGGCTTGTTCTTTCGTGGCAGCACCGCTCAGCATATCGTCGACGTAGAAATCATTTTTTAGTGTAGTCGAGGCAAGCGGATATTTTTTTACCTCATCATCTGCTAGTTGCACCAAGCATCTCACGGCTAGATATGTAGCACTAGCCGTTCCATACGTGACAGTGTTGAGTCGATATTCTTCCACCGGTAGGGTTTTATCTTTTCGCCACAGGATACGATGAAAATCTCGGTCTTCCACTGCAAGACTTATTTGGCGAAACATTTTTTCGATGTCGGCAGTATAAACGTACAAATGCTTCCTCCATCTCAGCAAAATTTGTGATAGATCCTGTTGCAACTTGGTTCCGGTGTAGAGTAAATCGTTCAAACTGCTTCCGTCTGATGTTTTGGCTGAAGCATCGAAGACCACTCGAAGCTTTGTAGTAGTGCTGTCTTCTTTCAGAACCGGATGGTGAGGTAGGTAAAAAACGTTTCGAGTATCGCCAACATAAGGTGGAACTTTGTCCATATGCCCAAGCTCAAGATACTCCTCTAGGAATTCATTGTAGGTTCTTCTCAAATCCGTATTCTATTCAAGCCTATTTTCGACTTGTCTGTATCTTAACAACGCCCTGTTTCTTGATTCTCCAAGTGGTTTTAAGTATTTCTCGTCTTTAAATGGTAGTTGAACTGTATATCTTCCACCGGTATTTCTGCTATGGGTTGATTGAAAGTGTTCTTCGCATCTGATTTCATCTATTGCAGGTGCTCTCTCGCCTTCTTCATTATCCATCTCAAAAAATCTTTCCACTGTCTTATGGAAATCTGTCATGGATATGTGAGAGGATATTGTTTTTGATTTTGATTCAGCATTGGGTCTGGTTTTTCCTGACAAAATCCAGCCAAGCTTCGTTTTTTGTGCGAGTAACGGATTTTCTTTTCTAAGGCCTTCTTCAATTATCTCTTCGAAGGCATCCGCACCAAGAATCATATCAATTCTGCCAGGTTTTGCAAAACTGGGATCTGCGAGATTTAAGGTACTGAGTCGAATGGAATCACTTATGCGCACCCGCTGATCTGGTATCAACGTAGTGAGTTTGGGCATTATCAGTGCCTCCATTAGCAGCGTAAAATTCGATGAAAATCTTGGCGAAATCGTAAGAATGACCTTGCTTCGAACTGTTGAGGAAGTAGTTCCACCGATACCAGATATGCTGGCCAAAATACTTTGGGTTGGAAGTCCAAGCTGCTTAACAGTTTTTGACGTCACAAAGGATGACTGTGAACCAGGATCAATCAAGGCTCGTAGTAGGAGTTTCTGTCCAGATTTCGTTGATACGTTAACTTGAGCAGTCGCAAGGAGAACATTCGTATCATTATGCGCCACAGCTGACTTTTCAGTTTGGTCACTAGTGGCAACGTTGGCATTTACTGTCTTCGAGCTGGTGTAATGCAGTAATGTATGGTGAGGTTTATTGCACTCGAAGCAATTGCGTTTACTTTTGCATTTTGTATCTTTTGCATGAATCAAGCAATTTTTACATAAATTGTTTGCGGAAACGAATTTCTGGCGTTCATCGACGGTCATGTTCTTGAATTTCTCACAACGATATACCGAATGCTGTTCTTTGCAATATGTGCACGAAATCTTTTTTTTCTTTCAATGATGTGAATGATTTTTTACTTGTCTGAGCCTCGTGCGCATGTGGCTTAATTGTTGTCAAGACTTGATGTCTTTTTAATAAGAAGTTGTACAACTGTTGTATGTCTGGCATTTCTCTACTGTTTCCTAAACTCTCTTCGAACATACGTATGCTTTCACTATCGAGTTTCCGCATAGCCATGTGAATTATAACTGGATCCCAATATTCGGTGTTGTAACCCATATTTTTTAGGGCAGCAAGACAGTTGCGCAGCACATTATACAGGCTAATGATTCCTGCCGCACTTCTATGTTCGACTTTCTTCATGTCCAACATTGTGTCTAAGTACGACATTGTCATCTTTTTATTATTTGCGAATCGTTCTTGTAGTATTATTACGGCCGTATCGTAATTTAGTGCATCCAGCTGAAGATGAGAGACAACTGAACTTAACAGATACTGCATCTTCTGGATCGATCCTAGATAGGGGTTGTTATGTATGACCGTCCTGAATAGGTCAATGAAAACCCTCCATTCCCTGTAGTCGCCGTTGAACGTTGGAATGGATATGGGCGGTAGTTTTGGCACGCTGTGGTCTGGTGCATTGAAGTTCGGAATTGCTCCTGTTAAAAGATTAGATGTGTGCCATGGCTCGGTTGATGGCATCGTGTTTGTGGTTGAACCTTGCTTCACGGTAGGAATTACCGTTCCTGGCCATACTAGCGACTTCGTTCCGTGGGTACTAGTCGTAGGTACTGGCCAAGCGAAGGTATTGGCTATAGAAGTAGCTGGTATTGATGTAGTCACCGCAGTAGTGTGACGAACGATAGGATCATCAATCGTGTGTTGTAATAGAAGACGTAATCCTTCGTCATACGTTGCTTTCGTCGCCTCGTATAGGACTCTAGTAGCCTCATACAATTTTTCTTTAAAATACGGGTGATCGCCTCTCAAACTGGCTAGAAGATTGCCATGATTTGTTTGGAAACTTTTCCAGAGCTCTTCAATACTTGTAAGTTTCTTATTGAAGTACTCTCTGTCTTTTCGGGAACTGCTGTCTTTCTTGAAGTTCCTCTCCAAATTCTGCAAGGATTCAGCAACCTTTTGCTGATCCACAAGAAGGACGTCCGTGTTCATAATGATCGGTAGTGTAGCTCGACGACGCGGCGATTCTGAGTGCAAAAATCAAATGCTGATGGTATTGAATTGCTCGACGATTGTTTTTTCCAGTCAATAACGATACTGGAACTTAAGCTCGACGGACCAATGTTTCGGCGGCAGGGAACTTTTAAAGACAGCCACACCAGCTGTTTTAATTGTATTTTGCAGCCGATAAAGTATCTTCAGTCGAGAACGGGGATTCGGAACTCGAGTGAAGCGGGTTATGTAAATAGAGGGATTTGCAGACACCGGCCACACCAGCCGTTGCTACAAAGTAGAAGGTTTTTAGGATACTTGGGAGTGACAAAAGAAAACACTTTTCGTTTGCCGGTTTTAGGTGGAGTAAATCATTTAATTCCCTTAACATCTATTTATAATGATTAGAATGTTTAACATAGTAAAATATTATAAGTCTACTGATTTAATGGTAAAATGCTTAACATAGAAAAAAATGTCATAAGTTTAATGATTTAATGGTAAAATGCTTAACATAGAAAAAAATATCATAAGTTTAATGATCGCACAATGCATACGGAAAATTTACCAAGAAAAAGTGCATACGTATAAAAAAATGCATTGTGCGATCATTTTACATTGAAAAGTGGGTCAATTGGGTGAATGATAGCACACGAAAGTTATTTACCTTTGATGGGTAATTATGTGCGATCATTCACCCAATTGTGTCATCAAAGACAAGTCGAATTATTATGCTTCTTGTTCTGCTACTGAACATCTTGGGCCTCGGGCAGCAAGAACCGCATTGAACCTTTCCTGAAGTGTTAATTCAGCATCTGGCTGGACATCATTGGATTCTTGGTCCAGGTATTTCTACATCTTCTACATTGCAGTATTATCAGAACGATGATAACGGTGATGAGAATTGTAGTTGCAGTTGGTGCGGCATGCTTCTTGATAGTTGCAAGTATAGTTGCAGGCTCCGTTGTGGGATATGATGCTCCGTTGAATAACTGTTCCGAAACCTTAGAAATAGTTTCATGACTTCTCTCAGTTGCTGAACTAAGCTCCAAAACGTGAGGAGGTATTTCACGTGAAAAGCTGCTGATAACCCTTCGACGTTCTTCCACGGATGACTGAAGTGTAATCTCGTCGGTCTGGATGATGCAGTTGTCTTTGAGCTGTATTATACCGATGTTTTGCAGGAGGATTTCTTCTCTGGAGTCCTTGCATACCACGGATGCTACCGCAGGGTTGTCTGTTACGAAGAGCCAGGTGTTAGTCATCATTAACTCCTTCCACAGAGTTTGTGTTGCTTCAATTTCGCCCGTTGGGCATGGTTTCCTTTTGTGCCTATTGTATAGTTCGTCTAAAGCACAGTTCGGGTTGGTGTTCATGTTCTTGACCATATCCGGAATACATAAATGTAAGTCTTCTTCAATCATGCACGCCTTGAGTTGTTCTTCATCCAGATTGAAGTACAATTGATGATTAAAGTTGACTGCTATTGTTGATGATTTGATGATAGGTACCAAGTATTTATGTTCTTCCTTTTTGTGAGGTATCGCTGTTACATGGATCAAATCATACTTGATTGACTCGACAATGTAAAAATATCCGTAAGCATTTATTTCATCTTCATGTTTCTTCATCGATGTTCGCTTTTGTGGGGTGCGTATTATTCTGAAGTGACTGCCTAAGTTCATAGAGACATTCTGCAACGTGGTATTTATGCGGTCTACGGTGAGGAAGTCGAGAATATTTCCATGGCCGAGAAGCATTGCTGTTAATTTTGAATATTTGGCTTCGATTTCGTCGTAGTAATCAACCGCTGTGAGATAGGTCGAAATCACTTGTATGCTGATTCTGTTGTGGTCAACTTTTACGTACCATTTATTCATTTCGTTTATTGAGCTTATTACTTGATTGACTTTATTTCCGAATTGTACAAGTTTATTTTCCGTTCGAAGATTAGACTGCGTTATTCGGTTGTTAAGTAATATTGCTTGTTGAGTGGTTGTTTGTAAAATGTTGTGCTGGTTTTGTTCTAAGGTGTCGATATTCTGGTAGACTTCATCGTTGACGCCAAAAACGGTTGTAAGTAATTTTCCCAAGAGACCCCTACGTCGTCTCGAGGTTGTCGTCGGTTTTGAGACTATCTCCTGAATTTGAGCAACAATATGATGACGTTTGTTATTCAGATGCATTAGTAAGGTCTCACAATGCGTAAGATCAGATAACTCTTTCGTTTTTCGACACATATCTTCTACTTGGTTCCAAGTGCTCGTCACATCTTTCTCATCTTGTAGGATATCCTTTATGGGATAATTCACTTCTAGACGCAAGTTACCTCTAACTATTTGAGTGGGTCCCAATTCTTCGATGTAGAATCCTCCATTTGGCGCAAAAATATTGTAAGTAGAGTTACTACCTAGCTGAATCCTTGGGTCGGCAAGTCCTAATGTTAGAAGTGATAGTAGCAGTATGGCCATGTTAAATATCTTGGTGGCCCATGTGCACGGCGCGATCCTCGTTCTTTTTTGCTGTGTTCTTGGTTGTTCGACTGGCACTTCTTCCTGTTTTCGTTTTTGCGGAAGATGTTTTGGAACTGATCGCTTTAATATTTGTGTGTGAAGTGATACTACCGGCGCCGCAGTGGGCTCTTCAGAGACTTCGACTGGAAGTTGACATAGATTTACAACTCCGACCTGTTTGAGTTTATTGCCGTGATATCTGACTGTTGCAGTTCGTACCTTACCATCTGACCCGGGCTGCACCTCGTGAATTCGTGCTAGTGGCCACTGTGTTGGAGGCGTATTATTCTCTTTTATGAGGACTAGTTCTCCTACTCTAGGATTTTCGGCGTTCTTAGTCCATTTCGTTCGTCTCTGAAGGTTATGAAGATATTCAGTCGACCATCTTTTCCAGAATATCTGGTGCACTGCTGTAAGGATCTGCCAACGTTCGTGTAGAGTCCTGCTTGATTTGTCTGGTTCAGGAAGTGCTAAAAGTGGGCGACCAATTAAAAGATGTCCTGGCGTCAAAGCTTCTAAGTCGTTGGGATCACTAGATATCGGTGTTATTGGCCTAGAGTTGAGACAGGCTTCGATTTGAGATAAAACTGTTGTAAACTCTTCAAAAGTTGGAACTATTTTTGACTCATCGAAGACACGTTTGATATGTCCTTTAGCAGATTTCACGCCAGCTTCCCACAATCCTTCGAAATGCGGTGTGGCGACTGGTATGAACTTCCATGTAACACCGTCCTTAGCTGTGATGCGCGCTACGTCGTTCGTTGATCGTTCAATGGCTTCTTGAATGTCCTTGTCCATTTGATTGTTTGCACCAACAAAGTTCGTTCCATTGTCGCTGAATATTTCCTGACAAAGTCCTCGTCGGCTGATGAAACGCTTTAAAGCTGCGAGGAATGCTTCTGTTGACATGTCACTCACCAGTTCTAGATGAATTGCTTTCGTTACCATGCATACGAACAAGGCAATGTATCCTTTCAATGTGGTCGTTCCACGTCCTTTAGACATTCTTGTTTTAAGCGGACCAGCATAGTCGACTCCGCAATGTGAGAATGCGTTTGATGGAGTTATACGCACGACTGGTAGATTACCCATCATCTGCTGGTTATTCTTATTGGCGTACTTGCAGCAGGTTATGCATCGATGGATTTCGTACCGAATAACCTTTTGATCATTTACTATCCAGTATCTCATCCTCAAGTAGTTACGAACGAGTTGCAAACCTCCATGCATGGTTCTTATATGGGCTTCTTTTACAATCAGGTACGTTATATGATGTCGTTGTGGCAATAAAATAGGATGTTTGGCTTCTTGCGAAATGTCTGCGTTTCGTAGTCTGCCGCCGACTCGAAGGATGCCGGAGGCGTCGATGAAAGGAGCTAGACACCTTAGCCTAGTGTTTGATTGCTTGTTCGCTCTTAAGTCGGCTATATCTTGAGAGAACTCTGTCTTTTGTATCAGCGATATGATTCTTAAACGAGCTTCTTCAAGTTCCTTGGGCTGTATTCTTCCAACTTTTCTTTCTTGACGTTGCTTCCTGACGTTGTGAATGAATCGAAGACACAAACCCACTATTTTGATGAGTTTCGTTAGATCAGAGTAACGTTCCAAAAGCTCAATTTCTTCCTTTGTTGTACTGACTAATGTAACTGCGGCAGGTATTTCTATCTGTCCTACGTGTTGTAGCCATTGCGGTCCATTCCACCATAACGTATGATTTTGTAATTCCTTAGGACTGATTCCTCTTGAAGCACAATCGGATGGATTATCTTTTGACTTTACGTGATTCCATTTCCATTTTCCGGCATCGAAGTTCTGAATCTTTGATACTCGATTGCCAACGTAGGTATCTAGAGAAGCTGGGTCTCTTTTGATCCATCCTAACGTTATCATTGAGTCACTCCAGGCGAAGATCTGTGTGTCCTGTATGGACATGGAATTCGCTGTTTGGTGAAGCAAATTTCCCAGCAGTACGGCTGCGTTCAGTTCAAGCTTAGGTAATGATATCTTGGCCTTTATGGGAGCCACCTTAGTTTTTGCACAAAGAAGTGTGATCCTAATCGATCCATCAGAGCTAATAGATTTGCTATAAACCACTGCTGCATATGCTGCTTCTGAAGCGTCGCAGAAGCCATGTAGTTCAACCTTACAGCTGCTAGTATAATGAATCCATCGTGGAATTCTGATGTCTTCTAAGCTTCGTAGTTCGCCTTCAAAGTTAATCCAGCGATCCAATATTTTCTCGGAGGGAACTTGGTCCCAGTCTATTGCTGACTTCCAGATATCCTGCATCAATATTTTAGCTCGAATTGTTACAGGACCAAGCCATTGTAGAGGATCATAACTTGTTGCGATATTGGATAGCAACAGTCGCTTCGTTAGTTTTTTTGATTTGTCAAAGTCTGCTATCTTAAATTGGAACTCATCTCGGGCTGGATTCCAAATTATACCCAATGTTTTTAACGAAGCATCCTCGGTAATATGTAGCAAACCCTTTTCTTTCGCTTCTTCAGGTATGTTGGCTAGTAATTCTGCGTTGTTGCTCGTCCATTTTCTGAGATTGAACCCGCCTTTTCTGAGCAGATTAGTTATTTCCGATTGTAAGATCATGGCTTGTTCTTTCGTGGCAGCACCGCTCAGCATATCGTCGACGTAGAAATCATTTTTTAGTGTAGTCGAGGCAAGCGGATATTTTTTTACCTCATCATCTGCTAGTTGCACCAAGCATCTCACGGCTAGATATGTAGCACTAGCCGTTCCATACGTGACAGTGTTGAGTCGATATTCTTCCACCGGTAGGGTTTTATCTTTTCGCCACAGGATACGATGAAAATCTCGGTCTTCCACTGCAAGACTTATTTGGCGAAACATTTTTTCGATGTCGGCAGTATAAACGTACAAATGCTTCCTCCATCTTAGCAAAATTTGTGATAGATCCTGTTGCAACTTGGTTCCGGTGTAGAGTAAATCGTTCAAACTGCTTCCGTCTGATGTTTTGGCTGAAGCATCGAAGACCACTCGAAGCTTTGTAGTAGTGCTGTCTTCTTTCAGAACCGGATGGTGAGGTAGGTAAAAAACGTTTCGAGTATCGCCAACATAAGGTGGAACTTTGTCCATATGCCCAAGCTCAAGATACTCCTCTAGGAATTCATTGTAGGTTCTTCTCAAATCCGTATTCTATTCAAGCCTATTTTCGACTTGTCTGTATCTTAACAACGCCCTGTTTCTTGATTCTCCAAGTGGTTTTAAGTATTTCTCGTCTTTAAATGGTAGTTGAACTGTATATCTTCCACCGGTATTTCTGCTATGGGTTGATTGAAAGTGTTCTTCGCATCTGATTTCATCTATTGCAGGTGCTCTCTCGCCTGTCTTATGGAAATCTGTCATGGATATGTGAGAGGATATTGTTTTTGATTTTGATTCAGCATTGGGTCTGGTTTTTCCTGACAAAATCCAGCCAAGCTTCGTTTTTTGTGCGAGTAACGGATTTTCTTTTCTAAGGCCTTCTTCAATTATCTCTTCGAAGGCATCCGCACCAAGAATCATATCAATTCTGCCAGGTTTTGCAAAACTGGGATCTGCGAGATTTAAGGTACTGAGTCGACTGGAATCACTTATGCGCACCCGCTGATCTGGTATCAACGTAGTGAGTTTGGGCATTATCAGTGCCTCCATTAGCAGCGTAAAATTCGATGAAAATCTTGGCGAAATCGTAAGAATGACCTTGCTTCGAACTGTTGAGGAAGTAGTTCCACCGATACCAGATATGCTGGCCAAAATACTTTGGGTTGGAAGTCCAAGCTGCTTAACAGTTTTTGACGTCACAAAGGATGACTGTGAACCAGGATCAATCAAGGCTCGTAGTAGGAGTTTCTGTCCAGATTTCGTTGATACGTTAACTTGAGCAGTCGCAAGGAGAACATTCGTATCATTATGCGCCACAGCTGACTTTTCAGTTTGGTCACTAGTGGCAACGTTGGCATTTACTGTCTTCGAGCTGGTGTAATGCAGTAATGTATGGTGAGGTTTATTGCACTCGAAGCAATTGCGTTTACTTTTGCATTTTGTATCTTTTGCATGAATCAAGCAATTTTTACATAAATTGTTTGCGGAAACGAATTTCTGGCGTTCATCGACGGTCATGTTCTTGAATTTCTCACAACGATATACCGAATGCTGTTCTTTGCAATATGTGCACGAAATCTTTTTTTTCTTTCAATGATGTGAATGATTTTTTACTTGTCTGAGCCTCGTGCGCATGTGGCTTAATTGTTGTCAAGACTTGATGTCTTTTTAATAAGAAGTTGTACAACTGTTGTATGTCTGGCATTTCTCTACTGTTTCCTAAACTCTCTTCGAACATACGTATGCTTTCACTATCGAGTTTCCGCATAGCCATGTGAATTATAACTGGATCCCAATATTCGGTGTTGTAACCCATATTTTTTAGGGCAGCAAGACAGTTGCGCAGCACATTATACAGGCTAATGATTCCTGCCGCACTTCTATGTTCGACTTTCTTCATGTCCAACATTGTGTCTAAGTACGACATTGTCATCTTTTTATTATTTGCGAATCGTTCTTGTAGTATTATTACGGCCGTATCGTAATTTAGTGCATCCAGCTGAAGATGAGAGACAGCATTCTTTGCTTCTCCTTGCAAATAACTTAACAGATACTGCATCTTCTGGATCGATCCTACATAGGGGTTGTTATGTATGACCGTCCTGAATAGGTCAATGAAAACCCTCCATTCCCTGTAGTCGCCGTTGAACGTTGGAATGGATATGGGCGGTAGTTTTGGCACGCTGTGGTCTGGTGCATTGAAGTTCGGAATTGCTCCTGTTAAAAGATTAGATGTGTGCCATGGCTCGGTTGATGGCATCGTGTTTGTGGTTGAACCTTGCTTCACGGTAGGAATTACCGTTCCTGGCCATACTAGCGACTTCGTTCCGTGGGTACTAGTCGTAGGTACTGGCCAAGCGAAGGTATTGGCTATAGAAGTAGCTGGTATTGATGTAGTCACCGCAGTAGTGTGACGAACGATAGGATCATCAATCGTGTGTTGTAATAGAAGACGTAATCCTTCGTCATACGTTGCTTTCGTCGCCTCGTATAGGACTCTAGTAGCCTCATACAATTTTTCTTTAAAATACGGGTGATCGCCACTCAAACTGGCTAGAAGATTGCCATGATTTGTTTGGAAACTTTTCCAGAGCTCTTCAATACTTGTAAGTTTCTTATTGAAGTACTCTCTGTCTTTTCGGGAACTGCTGTCTTTCTTGAAGTTCCTCTCCAAATTCTGCAAGGATTCAGCAACCTTTTGCTGATCCACAAGAAGGACGTCCGTGTTCATAATGATCGGTAGTGTAGCTCGACGACGCGGCGATTCTGAGTGCAAAAATCAAATGCTGATGGTATTGAATTGCTCGACGATTGTTTTTTCCAGTCAATAACGATACTGGAACTTAAGCTCGACGGACCAATGTTTCGGCGGCAGGGAACTTTTAAAGACAGCCACACCAGCTGTTTTAATTGTATTTTGCAGCCGATAAAGTATCTTCAGTCGAGAACGGGGATTCGGAACTCGAGTGAAGCGGGTTATGTAAATAGAGGGATTTGCAGACACCGGCCACACCAGCCGTTGCTACAAAGTAGAAGGTTTTTAGGATACTTGGGAGTGACAAAAGAAAACACTTTTCGTTTGCCGGTTTTAGGTGGAGTAAATCATTTAATTCCCTTAACATCTATTTATAATGATTAAAATGCTTAACATAGTAAAATATTATAAGTCTACTGATTTAATGGTAAAATGCTTAACATAGAAAAAAATGTAATAAGTTTAATGATTTAATGGTAAAATGCTTAACATAGAAAAAAATATCATAAGTTTAATGATCGCACAATGCATACGGAAAATTTACCAAGAAAAAGTGCATACGTATAAAAAATGCATTGTGCGATCATTTTACATTGAAAAGTGGGTCAATTGGGTGAATGATAGCACACGAAAGTTATTTACCTTTGATGGGTAATTATGTGCGATCATTCACCCAATTGTGTCACCAAAGACAAGTCGAATTATTATGCTTCTTGTTCTGCTACTGAACATCTTGGGCCTCGGGCAGCAAGAACCGCATTGAACCTTTCCTGAAGTGTTAATTCAGCATCTGGCTGGACATCATTGGATTCTTGGTTTTTGGTTGGGGTCCAGGTATTTCTACATCTTCTACATTGCAGTATTATCAGAACGATGATAACGGTGATGAGAATTGTAGTTGCAGTTGGTGCGGCATGCTTCTTGATAGTTGCAAGTATAGTTGCAGGCTCCGTTGTGGGATATGATGCTCCGTTGAATAACTGTTCCGAAACCTTAGAAATAGTTTCATGACTTCTCTCAGTTGCTGAACTAAGCTCCAAAACGTGAGGAGGTATTTCACGTGAAAGCTGCTGATAACCCTTCGACGTTCTTCCACGGATGACTGAAGTGTAATCTCGTCGGTCTGGATGATGCAGTTGTCTTTGAGCTGTATTATACCGATGTTTTGCAGGAGGATTTCTTCTCTGGAGTCCTTGCGTACCACGGATGCTACCGCAGGGTTGTCTGTTACGAAGAGCCAGGTGTTAGTCATCATTAACTCCTTCCACAGAGTTTGTGTTGCTTCAATTTCGCCCGTTGGGCATGGTTTCCTTTTGTGCCTATTGTATAGTTCGTCTAAAGCACAGTTCGGGTTGGTGTTCATGTTCTTGACCAAGTTACCTCTAACTATTTGAGTGGGTCCCAATTCTTCGATGTAGAATCCTCCATTTGGCGCAAAAATATTGTAAGTAGAGTTACTACCTAGCTGAATCCTTGGGTCGGCAAGTCCTAATGTTAGAAGTGATAGTAGCAGTATGGCCATGTTAAATATCTTGGTGGCCCATGTGCACGGCGCGATCCTCGTTCTTTTTTGCTGTGTTCTTGGTTGTTCGACTGGCACTTCTTCCTGTTTTCGTTTTTGCGGAAGATGTTTTGGAACTGATCGCTTTAACATTTGTGTGTGAAGTGATACTACCGGCGCCGCAGTGGGCTCTTCAGAGACTTCGACTGGAAGTTGACATAGATTTACAACTCCGACCTGTTTGAGTTTATTGCCGTGATATCTGACTGTTGCAGTTCGTACCTTACCATCTGACCCGGGCTGCACCTCGTGAATTCATGCTAGTGGCCACTGTGTTGGAGGCGTATTATTCTCTTTTATGAGGACTAGTTCTCCTACTCTAGGATTTTCGGCGTTCTTAGTCCATTTCGTTCGTCTCTGAAGGTTATGAAGATATTCAGTCGACCATCTTTTCCAGAATATCTGGTGCACTGCTGTAAGGATCTGCCAACGTTCGTGTAGAGTCCTGCTTGATTTGTCTGGTTCAGGAAGTGCTAAAAGTGGGCGACCAATTAAAAGATGTCCTGGCGTCAAAGCTTCTAAGTCGTTGGGATCACTAGATATCGGTGTTATTGGCCTAGAGTTGAGACAGGCTTCGATTTGAGATAAAACTGTTGTAAACTCTTCAAAAGTTGGAACTATTTTTGACTCATCGAAGACACGTTTGATATGTCCTTTAGCAGATTTCACGCCAGCTTCCCACAATCCTCCGAAATGCGGTGTGGCGACTGGTATGAACTTCCATGTAACACCGTCCTTAGCTGTGATGCGCGCTACGTCGTTCGTTGATCGTTCAATGGCTTCTTGAATGTCCTTGTCCATTTGATTGTTTGCACCAACAAAGTTCGTTCCATTGTCGCTGAATATTTCCTGACAAAGTCCTCGTCGGCTGATGAAACGCTTTAAAGCTGCGAGGAATGCTTCTGTTGACATGTCACTCACCAGTTCTAGATGAATTGCTTTCGTTACCATGCATACGAACAAGGCAATGTATCCTTTCAATGTGGTCGTTCCACGTCCTTTAGACATTCTTGTTTTAAGCGGACCAGCATAGTCGACTCCGCAATGTGAGAATGCGTTTGATGGAGTTATACGCACGACTGGTAGATTACCCATCATCTGCTGGTTATTCTTATTGGCGTACTTGCAGCAGGTTATGCATCGATGGATTTCGTACCGAATAACCTTTTGATCATTTACTATCCAGTATCTCATCCTCAAGTAGTTACGAACGAGTTGCAAACCTCCATGCATGGTTCTTATATGGGCTTCTTTTACAATCAGGTACGTTATATGATGTCGTTGTGGCAATAAAATAGGATGTTTGGCTTCTTGCGAAATGTCTGCGTTTCGTAGTCTGCCGCCGACTCGAAGGATGCCGGAGGCGTCGATGAAAGGAGCTAGACACCTTAGCCTAGTGTTTGATTGCTTGTTCGCTCTTAAGTCGGCTATATCTTGAGAGAACTCTGTCTTTTGTATCAGCGATATGATTCTTAAACGAGCTTCTTCAAGTTCCTTGGGCTGTATTCTTCCAACTTTTCTTTCTTGACGTTGCTTCCTGACGTTGTGAATGAATGGAAGACACAAACCCACTATTTTGATGAGTTTCGTTAAATCAGAGTAACGTTCCAAAAGCTCAATTTCTTCCTTTGTTGTACTGACTAATGTAACTGCGGCAGGTATTTCTATCTGTCCTACGTGTTGTAGCCATTGCGGTCCATTCCACCATAACGTATGATTTTGTAATTCCTTAGGACTGATTCCTCTTGAAGCACAGTCGGCTGGATTATCTTTTGACTTTACGTGATTCCATTTCCATTTTCCGGCATCGAAGTTCTGAATCTTTGATACTCGATTGCCAACGTAGGTATCTAGAGAAGCTGGGTCTCTTTTGATCCATCCTAACGTTATCATTGAGTCACTCCAGGCGAAGATCTGTGTGTCCTGTATGGACATGGAATTCGCTGTTTGGTGAAGCAAATTTCCCAGCAGTACGGCTGCGTTCAGTTCAAGCTTTGGTAATGATATCTTGGCCTTTATGGGAGCCACCTTAGTTTTTGCACAAAGAAGTGTGATCCTAATCGATCCATCAGAGCTAATAGATTTGCTATAAACCACTGCTGCATATGCTGCTTCTGAAGCGTCGCAGAAGCCATGTAGTTCAACCTTACAGCTGCTAGTATAATGAATCCATCGTGGAATTCTGATGTCTTCTAAGCTTCGTAGCTCGCCTTCAAAGTTAATCCAGCGATCCAATATTTTCTCGGGGGGAACTTGGTCCCAGTCTATTGCTGACTTCCAGATATCCTGCACCAATATTATAGCTCGAATTGTTACAGGACCAAGCCATTGTAGAGGATCATAAATTGTTGCGATATTGGATAGCAACAGTCGCTTCGTTAGTTTTTTTGATTTGTCAAAGTCTGCTATCTTAAATTGGAACTCATCTCGGGCTGGATTCCAAATTATACCCAATGTTTTTAACGAAGCATCCTCGGTAATATGTAGCAAACCCTTTTCTTTCGCTTCTTCAGGTATGTTGGCTAGTAATTCTGCGTTGTTGCTCGTCCATTTTCTGAGATTGAACCCGCCTTTTCTGAGCAGATTAGTTATTTCCGTTTGTAAGATCATGGCTTGTTCTTTCGTGGCAGCACCGCTCAGCATATCGTCGACGTAGAAATCATTTTTTAGTGTAGTCGAGGCAAGCGGATATTTTTTTACCTCATCATCTGCTAGTTGCACCAAGCATCTCACGGCTAGATATGTAGCACTAGCCGTTCCATACGTGACAGTGTTGAGTCGATATTCTTCCACCGGTAGGGTTTTATCTTTTCGCCACAGGATACGATGAAAATCTCGGTCTTCCACTGCAAGACTTATTTGGCGAAACATTTTTTCGATGTCGGCAGTATAAACGTACAAATGCTTCCTCCATCTCAGCAAAATTTGTGATAGATCCTGTTGCAACTTGGTTCCGGTGTAGAGTAAATCGTTCAAACTGCTTCCGTCTGATGTTTTGGCTGAAGCATCGAAGACCACTCGAAGCTTTGTAGTAGTGCTGTCTTCTTTCAGAACCGGATGGTGAGGTAGGTAAAAAACGTTTCGAGTATCGCCAACATAAGGTGGAACTTTGTCCATATGCCCAAGCTCAAGATACTCCTCTAGGAATTCATTGTAGGTTCTTCTCAAATCCGTATTCTATTCAAGCCTATTTTCGACTTGTCTGTATCTTAACAACGCCCTGTTTCTTGATTCTCCAAGTGGTTTTAAGTATTTCTCGTCTTTAAATGGTAGTTGAACTGTATATCTTCCACCGGTATTTCTGCTATGGGTTGATTGAAAGTGTTCTTCGCATCTGATTTCATCTATTGCAGGTGCTCTCTCGCCTTCTTCATTATCCATCTCAAAAAATCTTTCCACTGTCTTATGGAAATCTGTCATGGATATGTGAGAGGATATTGTTTTTGATTTTGATTCAGCATTGGGTCTGGTTTTTCCTGACAAAATCCAGCCAAGCTTCGTTTTTTGTGCGAGTAACGGATTTTCTTTTCTAAGGCCTTCTTCAATTATCTCTTCGAAGGCATCCGCACCAAGAATCATATCAATTCTGCCAGGTTTTGCAAAACTGGGATCTGCGAGATTTAAGGTACTGAGTCGAATGGAATCACTTATGCGCACCCGCTGATCTGGTATCAACGTAGTGAGTTTGGGCATTATCAGTGCCTCCATTAGCAGCGTAAAATTCGATGAAAATCTTGGCGAAATCGTAAGAATGACCTTGCTTCGAACTGTTGAGGAAGTAGTTCCACCGATACCAGATATGCTGGCCAAAATACTTTGGGTTGGAAGTCCAAGCTGCTTAACAGTTTTTGACGTCACAAAGGATGACTGTGAACCAGGATCAATCAAGGCTCGTAGTAGGAGTTTCTGTCCAGATTTCGTTGATACGTTAACTTGAGCAGTCGCAAGGAGAACATTCGTATCATTATGCGCCACAGCTGACTTTTCAGTTTGGTCACTAGTGGCAACGTTGGCATTTACTGTCTTCGAGCTGGTGTAATGCAGTAATGTATGGTGAGGTTTATTGCACTCGAAGCAATTGCGTTTACTTTTGCATTTTGTATCTTTTGCATGAATCAAGCAATTTTTACATAAATTGTTTGCGGAAATGAATTTCTGGCGTTCATCGACGGTCATGTTCTTGAATTTCTCACAACGATATACCGAATGCTGTTCTTTGCAATATGTGCACGAAATCTTTGTCAATGATGTGAATGATTTTTTACTTGTCTGAGCCTCGTGCGCATGTAGCTTAATTGTTGTCAAGACTTGATGTCTTTTTAATAAGAAGTTGTACAACTGTTGTATGTCTGGCATTTCTCTACTGTTTCCTAAACTCTCTTCGAACATACGTATGCTTTCACTATCGAGTTTCCGCATAGCCATGTGAATTATAACTGGATCCCAATATTCGGTGTTGTAACCCATATTCTTTAGGGCAGCAAGACAGTTGCGCAGCACATTATACAGGCTAATGATTCCTGCCGCACTTCTATGTTCGACTTTCTTCATGTCCAACATTGTGTCTAAGTACGACATTGTCATCTTTTTATTATTTGCGAATCGTTCTTGTAGTATTATTACGGCCGTATCGTAATTTAGTGCATCCAGCTGAAGATGAGAGACAGCATTCTTTGCTTCTCCTTGCAAATAACTTAACAGATACTGCATCTTCTGGATCGATCCTACATAGGGGTTGTTATGTATGACCGTCCTGAATAGGTCAATGAAAACCCTCCATTCCCTGTAGTCGCCGTTGAACGTTGGAATGGATATGGGCGGTAGTTTTGGCACGCTGTGGTCTGGTGCATTGAAGTTCGGAATTGCTCCTGTTAAAAGATTAGATGTGTGCCATGGCTCGGTTGATGGCATCGTGTTTGTGGTTGAACCTTGCTTCACGGTAGGAATTACCGTTCCTGGCCATACTAGCGACTTCGTTCCGTGGGTACTAGTCGTAGGTACTGGCCAAGCGAAGGTATTGGCTATAGAAGTAGCTGGTATTGATGTAGTCACCGCAGTAGTGTGACGAACGATAGGATCATCAATCGTGTGTTGTAATAGAAGACGTAATCCTTCGTCATACGTTGCTTTCGTCGCCTCGTATAGGACTCTAGTAGCCTCATACAATTTTTCTTTAAAATACGGGTGATCGCCACTCAAACTGGCTAGAAGATTGCCATGATTTGTTTGGAAACTTTTCCAGAGCTCTTCAATACTTGTAAGTTTCTTATTGAAGTACTCTCTGTCTTTTCGGGAACTGCTGTCTTTCTTGAAGTTCCTCTCCAAATTCTGCAAGGATTCAGCAACCTTTTGCTGATCCACAAGAAGGACGTCAGTGTTCATAATGATCGGTAGTGTAGCTCGACGACGCGGCGATTCTGAGTGCAAAAATCAAATGCTGATGGTATTGAATTGCTCGACGATTGTTTTTTCCAGTCAATAACGATACTGGAACTTAAGCTCGACGGACCAATGTTTCGGCGGCAGGGAACTTTTAAAGACAGCCACACCAGCTGTTTTAATTGTATTTTGCAGCCGATAAAGTATCTTCAGTCGAGAACGGGGATTCGGAACTCGAGTGAAGCGGGTTATGTAAATAGAGGGATTTGCAGACACCGGCCACACCAGCCGTTGCTACAAAGTAGAAGGTTTTTAGGATACTTGGGAGTGACAAAAGAAAACACTTTTCGTTTGCCGGTTTTAGGTGGAGTAAATCATTTAATTCCCTTAACATCTATTTATAATGATTAAAATGCTTAACATAGTAAAATATTATAAGTCTACTGATTTAATGGTAAAATGCTTAACATAGAAAAAAATGTCATAAGTTTAATGATTTAATGGTAAAATGCTTAACATAGAAAAAAATATCATAAGTTTAATGATCGCACAATGAATACAGAAAATTTACCAAGAAAAAGTGCATACGTAAAAAAAATGCATTGTGCGATCATTTTACATTGAAAAGTGGGTCAATTGGGTGAATGATAGCACACGAAAGTTATTTACCTTTGATGGGTAATTATGTGCGATCATTCACCCAATTGTGTCATCAAAGACAAGTCGAATTATTATGCTTCTTGTTCTGCTACTGAACACTCGGCAAAGAATCTAAGGGCAACAGCAATTTTCAGCACAGGTGGAATGGAAAAAGATCGTGTAGTTGGCTTGAATTCGGTCTGCAGTTCCTTTAAGATGTACTTAACCCTAGAACCGTGCCCATTAAGAAATGGACTTATCGTGTCCTGGGGCATTCAATGCCCCAGTATACATTTCATACAAAATGTTGAAAATACGCTTATTTCTTTGGTAATTAGCGTTCTTGATTTTCTCAAGCTGCTATGAGTTTGGAAAAAGAAGAGAAAATAAAAAATTGTCTCTATTTTCGAAAAATTAATTAAGTGTATATAAAAAAATAAAATAATAATGTTCACAAAGTAATGAAAAGAAAAAACTAAATCGAAATTCAAAATTATAAATTGTTCACTAGTCTCAAAAAAGCATCCATTTCCACTCAAAACAAAACAAAATTATCACAGAACAAAATTATCACAAAATACTCACTTAATAATCACTTGAAATTTCATCGACAACTAAGGCCCGTTCCTACGATCGTCAGTAACGTTCTAACTGAAACTTTAACTGAAAGATGCTCATACGAAACTTACAGTCAAAGTTCTGGTTAAATTTTAACTGAAGGTCGTAATAACGGCCCTAAATGTATTCAACTGATTTTTATTCTAAGGATCTATATACGCATTAGGGTGGCCCTTAATAAAAAAAAATTTTCTCTCACCCCTTCAATTGACTCGAAATACTAAAACATGATATATAAAAGTGAAATCCGCTCTAACTTTTAATATTAACCCGTGCCCCCAAGGCCCTCTCTAGGAGTTAAGAGGTACAACCAGTTTAACCGCACAACCAGTTTAAAAAATGGAAAAAATCAATTTTTTTTAACATATTTCTGTAGTGCATACCTTCAAGAATAACACACCAAAATTTCAAGTGTGTATCTTAAATGGTTTTTGAGCTATAGCCTCCTGAAGAGTAGCCGATCACGAGAAAAACGCGTTTAAAGATAAAATTATTAATTTCATTTTGATGATCCTAATACGAAATTACGAAATTGACGAAATCGCCTTGTCTTGTTTACATATTTATTTTTATGTTACTAGTTTTTCATGGTCATGCTACCATTGAAGCTATTAAATGTTAAGAGTTTGTTGTTCTTTCCAGTGTCAGTGGAGTGAAGCTCCAATACGAAATCCCCGACTGTTGATTGACCGTAGAACTTGACGAATTTTTGGAAAGAACTTTCACTGGAGAGGCCAGTTTATCATAAGATTTTGTGTTGGACTAGGTCCGAAGGAGCTGTTTCGTCATCGGAATGCAGAAGACTCTTCAGAGGGTGTATTCTAGCCAACTTCCGAAACACCCTGACAGCTGGTGGAATTGCTGAGGCAAATTCTATATAACCACATCGTAATCCAAGTTCATTTCCACGAATAATGTAATCGGGAACTCGCCGGACATCTACCTTATACTAAAGGCGGGACGTATATGGCTATGAAATGGTTGTAACCTTGGATAACCATATGGCTATGAATCTTGAAAATCTGTTGTTAAGTCCGGGGCCCAGTGGGTCCAACGCAAAACTTATTTTTACCAATACTTTTATGTTACTAGTTTTTCATGGTCATGCTACCATTGAAGCTATTAAATGTTAAGAGTTTGTTGTTCTTTCCAGTGTCAGTGGAGTGAAGCTCCAATACGAAATCCCCGACTGTTGATTGACCGTAGAACTTGACGAATTTTTGGAAAGAACTTTCACTGGAGAGGCCAGTTTATCATAAGATTTTGTGTTGGACTAGGTCCGAAGGAGCTGTTTCGTCATCGGAATGCAGAAGACTCTTCAGAGGGTGTATTCTAGCCAACTTCCGAAACACCCTGACAGCTGGTGGAATTGCTGAGGCAAATTCTATATAACCACATCGTAATCCAAGTTCATTTCCACGAATAATGTAATCGGGAACTCGCCGGACATCTACCTTATACTAAAGGCGGGACGTATATGGCTATGAAATGGTTGTAACCTTGGATAACCATATGGCTATGAATCTTGAAAATCTGTTGTTAAGTCCGGGGCCCAGTGGGTCCAACGCAAAACTTATTTTTACCAATACTTTTATGTTACTAGTTTTTCATGGTCATGCTACCATTGAAGCTATTAAATGTTAAGAGTTTGTTGTTCTTTCCAGTGTCAGTGGAGTGAAGCTCCAATACGAAATCCCCGACTGTTGATTGAGTTGGGCTTCACTCCACTGACACTGGAAAGAACAACAAACTCTTAACATTTAATAGCTTCAATGGTAGCATGACCATGAAAAACTAGTAACATAAAAGTATTGGTAAAAATAAGTTTTGCGTTGGACCCACTGGGCCCCGGACTTAACAACAGATTTTCAAGATTCATAGCCATATGGTTATCCAAGGTTACAACCATTTCATAGCCATATACGTCCCGCCTTTAGTATAAGGTAGATGTCCGGCGAGTTCCCGATTACATTATTCGTGGAAATGAACTTGGATTACGATGTGGTTATATAGAATTTGCCTCAGCAATTCCACCAGCTGTCAGGGTGTTTCGGAAGTTGGCTAGAATACACCCTCTGAAGAGTCTTCTGCATTCCGATGACGAAACAGCTCCTTCGGACCTAGTCCAACACAAAATCTTATGATAAACTGGCCTCTCCAGTGAAAGTTCTTTCCAAAAATTCGTCAAGTTCTACGGTCAATCAACAGTCGGGGATTTCGTATTGGAGCTTCACTCCACTGACACTGGAAAGAACAACAAACTCTTAACATTTAATAGCTTCAATGGTAGCATGACCATGAAAAACTAGTAACATAAAAGTATTGGTAAAAATAAGTTTTGCGTTGGACCCACTGGGCCCCGGACTTAACAACAGATTTTCAAGATTCATAGCCATATGGTTATCCAAGGTTACAACCATTTCATAGCCATATACGTCCCGCCTTTAGTATAAGGTAGATGTCCGGCGAGTTCCCGATTACATTATTCGTGGAAATGAACTTGGATTACGATGTGGTTATATAGAATTTGCCTCAGCAATTCCACCAGCTGTCAGGGTGTTTCGGAAGTTGGCTAGAATACACCCTCTGAAGAGTCTTCTGCATTCCGATGACGAAACAGCTCCTTCGGACCTAGTCCAACACAAAATCTTATGATAAACTGGCCTCTCCAGTGAAAGTTCTTTCCAAAAATTCGTCAAGTTCTACGGTCAATCAACAGTCGGGGATTTCGTATTGGAGCTTCACTCCACTGACACTGGAAAGAACAACAAACTCTTAACATTTAATAGCTTCAATGGTAGCATGACCATGAAAAACTAGTAACATAAAAGTATTGGTAAAAATAAGTTTTGCGTTGGACCCACTGGGCCCCGGACTTAACAACAGATTTTCAAGATTCATAGCCATATGGTTATCCAAGGTTACAACCATTTCATAGCCATATACGTCCCGCCTTTAGTATAAGGTAGATGTCCGGCGAGTTCCCGATTACATTATTCGTGGAAATGAACTTGGATTACGATGTGGTTATATAGAATTTGCCTCAGCAATTCCACCAGCTGTCAGGGTGTTTCGGAAGTTGGCTAGAATACACCCTCTGAAGAGTCTTCTGCATTCCGATGACGAAACAGCTCCTTCGGACCTAGTCCAACACAAAATCTTATGATAAACTGGCCTCTCCAGTGAAAGTTCTTTCCAAAAATTCGTCAAGTTCTACGGTCAATCAACAGTCGGGGATTTCGTATTGGAGCTTCACTCCACTGACACTGGAAAGAACAACAAACTCTTAACATATTTATTTTTGTTTACAGATTTATCAAATGCATGTATTCAAATGTTTTGTTTTTAAATGTTCAATGTTCGTATGTTCCGGGGCACAGAGTGCCCCAGGACACGAAATTGGCCTTTTTTATTTTCTATTTTTTATTTTTTATTTTTTGTTTATGCATTTGTGCATGTTTCCAAAAATTGTGCATTGAGATGATGATATAAAACTAGAAAGTCTCTAATTTACCGTTTGGAATTAGCTAGGGGCACCCTGTGCCCCAGAAACGGTTCTAGGGTTAAAGGCATCTTTCGATAACCTGAAGTTATTCTGAAACCTGAAAATATCATAGAAATAATAATAAAAATATGTTGTACGAATTCTAAATCACACTTACTGGATGATTGGTATTTCAAATATATTTGATTTATCTGGAACTTGCTTCCTAATCATTTTTAAATTTTGCTCCTCTTCGTCGTTAAAAAATGAAGCAATACTATTAATCATAATTGAAACCTAAAAATATCTTAGAAATTATAATAGAAATATGTTGTACGAATTCTAAATCACACTTACTGGATGTTCGGTTTTTCAAGTTGAAATTTATTTCGAATTTCCTTCCGAATAATTTTTAATTTTGCTTCCTGCGCAACTATGTAAGTAAAAGAACGGTCTTCTCGATCGGGCATTGGAGGAGTGTAGATGCCTCCAAGTTTTTGAACCTCGGAAAGGTCCGTTTACAGATAATGAGCATTCAGTTTTTAGAAAACTAAAACTAAAACCGAAACTGAAATTCAATTAACGGAAATTTGAATATACTAGTTTCTAAGAAATTAATATCAACAACTATTTATCAAAATTTATATATTGACGCAACTTCAAAATCTGATTTTGACATTGAATTTAACAATCATTTGTACAAATTGAAATTAAAATCTGTTACGATTCGAATTTTTGTTCGATTTAATAAGGTAATGCTTTCCATACGTTTCGTTCGTATTCTGTGATGCCTCGATTGAAATTTTCAATCACTTTCGAGTTGTACGAAATAACGTTACGAGTTCTATTATAGGGGCCCTGGTAATTACAACTTCCCTGCCTCCGGTGCTCGCAAGTTGAAATTTCAGTATTCGTTGTTTGATCGATGGAAATGGCTAGCGTATTCTAGTACTGAAAATGGAGCCTTTTGTATATATTGCTTATTTTTGGGAACTAAAGTAAGCGGTTCTGGTTCGCAGCCTCTTGGTATTACATAAAAGTAATATATGCATTTAGTTTTTTAAGTAACATATTTTAAAATCCAATAGGCCAACTAGTAGTCAAAACTTTTTCTAATTAAAAAAAACTATTGAAGAATTTAACCGCCACAAGGGGTTGAAATACCACCAAAATGTAAAAGTAAATTTTAATTTAGGTATTGACCTCCTCATATAGATTTTCTGGCTACGGCCCTAATCCAACTACGGCGAATTTTAATGATTTCGTGTTAAATGCCCGCAAGAAATTAAAAAGAAAACGAATTGAAAATAAAATGAACCAAGAACTAGATAAAATGAAGTAAATTACATAAAATGAAATACAGTAAAACCTCCGAAAGCCGAAACCTGTATAAGGCGAAAACCTTCCAAAAGCGAAAATCTTCCCGGTAGAATAACTTTGCAGCTTATTAAATATTCTGTGAAAGCCGAAAACCTGCGAAACGCGGACGGAAGAGAAAAATGTGAAAATTGAAACTCAAATACGCGGAAATGCAGACTCGAAAGCCGGAATATATTCCAATAATCATACGCATATAGTATGTACATATAAATGGACAATCCAAAGATTTTTTTTCTCATATTGAGATTACATTTTTTTAAGTAGCTGAACTTGTAAAAAAGATAATTTCAATAAACATAATGTAAATAATACTATTTTTTGTTATTCTAATCATAAGTAATCATTTTGGGGGATTTCCTTAGTATATTTTATATTCGGTTCTCGGGATAAGGCGGAAAACTTGCGAAAGCCGGAAAAAAATTTAGCCCCCTAAGATAAAACTAAAATATAAAATAGTAAGATCCTAAATTTTAAAAAAATTAATTACAATTTTTTTTTTTTTAAAACGATGAATTCAACTGAAAATAAATAAATTTATAAAATAATAATAATCACATCCACCATACGCCCGCCAACCTACGGCCCAGATATCAGCAGACAAGCTTCAGTATCAATAGAAAGGGTAAGGCTTGGCCACACCAGGCTTACCCACGAATACATAATTACTAAAACTTCACAGCCACGATGTCTAATATGCGAGGAAGCATTAACAATAGAACATATAATTGTATATTGCATCAGAACAGCGGCTTTTTTTTCGAAATAAACCTCCACCAATCGAAGAACTCCTCTTCACTTCTGAACCTAGTGTTCTCCTTCAAGTTCTGAACCACTTGAATATCAGAGACCAGCTCAAACCACCGCCGCACAATAATAAAGAAATACGAATAGTAATAAAATATATAATTGTAACTCGGAAACAAAATATTTAATGTCATGTTAAGTTTTGATATACATATTTAATTAATTGTAAGTTGGATAAATTTAGGCTAAAATAATACAATATATAAATATGTTATAGTAAGATAAGAATAGATAAGGCAAATAATGTAACATATAATAGTAACTCGGAAACATAATAATTAATGTCAAGTTAAGTTTTCATATAGGTATGTGTACATATGTATGTAATTAAATTATAAGTTGAATAAATTCAGGCTGATATAAAACGATAGAAATATGTTAAGGTAAGATATAAACGAAGCGCCAATTGCTTTTTAGTGCATGGCCGAACGAAGAATGTCCTCTATTATTAATAATAAAGGAACATTAATTAAATTTGTTTACGCGTAACCATTTGATAAGGGTTACATGAGTCATGACGATACGGTACGCCAGCAAGGTTCATGTGTACATGCACAAGCAGATAGATAGAGGTCATATGCATTCGTTTTAAGGGGTAATATCTAGTCGGAAACAAAAAATGAGGCGGTTTTTTGTGAATTTTTTGTGTCCTCTTTTAAAAATCGATTAATGCGAAATATTGGAGCATCATTACACTTATCTTGAACTACAAAAAAAAAATTTATTTTAATTTTTATGAAAAAATGGCGGCTGAGCAGTGCACGGAACGAAGGTCGATTTTTTGTACGCGTCCCGCGGCTAGCAGCACAAGTCTTTAACGAGCGTATCTAGTACAATGAAAAAAAAATGTTCATGTTATGCACGAGTTTTACTGTTGAAGTACACATGGATATTCAAAAATTTTAGTTTCTGAAAATTTGAGAGCACTTTGAAAAAAATTTCGATTTTTCAACTAATAAATCGGCCTCAATTTGTTTATGAAAATCGTTATTGTTTATGAAACTCAAAAATAGTGTGTGCTTCACTAGATAATCCATCTAAGAAGGTACAAAAAAAATTTTATATCGATCGGATAAAAATTACTCGAGTTCTACTGCTAGCCGTTTTTGAAAACATGGTTTCGAGAAAAACGCGTTTAAAGTTTCACAATGTGTTTACTACATGAAATTTTAAAGATACAGGCTTGTTGATTTTTTTACCTTTACTCTGCTATCCCAGCACCATATAACTGGCCTTCTGCGTCGATTTGACTGCTGTCGTTTTTTTTTCTCACCGATTTAGCGTCGCAACGGCTGGTTTTTGCCTCATGAGAAAGTGAGCGCTCGGCCAGTTCGATGCGGCGCGAGTCGCTTCCTTTGCAAAAATCAAAACATTGACGATCAATAGTTGCACCGAGTATATCCATGACCTTCATTATACCAGATAATCCGTCATTGAAAATTATAGCCGCAATATCTACTGCAATGTGTTTTCAGTTCTATTCCAATGACTAAAATGGGGGTTTGAACCCTCAAAACACCCCCTGCGTTCGCGCCTGAAACTACATACTCACGCCTTCCTCGTTTAGAAACTAAATAGTGTACTTTTGCACCGCCGGTAACGAGTAAAAGGGGCGAAACTTACCCCGAAACTCAATTAGTCATTTTCAAGCGCTCGGCCTTGCTTCAAAAATTCGTCTTTTACGACCACTTAAAATTTGTTTTCAATAAAAAATTATGTCAGACATCACTGTTGACATGTTTTTACACCAATAAAAAAAAATGAAAAAAAAAATTTCGACTAGATATTACCCCTTAAGTGATGAGGGTACCGGTCAAAAACACTTTTCTTAACCACCCTGTATTTCCACTAATATTGAAAATAGATCCATCCTGTAGAACGATTTTTTTTCTCCTAATATATCAAAGAATAACTCCTTACAAGGTGGCACACGGAGTGCCAAACACCCTGTATATATAATGGGAAATAAGAGTATTTGTTTAGTAATTAAGTACAAGCATTATTTATAATATTGTTAATTTATGAAATAGTATTTAAGATGAAGAAAATAAAGTATAAGCTGAGTTGCATTTTAAACCACAACCGACGTGTTACTTTATTTACGAGTTGTATGGATCTTGGATTCCAGAGTAGGCTTGTGCAGTTCGTGAACGAACTAGTTGGGAAGATCGCTCCCAGAAGTGAAATAAACGAACTAGTTCGCAGTGACTTCCGGTCCTAGTTCGTTTGTTTGAAAGTAGTTGGTTTTTGTAGGTGATCCGAACTTGAAAGGAACTAGTAGGGCTGAGGACGGACCTTACATTCAATCCGAACTTGAAAGGAAGTAGTTCCTTCCGGGCTGGGGACCTTGTTTTTTTTTTAGGTCCTCACATTTAACCCCAACTTGAAACGAACTAGTTCCTTCCGGCCTGGCGACCTTTTTTTTTTTTTAGGTCCTCACATTCAATCCCAACTTGAAAGGAACTAGTTCCTTCCGGCCTGGCGACCTAGTTTTTTTTTTTTAGGTCCTTACATTCAATCCCAACTTGAAAGGAACTAGTTCCTTCCGGCCTGGCGACCTTTTTTTTTTTTAGGTCCTCACATTCAATCCCAACTTCAAACGAACTACAGTAGAATCCGGATATAACGACCCTCAAGGGACCGGCGATATTTGGTCGTACTAACCGGACGACGCATTAAACGACTTGATAATTTTAGCTTGTTTTTTATTATGAATATATAGGTATTACTATAATTCTCTTTAAATAATATACATAGTGTAGATTAATTTCTATGAAAATAAAACAAATACACATTTAAATTTGCAAAATGATAATTAAACATTTTACATATGTACATAGGTACAGTGGTGGACCTAACTAGTACATATGAAAAAAAAAATATGTATTCATTATTTCAACAATTTGTACACTTTATCTAAATAAAATATCTTCCATAAAAATATCATTACATCAAGTTAGTAGTTTTAGGAAGGGGCGCCACACTGAGCTGCAGCGCGTACTAGGCACCAAAAGAGGGCCCATAGCGATCTCTTTGGATGGAATCGTGGAACTAGCCAGATAATCACCCCCAAAACATCCCAAATCCCTAATGAACTTGACCAACTTGTCATACCCTATCAATTTAAGATCTTCCAAACTATCGAAGAAGAGACTGCCCAACCACTTCAAGCGCCTTCTTGCAACCGCCTGACACTCGCACAAAATGTGGGTAATATCCTCCTCAGCATATAGGTCAAAGCAGTACCTACACACTTCAGAGTCATTTGCTGGTGTGTTTTGGATCGTTGTCCTGTTGGAACTTCCATATCAAAGGCATGTTCCACTCCGCGTATGGAACCATGACATTTTTTAGCAAATATACAAAAAAAATGGTTGCAAGATAATAATATAACCATATTGGACTGGCCATCATGCTCTCCCGACTTAAATCCTATAGAGCATCTTTGGAATGAGTTGAAAATATCCTTGAAGAAGCGAAAAATTCAAAATTTAAACGAATTGCACCAAATGGCTCAGGAGGAATGGAATGCGATACTAATCAGCCAAATTCGGTCACTGATAGAATCCATGCCTCGCAGGTGTAAAGCGGTCATCAACTTCAAAGGATTTGCATCAGGCTATTAAAATTATTTCTTTTATAAAGCTACTTAATTGTGTTACAAAACGGGTGTGCTAATTAGCTGTCGCGAACATTTCTCATTTTTTTTTTGTTATCTCATAATATCTTTTCTTCAAATTTGTTAAATAGAATTGTTTTTATTTTTTGGCTTTTAGTTTGATGTAATGATATTTTTATTTTTTTATGTGTGCTAATTAGTTGTCCGCCACTGTATATGTATTACATATCAGAGAAACAATAATCCCTGCAAGAAATCGCAACCGAAAGTACAAACACATTCAGAAGATTCCATACAGTGACGCCAGAATTTTTCTTGTGTTAGAAATTTTCTCTAGGGGATGTAACTCTTCTTTATATACTAGTGCAACTGTCAAAGCACGCTTGAAATGATAAACGACTGCGACCTGCGCCATTTGGCTGTAAACAAAACAATGCGCGTTGTTCTAACCGGATGGTTTATCGTACAATTAGGTCGCTTAAACCGGAGTCGTACTATACGGATATGCTTTCATAGTACGCCTGTATGAAACCAAACTTCAACTTGCATTTACTTCGCTAAAAACGGTTGGTCGTTATAAACGAAGTCGTAATAAGCGGATTCTACTGTAGCTCCTTTTTTTTGGTGAACGATGAACTACAACAACGAACTAGTTCGCGAAGACTAAGGAACTAGTTCGTTCGCGGTCACTAAGGTGAACTACAATGCGCAAGCCTATTCCAGAGCCATACACGAGCATAAATATAATTATTCGAAAAACATTACATTAGAGATATACCTAAGCCACCCTGTTTTGAGTTTATTATAATTTAGCGTATCTATGGCGCATCTTCTTTCATAGGAGATATTCGGCGCGCACATTTTTCGTGACCCCGACGTGATCTGAACACGCAACCTTCTGAGCTGTAATACCTGAATCTCTGTTATGTGAACAACTACGACCTATATATGAAAAGAGTGTACCTCATTTACAATGCGAATTGCAACTCAAAGCTCAACAATCAATAGCAGATAAATGTCGGATAAAGGTCTCGAAACCCGCCAAGGATTGGATTCAAATTCAACGGAAAAACATTTGGCTATATTCCATGGACAATGAAGTAGTGTATAATGTTGTCTGTCAGGATTAAAAATTTCAAATTAAACTTGTAAATAATGGCGTATTATCATTTTTGGAAAATTGTGTACTAAAAGATGATCAATTAACAATTCAGTCCTACCATACGTTCACAATGGAAACGATACAGAATTCCCAGCCCATTGCCAAGTTTCCAACGGAGCTGAATATTACGCTATCCACCATTGGTGACCCCGACTTGATATCGAAACACACAGAGAAGATCAGCTGCATACCAGAAGCATCGTTCCGACTCATCCTAGACCTAGCAAAGGAGCAGTCCGTGTTGGCAAAGCACGTGAAAGCAGTGTACGAGTCATTGGCGGAGAAACGTAAAACATCGAAGGAGATCCAGGAGAAGCTGAGTCAATTAAAAGAATCCTGGATTGACTTCGAAACCATGGATGATAAGATCCGGCAAGACTATGCTAGTAAGCTGGATCATGTGTATTTTACTGAGGATCTGCATAAACAGATGAAGCATCTATGTGAAACGTTCCAGAATGAGCTGGAAGAGAAGCTTAAGGCGTTAACTACGAAGGACTCGGAAGAAACAAAGTCAGACGAGTCACAGAGCACTAGAATCGATGTAAAGATTAATTCCGAGTTACAGCGGCTGATTCGAAAGTGCAATATGAAGCAGAGTTCGTTGCAGGTAGCACTTGAGAGGATCATCTATGAAAACAAATCAGTAGAATACTATGAAACTATGATCGAAAGATTACGAACAGATTGGACGAGAATCCGTGAAGACAACGATTCAATTCATGCGATGACCGACGATCTATCAGGGTATGAATACCGTAATGAGGATATACGTGAGTTGGATGCAAAGGTGCACGACTGCATAATTAAGTTAAAAAAACATTTAAATACGTTTGAGCGTAATGATTTACCAATTAATCAGCAACCGAGAACGACAATGAAGCTGCCAACAATAACAATCCCAAAATTTGACGGTGATTATTTGAAATGGCCTGAATTCCATGATTTGTTTAGTCAGATGATGGACAAACAGGGAATTGAACAGGGGTGAGATTACGTAACTTGGTTCGAGTTGTTTGTTTCGACCTCTTTTGAACTCGATCCGACTTCGTTTAGGCATTACCTATTTCAAACGACTTCGAAAAATGGTGATACCTCATTATGCATATACAAGAATCCGCCAATTAATAATTTGAAATGTCAGGTGTTGATGTTTGAATAAAAATATTAGAAAAGTTTATGTTATGTTGAAAATTAAGAGACGCGAGTAATCCATTAGATTTGGTACAAAACAAGTTAGTTTAAGTTTTTGGAGGTTTTTTATTATATTTTATTTTAGATTTCGCGGTGACTCGAGAGATTTTCACTAAACTGCTAGAGGAGTTGATAATTCCCGGAGGAAGTCGATGCACCGCAATACCGCCAATGTTGAAAATTGTTTCAAATTAGAAATTTTTATTAAAAAAAAAAAAGTGCGTGGGAAATTGTAGTGTTATATTTACTTGTAACTTCAAAATTTTAGATAATAAATGCAATTTTTGTATAAGCTTTTTCCGTAGCGTTAAATAAATCCAAAATCTACCTTAAAGCCCAGTACTAACCAGAAGAATCCACTAACAATATACGCTCGAACGAAAACTTTGTATGGAAAAAATTCGTTTCGCTTCTAGTTAGTACTAGGCTTAACTTTGAAAATATGATGTTGGGAACGTTTTTAAGTCATCCGACCTTCGGCAAATGCACGGCATACAAATTAAACACTTTGTACGTATTCTCTCACGCTTCATATTTACAGTGTAACAAAAAATTTACTTCTTATTGCCTAATATTCGAACCACACACATTTCATTTCAAAATTTAGTATTTCAGACGGTTTCATTTTAAAATATCAAATTTTAAGGGTTTTTAATTTTTTTGTTGATATACTCGACTGTAGCTATCGAACAACTATAAGTATGGTTAATCTGGAAATATAATGAATAGTTAATAAAACCGCCTAAGTTTCAACTTTATGATTTCAAATTTTAAGCATAAACTTATGTTTTATATACTATTATTTACCTTTTCCCATTCATGCACTTTTTTCACAGGCAGTCGTTAAAGGCTCATATCACCCTGAAAAGCAATTTTTTTTATATATAAATTTTTATGTCTTATACTTTCAAGAATTATAAAAAAAATTTGAGTTTAGAAAACTCCACCCCACTACAAAGTTATTGCACTAAATGTGACCATACATCGGTTTAAATCGGCTTATTGGCTATTTGCCGCCCACTCTCAACAGCAGCGTTTAGCATATATTTTTTCGCAAAAGCCGAGTGTCATAGAAAATAAGGTCATTCATAGGACCATCTGTGAAAAACACGAACATAAAAGAGGAAGAAAGCGTACAGTACGAAGCTGGAATGGGAGACTAGCCGTAAGTTCACGTTGCACCTACCACAAACTTTAAACGCATTTTTCTCGAAACTATGTTTTCAGCCAGTGTCGGCTCGATAACTCAGTCAATTTTCAGTATTTTTTAACTTTTTTTTTAAATTTTGATAACTCTCTATGGGGTGACGAGACCTTTTTTTAATTTTTTAATTAGACAATTTTTTATAAACTATTAAGCCCAACTTTTTTTTAAAATAAACTGATTTCTAATGTTTGAAATACTGTAATTTCTTTACATATAAAAAAAAAAAAAATCCCTCCGTCACCATTTAACTACTACAATTTTTTACAAGATTCATTTTCATTTTGGCAAATTGAATTATTTTTGGTGAAGTTATGATGCCGAAAAGGAGGCGCCATAGTTTTCGTCAGTAGTCTATTTATACCCGTAAAAAACCATGTTAATTTTAATAAAGAAAAAAAAATATTTTTTATTATAGTTGAATAGTTAGTAAGATATGTGAACTCAACAATTTTTTTTTTTCATGATATAGCCTTTATAATAATTGTTCAAATTTACTCGTTTTTCAGCGCCCGCAGGGTGATATGAGTTCTTAAGGGAAGTTTTCAACGTCTCCCATAACTCCTCTGATCTGTGATCAGTTGACTAAATTCTGGGAAATTGAAGAGCTACAAATGTTACATGCTGCGATTTTGGGGAGGAAAAGATCTGTCCACCATTTGCTCGCACCTTCATCAAGCCTGTTCATGTCCATTGAAGAAGACAACTGCCGGAACCGTCCACTGAATCGGCCTACTGCGCGCTCAATAATTCGACTCGGAGTAGTCAGCTGTTGGGCTCCTGCCTGCACTTCCCCCGTTAACTTTAAAATCTCGGGGAAATGGTTCCCCCTCCAGGCGGAGAACTCGACGAAGGAACTTGGCTGGCAAGAAGTCTCTTGGGCTGGGACCACCGAGCATCAAACCGGACAAAACAGTCCAGAACTTAAATTTTATATTGGTTAATAAAAAAAAGAAATCATTTATTTTTATATATCAACGTTGTTTAATCTTTATTTTTCGTTTCTTTAATTTTTTTGGGTAAACAGATATCCCGCTCCTAGTTTACTGGACGGTGTACTGGACGATGTATCACGTGGCCGACATTAAAGTAATCATAATAATAAAGATCATTGACCATGAGAATCCGATTGCAATATCTACTTGACCTTCTTTGCTTGGTCAGATAAACAAGCCAGTTATAGAGACGCACTAAAAACAAATGAACAAGCTAGATGAGTGTGCAGAACTAACTAAAGAGCTTGACAGAATTACAAAAATTTTCGAAAAAAAACCCAAATAGACATTTTAGCGCAGAGTACATTTTGAATAAAACGACTTTAGTTAGATCAGTTAGAGCCAAAGGAAGAAAACACATACAGGATTTAACAGGGAAGGCAGATAGTAACACCCTTGACAAAGTTAGGAATAAATTCTGAGGCACACCTCAAGCTCGAAAACATTCTAGACAAATTTTCATCCACAATTCTCAACGAATCACAAATAGAAGACTCTGAAAGCGAAAACGAAACTCCACACGACAGCACACATATACGGAAACCAATTCGTCAGGCTACAACACTAAATACAATGGCGGCATTTGACATATTAGCAACGTACAAACTAATTTCTGAATACGATGGGGACGAGAAGAAGCTGTCCAATTTTCTGAACTTGGTAGAATACCTGCACACGACATTAAAGGATAACGACGAAAAAGCAAAATTGATAGAATTCATACTCAAGACTAAGCTAACTGAAATAGCTAGAGTTAAGCTGAGCGCACAGAAGACACAAGTTACGTTTAAGGAGCTTAGGAAGACATTTGAAGATACATTTAGACCAACCACCTCAGCACTAAAAATTCACAACGAATTGATGCGTGCAACGCAAGCCAATCAAAGCATGAAGGATTACGCAGAAAACATAGAGAAGCTAACAGCCGAATTGAACCACATACACATTAGCGAACAAGGGGAAGCTAACAAATCTATAATAGCAAAGCTGAACGACCAACTGGCATTAAACATAATGGGTCCGGGTTCATATGAAACAACAGTATAGAAATGAAAAAGAACAATATAAATAAGCTAGCATTGCGCAGTGATGATAAGATATTCACAAAAATAAGTGTGGAAAAGTTCAAAGAGACTTACAACAGACAGTTAAAGAAACTAAAAAAGGGAGATACATGTAATAACCTGAAGATATTAATTTATTAGCCCCCCCCCCCCCCCGCGCAATAATGAATAAAGGAGAACAAAGAGACACGATACGACTATTCCACGACAAGCCACACGCGGCGGACATACAGGAGTAAAAAGAACGATAAATAAAATAAAACAGAAATACATATGGAAAGGACTAAATAAGATGGTAAAAAAATATGTAACGATTGCGAAAAATGCACGCAAAACATACAAGTAAGACGCATCAAAGAAAAATTAACGATCACCGACACCCCAAGCACAAGCTTCCAAACAATATCCATGGATACGGTAGGACCATTAAGAGCATCAAATGAGTATCGCTACATGCTAACAATTCAATGTGAACTAACAAAATATATATGTAGAAGCCATACCGCTGAAAAACAAAGAATCAAAAACAGTTGCAAAAGCGCTCATAGACAAATAGACCTGGGATCTGAATTTATGAACCAACTATTCGAGGAACTATGTGCATTCCTAAAAATTACTCATGCAAAATCGGCTCCATACCATCATGAGACCCTGGGGTCAATAGAACGAAACCATAGAGTACTGAACGAATACTTACTATCTTTTGCGACGGACGACAGCTGGGACGAGTGGATACCGTATTTCGTTTTCTGCTACAACACAACCCCGCATTCAGACACAACATTTAGCCCTTACGAACTAGTGTTTGGCAAATTAGCTCATCTCCCGGACGATAGGCGTTTACACAAAACCGAGGCAGTTTACAACCTAGACAACTACACAAATGAACTGAAATTTAGATTACAACAAGCCCACGCAAAATGTAGAGAACTGCTAGAAGTAGCCAAATACAGACGCAAAGAAACATATGACAAAAGCGCAAATCCATTAGAATTAGCTATAGGGGAATTAGTATGGTTAAAAGTAGGCGCCAGAAAGAAACTAGATGCAGCATATAAAGGGCCTTATGAAGTAAAGGAAATCAATGGGCCAAACGCAAGTATTTAAGTTGATGATAAGATTAAAATAGACATAAGGAACCAATATTATAAAAATAACAACTGCACTATACAAATATAAAATCTGTGAGCACACTGGTCATGAACACAAAAAAAAAAACTTTCTTTAATACAATCTAAAAGAAAAACTTTTCTTGTACGGATGGAGGATGTTGTGGACGATGTATCACGTGGCCGACATTAAAGTAATCATAATAATAAAGATCATTGACCACGAGAATCCGATTGCAATATCTACTTGACCTTCTTTGCTTGGTCAGCAAATCGTACTGGATATTGCAACGAGATATTCAATACCATGCATTTGCAAATTGTAAAATTGCATTGTTTAGTGTGTAAGCAAATTTAGTATTTAAGACATCGATTTTAGAAAATAAAGGTTCAGTCATAATTCAAACATACACCGCTCGTTTTCTTTCCAATCAACTGTACTGAGACAGGCTTAATTGCCCCTCGTAGTGTTAATTTACAAGAAACAAAAGATCAACCTGGTAACATCCAGCACACTGGGTGCACCGGGGAGAACTTTGGCATTTTCTACTACTCTCGGCGAACGCGGCCTAAAATACCTGGCACCCGACATTAAGCTCTAGGAGCCTAATTATCCGGAATTCCACATCTCAAAGAACCACGTCCTTTCTTCACAGATGGCCGGCAACGCCAAGAAAAGGCACGTTACAGTTTGGTGCCCAACGTGGGTCCCGAGATTAAGAGACGCGAAGAATTCCGGACAACGCGTTTTAAACCCATATTGCAATCTACAGGTAAGCGGTGAATAAATCTTTTCCTCATATCGAACGAGCGAATCCCTTGAAATCATTTAGAAACTTTTTGCTGAATCTTTGCCGCATGTGTAAAGTGAGGTTAGGTAGAAATCCTTATAGGCAGTCATAGAATCCGAAGTTCCATATCGGATGCGTAGGGAACCGCAGCTTAGCGCAATAGAAAGAGATAGTAGTTCGTTATCGTGTAGGAAACTTATATATAAATTAAAAAAAAAAAATTGATTTCCTGAGTTAGTGGAGGGGACCTGTGTAGCATATCCGACGTGTCATTTAAGTGTGTATAGGTAGTGCCACAGTGACGAACCGATATTAAGGCCGCGGTCCGAATTACGCTTTCTGCTCTTTTAGCGCGCTTACACTCGGTCCGAATTACGCTCACAACGCATACAATTTGCATGGAGGGGAAATTTTCTGGCGCTTACACTACTCACGGTTTCGAGCATATGCACTGTGTGTACGTCTTTGCAATCTGTCACATTGACGGTTAAAAATTTAAAGACACTTAAACTTATTCGCGATATTAAAGAAAAATGAGTTATAACAATATTGTTGAAGAAGATGAAGATGAGGAGCCAGATATCATCTCCAGATCGCTATCATTGTCACACATTTCCATTACCGTTTCTACTAAAAACACTTTTTCAAAACTCATTTTAAAATTACTGACACAACTAACATTTGTGTGCATACGATCTTTCCGAATTATATGCGGTGTAAGCGCGCATACAATTCGGACCGACTATAAGCACTGTTGGTAATGTAAGCACCGTAAGCGTAATTTGGACCGCGGCCTTAGTGTGAGAGAGAGACGACCTGGCAAACCGTGTAAACAAAAACAAGTTCCGCAGGTTAAGTTATTTGAAGTGCTCCGTGGTCCGTCGTGGTCAGGTTCGATCCTACACAAGATTTACGAAACAAAACACTACTCTTCTGAAACAACCATTTATTCAATTCAATTATCACTTAACTTAACTAAAAACACTTTTCAACTTAAAGCCCGAAATTAAACTGCCGCTATGTCGCGAATGACAATCCCTTCGCAGCCGATATCTGCCAGCCTGCAGATATCGTTCGATCACACGCGCCGTGATTATTGACCCGAGGTTTTGTCGAATTGATGATATTTTAGCTAATTGCATAGTGCCGATGGTGCATTTCACCTTTGATCGGCAGTATGCAATCAACGGAAACCGTATCAGGTCAATCATAATGTGTGTGTAGGCATTATGACGAATTGATGACCTGATACTCATGAAATAGAGGAACGATGGGCCAAATGGGGCCTCGACATCCTTCCCCCCCTTGAAAAAAGGACTGTAGGGATTGTCATGCTCGACTTACACATATTAGTAAGTAGTATATATGTAGCTAAAAGAAATACTTAAGAAATATTAAATACGTATTAATGAAATGTCAGTATTTAAAAAAAATTTCATATTACATATATTGCATACTGGCTTTGTAGGTCATATCTAAGAAAAACTACAATATAAATTGATCTAAGATTACATGCGATAATATTCTTTTTTTTTTTTTTGCAAATACTACAATGTCTACAATATACCAATATAATTATCAAAAAAAATAAATTTGTTAACTATTAAACTAGAGTGTTAAATTGATCTAACATTACGTGCGATTAAAAAAAAATTTCATATTACATATATTGCATACTGGCTTTGTAGGTCATATCTAAGAAAAACTACAATATAAATTGATCTAAGATTACATGCGATAATATTCTTTTTTTTTATGCAAATGCTACAATGTCTAACATATGCCATTATATTGGCATATGTTAGACATCTCAAAAAATCTGTTAAACTATTAAACCAGAGTGTTAAGTTGACCTAACATTACGTACAATTATCTTTCTGTGCAAATGCTACTATGTATTTCTAAATTATAATACCAATATAATTATTAAAATAATCTTTTAAACTAGCTGTAGTGCACTTCGCTTTTGGGGTGATATGGTGGTAGGGGTCGCCGAAGTATCTTCCTTCTGTGATGAGGTGGTTCTCTCACTACGTATTATTTTACCTTTGGAAGCTACTGATTGTGGCTGGTCTTCGCATGATAGTACTTTGATTTGTGTCTTCATTCGCTGTCTGTCCGTTGTTTTCTCTGTATGGTCACGTTCGAGGATCGCTTCAGTGAAGTGATCACAGTCGGTGGGGGACAACTTGCATATTGCCTTTTTGGGCTGTTGCAGAGATGGACTTGTGTTCGTTTTGATTCTTCGCGTCCAGTACCGTCTGCCAGCAACGTAGGTCATGCCTAGAATGACTATAACTAAACTGGTAGCCGTCGTCGATATTAAGGTGAAATGTAGTGCCGTTGTTTGAGCTAGTTGTCGTCGATGATTCTCATTTTGTGTTCGCTCGGTTAGTTCCTCGATAGCCCTGCCCTCGGTTTTTCAAGCTTCATCTAAATTGGATCCTTCTAGAACTGTTGGATGTAGTTTGTCTTGAGAATGTAACTCAGGCTTGTCTATTACTTTGTAGGGCCCCTCGTACTTCGGCTCTGCTAGCGTCATGTTGGGCCGTTCTTCTGGTATCCTGAGTTTGATAGCTCGCTGGGTGCTATCAGTAGATGTTATCATAACGTCCCCGCTTCGAAAACTGCAATGCTCTTCAATCGAAATAAGGCCGACATTGTTGATCTCTTGAATTCTCATAGATGCGTTACGGTAATGGATTTCTATTTTGCTTTTCAAACCCATGATGTAAAGCCAGCTTTTCGTAGTCTCCATCTTCACGAAGGCACTCCATTTCCTGGTTCTCTTTGTGGAGCACCCGCTCGTATCTAAGCTATGTCCTCGGTAAAGGTTCAGCAAACAGTTTTTCCCAATTGCAGT
Organism: Beris chalybata; assembly: GCA_949128065.1. Taxonomy (NCBI): domain Eukaryota; kingdom Metazoa; phylum Arthropoda; class Insecta; order Diptera; family Stratiomyidae; genus Beris; species Beris chalybata. Next base: position 61,212,587 of record OX421895.1, on the reverse strand, counting down.
TAACATGGGTACGCTACGTTCACATATAAAACGCTTATCGGCCTCAAAAGTCATTAATTGTTTGCATGATTTGAATGTATCGAAGTTTAAAACGGCATATTGATTTATATCCGTATTAGCGGCAAGAAAATCTCCACTCAAACTATAGAAGTAATACCCGGAATCATCTATATGTGAGAGCACTGTATATATTTTCGAGACTGTGAATGTTGTTTTTTCAGGCTGTGGTATATCGATTCTTATTAGTAGGCTAGATTTGTCGACGATAGTTCTCACCGTAATTGTCTGTACTACGATGTGGTAGTTAGAGTTTTTGTATCTAATTGACTATTATTCAATATCGTTGATATGAGCTTCATCAGTTCTTCTGCGTGTAAAACTGCTGGATGTAATTTACCCACATGGAATACTTGAGCAATTCCGGTGATAGTGTCGAGTGAACTTGAAATTCGCCGGACTTCCATTTCGGCCAGTATCATAAACTCTGTAAGGTCGGTTTTTCGTTGTTCTATTATAAGTTTGTCTGCTTGTCCATACAGCACTGGTGCCATTGATGCGTACAGACTCAGTAGCTTCTTTCTCTCATTAGTGGCTTGTACTCGCGACTCGTTAAAAAGTTTGAAATTACATTTTAATATTGTAACCTGTTCCTTTATTAGATGGAATGACGCATTTTCTTTGTCGTCTAGGTTTTTCAGCATGGTAGATATTCGGCGGTTGTCATCACTGTCCATAGTCCCGAACAACGTTTTACTAAGCACCCCGACTCCGTCGAAAAATAACCTCTTTTGTCGCGTGGTTTTAATTCCGAAGACGTAATGATCCATTTCTGTTTTCTTCTCCTGCAGATGGTTCAATCCTGATTTGAGTGCGTTGATTATGGATTGGCAACGTGTATCATAAGTGTGCAACTTTCTGCAGAGGTTAGCTGCCACGTCGGTGCAGTTGGCCACAAAATCCAACTCCGCTTCAAAGTCCGGTATCTTGACTGTGGACAGAATAGTCCAGTGATTGCTGTACCAGTTGAGTTTGCCCACTTCCTCGAATATAGCGCCGGTTGGCTCTATTTCTTTGATGGTGTATTCTGATCCGGCTACTATTCCCATCGCTACTACCACCGCCCCAATAATGTGCAATATACAGCCTATCATCATTACTTTATTGGTTATTCCTAACTTCTTTAATTCTATACTACCCTTACTTTTTTACTACTACTACTTTTACTTTTTATATTTGTGAAGTTATCTATCTTACTTTAGTTCCTAACTTACGCACATATTTCTCTTTTTTTTTTGTTTTAAATTTTTTTTTATTGTCTTACTGTACAGCTACTTCTTTATCAATAGAAAACTTACATACTTTGTAGATATATATTATATTATTAACTTTTGTTATATAAGTCCTCGTGCGTGTTGACTTAGTGAATCTATATTCCTTGAATCCGGTCGCTGCTGCTGTACGGAATGAAATTCGGCATATGTTCATAAATATGTAACAGTTATCTGCAATAAAAATCGGTTTGAGATCTGTATTTGAAACCCTGCAAGAGCCCTATAAAAATTAGTTAATTATTTAGATTTTAAACGAACTTAGGAGTTAGTTAAAAAAAATATAATATATAAAAATAGAAATGTTTTTTGTTAGTTTAATTTTGCGAAATATAGGTTCTGACAAAACATTTATTTAATTGTACCAATGTTTTAGTCTGTTGACATGTACTCGTTTGAGTCGTTTCTTAATCAAAATAGTTACGTTCTCGGGTGAGTGTATGTCTATCACTTTATACGGACCTCTGTAAATTGAACTGAGCTTTCCCGGTCTGGCCATGTCCTTTAGTAAAACTTCATCGCCGATATGCAAAACAGTTATCTTCGCGGATTTATCGTAATATTTCTTGGATGTTTCTTTGGACCCCTCTAAGTTTTTTTTTGCTAACTGGAATGCTTTTTGTAATTGGTGTCTAAGTACTAAATGATACCTGTCTGGGTTATACACTGGTTTGGGGCGCCGCTGTAAATTGTTAGGAATTTCCGACGCAAACCCAAAAAGTGTTTCCATTGGAGTTAATTTCGTTCCTGCATGCTTAGTGTTGTTTTAGACATGGGCCGCAGGTCTAAGGTACGAATCCCAATTTCCAGGGTCATTATCCACGAAACTTCTTAGATAATTTCCCAGCCAGGAGTGCTGTCGTTCTACGGCATTGGACTGTGGATGATATGCCGTAGTTTGTAATTTCTTGATCTTCAGTAGCTTACATAATGACTTGAAAACATCCCCGGTGAAGTTAAACCCCTGATCGGTGACTATTTTCTGCGGTAGCGAGTAGCGACTAATTATTTGTTCATATAAGACTCTGGCCACCGTGTTGGCTTCCTGATTGGGGAGCGCTGCAAAGTCTACAAAACGCGTTAGATCATCCATCATTGATAAAATAAATTTATTTCCGGCTTCGGTTATTGGGAGAGGTCCTACTATATCAACGTATATCTTGTCGAATGGTTTATCTGCAACCGATGTTATGACCATAGGCATTTTTGTTCCGCGCGATGGTTTATTTCGTTGACACTTGGGACATTTCCTTATAAAGTTCTCCACATCTTTTTTCATCCTGTTCCACCTGAAGTATCGTTGAATTCTGCCAAGAGTTTTGTATCTTTCGAAGTGCCCGACCAGAGAAGAATTGTGGAAATGCTGAAGTATCTCTTGAATGTCCTCGGCTCGTGTTACATTTTGGATTTCTGGGTGTGATAAACGTTTCCTTAAGAATGTAGAGGATGGATTTTTCCCACGTTGCCCGCGGTGTTTATAGTTCTTCTTCCTGTACCACTTGTGGTATCGCACGATCTTGACCACCGCTTCCCTAATGAAGTGTCGACGGTTATATAGACTAGCTATTGCATTCACTTTTTGTTTACATCTCTTTGGGCTGGTAGGTATTTCCGTTCCGTTTACATTTTTAGGTTCCAACAAGACTGCTTCTTCAGATTGGTTATGGTTGACGCTCTTTCTTCCCAGTACTCCTTCTCGGCGGCCTTGGGCGCGGGTTACTACCATGCGAATTTGATCAACTACTTCGGTCGCCGGGATTCTACTTAAAGCATCGGCGTTGGCAATACTTTTTCCCGGTCTATACAATACGTCGAAATCGAATTCAGACAGCTTTTGATGGAATCACAACATACGCGATGTAGTATCTTTGACCCTTAACATTCCTCCCAGTGGCTTATGATCAGTTATTACCTTGAAATGCCTTCCTAGCAAGTAGCATTTATAATTTGTGGTGGCCCAAACAATTGCTAATAATTCTCGTTCTGACGTAGAATAATTTTGCTCGGCCCGATTTAGAGTCCGGCTCGCGTAGGCTACGGGTCTGCCTTCCTGCTCCAGTACGGCCCCCAATGATTCCCCGCTTGCATCAGTGATCAAGGTGAATTCTTTGTTAAAGTCAGGATACCTCAATAGTGGGCGTGAAATCAATTTCTCTTTCAGTTTATTAAAAGCGAGCTCACATTGTTCATCCCATTCGAATTTAATGTCTTCTCTTAATAGTCTGGTAATTGGTTTGGTTATATCTGAAAAGCCGGGTACAAACTTACGATAGTAATTGGCTAACCCCAGAAAAGATTGCACCTCTCGAATCTTCCTCGGCCGAGGAAAGTTTCGAACAGCATCGGTTAGCCTAGGGTCGGGTTTTATACCTTCTTCTGAGCAAACGTGACCCAAGTATGTAACCTCTTTGGCAAGAAATTGACATTTTGAGGGTTGTAATTTCAGATTGCTTTCTCTAAATCTGCTAAAAATATCGTATAATTTCTCGTTATGTTCGTCTAGATTTTTCGCGAATATAACTTCATCATCTAGATAAACAAAGCATTTCATACCCTGAAGTCCTGTCAAGATTTGGTTGAGCAACGACTGAAAGAATGCGGGTGCAGTTTTGAGTCCAAAGGGTAGTCGTTTACATTGATAATGTTCGTAATTAGCGCTGAAAGCTGTTTTTCCCCGATCATACTGGTCTATGAGGACTTGATGGTATCCACTCGCCAAGTCTAAGGTCGAGAAATATCGTGAATGGCCAAGCCGATCCAGAATATCTTCAATCAGTGGAAGTGGGTATGAGAATGAAATGCATCGTTTATTTAGTTCCCTAAAATCCACGCAAAGACGAAACTTACGCACTTCACTACTTGATGAAGATTTCTTTGGTACCAAGATAACGGGGAAATTGAATGGGCTGTCACTAGGTTCGATAATATCATCGTCCAACATATTTTCGATCTGTTGCTTATATTCTTCTCTATGCGCCTCTGGCATGCGGTATTGTTTTTTGTTAATCGGATTCGTTCCGTCTTGTAGTGGTATTTTAAACGTTTTTGGATTGGTGAATGTCAGTTTGTCTCCGGGAAGGTGAAAAATATCGTTGAACTCGTAGCATAGTTGCGTCACCGTCTCTCTTTCTTCCTGGTTTAGGTTTTCGGATAAATTGAGGGCATTTTTCATTAATTGTAATCGATGAGCGTTTGGTCGTGGTGGGTCCTGGATTTTCGGTTTGCGAATGTGGTAGTCTTGTAATTTTTGTTATGTTGGATTGAAGTCTTCTATGATTACCTCTTCTGCGTTAGAGTTTATAGTCCCGATAAAAATCTTACCTTCCACTGGTCTCACTAAAGCGTTACTACTATACACTCCTGGTTTGATTTCCTCTCGTAAACATACCATATCCTCTTTAATGTTAACGGGGATTTCTACTATCTGTTCCTGCCTGGGACTTATGCGGAATACACACTTTGTGTTCGGCATTGTTTCCATGCACTTTATCTCCTGTTTGCTACTTGTGTTCTCTGGGTCACTAGTCTCGATCCCGATATCTTTTTTCACTATAGTTTTATCTACAGTCCTACTTTGGACTGTTTTCTCAGCGTCTTGCGGGCATTTCCACATTTCTAACTTAAGTTTTCTGCAGTCAATAATTGCCTGTCCCTTTAAAAAAGTTTTCCCTAACAATCCGTCCCCTTCAAAGGAGTTAGTATCATCGATAACTGTAAATTCGCATGGATATTCGTTACTTCCTATGCGAAGATTAGCATCGCAATATCCAAGTAATTTCTGTTCAGATCCGAAAAGTCCGCAAACTGTCTGTATTTTAGTTCTTCTAATCTCCGTGTTTTCACTTAAACTCGATAATTTAATTATAGTACAACTAGCTCCCGTATCCACTAATAACGATTAACAATTACTTTTTCCTACCTCCGAAGTTACAACTATATTAAAGTTCCTATCAAGCTCTGTTCCGGCTGTAGTTTCATGGCACCGTCCTTTATCGAGGCAGCCGACCTCGTGCCGCCTTTATTCGTTTTCCTTATTGTTGTCTGCGTTCTCCGCCAAGTATTTTCTTAAACAGATGTCAGTGTAATGATCCGGAGTTTTACAGAAATCACAGTATAAAATTCCTGAGACGGACTCATCTCCATCGACATTGCTGACTCCTGCACATAGTACCTTCTCCTTTTTTGGTGTCAGTTGTTCCTTTTGGTGCTGCGGTGGTAGGTTCGTCGGGCAGTTTTGAGCCTCATGTCCGTACCTATTACATCGAGTGCAATACAGATTAGGTTTCCGTTGTCTACAGTCCTTCGCAATGTGTCCGGGTGTATTACAAGAGTAACACGTGAGTTTTGCCCTGGCTGGTTTCGGGTCCTCGGATTTTTCTCGGCTTCCACTTCCGTTGCTACTGGAGGTCTGCTTTTTTTCCTGGTCATGGTTCCAAGTCGTCTCTTCGCGTGTCCTTCTGGAAAAAGATGTTAATTTTCTCAACTCACCTTCATAAAATATCGCAGGTTCTTTAACTGCGCTTAGCGTTTCCACGTTTTTCCCAATTAGGTAGATCTGAGTGTTTCTATCTTTTATACCTGCCTTAAAGGTAGCTATGGCGTCCTTCTCTAATTCTAACAACAGCCCTCGGTCTCCCCTAGGATATTTAGCCGATACAGCGTCTTTTATTTGCAGCAAGACATCATGCATTCTCGTCGAGTAGTTCTCTGTGTCTTCACCTGGTCGTTGTATGCAGTTTGCTTATTCGTTGCGTAACTCGTTCAGCGATGATTTTGGAAGGTACGTCTTGTTCAGGATTTTTTCCAAGGTCTTGAAGTCTGGAACAATCTCTGATGAAACTAGGTAGTAAGCATCGTCTACCAGTCGATACTTAATACACGTCAAGAATATCGTCTTTTCAGTTTCCGAAAGCCGGTTATAAAGCGATCCACTGCAATCTAAGAACCGCCCCAATTCCATTCCTAACTTCGGGGTTCTAGCTCCAGAGAACTGTGGTACATATTTTGCCACCGCATCCATTACTTTGTCGTACATTTCGTTCGAGGTCATTTTGGAATCTGGTTTTTGGGTTTTATCGATGCTAGAAGGTTCTTTGAATAATACCGTGGCTGCTGGCACTGCTTGTTTTTTTTATCGCTAACACGTTGTTCTACTTAATTTCCCAAATCTAACTGAGACTGATCTGCTTCTTCAGCTTCTTCCAGCTGTATTTTCAGAGATTCTACAGACCGGAGGAGATAGTCTTTTTCCTGTCTACTATCTTCCAGCTCGGACTCCAATCTTTGAATCTTTGCTGCAGTTGCTTCCAGGTGCGATGTAAACAAAGTATCTACAAGTTCCCCCCACCGTTCAGTGCCTTCTTTTACCCCAGCCCAAGTTTGTTCGTTACTATAAACCAGGCAGACGTTCTGCCAAAAATTCCCAATCCCTAGTGTGCGCTTCTATTTCTTGCCTACTTTTTTTCAAACATTCATTTTTATGTTCTATTTCTGTTTCAAGTGACTGTACTCTGACCAGTTCCTCTCTTGTTAGAATATTTGACCTCAGAGTTGACATTTACTTTTACAGTTTCCCACCCCCAACTGATGTGATTAATTTCACTCCGGTATCATACACGTAGTGAACACATCATACTTTTACCGCAGGTCAGATTTGGCCTACTTATAGCAAAAGCAAAAACGAGAACTGCTAGTGACTCCCAGTTGACCATTTAAAAATAACCCTATCCCCAACTGATTTAATTAATTTCACTCCGGTATCATACACGTAGTGAACACATCATACTTTTACCGTAGGTCAGTGTTGGCCTACTTATTGCAAAAGCAAAAACGAGAAATGCGTGTTACTCCCAGTTGATCATTTAATAGTAAACCATTGGCGTATTGAATTACACAACACAATATACCCATCGAGGTGCAAATATTTAGGTACACAGTATGAAATATAATATATGTATAACAAAAATTGTACTTACAGTATTCTTTCTGCGGTTTTTTTTCTGCATTCAACGCACCTAGTCAGTCCATACACAGTCCATATTTTTGCTTAGCTTGTGTTGATACCATTAAACTTGATTCGAATTTAGGTATAAACTTTATTCACATCTATAAGGTCACTTTTTGTCACTAATTAATTCTCTTTTTTTTTTAAAAAAAATATACCGGCTGCGCCATTTGTCGTGGTCAGGTTCGATCCTACACAAGATTTACGAAACAAAACACTACTCTTCTGAAACAATCATTTATTCAATTCAATTATCACTTAACTTAACTAAAAACACTTTTCAACTTAAAGCCCGAAATTAAACTGCCGCTATGTCGCGAATGACAATCCCTTCGCAGCCGATATCTGCCAGCCTGCAGATATCGTTCGATCACACGCGCCGTGATTATTGACCCGAGGTTTTGTCGAATTGATGATATTTTAGCTAATTGCATAGTGCCGATGGTGTATTTCACCTTTGATCGGCAGTATGCAATCAACGGAAATCGTATCAGGTCAATCATAATGTGTGTGTGGGCATTATGACGAGTTGATGACCTGATACTCATGAAATAGAGGAATGATGGGCCAAATGGGGCCTCGACAGTACCACGATTTGGTTTTAGACGACTTTGCGGCCGGAACTCGCAGCTGGTGCTTCCCGTCCGTTTAACACTGTACCGCCGTGTCTGAAAACTCCATACAGTTTCCTAGAAGGACCGGGTAAATCTCGCCGTAGGATTCCAGCCCATAACTGGATTGTTGTACACGTGTGACATTTCAAGGTTGAAGTTTGACATTTCAAAACCCAAGAATTCAGAGCAATAGACAATTTCTAGGAATAATTTAGTAGGCATTAATGTTACGGTCGAGAATCGCAACTCGTGAGCGCATAAGTTTGTGAAGGCAATTTCCGATACTCCGTTCGGTTTCTACGAGACTTTCGTATTGTAGTGCTATCCTCGGATATTAGCATTTCAAGTGGGCTGGGGCTAGTGGCGAATTGACACAAGTTTGTGAAACCTGCGAACCATTAGGTTGTGGTCTTTGGACGCCTTTTGCAATTTTGGTTTGGTAGTAGCTAGGGTATCATTCGTAAACCTCATAATGGAGATAAACCACCTAAACCGCGATGAGCTGGTATGTGAGATGACAAGTCGTGCGTTACCGTCCGGTAGTGTGGAGTCGATGAGAGCCGCACTTCGCAGCGCTCTAAAACTTGAACAAGACGGGACGAGCCTGATGATACCGAATTACCCTTTCATCGTAGCAGATGACTTACGTGAGATGGCTGATAAATTAGTCAAGATAGAAGATCGTACAACGGCTTTGGTAGGTGGGGTAGGATCAGCTGACTATCGGAAGATTAGGACTAAGATTCAATGGTCGTTCAATAGACTAGAGCGTTGTGAGGCCAAGGATGACGAACGAAAACCGGTCCTGGAGTTAAGGGCCAAAGTGCTAGCAGCACTAACGAAACTTGACGGGTTGGACGAGAAAAAGGCAGATGGGGAGGCGCTTGATATATCACACGCAGGGTCGAGCCGGGACGGAATCGATTGCTCGACACCAATTGTCGGAAAGAAGGCAGAAACTTTCATATTTCGCGATGCCGGGGGTATTCACTTTTCTGGCGACGCAAAAGGTCAGTCCGTGACTGCTTTCCTGGAACGAGTGGAAGAGCTGGGGGTCGATTTTTTTAAAGGTCTGGAGGTAGTATCAAATCTCGGGACCGGCGAATGGCACTTTAGCTCTGCCGGAGAGTGAAGTGTCTAGTATAGCCACGATTCAGGCCCGAACCAGTCTGAACCCTCAACAAGCGCGGCTTGATAGGATGGTGAGTGATGCCTTTGCGCTTATGGGGAAGGGTTTGGGGTGCACGACCCTGGTTGAACACGTCATCCGGGCGCAGGGCGAACCCATCAAGCAGCGGTATTACCGGTATGACCAGTGGTACAACGCGAGATTGATGCAGAATTGAACGATATGCTTGAGAAAGGGGTAGTGGAAAAATCGGCAAGCCCTTGGTCATCCCCAATATTGCTTATACCAAAAAAAGATAAAGGCTTTCGGTTTTGTATAGACTTCCGCCGTGTGAATAAAGTAACAGCAAGAGATGCCTTTCCGCTGCCCTATGTGTCAGCTACATTGGATAAGCTGCGAGACGCCCGATATTTGTCGTCTTTAGACATAAAATCCGCGTATTGGCAAGTTCCGGTGGAAGAGGCATCCAAGAAGTTCACCGCCTTCACGATACCTAATCGTGGTCTCTTTCAATCTAAGCGAATGCCATTTGGCCTGCATAATGCCCCCGCGACCAAAGACTGATCGACCGAGTCCTGGGACCGGAACTAGAACCCCACGTATTCGTTTATTTGGACGATATCATCATAGTCACCCAGACTTTCAAAAAGCACGTGGAGAGATTAGGGGAAGTTTTCCCACGATTACAGTCTGCCGGTTTGGTGCTCAGCGAAGAGAAATGCCAATTTTGTCGAGAGAAACTACGGTACTTAGGTTACGTAGTGGATCAGTTAGGGCTTCATGTAGACCCCGAAAAAGTTGAAGCCATCTTGAAGATAGCAGCCCCAACTAATATCTCCGAATTTCGGCGATTCATTGGCATGGTATCATGGTATAGGTGCTTCATCCCTGATTTTTCCACCCTTATAGCCCCAATGACTGACCTTATACGAAAGAACCGGAAATTTGAATGGAATCAAGAATGCTCAGACGCGTTAGCCGAAACCAAAGAAAGATTAGTGTCGGCACCCATTCTAACCTGTGCAGATTTCGATTTGTTATTCAGACCGATGCCTCCGGATACGGGATTGGGGCGATGCTTTCTCAGCCTCATCCTGAAGGGGAAAAAGTGGTGGCATACCTGAGTCGGTCTTTAACCCGGACAAAGCGGAACTATTCCACGACAGAGAGGGAGTGTTTGGCCGTCATATGGGCCGTGGAAAAGCTGCGGCCACACGTGCAAGGAGGGAAGTTCCAGGTCGACACTGATCACTACTCTTTAGTTTGGCTGGCTAACATAAAAGAACCGTCCGAGAGCTTAGCTCATTGGGCCGTCAGACTACAGCAGTATGATTTTGAAATCGTTCACAGAAAGGGGAGAGACCACATGCTGCCTGATGCTTTATCCAGGGTCGTTGCCGTTGCTACGATTGACGCGGATACTTCTCCTGATAAATGGTACGAGGTCACGTTGGCGTGGGTCCATAATTTTCCAACCGAGTTTTCATCCTGGCGAGTGGAAAGCGGCTCACTGTATAAACATCGCGATGTAAAATATCCGGAGTTGGCTAGCGAGGAGGACTCCTGGGTAAAGGTCATCCCCAAAGCGGGAAGAAAGGCCGTACTGACGCAACTCCACGATCTGCCTACAGCAGAACACTTGGGGGTGTCGAAAACCCTGGATCGGGTTCAAAGGAAATTTTACTGGCCAAAAATGCGTGTTGATGTAACCCGTTTTATCCGAAAATGTCGTGTGTCAAGCTACAAAACCGCTACAACAACTTCCCGCCGGGTTGATGGTAGCGCGGCCTTAAGTTAAAAATCCCTGGGAGGTGGAAAGCGCCGACCTCATTGGCCCACTTTCTCGGCCTAATCAAGGGTTCTCCTACATCCTCTCGGTTCTGGATGTTTTTAGCAAATTCCAAATGTTTTTCCCTTTACGTACAGCAACTGGCAAAAAGGTTAGAGAGTTGCTAGAACGGGAAGTATTTTTGGTTTTCGGAGTGCCCCGGACACTAATTGTAGACAACGGGCCGCGATTTCGTAGCAAGGAGCTGCAAACCATGGCCAACGAATACGGGGTAACGATTGCATACACCGCGTATTACCACCCGCAGGCGAACCAAACGGAACGGCTCAATTGTACCGTAAAAACGGCGCTGCGAGACTACATTTCTGAGAATCATCATCAGTGGAACGTAAATCTGGTAAAGGTAGCCTGTGCATTACGAACCGCAAAACACGATATGATGGGTTTATCCCCGTACCTCGTCAATTTTGGACGAGAGATGGTGATCCAGAGAACTCCACAACTTCACCTAGGGAACTCTCCGTGGCCGACCCCCAACCGAAACCATCACGGGCAGAAGGATTGGCGAGGATGCTTGAGGACATAAGGTCTAAAATGAAAGAGGCCTCCGAAAAAGCCACCCGAAGGTACAACCTCCGACATCGGGACGTGGAATATTTACCTGACGAATTAGTATGGCCAAGAGATTTCGCTGTCAAACGCGGACGTACGAGCTTGGAGATCAGGATCGTAGACCTGTTGGTCCCTGGCATGGAAAGGATCTAAAGCCGTTCCGCGAAGGTCCCTAATGGTCCTCCGACATTAGCGTATAGGGAATTAACGATAAGGAGGAAACACTTCTCTGTAGAAAATTGGATTAAGTCTACCGAATTGTGAGATTTCACTCTTTTATTCTTATTAGTTTGTTTTAGTTTCTTGTTAAATACATTTCTTTAGAAAATTATAAATTTACATGGTCGGATTAGGCGTACGAATTAGGGAAATTTTATTCTTTTATTAGTAGCTTATTTTAACCTTCTGAACTAAGTTTCCTGGGGAAATAACAAGTCGTCATAACGAAACCATTTTCTGGAATAGATTGAATTACACATACAGATTTGCAAAGTTTCATTCTTTTATTAGTATTTGCTTGTGCTAGTTTTTTTTTTTAAAAAAGTCTATAGGAATTAACATGGACGGATTAAGTATACGAATTAGTGAGATTTTATTCCTTTAGTAGTACCTGGCTTCTTTGAAATTTTTCAAATAGGTTTTTTTTTTGGGAATTAACATCCCGTCATAATGAAGCCCTTAGGCTAGATCGAATTACGCATACAGAGTAGTGAGACTTCATTCTTCCATTATTATTATATTAGTATAGTTTCTTTTAAATACGTCTCTGAAGAATTAACATGGTCAGTTTAAGTATACAAATTTAATTAGTGAGATTATTAGCTTGTTTTAACTAACTTCGTTACGAACTTAAGGCATAATGTAAGATAGATAGACAACCTACTTTTGTTATCTTACGTCAGGCATTATCTTACGTCAGGCTCAAGGAGTTTTCATGCAAACTCCTGGAAGAAAGGGTGGGACTGTTACATGCTGCGATTTTGGGGAGGAAAAGATCTGTCCACCATTTGCTCGCACCTTCATCAAGCCTGTTCATGTCCATTGAAGAAGACAACTGCTGAAACCGTCCACTGAATCGGCCTACGGCGCGTTCAATAATTCAACTCGGATTAGTCAGCTGTCGGGTTCCTGCCTGCACTTCCCCCGTTAACTTTAAAAACTCGAGGAAATGGTTCCCCCTCCAGGCGGAGAACTCGACGAAGGAACTTGACTGGCAAAAAGTCTCTTGGACTGGGACCACCAACCAGCGAGCATCGAACCGGACAAAACAGTCCACAACTTAAATTTTATATGGGTTAATAAAAAAAAGGAATCAATTAATTTTTTTATATCAACGTTATTTAATCTTTATTTTTCGTTTCTTTAATTTTTTCGGGTAAACAGATCGGCTGGGTGCACCGCGGAGAACTTTGGTATTTTCTACTCCTCGCGGCGAACGCGACCTAAAATACCTGGCGCCCAACATTAAGCTCTAGGAGCCTAATTATCCGGAATTCCACGTCTCAAAGAACCACGTCCTTTCTTTACAGCTGGCCGGCAAGAAAAGGCGCGTAACACAAAACGAAAAAATATTGAGTGATGCAGAGATACAATGTGAGGAGTTCTTGAAAAATACATAATATTTATTATCGATACAATGAAGGCCGATTTATGGTGAATTTACCCTTGCTAAGTTCTTCAGAGTTTATAGAAATGCCAAGGGGAATAGCATGGAGAAGATATTCAAATCTGGAGAAAAAATTATTGAAGAATCCTGAGCTTCAGTTACAATATAACCAGTTCTTAGCCGAATACTTACAGTTGGGACATATGAAGGAGTTCGAAGAAAATGATATAACTGCGGATCATTACTTTTTACCTCACCATGCAGTGGTGAGTCCTGACAAAAGCACTACGAAATTAAGGGTAGTGTTTGATGCATCATGCAAAACAACGACAAATACGCATTGCTATAGAGGATCAAAGGTTACAACTAATAATGTGGCGTGAATCACCTAGGGATTGAATTCGATATTTCACCCGTATTATGAGTGTCGTGTCGATGTCGTGTCGTCGTCGATCAATAGAAATGGTATTATGAGTGTCGATATCAATCGACAAGTCACGATTTTATCGATGAATTCTGTCGATCGTGTAACAGTTCTGCGACACTGAAGCGACAGGTTTTCTTTTTGTTATTCTTTGTACAGATAGTGAAAATCCAAAATGGTCAGGAAAACCGGTTATGGCGACCACCTATGTAAGGGACGCCGAACAAGCATTAGGAGGTCAGTTGGCAGTAGACAGTCTGCGTTCAAGGTATTGTGGACTTTCCGGTTCCTCTTGAAAGCAATTTAGTTTACTAAGCTGACAGGGCTATCATCTCTGATAAGTTTACAAGCTGGAGAAGGTATTGTGGACTTACCGGTTCCTCTTCGAAAGCTTGTAACAATCAGTTCGTGCCTTGACCAAAGTGCCTAGTCGTCACAGAGCCGAAGTTAAAGAGGAAAGCAAGGAGAGAGAGACAAGTGCCAACAACGAAGTTATCGATGACAGCGAAGACCAACAAGCCACAACGACGACGGAGATAGACCAGAACAGGTGAGCGAAGCAGAACAACGCAGTGACGACGCACAGAGCAACGCAGCGACGACGAGAAAAGCAACGCAGTAACGACGCACAGAGCAACGCAGCGATGACGTACACGATAACGCAGCGGCGACGCACAGAGCAGCGAGGATAGAGCAGCAGTAAGAAGGCAGGCGAGGTCCACGACGAAGCAACGCAGAACAACGTAGCGCCACGTAACAGCCACCAGAAGCTAAGCGGGGAACGACGTAAGTCAACACAACACAACGTAGCCAAAGCAGCAAAAGCCGAGCGGAACGACCAAAGTCAACGAAGTAAAACGAGCAGGAAGTGAACACGATCAACGAAGACTAGTGAATAGACGAACAAAGTGAACGACGAAAGTCAACGAAGTAAAACGAGCAGGAAGTGAGCACGATCAATGAAGACTAGTGAATAGACGAGCAAAGTTGTTAAAATTTAATAGTATACAAATTTAACGAACAGTAAATGAATTAAACTCCTAATAACAAATAAATATTTTGAAATCGATTCTGGCACCCAATGAGCCTTACCCTGGATTTAAGTCGTTACAACCTTATGAACATTTACACTAACTGTTAAGGAAAAGAAGTTATAGCGCATTGAAATTTCAAATTTTTCAGTCAGGGAAAAAAAACTTTTTTCCTTTAAGGGTTGGGGTAGTTCTGGTTAGAGTTCCGTTTGCCCCCTAAAGAGTTCTATCGATAACACCTTATGAACACTTGCTCTAAAACTACAGGGAAAGAAGTTATAGCGCATTGAAATTTCACATTTGTGAAGTTGGCCCCCAACTCTAGAACTCTAAAATTTTTTTTCCAATTTTGCAACAAGTGGGGCCAACTTCACACACGTCTTGTGTCACACCTTTGTGGAAATTGGTTAAGTCAGTTGTCAAATAAGTGAAATGGCTGGAAAAATAACGAAACAGCTAGAAAATACTAAAAAAAATTCTTAAAATTGCTTTTTTTAGTGAAAATAAAAGAAAATTCGAAGCGACAGTGCTGGGAATCGAAGATATTTCGCACTTATGACAGAAGGTGAAAGACGTTGAACTGAAATTTTCGAAAAACCTTTGAACTGAAATTTTTGTCACACAAGAAAAGGTGACTAGCGACATGTGACAAGATTTGTCACAGATTTGTAATCTGATTGGATGGCTGCTTGATGGGTTCGCCCTGCGCCCGGATGACGTGTTCAACCAGGGTCGTGTACCCCAAACCCTTCCCCATAAGCGCAAAGGCATCACTCACCATCCTATCAAGCCGCGCTTGTTGAGGGTTCAGACTGGTTCGGGCCTGAATCGTGGCTATACTAGACACTTCACTCTCCGGCAGAGCTAAAGTGCCATTCGCCGGTCCCGAGATTTGATACTACCTCCAGACCTTTAAAAAAATCGACCCCCAGCTCTTCCACTCGTTCCAGGAAAGCAGTCACGGACTGACCTTTTGCGTCGCCAGAAAAGTAAATACCCCCGGCATCGCGAAATATGAAAGTTTCTGCCTTCTTTCCGACAATTGGTGTCGAGCAATCGATTCCGTCCCGGCTCGACCCTGCGTGTGATATATCAACAAGCGGTGGTGATACGTATAAAAGTCGTGTACGTGAACGTAATTTTTTTAGAGAAAGAGAAAACCGAAGAGCAAGTGAGATACTAGAGGTTTTTCCTGGTTTTTCGGTGCTAGGGTGTCAAAAGAAGGAGACGGAAAAATAATGGAAAAAAAACAGTTTGAAGTGGAAGTGAGATGGCAAGCATGACGCAAGTTTGGTGTTTGGGACCAGACTGTCAAGTTTGTTTACAACCGTGTTACAAGTGTTTCAGGGAAAGTTTACCGAATTGTGTGTTTTAGTCAGTTTCAGTAAAGATTTTAGTAAAAAAAAAATAACTATTATAAAATTTAGATTGTGTGAAATTTGTTGCTGCCAGTGATTCGTGCGATAAACTATTAAAAACTATATAAAAAGAAACATGAAGTGTTCTTTCGATGGTTGCCGAAACCGAAGAGAGTTCCGGCAAAATAAATCGTTCTTCAGGCAAGTAAACCGATTCTAATTATCTGTAGTTCTACTGTAGTTGATATTAATGAAGAATACATTTCAATTAAAGTTATAAAATGTATATTTTGATCAAAGTTTCCTTGGATACAAACTTTGTTTACTTCTTAGCATTTCTTGGAATATGAAAGCAGTGACGGCGTGTAAAATATTTCTTCTTTGAAGGAAATGCTTTTCAACTTCATAGTACATATAGCAAATACAATCAGTTATTAATTATTTCTTCAACTAAAACGTATTTGTAATGCACTCGTTTCGTTGGGACATTAATCACTAAAAAATCGAATCAAAAATTACCATTTTCAGGTTTCCTAAGGAATCAACATTGAAAAAGAAGTGGCTTGAAGCAATAGGAAGACAAGGCTTCACTCCAAATACAAAAAGTGGCATTTGTGAGGATCACTTTAAAAAATGTGATATAGTAGTTTTGGGTAAAAGCAAACGGTTGATAGCGCAAGCAATACCAACAGTTATTGACATGGTATGAAAGAAAAGTAATTATTACTGACATTTAGAGCTGATATGTTTCATTTCAGGGTTGCGAAACTTGTGAGGTTTCCAAATATGTACTTCTTTGGTGCGGTGCTGTACGGACGCATTTTTATCATTTGAAACATTTGTTGACATAAACTTATATATTTATTAAGATAGCGGATAGTCTCGTCTAGCGCTGTTTCGCATTACGCTCTACTTTGATGGAACGTATCCCCCGCGTTAAGCGGGGTGTTATTGTATTTACTGTATGTTTTTCATTATAATTTTATACAGAAAATTAAAGCATGAGCATCTGTCAGTTAAAGTTTCAGTTAGAACGTTACTGACGATCGTAGGAACGGGCCTTAAAGTCCCACACTACTATGAGGTTCGTTCCTCAGTGTCTTTCGAAATTTTCACCTGCCCTTATAAAAAAAAAATAATAATTTTTCAAAAATAATGTCTCATGGAAGATGGGGAAAAACTAAAGGGCACCACCTCACTTCGAAAATTGAAATTTTTATTTTTCTTTCAATTTAGGGCCAATTTGAAGGCATTTCCATTTGTTTCCAGTCCCCGGACTACCTAAAATAAAAAGATATGGCACTTTAAAAATTTGCAATTTACTCACCATTTTCTGTCACTTTTACTTCAAAATGACAATGTGAAGGGCACCAGCATTGCCAGATTCAAATTTTTGTGGTATTTAATGACTTTTCGGATTGCACCAGCATTGCCATATTCAAACTTTTGTGCTCTTTGTTCCACATCAGAATTCCTGAAGCAAAAATTAAAATGGCGCGAATAGTTTGAAAACATTTACAGAAATTATTGTTTTTGGGTGACAAATGCTTGGAAATAACTTTATTTGCAGGTAAAAGAGTTGTCATCCGTTCCAACCTGAAAATGGAGAAATACAGTATGTTTATTTGTACCTTTGTTGTTGTTGTTTTTGCGCGCGCATACTGTATTTCTCCATTTTCAGGTTGGAACGGATGACAACTCTTTTACCTGCAAATAAAGTTATTTCCAAGCATTTGTCACCCAAAAACAATAATTTCTGTAAATGTTTTCAAACTATTCGCGCCATTCTGATGTGGAACAAAGAGCGCAAAAGTTTGAATATGGCAATGCTGGTGCAATCCGAAAAGTCATTAAATACCACAAAAATTTGAATCTGGCAATGCTGGTGCCCTTCACATTGTCATTTTGAAGTAAAAGTGACAGAAAATGGTGAGTAAAGCCTAGTACTGTGTTCAGCGAAACGAACACGAACGAAAAAGTCACCTTCGAAGCGGAGTGAAATATTCTACACCGTTCGCTACTAGATGTCATTGATAAAAACACGCGCGAAATTTGAAAATATTAAAAAAATGTCAAGTAATTACTATTCCGGCACATAACACAACAAAATATTGCTCACACAAAATTTCCCGAGCACCAACTCACTGAATTGACAGCGAACTATTGAAAATTTTGAGTTGTCAATTATGTCGCTTGTCAAAAAGCCTCCGGTACCATTAAAAACGAAACGAAATCGCCACGAGCGCCATCTATTAGTGACTACGGCAAATGTCCATTCCGTCCCCGAACACAGTACTGCAAAACGAACGAAATATTTCGTCGGTGAAATGTCAACGAAAATTTAATTTTTTTTATATGAACTTTGACAGTTCGTTTCGTTTCGCTCGGAGCACAGTACTAGGCTTAAATTGCAAATTTTTAAAGTGCCATATCTTTTTATTTTAGGTAGTGCGGGGACTGGAAACAAATGGAAATGCCTTCAAATTGGCCCTAAATTGAAAGAAAAATAAAAATTTCAATTTTCGAAGTGAGGTGGTGCCCTTTATTTTTACCGAAGATGGTAATCAAACATTTAAATCTACAATTCATCAAATTAACAATCGCATAATTTTGAAATTAACTGACAATCTTTTTAGTTGCCCCTCTCAAAATACAACTTTTATGTGGGCCTGCACTGCTGCCACTAATGCAAAAACGAGTAGTAACAAACACAACCAGATTTCATTACGAAAGGTGAAGTTATCAGCCATTCCATACTCTTCCAAGTATATCAAGCACTGATCTGTCACACATGTTGTCACAGAAAATTGTCGCATTTGTTTGAAAAGTGTACACTGCGTGTACACTTTAGTGCCTGCGTTTCGTTACAAGGCAGGTTACTGGACTACACGGTTGAAAAAATTGGGGTAATTTTTATATCTAATGCTAGTATAACTTTTACCCACACGATTTTTCCTATAAAAATCATTCAATGTGTAATTATAAATACATTTTATTACAGAAATGTAATTGATTTTATAAAAAATTCGTATAATATGCAGTTGCATATTCGAACAGTATTTAATTAAAACTGAAAAATATAAAATTTATAACTAACATTTATATACAAATTACTAATCAGTTATGAACGGAACCGTACATATGAATTTTATAAGTTGAGCCATATAAGCTTCATACGCATATCCAACATTTATCAATTTAATACGCGATGAAATATAAACAAGAGGTAAATTTTATACCTTAACCTTATAAAAGGGAATAATTTTCAGAAAAATGTGTACAAAACTAACTGCGCATTTTAATTTAAACTCGCCTTTTGTTCTTCAGTTGCGCGTTGAATTTCAAAGCGTAAAAATGTTACCGGGGTATTTTGTGACTTCGGATTTTCAGAACGAAGTAAAAATTGTGCAAATATCTAAAGTGCCAGGCGATGTATCCATTAATCTAACGTACGAGGGTTTTGTATATTACAGTAAGTATTTTGAAGCTATTAACTATTCGTAAACGTGGCAAGTTCACAGAATTTCGTGTGGGGGTCTTCAAAAACCTGCACTCACACTATAAAACAACCCAAAAATGATAACATTTTGCATTGTTTAGAATCCGTTTCTGTTTTGTTAACAAATATGTAAGTGTAATTAGGTTTAATGAATTGCTACTTTCAAATATAATTATTGTAGCGCTGCAATCTTGTAATATTCAGTTTGAGGATTTTGGCGGATTCGAAAATATACATAAAGCCGAAATAGGACCTGACATTTCTACAGTATATCGAGTTCTATGGACACCAATCACAATTTTTGATAAGATTAAAAATTAAATTTGTTAAGATTACTATCGCCATCTTCAGCAGGGAGAAAAAAGACCAGCAGACTAACAGACGAAGAAGCAGTTAATAAGCTCATCATATTTAAAAAGGTTATGCATTATAAATTTGTATTTATATATTAATTTAAGCTGAAGTTTTCCACTCTTACAGACTGGACTTACTAATGCCGAATATTTGGCAGATTCCGTATATTGTCGCGACTGGTGCATCGAAATCCAACATTTATCAGTATTTAATTGTCCTGGATAGCAATTTAATTGCTCTCCCATTGGAATATTCGATATTGGAAGCCGTAGATACAGTATTTAAACTTCATTTTTTATTTGATATAAGGTATGACAGTAATTTAAAACTATTTTTCACATTCGTACAAAAATATATATACAAGTTACACACATGAAGCACTTCGGTACGATTATAAGTGTGTATACCAAATTGCGAAACTTAATTAAAGCGAATGACGTACTCGTACATATTTAATTTTACATTTTAGTTTTTGAAAAACCTATATTTTAAAATGTATTATTTTTGTTTCGTACGCCAACGACGTATATTATAAATATCAACATTTTTCACTCATTTAAAATTAGTATATTCACTATTGCCATCAAAATTTTTAACCTTACGATGCATCATCAACGAAAATTGTCCTTACACATTTAACACCTAGGTATTGTGGTTTAAAAAAACATATCCTGAAATGCACATAAAAAACGTCAGTAAATTTTCGAAATAGAACAACAGATCTCCCTTCTTTTATAACAAATCATCCACACGAAAAATTGGAAAATATGAAAGAGCACATGTCAAATGATGATTATTTTCATGAATTGAAATTTGAAAGTAATTCAATAAAGATTTCACGGTTTGCTTCAAATTTAAACTCTCTTGGACTTCCTAATTCCACTATTAATGAAATAATTTCATTGACTTCGAACTTGGTTCAAGACATATATTCTATTAACACTAATATCATTAGCAGCTTAGAATTAGCTTGCTGCCGCAGTACGATATGCGAACAAATAAGTGGTTCTCAGACTACGACAGCGAAGAGTTTCAAAGAAATAGGTTCCAAATATAAAAGATGTAAGAAGGTTAAGGAGTCTGAATTTTATGTGCAACTTAAGCAACTGCCAACTAATAAAAGATGGGACCAAAGATTTTGCCGCAAAAATAAAAAATATAAAAAATGTCTTGTTCAAAATACTTATCAATACATTCCAATCTTGACATTGACTGTTCCTGATAAAAATTTCATGTAAGAAAATGAAAGTATTATAAAGGCTCTTAATCATACTCAGAATAAATTGCTTTATTATGTATATTTTGTAGATTACTTTGTGCATTATAGGCCATCAATAATGGTTTATTTAAAAGATTTAAGTAACGTACATACGTTCTATCTAATAAAACACATCTTAAAAATAGAGAATGAGATCTTCTTCCTATGTAAATATTTTGTAAGCAAAGGTTTTGACAAATTTCATAATTGTTTTGAAGTTCAAGAAGATTTAATTAACCATGAGTTCAATATATTGAAATTGGATAGCATTTTGAATGTAAAGACATGCACATTAGTAGCATCCAGAAAAACGAAAAAATTTTATGTTGTAAAAAAATTCTGAAATAAATTTATGTTATTATTAAGATTATATAACCAAAATTAATTTAAACTGGATTCACATTCTTTTAAATATTTTCAATAATAATTTTGAAAATGAGTATCTATATGAATATAAGCTATGAAAAACATTAAAATAATTTAATAAATTTATATTACAATCACATATATAGTTTTAAATTTATTTAATTGTAATCACGGTTACAATTTTGTAACATATAAGATTAATACCGCTCTTGCTTAAACCATTTTCATACATTTTGTGTTATTAAGAATATACCTGATGAATTGAATACTTTCATATATATAGAAGTATACAACTAATAACATTACTTTATAAACAATGCTTACACCAATTGCTTATAGAGTATATGCTGCTTTCATATAAAAGACTTTTATAATTACCTTTATCAAATTTAATAAAACATTTATGCATTTGATATACAGCAAATCTATAAAATTTATAGAAAAAAGTAGTTGATTTATATGAATAGGTAATTTGTATTAAACTTATTCCTTTATTTTCAACCGTGTAGGTCTGGCCGACGCTTCAGGAAGCTGAGAGAGGAAACGCCTTTGCTGGATAGTAAACTGTTGCGTTTCATTACAAGGTGGGAGTAAAATGCAAATAATAGCCTAGTATTCAAAGAATGGGTTTTTTTCTTTTCAAGAATGGAGTATAATAAAAAAAAAAATTCGAGAATGGCGAACAGTGAGTGAACGTGATTTATTTGTCCAAAGTAAATTAAATACTCGTGACTTTAATATCCATTTAAGTTAATAATCTAAAGCGCAAAAGCCTAACAATTACGCAACTGTATTTTTTGAGCATTTGGAAGTAGTTAACAGTGTTGAAATAATAAAAACTTTGAATCGTGTGAGGAGTTCTCAATTTTGGATTGGCAAAATGGCACCCGTATCAACTAGAAAGGCTCTTCAATCGACATCGGATGAAGGTGAGACGTTCAATTTAAAAAGTGTAGAGGCTCTTCTCAATACTCACTTCGATAAAATAAAAAGTATGGTTGAGAAACAAATTGGGGACCTTAAGGTCTCACTCATGGAAACAGCAAACGATTATAAAAAAACCTTGAGACCAAGTATAATGACATCGCTCTTCGTCTGAATAAAATTGAACGAGACAACCTTAAGTGTGACGTCATCCTCTCAGGGATTCCCCATCAACACAACGAAAATGTATCGTTGATATTTTTAAAGCTGGCAGACTGCATAGATTTCAAGTCTACCATCAACAACGGTCTTTCGCACCAGAACGAGCATGTTACATACGAAAAATTATTTTGTTTTTATATATGAACAAATTTTATTTTATAAGTTTTATAAAATTATATATTTAATTATAAAGTGCAATTAACGTTTAACGATTATTTTAGTTTACAAAATGTGTGACTCCTTAGAGGTTCAAGATACAACTGAACTCTATCCGGCCGAAAGATTTAATCTTTCTTTCGGTTATCCAAATCTTGATGACCCAGCACTAGGGTAACAAGAATTATTTTCCGTTGGCATATACATTTCAAGCATCGCGAAATATTTAAGATAAGAACGTTCAAATAAGTATCTGAACGCTAGACAAAACAATTACTATTAAGGTATCCGATTACCTTTTAGTTCACACAAAGTGTGTGACTAAATTAAAATTTTGCAAGGTAAGTAACATTGTTGCATCGGAATGTAACATCTTCATCCTTATAATGAAATTCGTCCCGAAATTTCTAACATCTGTATATGCCTTCAGTTTACAATGTTCTTTACAAAAATTTAATGTAAGCGTAAAAATATAATTTCCTAATATTAAATTCAACATAAGTTTTAGAAATATTATATTTTTTTTCGTATTTATTTATTTCTATTATTATTTTACAGCTTCTGAGATCTTAATTTGATTGAACTTTCCGGTGAAGTAGAAGCCTCGACCGATGTTCTTCTTTCATCAGAATACTGAACTGCAAATTCTGTTGGTCTTGATGACCTTGTATTAATTCTTTTTTTCCAATTCCAACAAAAACATTTGTTAAACAATGTTAAGCAACCGCCACCCAAACATGGCTTACAATATTTTAATAAAATATATCCTATTAAAATTAACAATAAAGCAAATATAAAACCGGTAAATGAATTCTGTCTTACATATTTTGGAAATGGTTTTACAGCTTTGTCCCAGAAACTGGACTGTTCTATAATTTCTGAAGTTAGATCTCTTATCTCATGTAAATTACTACTAGAAAACTTTCCTATGTTAATATTGTCATTAATTTTGATATCTCTTAATTTAATTGTATCGCAACAATCCTCCAATTCTACTATCTTGTCTTTGCTTTTTAGTACGTTATTAACATTAGCTTGCGATTGATAAGTTTGAGATACAGTGTAAAGTTTGCAATTGTCTTTGATTGACACAATGCATATTCCTTGTACGTTTTTCCATTCTTCTTCACTATCTTTACATTTACAATGTAGTCTTGTATCTGTACTAGTTACCGAAATAATTTGGTTATTATTTAATTTATGAAAAATATCCAATTGAGATTGTATTTGTTTGACCTCGCATAATCTTGATTCTTGTCTGAGATAAATGTCGGTAATGCAAGTTCTTTCATAAGTTGTTCTCAAAGGTAATGGACTGCAAATATTTTTCTCATCTATTTTCCTACAATCTGTTTCATCTGTGGTAATATAATCTTCTCGATCTTTTGTTACAATAAAATATTTAGCCAAATTCTGTATTAAAATCGTGTGATCGTTTTCTACTAATGGTAAGCTAATTACTTCAAACATCTCAAGTTCTTGTGAACTTAAAGCGTCTACTCCTATAACAACTATAACTCTTTTCTCTCTAATATAGGCTGTTAATTGTAAATCCTTTACCAATTCTTGGTAGTTGCCTAACTTAGCTTCTACAACCAAATCATGCCTTTCCTTAAGTTTATTTAATTCCATAATAAGATTTTCAGGTTCTATTATAAATGGATGTAATATACCTGCCTGGATAAATAAAATAGCATCTCTAAATATTTCTATTCTTAAATCTATTACCTCTATTTTATGATTAATCTTACCATAAATTTCATCATAATATACTTCTAAATTTAGGAGTCTTTCCTGTTCTTTTGTATTATTGTTAATTAGCATTATTTCCCTGATTATTTCGTTAAATTTTAATTTAATATCATCTTGTTCTTGATTGATAAATTTTGCCTGTTTATTAATTTCCTTTATCAATACTAAATTATCCTTCATTCCATTTTTAATATTGTTTTCATTTTCTTGGACAACATCTAAAATTCTCTCAATTTGTTCAGCATCATCGGCAGACATAGTTCCAAATAAAAAGTTTAACCCTGTTCCAACCCAATTTTGTAGACCCCTCCTATATCTTAAATTTGGAGTTATTCCCATTAAACCATAAATTGTATTGAGATTATGATTTAACCTACGTACTTGCAACCTGCAATTTGTTTTGAAATTTTTACACTGCTTTAATTCGTTTGTGCAAATTTCGTTTATATTGTTTGCTAATGTACTAATTTTATCGATTTCTTCCTCTATTTCGCTTATTTCTATTGGCCTTATTAAATTAATAGTTTTGCTTACAAATCTGGTATCGCCTAGTGATTTAAAATAGATTCCTGGGTTTTCCACCTTTTTAACATCAAATGCTATGGCTTTAGTCAGCCTGAAATTAAAGTAAAACTATATTTATTACTTTTCTACATATATCTTAACGTCTTTATTGTTAATCTGAACTATCTTTCTATGTATCTTAACTTGAACACTATCTTTATTAACTTTAGTTATCGTGTATGGTCCTAGCCATAAATCATCAGTTTTTCCTTTTCGTCTGTCATTTCTTCTCAAAATTTTGTTTCCAATTTTAAATTGTGGTATTTCTTTCCTAGTCTTCTTATCATATCTAATTTTCGATTTCTCTTTGTTTTCATAATCCCTTCCTTTAGCGTCCTTCCATAACTCGACTAAGGTATTCTTTAATTTATCCACATAATCTTCTACTGTTTTTTCTGGTTCACCATTTCTTATAAAGGATATTGGCCTAGGTTTCTGTCCAAACATTAACTCATGTGGTGTGAAACCTGTTGCTGTATGTATTGTTTGATTATAGTTCATACTTGCTAATCGAAGTTTTAGGTCCCAATTATTTTGTTGCAATAAAACTTCTCTAGTCGTTCTTAAATATTCGGTGAGTTTCGCATGGGCTCTCTCTACACTACCATTGGATTGTGGGTGAGATGAGCTTGTAGCGATATGTTTTATACCTAACATTTTTTCTAATTTTTTCATCAAATTACTGCAAAAGTTTGATCCATTATCAGTAAGTATATTTTGAGGGATACCAAAATAAGTTATCCATTCATCAATTAGTTTGCTTGCAACTGTTTCTGCGTTTATATCTTTCATTGGCACGAATCTAATGAATTTGGTTAAGTTATCTTGAATCGTCAATCCCCAAGTTTCTTCATTCTTTGTACCGTTTTTGAATGGTCCGACGCAATCCAAATGAATTTTTTCCAGTGAATTATCGGCCATTGAGACAATTCTCATAGGATTTCTCATGTTTTGTCTGACAATCTTATTTTTCTGACATGCACTACATTTTTTTATATACTCTTCGATATCCTTTCTCATATTAGTCCATTGAAATCTGCGTTTAATATATTCCTCAGTGGCATTAATGCCTCTGTGACCTCCTAGAAACCCGTCATGCGCTTCTTTTATTAAACCATTTCGTATTTCGTCGTCGTGTATTTCATTCGTTTCATGGTCATCTATATCCTCAATTGTTTCGTCTTCAGAAACTCTTTCTGCGTTATTGTCTTGATCGATTAACAATCCTGTACTTGTACTTGGTTGAGGTTCTTCTCTGTTTCGTTCTTCATCCTTAGAATGAACTTTATCCTTATTGGATTGCTCCTTCTGATTCTCTTTTGATTGAGTCACATCTTCACGTGAGACAACTCCGAGTTCGTTCAACATATCTATTACATCATTATCATATTCATCACCGTTTATCATTCTAATGTTTCGGCTTAACTCGTCCGCCACTACATTGTCTTTTCCAGCTTTATATTCGATAGAATAGTTATATTCTTCAAGTTTCAGTCTCCATCTGACCAAACGACTTCCAGGATCTTTTACGTTGAACAACCATAACAATGGTCGATGGTCTGTTCTGATTAAAAATTTAGTTCCATAAAGATAATGTCTACACTGTTTGACTGACCAAACAATTGCTAGACATTCCTTCTCTGTAGTTGAATAGTTCTTTTCAGCCTTGTTTAAAGTTCTCGATAAATATTGAATAGGTAGGTCCTTCCCCTGATGCTCTTGGCTTAAAACGGCGCCAATTCCGTAATTGCTTGCATCGGTTGTGATAATGAATTGACTTTCGAAATTTGGATACTTTAAAATTGGTTCTTTCATTAATTCTGCCTTTAGTTTTTCGAATGCGTTTTGTTGTTCTATACCCCACTCAAATTCCTCATTTTTCTTGAGTAATTTATTTATAGGTGACGTAATTTTACCATAATTTTTGATAAATCTCCGGTAATATCCAGTCATACCCAAAAATGACTTGACACCTTTCTGATTTACTGGTTTCTCCATTTTTGCTATAGCATCGATCTTTTTCCTATCCATTGATACACCATTTTCAGTGATCACGTGGCCTAAATATGCCACCTCTTTCCTAAGGAATTCGCACTTTGCTGGTTGAATTCTCAGATTCGCTTTTCGTAATCTATCAAAGACTGCTTCTAGTTTGTCATTATGATCTTTTAGATCTCTTCCATAAATAACGATATCATCAAGGTAGACGAAACACCGTGTACCTTGTAGACCACTGAGTACCGTGTTCATTGCCCTCTGAAAACACGCTGGGGCGTTTCTCAAACCAAATGGCATACGACTATATTCATAATGTCCGTATGGAGTTGAAAACGCTGTTTTTGCCTGGTCCTCTTTTCGTACTGGGATTTGGTGAAATCCCGAAGTGAGGTCCAGTGTCGAAAAGTACTTAGCATGTCCCAACTGGTCCAATATCTCCGAAATATTAGGCAGTGGGTAACTGTCTGCTATGGTCATTTCGTTGAGCTTCCTATAATCAACGACCATTCTCCACTTCACTTCTCCAGAAGAATCATTCTTCTTAGGAACGATCCAGAGTGGTGCATTCCATGGTGAGTTACTTTCCCTAATAGTTCCATCTTTCAGTAGTTTATCCACCTGTTTGTTCACCTCTTCTTCGTGACTTTTTGGATACCGATAAAGTTTGACATGAACAGGTTTTGATCCTTCAATCAAATCGATAGTGTGTTCGGCAACCTGTGTCAAATTTACTGGATCAATTTCTTGAAACAACTCATTATATCTGTCTATTACTTCATATATTGACTTCTTTTCTTCGTCATTCATATGGCTATCCCTAATTTTAATTTTAGTGTCACAAGTTTCCAGAGTTTCTTCTGAAAAATGTTCACCTTTCATTTCATGAATGCTACAAATTTTGTCGTCTTCATTCGTAGTTAATATAGATACCTGTCCCCTACCCGTTTCATCAATTTTGGTAACACATGAAGGTATTCTTATGCCATCTATATTAACTTCGTTGATAAAAACCACATCTCCAATTTTCCCGATTATTGGAATATATCTTCGAATTTCCCGTCTCCCTTTCAACTGAAATTCATCACTTTCCAAGTGAACCTTAAAGCTTGAATTTCCAAATGATTCCGTCTCATAATCAATGGAAATTTTATTTGACTCGACAAAGTCCGTTCCTAGTATAGCATCATAGTTCTTTATGATGTCGCAGTTTACGACATGAAATACTGTTTCTATATTCTGATTCCCGATTTCCATTCCCAGCTTTACTTTCCCAATAGCTTCTGTGCTATTATCACTATGTATACCATTGAATTTAATCCTGTTTTCTTTATCTACCTGATCTTCAAACACTTTATTCTTTTTTATAAGACTTATTTCTGCACCTGTATCTACTAAAACTTTTATCATTTCACTGTTTATTTTTACGAATATATGAGGACTGTTTTTTAGCATCGTTTTAATTTCCACTACCTGATTAACTAGCCTCGTTTTAAACTCATTATCTTCACTGGATTTTGCAGTATTTCCGTTTTGATTATTGCTTTTATTCGTTTCATTTTTCTGATTCCCTGAATCCTGTTTATTTAAGTTCCCTGAACTATTATCGTTTGTCCTATTTATCACTTTACCACTTTTATTACTTTTTCCTTTTGACCTGCAATCTCTTGCATAATGACCAATTTTTCCACAGTTATAACACTCAAACTTTTTGTTTACTACACTAACCTTTGGCAATGCATTTCGATTCGAGAAATCTTTATTAGTATTAGTTTTAAACGTATTCTGTCTTTGCTCCTCTTCCTGAGCAATTTTACATGCCTCATCAATAGACTTGGGTTTTTGCGTAATAACATATTGACACAAACTTGGTTTGAGACCATTTATGAATACCGTTAAGGTTTCTTCCGCAAGATAAGCTGTTTCACCAGCCTTATGCTCAGACTTTACAATTGAACTTCTAGCCTGTAATATTCTTCGCTGAAGTGTCTGAACCCGCTGCGTGTAACTTATTACCGTCTCATTAAAATTTTGCTTGATTGCGATCAATTCCCTATGTAGTTGTAAAGCAGAATGTGGCTCTTGGTACACACTATTGATTTCTGCTTTCAACTCATCCCATTTTTCAAACTCTTTATTTAGAAGGATCAGCTGAGCATTTCCTTTTATTTGCGTTTGAATGTACTTAAACAATACTGGGACTTGGTCTGGCGACGCCAAACTAATTGCTTGATTGCAGCTATTTATAAAATTAAAAGCATCGTCGGCTTTTCCATCGAATGGATGAATAAATTTGAAGAGATCGCTCAAATTTACCGCCATATTTTCGCGCAAAATTTCGTTTTCCGATTCTTCACTTTCTTCTTCTGATCCTGATCGAGATTTTCTAATATCTTTTAGACTATCACAGCTCCAGAACCGTTTCATGGAACTTTTATCCAAATAAAACAACTGAAAACTCCGCCGTCGGAATTAACACAACACAAAACTTTTTAAACACAATCTCAATAGTGAATATATTAAACCAATTTTTTGGGATCAACTAGGTATCACTTGTATCTCTCCCTTAAAATGCGCACAAAATATATTTCACTTCAATATTTTCTTTTTAAGAACTGTTGCAGAAACTAGATAAGAGAAAACAAAATTTTTTGACTTACATGTACATCATAACTGCTACCATCACCTTCATCCTGGATCTGACGTTGGCTGCTGGTTGAAAGCGTCTTCCTACGTCGGGACTTCCGTTGGCTGCTGATTAAAAGCGTCTTCCTTCGGTCGTGAATCCAAGGAGTTGTCGATCTCGATTCTCGATTCTGTTTTCCGGATACCCACTCGAAAGTGTCGTTGGGGCGTATACGATGCCGTTGAACTGCCCAATCGTCGCGAATTTCGGTTTGAGAATTCGATCCGAATCCGGTTTGATAATCGTTGAACTTTTACGAAAATTGCTGGATTCGTATCCACTGAATGCACTTGCCACTAATTTTGTTTTACATATAAAACGTCACTGGGCTATTATATACTTGTATATAATTTTATTTAAATGCATCCCACCGCTGCCACCAATTTTTTGTTACATACGAAAAATTATTTTGTTTTTATATATGAACAAATTTTATTTTATAAGTTTTATAAAATTATATATTTAATTATAAAGTGCAATTAACGTTTAACGATTATTTTAGTTTACAAAATTTGTGACTCCTTAGAGGTTCAAGATACAACTGAACTCTATCCGGCCGAAAGATTTAATCTTTCTTTCGGTTATCCAAATCTTGATGACCCAGCACTAGGGTAACAAGAATTATTTTCCGTTGGCATATACATTTCAAGCATCGCGAAATATTTAAGATAAGAACGTTCAAATAAGTATCTGAACGCTAGACAAAACAATTACTATTAAGGTATCCGATTACCTTTTAGTTCACACAAAGTGTGTGACTAAATTAAAATTTTGCAAGGTAAGTAACATTGTTGCATCGGAATGTAACAAGCAACGGCAACAGCAAACATCCGCCGTTGATGGTGGCTAAATTTGCGACAATCGACCATAAAATGAAGTTCATCACACAGATGCGTGCGAAACGACCTACTTGCGCGAACAATGACATTCCCAGCAACAACAAAATCTACGTGAACGATAGCCTAACACCTGCAAATCGTACAATACACAGAGCTGCTATTGACCTTTCGCGTAAACAAAAAATTGCGGCTTGTTATACCAGGCGGGGTAATGTTTACATTAAGAGTAAAGGCCGGTACTCACCTCGAGCGTAGAGAAATTGTGACAACTACACATTTCACGGGCATTAAAAAGGGCTTGAAAATTTTCTGTGTAAAGTCGTCACATTGCTGAGGAGAACGATCAGCTGTTTGTCAGTTTGGTCTACAATCAGCTGTTTGTCAGTTTGTCAACAAACATTCTGAAATTTTTTAACTGTATACGTAAAATTTAAAAAATGAGTTATTCAAGCAGTTCCAGCTGCAACTTTTTTTTTTAATTTCAACTGAGAATTTCGCTCTCTTTTTGGCTTTTTTTCAGTGCTGGAGTGGAAGAGATTCCTTCTACTTCTTCATAGATAAAAAATTCGCACTCCATTTCCATTTTTCGTAGAACTAAATAATTTCAAAAGACCCAACTTTTACGTTTTCACGTGGAAGTGTCAAAATTCAGCCTGAAGTTATTTTCGCCCCCGAAGAAAAAGTGAGCGTTAAAGTGACATTACGAAAATGTCCCAATAATTTCCTTGTGGAGAGAAATTATTTTCACAAGGCTTTACGCTCGAGGTGAGTTCTGCCTTTTGGGAGTTTCTGCGTGAAAATTTCACTCAGTTTAAGCTTCCTATATCAAATGCATTGAAAATTTCGCTACGCTCGAGCTGAGTACCGGCCTTAATGCTGAAGGAGAGGCAGTTCAAATATCGTCAATTCTACATCTGAACGAGTACCTGCCGATTTGATTCGATCAGCTGGATGAGATTATTTTTCAATATATTTATTTTTCTTCTCTTTAAATTATTCTTTTTTTTTTTTTTTTAATTAATTCTATTTTATATATATATTATCTTTTATTATAAGCTACATATTTAGCACTGAGGACCTAGTCATAATGCTAAATAATACTAATGCCGACTTTGATGTAATAGTTTTGACGGAAACTTGGATGAACTTGACAGACTGCTTTAAAATAGACGGATATCAATTATTTATTCAGGAGACAAAATTTAATAAATGCGATGGAATTGTGGTATACGTTAAGAACTGATTCCCTGTTGCTACTGCTAGTTGTAGTTTATTATGTGCTAATGCCTTAAAACTTTCTCTTGACGTTTGTGAAAAACAGCCTTTAACAATTACAGCCATTTACAGATCCCCTAGCTTTAATACTTTAGATTTTATAAATAGTTTGGACAGCTATATAGAAGAACATAGTTCGATAGGGACTCACCTGGTGCTTGGGGATATTAACATCAATATTAACGACAATAAATCTACAAATGAAGCACATGAATACCTTGATACGCTATCCAAGTTTGGATTTAATGAGTTCTTGGTTGGGAATACTAGAATTGGTAGTGGTCGACCTTCATGTCTTGATCACATTTTCATTAAGAAAAATTTTGAAATCAAGTTTGTCCGTACAAACATTAAAACAGCGTTTCTTGCTTCGATGCACAGCCGCGGTAAACCCTTTGATCCTCTCTTCGTTTTAACCATGGCAAGAACCTCTACGTTAAGTTTTTATTTACTAGTTAAGTAGATTTAAGTTAGTTTAAATAAAAATTGATAAAAAATGATAAAATGAGATAAAAATGATATACAATCATAAAAAATTATAGAAATGGTAAAAAATGATATCGAATTTTAAAAAATGATAGGAAATGGTAAATAATGAAAAAAATTGTGATATATGAGAAAAAATGGTAAGAAATGATAAAAAATGGTAAAAAATGATAAAACAAGATAAAAATGGTATAAAATGATAAAGAATGATAAAAAATGATAAAGAATGATAAAAAATTATAAAAAAATATAAAACATGATTAAATAAAAATCGATAAAAAATGATGAAAATGATAAAAAATGATAAAGAATGATAGAAAATTATAAAACATGATTAAAAATGATAAAAAAATGATAAGAAATGGTAAAAAATAATAACTGGTAAAAAATCATTAAAATGGTAAAAAATTATAAAGTGATAGAAAATGATAAAATTGAATATGATAAAACTTGATAAGAAATGATGAAAAAGATAAAATGAAATAAAATCATGAAAAATGATGAAAATGGTAAAAATGATATCAAATTATAAAAAATGATAAGAAACGGTAAAAAATGATAAAAAAATGGTAAGAAATGATAAGAAATGGTAAAAATTATAAGGAATGATAAAAAATTATAAAACATGATAAAGAATGATAGTGAATGATAAAAAATTATAGAAAATGATAAATAATTATAAAAATTATAAAATATGGTAAGAAATGATAAAAAATGGTAAAAAACTGTAAAAAAATTATAAAGAATGATAAAAATGTTAAAAAATCATAAAAAATAATAGAAAATGATGACAAATAAAAGATTAAAGACTATAAATTGAAAATAGGAGATAGATTTAAAAAAGGCCTGAAATTTTGAATTTTATGTTTTGTCGATTTGTAGCCGTATTTTGCATTTCTCGCTAATAATGATAAGAACCAATTTATGGAGAATTTAATTGTCTATCTTTTTTGACTGAACAATTTTTTTGCCAAATTATTATTTATGCAAATAATAAGGGTTAAGTGTAAAAAATTAGAGTTTATCCAGTTTTTTAAACTTTTGGACCATTTTTGTTAAAAAAAATAGGTGACAGATTTAAATGACAAACTTGTAGAGGACTTAACTCCCTACAAGTTTCGTATGAGCTGTACTGTCTGGCTGGTACTGCCGACAGTCGCGGTCAGTAGTAAGTGCCAACCACAAGTGCTCACCGCGGCTGTTTTGCACTGTCGCTGAAACTGCTCACCGCATCGGTGACTTGCCGCGATATTGTTTTCAGTTGCAAAACGGACACCGACTCCATTTTTCAACTAACTCCACTAATTTTTTGTCATCAGATTCCTTAAATCCTTTTTTCACATTTTACCTACATCAAACCCTAACCATATAAAAATAAACAAGATTAAACACTGAAACAAAAAATACTCACAGTTTTTTCTCACTTTTTTCTGCTTACCTCTGAACTGAAATGTGTACTGAACGCGACTGCTCGCTGCTGCACTGGTCACGTAGGAGTCAAGCATCAACAGTCGCGCGGCCGAGTCGATGACGTCACAACCGTCAACTGTCGAGCAGTGGCAAACAGACATGACAGCTTGTTTTTGCCTGAAGCAGTAGTCTACTGCCGGCAGTTACTGGTGACCGAAACGGTCGGCAGTTCCAGCCAGACAGTACCTTTAGCGAGAAATGCAAAATACGGCTACAAATCGACAAAACAGAAAATTTAAAATTTCGGGCACATGCCATATCAAATTTTGGTCTGAAACTGTGATTCCATATTCTACCCCATCATTGGAACCTAACCACGTCAAAACATTTCGCTATCTATTTAACTCCGAAATTTACTGAAATTTTGTCTCTGGTGACCGGGCTAACCGTCGAGATCCGTGAACCGAAAAGATCCGTGGAGAAGAGCTGGCTCCATTTACCTAGGCTGTATTCTATGTACCTAGCGCACGACCACCGAGCAGTTGAAGGTCATGTGCAGCTGCAGATCCGTTCCATTGACCCTAATTCTTGTACCTAGAACAATGTCTACAGTGCATCGTAAAAATTTTGTGTACAAAAACTTACGAAAATGTTTTGTTCATGCATCTCGAATAACGGCCCCTGTTGCATTTGCGGCGTTTATGTTACCGTTCGGCTGTTCTCTCGTTGCTTTCTTTGGACCTTCCGAGTTCACCGAAATTAACACAAGTCGAAAACGAATCGACTATCAAAACTTTGATCGTAAGGAAAATTGATTTTTTTTCTAAAGGTGCAATTGTGGGATGCACAACTATTCTACCAGCTCGGCTGGTGATAGTTTTTTGTTGTTTGAAGCAGCGTATTGTTCATGAGAAACCGTCTCCAGCTGATGTCAGCATAAAGACGATCTCTAACGAATTTCCGCTGAGAAATTTGATAGGAAGGAAAAAAATATTTCCCTTTGATGTTCGATCGAGACTACTGAACGCTTACTAAGCTCAGAGCGTATTGCTGCTGGGACAATAGTTCGATTGAAAATCAAGAATTGCAAAGAGGCCGAGTCAAGGCGGCCGGGCCATTTATAGGGCTATGCAGCTTGCAATACTGTTGGTCCTTCCAACGATGGTCAGCGCTAGCTTTGTTGGCCCACAGCGTGGCCCATAAAATTTCACTGTGGTGAAATTATGTTAGGTTTACGGATCCGATATGTTTGAGTCTCAAACTTTATATTTGAAGTTCAAACAATGTCTAATCACTTAAGTAATTTATTGTATCTAATCAAAAAACTAATTTTACCGATGAAATGAATGATTATGATGGGTTATTGCACTCTAAAAAATAATACGCTGATGTTGTAAAAATTCAACAATAATAGTAGTTAATTTGCAGTCTATTTAAAGTGAAAAGCTAGGGCAAGAGCGAAATAACACTCGTAAAGCGCGTTGCTGGCTTTTGCATGTTTATTTACTCTAAGCGTGTGTTGTCGCACAAGGAGAATGATTTTGCACGCGAATTCGCGCGAATCTTTCAACACCGCGTTTATTTACACCTTAGGTGCGATTTCACACACAATCGCGTGTTAATTCATTACGATGTGTTGGAAAAAATCATTCCATGAAAAATCGCAAAAAAGGCCAATTTTGTGACCTTACCATCGCCGATTGTTTTGAAAATTTTTTTTGCTTGAAGAACTAGTGAAAAAAAAAATATTATTTCAATTGTTTTTTTCAATCTCATTTTTTTTGTTAGTTATAGTATGTTAAAGATTTCGCAAAAATGGTGTCAAAGCCCTCTTTGAAAATTCATATCTCTGTTAATTTTTATCATAGAATAATGAAATAAGACTTATTTTAATGGGGAAGGTTGTCGCAAAGTAAGAAAAATACCAATAAAATTTATCCTTGATTTTTTTTTTTTTCAAGGATAACGATTTTGTTCTTTATCCTTGAATATCTCAAATTACCGTTTTTTATATTTTTTTATATTTTGTGTATTATACTGTTCTTCAAAACATATCAAAAAATCAACTTGGGATCGCAATGGGATCGGGGTAAAAAAATAGAAGAACATCAGCGGTTCTCAATTATTTCATAGAAAAGTTACAATTATTTTGATTACTTACTCATATGTAAAGAGGATTTAATTTTATGATATGTAGGATTTAGGGTAGAAACTGGGAATACTGGGGGAATATTTGTTAAAATGAGAGATGCTTTCTGTTAAAACGTTTATTACCAACTAACTTTACAAACTAAAACTTACTCCTAGCTAAACTACTGGTACATAATATTTCGTCTGTTTATATACTTACATATTATATACTACGTGCACTTTTCAATTCGATGCCTCGCGCCATAAAATTACCGCAAGGGGTCTTTTGTTGAACGATAGGCGAGCCACTTTAAAATCTATTTTTAGAACAATAGGCGACAATTTAAATTTTCGATTCTATTTTATTCGCAACATTTTGGGCGTTCGTTTCAATTTCGATTTTTGGATTTACCGATTTAAAATATCGGTACGAATTCATTTTAATTCTTTTGATTTTGGGTTTTAATAATTCACCGATCCAAAATCGGTACAGTCCAATTATTTACTTTTTTGTTCAAACTGGAGGAAAAGAACTTGGGTACGCTACACACTCTCCTTCCAGCAAAGCGATATTAACAAAGAGGGTGCTACAAGTTCAAAGTTCATATTACGTTTGTTCTGAAAATTCGGTAAGGACATATGCGGGTTTCAACCTGTCAATGGAGATTGTTGAGTTCTTTCCATTCACATTTAGAATGAATTGCTTTCGAAACCGTCGAATTACCTAGTATGGTCCTTCATAAGGAGTGCTTAACCCTGGTTTAACTTTATCGACTCACGAAAACGAATTCACAGGTGTCTAACTCTTTTGGAAAATAAACATTTTTCTGCAAATTGATGCGCATATCAGTTGGCCTGATTTTTTGCATTGATTGCCTCAATTGTTTTACGAAATCATGCTGATCTAGGTCTGGGGAATTTGGATTCGGGACAATAAATTCGCCAGGTACTATGAGGCTTTGACCGTAGACTAGGTCTGCCAGTGAACACTGTAAGTCGGTTCTTGGAGTAGTACGGATACCTAATAAAACTAGTGGTAGCTCCGTGTACCAATTTTTCACGTTCTCCCTGGCCATCAAAGTTGCTTTCATGTGCCTATGGAAACGTTCGACTAAACCATTAGCCTGCGGATGGTAAGCAGTTGTGTGGATACGAAGAGATCCTAGCAAGTTTGTCAAATCCGAAAAGAGTTTTGATCTAAATTGAGTTCCTTGGTCCATTGTGATCTCTTTTGGTACGCCAAAACGTGGTATGTATTGCTGTACCAATGTCTCGGCGATTGGTAAGGAAGACATGTCTTTCATAGCGTATGCTTCCGGCCATCTGGTAAATCGGTCTACTAGTGTTAGTATGTATGAATGACCGTTGGATGGAGGAAGTGGTCCAACAATGTCAATATTTACATGTTCGAATCTCTGTGAAGGCAATGGGATGTGCCCAAACTGTGTTCGAGTGTGGTGATGGACTTTAGACTTTTGGCATCCAATTATTCGAATCTTTGTTCATCGATGGCCAAAAATATTTCTCAGTAAGGAGTTTACGAGTTGCTCTGATCCCGGGGTGTGACAAATTGTGGATCCACTCGAAAACTTTTTTTCGAAGTTCTTTTGGATCATAAGGTCGGTTTATACAAGTACTAGTTTCGCACCAGACCTTGTTTTGACAAGAAGGAAGAGTAATTAGTTCCAATTTGTAGTTCGATTGAGACGAGTTAATGTTGTCTGAAATTGACTTTAGTTCTTCGTCCGTCGTTTGCCTATTGGTTAAATCTTTGAGATTTACCGTCAACATATGAATATCCATGTTATCAATACGGGATAGAACATCCGCTACATGGTTCAATTTGCCACTGATGTGCTTTATATCCGTCGTAAATTGCGATATAAAATCCAAATGGCGTGTTTGACGGGGAGAGCGTTCCGTTTTTGATGGTATTGCCATCACCAACGGCTTGTGGTCAGTAAAGACTGTGAAATTTCGGCCTTCCACAAAATAGCGGAAATGTTTGATAGACAGGATTGCAAGAAGTTCTCTGTCAAAGTCGGAATACTTAACTTCTGTTGGCGAAAGTTTTTTTTTGAGAAGAATGCGAGGGGTTGCCAGCTCCCCGAGTGATATTCTGAAGAACTGCCCCGACGGCTACATATGATGCGTCCGTAGTGAGGCTGTACGATGCGTCTTCGATGGGATGCGTTAAGAAAGTTGCTTTAGCAAGAGCGGATTTAACTTGCTTTAGCAAGAGCGGATTTAACTTGCTCAAAACTTTCTTGACATTCTTCTGTCCAGGCAAATGGCTTTTTCGAGCGTTTTTGGTTCTGGGGTTCAGCGACATGACCGTGAATTGGAGCTAAAAGTTTGGCTAAGTCGGGTATAAAACGGTTATAGTAGTTTACCATACCCACGAATCGCTGAATTTGTTTAATGGATGAAGGTACAGGTAAATTAGTAATAGCCTCCACCTTTTCTTGCATTGGCACCAAACCTTTACTGGACACGGTATGGCTTAGAAAATTTAGCTCTGGTACTCCAAATATGCATTTTGATGGTTTAATATTTAAACCATATTCAATTAATCTCTGAAAAAGTGTTTCGAGATGGATTTTGTGCTCTTCCTCATCGCGGCTGGCAACAAGGATGTCGTCTATGTAGACAAAAACGAAATTCAAACCGTTGGTTACCTGGTTTATGAACCTCTGGAAGGTTTGAGCCGCATTTTTTAAGCCAAATGGCATACGCGTAAACTCAAAAAGACCGAACGGTGTGGTAATGTGCTCTGGGGCCACAGGTATGTGGTGGTAAGCACGCACCAAATCAATTTTAGAGAAAATCCGGCAACCACCTAAAAACCTGGAGAAATTTTGAATATGAGGGACCGGATACCTGTCTGGTACTGTAATTGAGTTTAGTCGACGGTAGTCTCCACACGGACGCCAATCTTTACCATCCGATTTTGGTACCATATGTAATGGCGATGAAGCCGGTGAAGCTGAGGGTCTGCAAATTCCAACATGTGTTCGAATTCGAATTTGGCAGTTTTATGTCTCGGAGGGTTGAGCCTTCTTGGACGATAGCACGGCAGTGGTCCTTGAGTCACTATATGGTGCTGCACTGCGTGCTTTATAGGAAAATTAAAATTAGCTGGTTGGTATAGTGCTGAAAATTTCTTTAATATAGCCCCAAACTCGTTCTCAATACTGAAATTCAGTGGTGTCGGGGTATCAGCTTTAGTTGAATTGATAATTGGAATTAATTTAGTGGTTGAGTCGATAAGCTTTTTATTTCTTAAGTCGACCAAAATATTAAATTTTTCCAGGAAATCTGCGCCGATTATTGGCTTGTTAATGGAAGCGATTAAGAATGTGTGTACAAAATCGCGGCGGAGACCGATGTTAAGTTTTAATAATTTTGAACCATAAACCTTAATTCGAGACCCATTAGCCATATGTCGAATTAAAAAGGTGATGAGGTACTATCGATACATCTGCCCCCGTATCTATTAAATAATTAATGTTATTCTTTTTGTCTATGACATATAAGCGGCGCTAAGCCAGAAGTCTCATCTAGTTTTTTGATGTAGATGCGGTATTCGCCTTTGTTTCCTCGTAATTACAAGGTTTGTCGCATTTGCTAGCTTTCGGACCATATTTCCGATGGTACCAGCACATTTCATCTTGATTTTTCTTAACTTTCTGTTCTTTACTGCGAGAACGACCACGATTTGGTTGTTTATACTCTAGATGAACATATAGAGTATTATAAGTTTAATCCAGCCCGAAAAGTTTGTAACGCATAGAACCGAGCCTCGGACGAAGAAAAGTTATATACTATTTTGTGTTCATTTTTGGCCAAAACCTCCGAATCCGTTTGCTGTCCGTCCGTCCGTCCGTTAGCACGATAACTCAAGAACGCGTTGACCTAGGAAGTTGAAATTTTGTCACAACTTGTAAAATGGAAAAAGTAAGGCTAAGTTCGTTAATGGGCGATATCCTTCCACTCCTTCGGGTACCTCCCATACAAGAGTCCTTGAAACACGTTTTCCCAGTTATTGTTCGAATGCTTCAAGTTAGGAACTTGAAATTTTGCATACGGATGGTTTAAAATGTTTGAATTGAATGTTCCGAATATGATGCAAATCGAATGAGTCCTTCGTGTAGCAGCCTAGAAAAGTCCTTCAAAAACGTATGCTTTTTACTGAATTCACTATAACTCCAGAACGAGTTAGAGCAGGAATTTAAAATTTTACAGGAATTAGTTTTATACTAAAACCAAGACGGAGTTCAATTTTTAGCGCCATCGGTTGACTCCTTCGGGTAGCTGTCATACAAAAGTCCTTAATAAACATATTCACCAATATTGCACGATAAGTTTAGAACGCTTTTACTTACAACTTTGAAATTTTATACCCATTAATTATATAATAGTCGCAGCTGAAACTATTAATATGAAAAATATCCCATAAGTCTTTCATGTAGTTGCCATACAAAAATTCTGTAAAATGTCCTAACTCACTTTATGGAACTCACTATAAATCAAAAAATCGAGTAGCCGCTATACAATAGTTTCTACCTGTAAGTAAAAGGTCATGTAATAATTGCTTGTGCACTCCTCATTCTTTTGATATATTTCCAACTAAAATATAAATCGGAGTTCAGTATTTCATCTAGAGTATCATACGATTGGCTTGCAGCCGATCGTGACTGCGTTATGTTTTTTATTCTGGCCTTGACGGCAAAGATTCTGAATCTGTTGTTTCAGCTCCAAAATCCCTTTGCGTAGGAATGAAATATCCGAATCTGGTTCAACCGCGCATACTGAATTAACACTCGGCATTGCGTCCCAGATCTTATCGGCTAGAGATAATAACTCTGTAATATTACTGTCCTTATGGGCAATTAGAGCTATACTGATTTGTTGTGGGAGTCTTCTCATCCACAATTTGCGAATTAACTTGTCGTTAATCGCGTCGCTGGAACCAGCGATTAAGGTTAAGGATCTAAAAAAAATCCGATGGTTTTCTATCACCCAGTTTTACACTTCCTAGCAATTTCTCTATTCTCCTTTCTTCACTTAAAGAGTGCCGATTAATGAGAACAGACTTCAAATGTTCTTCATTTTTATATTGTTCGCAGTCGATGAATTGGAAATTAATATTTACTATATTATCCTTAGCCCATTCGAAAAGTTTTAATGGAGTTGTTATTTGGTCTTTTATTGGCCGCTGTAAACTTGCTCTTGCTGCAAGTCGCTTTCATTTGGCGGGTTTTGTATTGCGTCAAGAACGGTTTCAATTACATCTTGCGGAAGAGCCGATAAGACGTAGTTGTAGTATTTAGTTGTGTCTTTCCTAATTTTCCCAATAGCAAACTGCGCTTCCGTTTGAACGAACCAAACAGAAGGAGAGTTGGCCCAAAAGGTCGGAAGCCTAACAGAAAACGACGTCATATCATCCACCTCCGCGTCTTTATCGGTAGTTCCACCTGACTTCAGTGCTTCCTTGGTAGAATTCATATCCGAGTCCGTACTAGTCATGATTGTGGACACTTGAAACTATGTGGCACCTGTTCACAGAGGTAACGATGATACGTTACGAATTTTTTAAAACGCGGTGATTTGCGTAAATTTAAAAAAAAAAAAAAACTTTATTCACGTCGGGGTCACCACTGTAGGATTTAGGGTAGAAACTGGGAATACTGGGGGAATATTTGTTAAAATGAGAGATGCTTTCTGTTAAAACGTTTATTACCAACTAACTTTACAAACTAAAACTTACTCCTAGCTAAACTACTGGTACATAATATTTCGTCTGTTTATATACTTACATATTATATACTACGTGCACTTTTCAATTCGATGCCTCGCGCCATAAAATTACCGCAAGGGGTCTTTTGTTGAACGATAGGCGAGCCACTTTAAAATCTATTTTTAGAACAATAGGCGACAATTTAAATTTTCGATTCTATTTTATTCGCAACATTTTGGGCGTTCGTTTCAATTTCGATTTTTGGATTTACCGATTTAAAATATCGGTACGAATTCATTTTAATTCTTTTGATTTTGGGTTTTAATAATTCACCGATCCAAAATATCGGTACAGTCCAATTATTTACTTTTTTGTTCAAATTGGAAAAGAACTTGGGTACGCTACACGATTTATGGCCAGCTGTTAAAATCATAGCTTTAAGATAGTTTGGTTCAATAATAATTTAATTGAGCAACTAATTGTGAGTGTTTAAATAAATTTATCCCATAAACCATTAAATTTAAAATAACAAGAATTATCTCATTTGGAACGTCTTACTAACCAGAAAATAATAGGTAGGCAGGTAAGGCAATAAAAAAATTGATTCCAATTAAATGTCCTTTTTTGGAAGGTATGTATATAAATATGGGCTTACCTCAAATACAATTCAGTCGTACTTGCATTATTAAGAAGACAAAATCTAACTTATTATTTTACAAATCATGGAAAAAAACTAATTAACCATTGGTCAGAATCGCGTTGCTGTAATCCTTTTGGAGAAACAATACATTTGCCAAAAATGTCGGATCTACGACCTGTGCAATCATGGATGATTTCTAGAGTACCAGCGATGACTTGTGCAGAAAAAATTTGCTCTTCCTGTAGAAAAAGGGTTAAAATGCTACCAGGAACATCAACGGAGATTACTGATGATGATATGTTCGACCGGGAAGAAGAACCTTTCTCTTTGGATACGGATGAGGAGCCCAACGAAGATGAAGCGCTACACCAAAATTTTATCAGTAAGGAAGCCGCATTAAATGAATGTCT
The DNA here is from genome assembly GCA_949128065.1 of Beris chalybata. Taxonomy (NCBI): domain Eukaryota; kingdom Metazoa; phylum Arthropoda; class Insecta; order Diptera; family Stratiomyidae; genus Beris; species Beris chalybata. Next base: position 61,169,986 of record OX421895.1, on the reverse strand, counting down.
TCAATATTTAGGAGAAGAACCTTTCGACAAAAGACGATTTAGCAGAGAAAACTACATCCGGAAAAAGCTTGAAGATGTGAAAAGAATCGTATTAAAAAAAATGTTTGGATTAGAAGATCAAAAGGACCAACCACGAGAGGACGAGATGATTGACAGATTGAGGACTGAATATTCAACCGCCAGTGAGAAGAACATCAAAGAACTTATTTTATCTGTAAGTCCTAATAAATTGACTAGAAAAAGAACTACTGAGGAATTTCCCGGAATATCCTCGTATGCAGTTCGAAAGTCCAAACGGACATCAGATTCTGAAGGAGATGTACATATCCCGCACCGGAGACGCCTTACTTCCGATATTATCAAGACAGTGGAAGACTTTTACAGTAAGGATAATATAAGTTGATTCATGCCTGGTAAAAAGGATTTCATTGCAATTAAAATAGACGGCAAGAAAAATCACGTCCAAAAAAGTTTGGTTTTGGGGAATTCGAAGAAAGTGTACCAGCACTTTAAGGAAACTTATCCTGAACTGAAGATAGGATTTTCCAAATTTGCTTTCCTACGACCCAAATACTGCGTTTTGGCTGGATCTCCTGGAACACATTCGGTGTGTGTGTGTGTCATCCATCAAAATGTAAGGCTTATGCTGGAAGGTTGCGGTAGTATATATATATTACTGCAAATGAGATACTCGAATTGGAATATGCAATCCTCCCAATATTGGTTGCTTTTTAAACCAATGTATCGAATGTCCAGGATATGAAAAAGTAAAAGAACTTTTTCAGAATGCTTTCAGTGACAATAATGTAGAAAGTGTTACCTACAACCAATGGACGTCAACAGACCAGTCAACGCTAGAGACGAAAATACAATCTTCAGATGAGTTTATAGATTGCTTTGTTGAACGACTTCCTTCTTTACTTCGGCACGCATTCATCACAGAACAACAATCCAAATATTTTGAAGAGAAAAAGAATAAGTTACCAGTAAATGAGGTTGTTGTGGTTATGGATTTTTCAGAAAATTATTCCTTCGTTGTACAAGACGCGGTCCAAGCGTTTCACTGGAATAACTCTCAAGCCACAATCCATCCGTTTGGGATTTATTATAGGGTTGAGGGACAACAGGACGTTCAAACCACAAATTTTGTAATTATTAGCGATTGTTTGCAACATAACACTATAGCCGTTCATCTATTTCCACGCTGTTTAATAAAATTCTTTACAGATAAGTGTTTTAATGTTAAGAAAATACATTATTTTTCGGATGGTTCAGCCGCTCAATATAAAAACCGGAAAAATTTCTTTAATTTGAGCAAGCACACTGAGGAATTCGAAATTGATGCTGAATGGAATTTTTTTGCCACCGCCCATGGTAAAAATATCTGCGATGGTCTCGGAGGTACAATAAAGCGACTTGCAGCAAGAGCAAGTTTACAGCGGCCAATAGAAGACCAAATAACAACTCCATTAAAACTTTTCGAATGGGCTAAGGATAATATAGTAAATATTAATTTCCAATTCATCGACTGCGAACAAGCCCAAAAATGAAGAAAATTTATTGAGTGAAGAATACAATCTTACACAAGCAATTCCTTCAACTCAAACAGTACATTGCGTTATACCTGTGAGGAAAGGATGCGTGAAAATTAAAAAGTTTTCTCTATCTTCTGAAGAAGATGAACATATTTTGTTTAAATAGATGTAAAAATAAAAAAAAATTTAATGTAATGCATGTAAAGCATGTTTGAATTTTTTATTTAAGTTTGTGTTATGTATACTGATTGTACCTACTAGATGCTCATTGCCAATAATAGAATACCATATAGGTATATGTATACATTTTGTTGAATCTATTATTGATTTTTTATGTTTGTACTTGTTCAAATATTATTATTCAATGTCAAATCATTTTAAATTTAGTTACTATTACATAATAAAATACTCTACTACGTAGAAATTGTAATTTTCTAAACCAAATTTAATTTGTTTAATATATTATAAAGCATTAATATTTTTAATGAAATAGTTGCTCAATTAAATTAATATTGAACAAAACTATCTTAAATTTATGATTTTAGGAGCTGGCCATAAATCTAGTATCATAAAATTAAATGCTCTTTACATACGAGTAAGTATGTTGGCTCGTTGGTTATTAATTAATGAAAAAACGTCCCAACTAGTGGGTAGCTCCAATTCAACTAGTCATTTATTTAGCTAAAACTTGCTTATTTATAGTAAATTCTTTGGTATAACGTACATTGTTTTTCGGTAAATAGGTCTGGTACCTTATCCATGCGATACAATATAATGCATTTTGTTGTTGTCTTTCGAACGTCATGAAATTTTGGGTTTGGACCCTAACGGGAATCGCTATTGCATTGTGCACTGCTAACCATGCAATTGTTGGTAGTTGCTAGCAATGAAATTTACCAATACCGATGTCACAGGGTGAATCGTCACAAATTTCTTCTTTCTTTTACTTGCACAAGAATTGTGCGATTCGATGTTTTTTTACGCGATATGATGTTGGATCGCTACAAGTAATCAAAATAATTGTAACTTTTCTATGAAATAATTGAGAACCACTGATGTTCTTCTATTTTTTTTACCCCGATCCCATTGCGATCCCAAGTTGATTTTTTGATATGTTTTGAAGAACAGTATAATACACAAAATATAAAAGTATAAAATAAATAGAAAAAAATCTGCCAACAATCTGGGCGTAACTTTATTATTTTTCCGGTGGAAGTTAGGAACGCGTTCAATTCTGAAATGCGGTGGAGGCTACTATGTGACTGAAAACCTATCAAGAAGAACAAGATCGTGGAAGTGAAAATCTGATTGGATCTGAGAGATATGGAATAATTTATGAAAAAGTACACAATCACTTTACACCCCCTTAGGGGTCAATTATGGAGAATACATAGAATAAAATTAAATTCAATATTTGGGACGAGGTAGTAGATATGTCGAAAATCGTGGGAAAATATGCATTCTATTTTCACAGCTATTTTTTTTGCCCCCCTTCTGAACGCCAATAGATATTCGTTTTTTTTTTATTCAAAATTATTTTTCTAGTTGATTTAGATATACACACCGAGTTTCAACATTGTAACTTAAGCCGTTCTATATATAGGATATACACCCCCCACTTGTACCACACTACCCTTAGGGGTCCACTTTAAAAAAAACCTTGAAAACACTTTCTAGGTATTCATACGAAGAATCCGTAGAATAAAATTAAATTCAATATTAGGGACGAGCTTGTATATATGACGAAAATAGTGAAAAAATATGCATTCTATTTTCACAGATAATTTTTTTTGCCCCCCTTCTGAACGCCAATACATATTTGAATTTTTTCTTAATCAAAATTGTTTGTCTAGTTGATTTACATATACACACCGAGTTTCAACATTGTAGCTTAAGCCATTCTATATATAGGAAAAACACCCCCCACTTGTACTACACTACCCTTAGGGGTCGAATTTCGAAAAACCTTGAAAACACTTTCTAGGTATTCATGCAAAAAATCCGTAGAATAAAAATGAATTCAATATTTGGAAAGACCTAGTAGATATGACGAAAATCGTGAAAATATATGCATTTTATATTTATTATGTTTACAAATAATTTTTTTTGCCCCCTTTCTGAACGCCAATGAATATTCAAATTTTTTTTTATCACAATTACTTTTCTAGTTGATTTACATATACACACCGAGTTTCAACATTGTAGCTTAAGCCGTTCCATATATAGGAAAAACACCCCCACTTGTACCACACTACCCTTAGGAGTCGAATTTCAAAAAACCTTGAAAACACTTTCTAGGTATTCATGCGAAGAATCCGTAGAATAAAAATGAATTCAATATTTGGAAAGACCTAGTAGATATGACGAAAATCGTGAAAATATATGCATCTCATATTTATTATATTTACAAATAATTTTTTTTGCCCCCTTTCTGAACGCCAATGAATATTCAAATTTTTTTTATCACAATTACTTTTCTAGTTGATTTACATATACACACCGAGTTTCAACATTATAGCTTAAGCCGTTCCATATATAGGAAAACACCCCCACTTGTACCACACTACCCTTAGGAGTCGAATTTCAAAAAACCTTGAAAACTCTTTCTAGGTATTCATGCGAAGAATCCCTAGAATAAAAATGAATTCAATATTTGGAAAGACCTAGTAGATATGACGAAAATCGTGAAAATTAATGCATTTTATATTTATTATATTTACAAGTAATTTTTTTTGCCCCCCTTTCTGAACGCCAATGAATATGCAAATTTTTTTTTATCACTGTTTTTGTTACCGCGATTCCTTACTTTGCTGAAACGCCACGCGACGGTTTCCCAGGTGCAAACCTGTGAGACCTTAAAAAACGTTGTTTTGGTACAAACCAAAACAACCGAGAATACCGAGTTCACTGAGTTTTGTTCACTGATTGTGTTGTTTTGGTACAAACCAAGACAACCGACAATACTGAATTTTCTAATTCACAACTAGACTCGGAAGAAAAACACTCGTTAACGGTTGAGCTAAAACTAAAGACTTTATTTTGCCTTTACTTCTGATTACAATTATTGCTGATTGTGCATACTGTGTTTTGCACAGCAAAAAGACGAAAGAATGCTCCCTGGTGGTCTATCGGATTGAATTCGTTATCGCGTTTGGTGATATCTTATGTCACCACGTCGTTGTGCCTTGTACTACGACACCTTCGCGTGCATGGGAACATATACTGACCTTGGGAACATTCCTTCGCCTTTACATAAATGATGTTACAGTTTTGATATGATGCTTTACAAATTGCCGCTGACGTCGTTCCTTTCATCTTTTGAGACACCGACCTTAACATTCTCCCCCGCGTTGAACGTTTAGTTCAACAATTTCCGCCGCTTCTTGATCGACGCTGAATTGTCCACGAGGTTGTTGGTAGACGTGTCTTGGAGCCGAAAGCCGAGGGTTGCGATAAGATTTTGGCCAATGTCGCCACAGGAGATAGCAGCTGATAAAGATGATTGCGCCGACTGCTGTGTAACTCACACTGAGCTGATGTACGTTGTGATGGTTGACGACTGCACGGTCCTCTGCAGTGTGTAACCGATGTATCTTCGTTCGGAGCTCATCGATGTCGTCAGAGAGATTGAGATGTCTTTGAGGTTTGTACGACATTTCAACCGCTTCGAATGTCTTCACAAGGCCCGACAAATTTTGAGACGACGCAAATGATGTGGTCAACTCGGAGGAATAGAGGGTGTGTGCTTGAATCGTGGTCGCATCGTCCTTGACCCGGCAGTCGTCCTTCAAGGTCAGGACCCCTGAGCCGGATAGCGATTGTTGCGCAACTCGTGTTCCACATTCAATATTAATCGTAGTTTGCTCCTTCATCACGTATATCCACTGGTTTGAGCTCACAAGTTGAGTCCATCGAGGTACGTGTTGTGCTCTAGACATCTTGCATGCTTGAAATGAAGGTAAGTTTGTGATAAATCCAACTTCACAGTCGCTGCTGTTGGATCCCTTCCGGAATAATGGATGAAGTTGCTTGCATAGACGACCGGATTGTGGTAAAGTTGAGCATGCTAACATCTCTTGTTCTGACAAGGGGTAATATTCATCATGGTGTAGACTGATGATCAAAAACCGAGAAGAAGGCTCAATGATCAAGAATGAACCGTTTACAGCGATTGGGACTGGTACGATCCGAAGCAGGTTGAACGATTCGTATGAAGACAACGGTAATTTGATCCTGAAAATCATTTCAGTTTCTGTTCCATGAACTTCGATAGTCATCAGACTATACACTTCCAGAAGAGTGCTTCTCATTGCTGGCAAACGCAGTGTTGGTGGCAGGTGCTCCTTTATGAAAGTCAATTGATGTCGTAATTGTGTTGGCGTCAACAACGTCGGGTTCACCTTGCCATGATGGGTGTCTATGATCACGTCTAGCAAGGTCGATTGAATTCGCTGATAGTTGTTGATTGCCAAGATTAGACGGATTGACAGTGCATTGAAAATTCCCAAGATTCGCTGATCTTGAACTTCCGTGGTGATCTCGTTTAGTTGGAGAATGGTGTGATTTAAGTATTGCTCAAATCCCTGAAGCTGCTGCTCCATCATGTCTGTTGATTTCTTGATGGGGTTTGTCGTCTAATCGATAATAGACGTTTGGTCTTTTATGAGCGCCTGCACATGTTGTTGATTGTCTTCTAAGTTGAAAATACAAGGTTTTCCGGTAAATACTGTTAAATTTATTTTGTGTGACGTTTCGGACTCGACTGAGTCCTTTATCAAACTGCTAAGTTGTTTATGATTTGAGACATCTTGTCGGCGTAGTCTGAATCTAACACTCCGAATAATGAACGAGCGATGTTGCCAACAATGTCGAGTGGAGCTCGCTTGTATCTCGGATGGGAATCGTGCGCAAGGAGGTTGTTGTTATCTGCTACTTGTTCGATAGTCACGGAAAATTCCTTGTTGACTTGCTTGCAGGTCACAGAATTCTTCATAGATTTGCATGTTTTGGTCAGAGTGTCCAGTCCATTTCTTATGTTTTGCAGCTCTCTCCAGTAGAGTTTCATGTCATAGTATACGACCATGTTCCACTCGGTAGGAGCCAGGTACGTAGGACCCATGCCTTCGAAGTATAATCCTGGTTCAGTCTTAAAGGGTTGTGTGGTGATCATGTCTGTAGCCCACGTCGGTAACATCAGGCAAGTCATCAGCAGTAGGCTTATGGGTGAGATAGTTCGTCGCGGTCGTTTGGCTGTGTTTGCGTGTTTTTAGGTTGGTCTGAATGCTGTGGAGTGTCTTTTTCGACTGTGGTTCTATCTGGAGCTTGCGAGCATTCAGGACCCTTGCTAGTGTGAAGTTCCACTTCAACTGGAAGCGGAGCCAATTTGTGTATTGGCCGTCTTAGTATTCCGGTTGTTGTTTTTACATCCGCGACTCGCACCAATCCATCATTTCCTTTGATGGTGTTGATTATCCTTCCTAGCTGCCATTTGAGAGGGGGTAAGTTGTCATCTTTCAACACGACCATTGTGCCTGGGGCAACGCTGTTACACTGTTGTCGCCATTTTTGACGCTGTTGTAGTTCGCACAGATATTCCTTTGACCATCGCTGCCAGAATTGCTGCTTAAGTTCTGATATTTGTTTCCAATTTCTTTGCAATGAAGCAGTTGAAGCGTGTGCGTGCGGATCGACGGTGCACGTAAGCGGCTCTCCGATTAAGAAATGCCCGGGAGTTAGCGCGGCTAGGTCGTCTGGATTATTCGACATTGCTGTTAAAGGTCTGGAGTTGAGAATTGCTTCTATCTCAGTCATTACTGTCTGCAGCTGCTCATAGGTTAACGACGCGGATGAGATGCTCTTTTGGAACAAATGCTTGGCCGACTTCACGGCAGCTTCCCACAGGACACCAAAGTGCGAAGCCCTGGGTGGTATGAATTTGAAGTCAATGCCCTTTTTGGTACAGAACTGCGCGATCGACTCTTGGGCATTTGCACTGTGTATCGTTTTTATAATTTCCTCGTACTGGTTTCTTGCTCCCACAAAATTGGTAGCATTATCGCAATAGATGGTTCGGCAATTTCCTCGTCTACTCACAAAACGTTTCACGGCTGCGACGAAGGAGCTCGTACTTAGGTCGCTAGCAATCTCGATGTGTACGGCCTTTGTAGCGAAGCAGCAGAAGATTGTTACATAGCATTTTTGCGGTCTTTTCCCTATGTTGAAATGGAACCAGAAGGGTCCGCACAAGTCTACGCCAGAATTGATGAATGGTCTTGCTGGTTGAACTCGGTGGGCAGGAAGATTTCCCATGAATTGACTTAACAGTTTTGGGCTAAACTTGCTACACCGGACACAATTTTGCACTATTGATCTGGCGACCGTTTTTCCCTTGATAGGCCAGTACTTCTGTCTTGTTGTCGATAATAGTGCCTGAGGGCCTGATTGTTGTTATGAATCTCGCTCATTATCAGTTTAGTTGCGTAGTGATGATATGGTAGCAAAATCTGGTGACGAGCGTCATAGGGCAACTCGGAATCTTGCAATCTGCCTCCTACTCGAATCAACCCCTGTTCATCCAGGAATGGGCTCAGACTGTGTAAACTGCTGTTTGCATTTACGCACCTGCTTTTTTGCAGTTGATTCAAATCTTGTTGAAAGCCTTGCTGTTGAACTTGCCTCATGATAACGACTAACGCCTTGTTCAATTCGTCTACGCTGAGGTTATTACTTTTACGTATTTCTGGAGGTACTCCTATATTTTCGATGAATCTCAATACGTATGCGATAGTTCGCTTCAAATGATCAAATGAGTTCCGATGGTCAATATCGTCGATTATGGAGATTTTATTTATCGCCGATAGCACAGCTCTTGTCTGTCGTTTTTCTAGATCGGTAGTTAAATCAGCTGGTTTCGGAGGCCACGCACATTCGGCTGCATAGAGAAATAGTGGACCGTTCCACCACAAACTGCATTCCTTCAGTCGGTCTGCTGTAGTCCCTCTCGAAGCCAGATCCGCAGGATTGTGCACTGTCGGTACGTGAAACCATTGATCTGCTGTGCTGACTTCTTGGATTGACGCAATACGGTTCGCTACGAACGTGTAGTGTGACGACGATGATGAACTAAGCCACGCTAAAACAATCTCGGAGTCGGTCCAAAAGTAGCAACGATGGCTCCACCTCAAGTCTCTATTGATGCGATCCATGAGTGTCGCTGCTAACCTTGCGGCACATAGTTCCAACCGGGGTATTGATATATTTCTTTTTGGAGCTACCTTCGATTTTGCGCACAGTAGTCTTACTGTAATGCGTCCATCCGGAAGAGTTGATCTCATATAAATCGCAACGCCCAAGGCCTTTTCTGACGCGTCGGAAAATGCGTGTAACTGCAACGACTGACTAACGTTATCGCCAATCACATGTCTTTGTATCTTTATGGTAGTTGATTCAGCCAGGTTTCTTCGGAAACTCATCCATCTGGAGGCGTGTTCGGCTGGTAACTCTTCATCCCATTCAAATTGGCCAGACCATAACTCTTGGAGAAAGATCTTAGCCGTGACTATACTAACTAGTCATAAAACCCAATGGGTCAAATAGATGGGCGATGTCTGATAACACTGTTCGCTTGGTTATAACCCTTTTTTCATCCCATTCGGTTTTAAACATAAATTCATCGGATCTTGGCAGCCACGTTAGTCCCAGTGTTTTTACATGGCAATCATCGTCATTGCGAAGCTCCAACTCTGGCGCCTTGTCTTCTGATGCTATATTTTGGAGTAGTGCAGGGTGGTTGGCGCACCATTTTCGTAACTTGAATCCTCCAGACTGGAGAATTTCGTGCAGCTGCTTTTGAGTTTCCATCGCTTCTTGTAGGCTATTGGATCCGGTCATGACGTCATCAACGTAAAAATCTCTGATAAGTGCAGCAGACCCCAACGGTCGCTGTTCTGCTGATTGTGCTGCAAGTCTTTGTAAACATTTTATAGCTAGGTATGGAGCCGTTCTTACTCCGTACGTGACTGTCGTCAGCTGATGGTACCTTAATTCGTCCGTTGGCTCGTCTCTCCATACGATCAATTGGTATTTTTGGTTATCGCTGTCAAGCAGTACCTGACGGTACATCATCTCTATGTCGGCTGTATACACGTGTTTTGGTAGACGAAATCGCAGCAGAATGGAGAAAAGTTCTTCTTGGATGGTCGGTCCGGTGTGTAGAAGGTCATTGAGCGAAACATTCGATGAAGTTTTCATTGATGCATCAAAAACGACTCGAAGCTTCGTGGTTGTACTCTCAGGTTTCAATACGCCGTGATGCGGCAGAAAACAACGTGGAGCTTGAATTTCATTAAGACGAACTTCCTTCATGTGTCCTAAGTTTACATACTCTCGCATAAATTTTGTGTATTGATCCTTCATTTTTGAATTTCTCATCAGTTTGCGTTCTAACGAATAGAATCGGCTGAGAGCTATATCCATCGAAGTTCCCAATTCGGACGGATCTCCTAGGAATGGAAGCTTCACGATGAAGCGGCCAGTGAGATCTCTTTTGACGTGTTGCGTAAAATGTGATTCACACCTGACTTCTGTTGCTGACAGTGTGGACTTGGTGCTGTCAGGTTCTTCTTGCCTCCAAAAGCGTTCCACCTGTTGTGTTAGTTTATCCTCGTCTTCTGAACAAATGCCACAAAGTAGCTTGGCAGGTCCTGGGTTGAGAGTTTTTCCACTCACTATCCACCCCAATGTAGTGTTTTGCACGATCGGCAAGGCATCCCCCATGATTATCTGTCCACGTACAAGAAGCGCGAAGAAGTGCTCCGCTCCTAGCAATAAGTCAATTCTTCCTGGCCGATGAAACGTGGGGTCAGCTAATTGGATGCCTTTCGGAATAGGCCAGGACGTTGTGTCCAATAATTGCGAAGGCTGAAGTGTTGTGATTTGGGGCAAGACATGAGCCTCAATCCGTGTTGAGAACTCCGACGATTTTGCAAGTAGTTCAACGTTGACTCTTCTTTGTGCGCGCTGTGGGTTCTCGCCAATGCCATGAATGAGGTTCGATTATCTGATTGTCCTCGGATGGTTTTGCCTATTGCTCGTCAAGGTGCACCATTGTGTTGTGTTTTGCAGAACATTTCTTACAGCTTTGGCTGGAGCAGCGTGATGCGGTATGACCTTCTTTCATACAATTGAAGCACAAATTATGAGTCTTTAGCACGTCACGTCTTTTTTCTGGGCTGAGTGAACGAAATTCATTACAGAAATACAACACATGACTCTGCTTGCACACAACACAAGTCACCTTCGATGAAACTGCCATGAACGTGGTTTTTGACGACACACCTGATTTTTGTACGTTCTTCGTATTCACGAGACTCCGCCGTCCAAGAGCTTCCAAAGATTGGAATCGATTTTCCAAAAATTTCAGAAAACTCTTGATTGATGAGAGTTCCCTTGGATTTTCGAGCGACTCTTCATATAAGGAATGTGTTCTTTAATCCAACTTCTTAATTATGAGATGTATGATAATTGGATCCCACGAACCAATTGACACACCAAGATTTTTCAGTCCAAGAAGGCACTCATTGGTCACATCATGTAGATTTCTGACGGTTGTAGATGACTCTGATGGAACTGTCGGTTGCGATAACATCTTGTTGAGTAACGTTGTCACCAATACTCGCTTGTTGTTGTACCGAGCCTTTAAAATGTCCCATGCGTCTGGATAATTCTCATTGGACACTTGTAAATGTTGAATCAAGGCTTTGGCTTCTCCAGTTAAATTTGTAATCAAATGAAACATTTTTTCTGTATTCGTTATCGGCTGACTGTGTATCAGTTGGAGATATAGATCGTGGAATTGCGTCCACTGCAGATAGTCTCCATCAAACGATGGAATTGTAATTTTTGGCAGTTTAACTGTGCTGCCGTGCGATTGTTGTGGCTCGGACTGACCTGTTGGTGTCCTTGTGGATTCTGTTAATTGATGCTTCAGCGACACAAGCGTATCTTGAATCCAGGAGTCTAGGCTGTATAAGAGCTCTGCCTTGCTTACGAAGCAGGCTGCTGAGAGTTTCGTACACCTTTTCCAGCTCCTTGTAGTACTGGTTCACAAAATACGGCTCGTCAGCCAACTTCTCTTGGGAAGTAACTAGCTTTGTGTGATTTGCTTGGATCGCTTTCCACAAGTCTTCGGTGCGCTCGATCCTGTTCGCAAAATATTCTTCTGTTTTGCGCTGCTTCGGATCCTTATTGAGATTGATGAGCAACCTCTGCAATTGGTTGCCGATGATGTCCTGCTCACTCAGGACATCCTGGATAGTTTCCATTTTTCGTGATTTATGCTGTCTGATCACCTTTATTTGAACGGTACGTGTTCTATCACGTCGGGGTCACCAAAATGTTTTTGTTACCGCGATTCCTTACTTTACTTCTGATTACATTTATTGCTGATTGTGCATACTGTGTTTTGCACAGCAAAAAGACGAAAGAATGCTCCCTGGTGGACTATCGGATTGAATTCGTTATCGCGTTTGGTGATATCTTATGTCACCACGACGTTGTGCCTTGTACTGCGACACCTTCGCGTGCATGGGAACATATACTGACCTTGGGAACATTCCTTCGCCTTTACATAAACGATGTTACAGTTTTGATATGATGCTTTACAAATTGCCGCTGACGTCGTTCCTTTCATCTTTTGAGACACCGACCTTAATAATCACAATTACTTTTCTAGTTGATTTACATATACACACCGAGTTTCAATTTTCTAGCATGAACGGTTAATAGTTAGGAAAAACACCCCCTACCCCCGTAGCATACTACCCCTAAAAAAAATATATTTTTCCAACATTCTACTACTATAGCTCTATCTAAATACCAAGTTTAAGGCTTATATCATTACAGGTTCTCAAGATATAAGCATCGGAACTTTTTCCTTTTCACCCTCCCCCCCTACGCCCTTAACCCCAAAATTTCCCTACTAGGGTTTAATTAGCGCTACTTCTGGTAAAAATTCTAAGCATCTATCTTACACTGTTCTTGAGATATGAAATGTGTTTGATTTGAAAAATTCTCATCCCCTCCACTTCTATGCTCCACCTCCCACTTAAAAAATTTTACTTTGATCAATCTTTATTTGTCGACCCTTATACCCGAACCGAATTTTATTTTCTAGAGCAATTGGTTCATGAGATATCGTAATCTAAAGTTTTTCACCCCCACCCCCATACACAACTTCCCCCCCCCCCCCCCAAATTTTTCTTGATTCTGTTCTCCTAGTATAACTCCAAATATTTTTCAAGTTTGAATAGTGTGCCATTAACGGTTTAGGAGATATGGATTTTAGAAAAAAAAGGCGAGATTTTTTGGGTTTCGGACGCATTACATTTCCCCCCACTTCCACACCCATTGATCAATATTGACAATTTTTCTGCAAATGGGTCTACTATCAGAGCTCTATAGAAATTCCAAGTTTCAGCTTCCTATCATTAGGGGTTACTGAGATCTAGAAAACAAAATTTTCGGTCTAAAACACTTCCCCCTCACACCCCCACCCCTAAAAATTTGGTTACTTCAAGGAGCCTACCCCGTCTATTTGAATAAAAAAAAATTGTTCTTTTGAGGCAAACCAGTCATCGAGCCATTTTTGGACATTTTTGTACGACGTGAAGCGCTGCTCACTAAGTGCGTGTCCCATCGATGCAAACAAGTGAAAATCAGAAGGAGCCAAGTCTGGTGAGTAAGCCGCATGCGGAAGAATTTCCCACTGACAAGCCTTAATCGTTTCCTTCACCGGTCTTGCCGTGTGTGATGGTGCATTATCATGCAGCAAAATCACTTTGTGTTGCCTCTTTCCATATTATGGCCGTTTTTCGAGCAAAGCTTGCTGCAGATCGATCATTTGTTGTCGGTAGCGTTCTGTATTAACGGTTTCGCCAGGTTTCAGCAGCAATTCGCTGTCTTCAAACTTGTTCGGTGGTTTTCCACGTTCCTTATTTCCGATGTCGAAATCACCACTTTTCAATTTTTTGAACCACTCAAAGCACTGTGATTTCCCAAGTGCATGATCCCTGTAAGCTTCAACAAGCATTCGATGCGATTCTGCAGCCGTTTTTTTTAAATGGTAACAGAAAATCAATGCTGTCCGCATATCGTCGTTCCCAGGCACAAAAGTTGACATGTTCAACGCTCGTCAAAACTACACTGTTGTATGAAACCGGTATTGCTGGCTATTTTATATCCTTATCAGATATCCAAACAACAAAATGGCGTCCATGGTTCGGTTTGATAGTTACTACTTTGACAGCTAGAGCCATCTATGAGTGAATTCCGGTTTCATACTTGTATAGACTCCATTAAACATTAAAAAAAAGTCACATGTCCTTTCGGAAAGTGCGCTTCAATTTTTACAAATAAATCCACTTTTAGAGTTCATGTTTATAGGAAACACAAACACTGTTCATTGGAAAATTCATCCACTACAGCTAATTTAGTTTCCAACGAAGACGAATCGATAGGTATTGTGGCTGAAAATAATATTGTTGAGTTTTATATTCAAGCGTTTTGAGGTGAGCCCTGATACATATATTCCAAAAAAGTATATTTTATGTAACTGTTCATAATTTTTCTTTTCAGTTCGGACAAACATATTCCGAGGTTAAGGCTCAAAATACGGGCATACGTGGATTGCAATAATAAGTAAGTTCCTTCTTCTTATTCAATAAACGCGAAATTTTTTGGTGATATTGATATATCTATTAGATACTTTCATGTTGCTAATATTTATTATTTAACTTATTTTCAAAGAAATCTTTGGATCCTGTAGATTACCGTGCCACAGGGTACATCTTTATTGAACAAGAAGAAGTCCGGAAATTAGCCAATTTCAACTTTATTGATGCTCTGACCGAAATTGTCTGCTTCTATTATATTTCTAACATAATGTACCCAAAAGAAATATCGCAGACGATGGAGTTCCTACTTAGGTTACTCCTAAAACACTATCCAGATAGCATGCGAGGAGGGAAAAAAACCTTAAACAATATAAGTAAAATAAACAATTTAATATCAAAACTATCAAAATATCAACATTAACAATAAAACCTAAAAAATACAAGTTTTTGATACTATTACTATACCTATTGTATATTATTACTACTGGAAAAAAAATTTATTTTATGTATTAAAATTTTTTTTAAATTAAGATTACATACTGAAATGAACAAAAATAAAAAATATCAAAAATGTAAGGTATTTTATTTATTTATTATAGTTACACCAAAAAAAATTAATATTATTAAATTTGGTTTCAAAATTATCACTCATTTATACGTAAATAATCGTCGGAAAGGTGGGGAAAACACGCTATTTTTATAACTTTTACACACACAGAGTGTAATATTACTACACTCCTGTAGTAAATAATGTTAAAAGGGAAGTATAATCGCGCTAAATTGTTAATAATTTTACACTTCGTGCGTTAAAAACTCTTATAACTAGAGTGTTTTGTCGACGATTTCAGCGATTATTTACACATTATTGAGTGAACGTTTTCACGCGTTTTTTAGCGAGAAAATTTATATCACACTCCAGTTGGATATTACCCATTTCCTACTTTTAAAGTAGTAAATTTTTCTTAGAGTGTGTGTAGGAATTCTTCGACTTTGGACCGATATTCATCCCACTTGGCGAACTGTGTTTTGAATTTGGGTAGAGGGTTGATGGAGTGGTTTTTTTAAGGGGTTAGGTGGGTTTGAAAATGTCTACAAATGGTTTTTTTTTTGTTTCTTGTCTTATTAAATAATACAACATGTGTAGAATATTCTCCCAAAATTTTAAATCGATCGGAGTAAAATTGTAAGAGATGGAGCCTTCGGAAGTTCCGCCCACCGGGACACGTTAGCCTCAAATTAAAACTCTAATCGCGTTTTTCTCGAAACTCTATTTTGGAAGTCGGTGGACACGATTTCTCGAAAAGATATGAACCTTGTTCAAATTTTGCATATTTCTTCAAAATAGCATTATCTAGTGCTTAAACGAAGGATTTTTTTTAATCTTTATTACAACTTATTTTACGAGGCAATAGGGTAAGGTACCCAGTTCCGAGCCCCTTAAGAGAAATTTTGACTTGGAGAAATCGTTAAAAATCAGAATATACAGTTACCAATCTGATATTTTACTATTCTGATTTAATATTTAATTCTTGTTTGTTATAACACCTACTCAACAGAAAATTGTTAGTATAGTTTAAAGAAAATCAATGTAAAGTATAAAATGGCCTTTGTCCCAGTTCCGAGCCTCCCTGTTCCCCATTCCGAGCCATCTAATGCCAGTTCCGAGCCCCCATGCTCTCATCATTCCATCAAAAACCGCAAAAGTTGTGACCTTACCATCACCGATTCTTTTAAAAAAAATTTTTGCTTGAAGAACTAGTGAAAAAAAAATATAATTTAAATTTTTTTTTCCATCTCATTTTTTTTGTTAGTTATAGTATGTTAAACATTTGGCAAAAATGGTGTCCAACTCCTCTTCGAAAATTCATATCTCTGTTAATTTTTATCATAGAATAACAAAATATGACTTATTTTAAAGGAAAAAGTTGTCGCAAAATAATAAAAATATTAATAAAATTTATCCTAAAATTGTTTTTCCAAGGATAACGATTTTGTCCTTTATTATTGAATATCTCAAAAAGCCATTTTTTTTTATTTTTTATTTTTTTAAACTTTGTGTATTATACTGTTTTTCAAAACATATCAAAAAATCAACTTGGGATCTCAATGGGATCGGGGTAAAAAAATCGAAGAACATCAGTGCTTACCAATTTACTTTATAGAAAAAGTGCAATGACCCTTAAATATATTAGAAAGCCAATTTTTTTTTTAATTTTTTTATATTTTGAGTATTATACTGTTTTTCAAAACATATCAAAAAACTAGCTTAGGATCTCAAGGGAATCGGGGTTAAAAAAAATCGAAGAACATCAGGGCTTTTTGATTATGGTATAAAAAATTACAATTATAACATGATTAAAAAGTACCTAAGCTCTTCGATTTTTTTTACCCCAATCCCATTGAGATCCCAAGTTGATTTTTGGATATGTTTTGAAAAACAGTATAATACACAAAATTTAAAAAAATAAATAAATAAAAAATAATGGCATTTTGAGATATTCAAGGATAAAGGACAAAATTCTTATCCTTGGAAAAACAATTAAGGGATACATTTTATTGATATTTTTATTATTTTGCGACAACCTTTCCCTTTAAAATAAGTCATATTTTGTTATTCTATGATAAAAATTAACAGAGATATGAGTTTTCAAAGAGGAGTTGGACACCATTTTTGCCAAATCTTTAACATATCGTACTATAACTAACAAAAAAAATGAGATGGAAAAAAAAATTTAAATTATATTTTTTTTTTTCACTAGTTCTTCAAGCAAACATTTTTTTAAAAGAATCGGCGATGGTAAGGTCAAAAAATAGGCGGAGCTGATTGGTTTATTCGTTAGATTATGCAAACGGTTTTGAATTGTACCACGTGGAATCCCATATTTCTTAGCTACAGAACGAGTTGTTGAACCTCTCCTTATTTCCTCTAAACCAACCTGCAATTGCTCCTGTGTATAATTCGGCATATTCAATTACCTTATTTTCTAAAACAAGTGAGTATTTTTTAACTTTAGTATAGTAAACACACACTTCGTAAAGAAAAAAATATAGAATAATACATTCTAACAATATTATATTAAAATATTTTCGTTATAATTATATTTATACTCTAGATGAACATTTAGAGTATTTTAAGTTTAATCCAGCCCGAAAAGTTTGTAACGCATAGAACCGAGCCTCGGACGAAAAAAAGTTATTTATTATTTTGTGTTTATTTTTGGCCAAAACCCCCATATCCGTTTGCTGTCCGTCCATCCGTTAGCACGATAACTCAAGAACGCGTTGACCTAGGAAGTTGAAATTTTGTCACAACTTGTAAAATAGAAAAAGTAAGGCCAAGTTCGTTAATGGGCGATATTCTTCCAATCCTTCGGGTACCTCCCATACAAGAGTCCTTGAAACACGTTTTCCCAGTTATTGCTCGAATGCTTCAAGTTAGGAACTTGAAATTTTGCATACGTATGGTTTAAAATGTTTGAATTGAATGTTCCGAATATGATGTAAATCGAATGAGTCCTTCGTGTAGCAGCCTAGAAAAGTCCTTCAAAAATGTATGCTTTTTACTGAATTCAATATAACTCCAGAACGAGTTAGAGCAGGAATTTAAAATTTTACAGGAATTAGTTTTATACCAAAACCAAGACGGAGTTCATTAATTAGCGCCATCCGTTGACTCCTTCGAGTAGCTGTCATACAAAAGTCCTTAATAAACATATTCACCAATATTGCACGATAAGTTTAGAAAGCTTTAATTTACGACTTTGAAATTTTACAAACGTTAATTTTATAATAGTCGCAGCTGAAACTATCAATATGAAAAATGTCCCAAGAATCCTTCATGTAGTTGCCATACAAAAATTCTGTAAAATGTCCTAACTTACTTTATGGAACTCACTATAAATCAAAAAATCGACCACTATACAAAAGTTTCTACCTGTAAGTAAAAGGTCATGTAATAATTGCTTGTGCTCTCCTCATTCTTTTGATATATTTCCAACTAAAATATAAATCGGAGTTCAGTATTTCATCTAGAGTATCATACGATTGGCTTGCAGCCGATCGTGACTGCGTTATGTTTTTAATTAAAATTGCATATTTGAGTAAATTGTCTTATAATTCGAAGGAGACTCAAAACTTGGGGCTCGTAACTGGGTTGATGAAAAACATACATAAATGCCAGTTGCGAGCCCCCCGACTCGGAAATGGAAATTATCAGAAATACAGCGCCAGTTTCGAGCCTCCTTATTATTCTAGTTAAATATAAAATTTTCAGTGTTTAATAAATTACATAATAATCTTTGTGAAATACGCTTTCCATATTGTCA
The DNA here is from genome assembly GCA_949128065.1 of Beris chalybata. NCBI lineage: Eukaryota > Metazoa > Arthropoda > Insecta > Diptera > Stratiomyidae > Beris > Beris chalybata. The sequence goes on along the minus strand of OX421895.1, from coordinate 61,151,455 downwards.
CAATACTTACATCAATTATATAAAACTAATGTTTTAAGCACTATTTTGTGACTGAACTTTCTTAGCGAAAACTGTAAGGAACTTGCCGTTTTGTGGAACACGTCTGTTCTTTACGAATTCTGACCACAATTAAAAATATTTCACACGATGCCTACGGCTGAACCACTAAAAACAGTTGAAAGTAATTGCTAAAAATTATAGTGAAGAATAAAATGTTATGAATCCTTAGCCATTCGTGAAATAACCAAGGGGGGCTCGGAACTGGCGTAGGGCTCGTAACTGGGTACCTTACCCTACATGGTGAAAATTTTACCAATAAATTGGATTTTTTTTTGAGAGGTCAAGGGAAATGAGGTTCCAAAGGGTGAATTTCTAAAATTTTTAAACAAAAATTTTAAACAAAAATTTTACGAAATACTAACGAAATATGTATCTTTGATGTACTAAATTTTTTAAGTAAAATATGTCATTAGATATATATATTAAAAAAAAATTAGTGAAAATAAATAATAATATAAAATAAAAATAAATAATACATTTTTTAGGGCTCTGAAACCCACCTAACGCCTTAAGGCCAGTGAAGTAATGGCTGGGAAATGGTCACTACCATATAGGTCGTCCAAGGTACGCCAGGAGCAAATAGCAGGCATTTCTGTGGTGCATATCGCAAGATCTACATTTGTATATGTATTATTGGTGCTATAATGTGTGGCCGATCCGTCGTTTAGCACTATTAGATTATTTGTTAAGATCCAGTCTTCTATTAGCTTGCCTCCGGCGTTTGATTGTTTTGAGCCCCACAGGATGCTCCAACTGTTGAAGTCCCCGATTATAATGAAGGGCAGTGATATTTGGTTTTTGATTTTTTCTAGGTCTTCAACTGAAAATTGCTCATTAGGGTGTATGTAAATGCAGATAATAATGTATTTCAATGAGGATGTAATTTCCATTGCTACTGTGATAAATTTACAATTTAGGTTTATAAAAGCGCAGGCAATATTTTTTCTTACCAGTAAAGCAACTCCGTTTTTTTCTCTAGTGTTTGTGGGTTTGTTTAAAAAGACGGCTTCGAATGAGTTAAGAAATTTAGGATGAGAATTATATGGACAGTGGGTTTCTTGAAGAGCAATAATGTCTATATTGTATGTCTTGCATATTATTTCGAGGGCGTTGTAGTTGTTATAGAATCCGTTGAAGAACATTAACGTTGTTCATAATGACATTTTATGGGAGATATCTTCTGAAATTGGTTTTGAATTATGGGTGGTAGGTATAGTTTTTGTATTTGAGTAATGGGGAGATTGGTCTGAAAGTTGGTATTCTGAATTAGTAAATTTTTGGTAAATTTTGATCGAGGGTGATAGGTGCTTCTGGTCTATTTTGATGGTGAGTATTAGGTGTATTTTGATTTGTTGTTGATGTGTACTCTAAATTACTTATAATTGTATTGGGGATGGTATTAGTTGTAGTAGTGGTGTGCAGGAAGGGGTTGAAGGTTGAAGTTTTGGTCGAGCTGCGAGTTGGTTTCTCGTTTTGTCATAATGGCGCGGTAAAGTCGGAAAACATGGGAGGTGTGGTATGGGGTTTTTTTGTCGAAAGTTATTTCTTTTTTATTTCTATTGCCTCTTCGAAAGTTTCGATAGTTGAAATGGTAGCCGTATTACTTTAAAGCAGGGGTGGCCAACCCGCGGCCCGCCTAGATTATTTTTCCGCAAAGATTTCTTGCGACACCATATTTTGACGAAAAGTTTATTGTTTGCAATGTTACCGCGAAGCGATGTTTTGGAGTAGGAAAATCTAATATGGGGATATATAATGATATGTGGCCCGCAGAGCTATGATGCATTTCCAATGCGGACCGGATCATTTCGGTTGGCCACCACTGCTTTAAAGTCTACCTGTGCGTTTTCTGTAGCAGAAGTGGGATTTTTTACAAGGCGAGTCGCCCAAAATATCGTCCAGAAATTGAAAACTTTGTGATTTTGAGCACCTTACACAACGCGTTTTCTGTAGCAGTAGTGGGATTTTGTACAAGGCGAGTCGCCCAAAATATCGTCCAAAAACAGAAATTGACAACTTTGTGATGGTGATACCTTACACAACGACAAATTAATAGGCGAGAGACCAGTGCTCAAAATCCCAAAGTTGTCAATTTCGGTTTTTGGACGATATTTTGGGCGATTTTGTACATTTGTTTACGATGTTGACACTCGGCTGTGTCATGCTGGATCCGATCAGCTGTAGTAGATGAATTACTCTCCGCAATACCATAAATAATAATATTCATCCGTATTGCGAATCTCGCGGTCACGTCACTTCGATGCCGATTTTAACTGTCACGTCGATCGAAAAAAGCGATTGTGTAACTCCACCGACGTGACTCAATGGCATTGCCATATTGATATTTATGTATCAGCTGTAAATTTTAAATTTAAGTTCTTGTATGCCTACGTGACGTTATTTTTCTGCTATATCAAATGCTACATTCAAATTTAAGATGCGGATAATGCTTTTTTCTAAAGTGGAAAAGCTATACATCTTGTTCGGCCCATTTTTGGCTCTCACTTCTGATTGCATCTAGTCGCCGAAAACTGGAGCCATATTTCTTTAATGTGTGTCGATCTACACCACTTTTAATGACGATTACTTGTTGCGAATCCATCGAAATAAGGAAAGAAACATCTTTTTGTCAAATCTATACTTGCATTTTTGCATCGACGTTAATTTTCTTCAGGCGTCACGGACTCGGAATATCATCGGCGAAAAATGACGATCAAAGTGACAACGGTCGATTACAATCGACATTCACAATCGCCTTTTCATGCGAATCGACATCGAACTGACGCGACGTGACAATCACAATACGGTCGATTATTTTCGCGTTACCTTCGTTCATGAACTTCCAAGAGGAGCTCTTCTGTTTTATTTATAGTTTGACGATTTTTCATTTTGACGATTTCCTCTTGCAGTTCCTTTATTAATTTTAAAATTGTTGGTATTTGCTACAGTCCAGTCTCGCATTGGGCGCATAAGAATTTTAAAACTCGTCGTGATTTAAGTTCAACACATCTGACTTCTGTTGCTGACAACTCAGAACGTTTCAGACACAATATAGAATTGCAGCTATCGCAAGTAACACAACTACTATTGCACTTCGAAAACTTGACCATTTTTAGCGGTTTTCCCAAAATGTTTGCTTTAGGTGTTTAAAAATAAATAAATAATAATCCAAAATTTTTCTTTCTTTTCGATCGGAATCTTTAACTAGAACTCCTTAACTAAATGATCTTTTTCTTGAATAATTTCGAGATAATAACAACTTCCAACGTTAAATAATTCAATATTAACTTCAATATGAACATTTGCACAACTAATACATTGCAGCTCACGAATGTTCACTGTTTACTCCTATAGCAAAATCAAATGAGCGTTACACTCCTCCCATCCGTTCCAATCGCCAGGATCTAAGAGAATCCTTTCCGCCCTACTTTAAAATGGCGTAGAACAAGTACATGGAAACAGGCAAAAGTGGTCATACCACAGGCAAAAGATCGAGTTCTGATCCAAAATCAATCAGACCCATCTACCTAACATTTTTCCTTTTGAAAATCATTAAAAAGATACTAGATCACTTCCTAAGACATGAAGCGGTTAGCAAAACACCACTACATAATAACCAATTTACCTACCAAACTGGTTAATCATCAGAATCAGCACTTCTCTAAATTACAACGGAAATTGAGAAGGCAATATCCGACAAAGAAATTGCGCTCTGTGCATTTCTGGACATAGAAGCAGCATTCGACAACACATCCTACGACTGTGTAAATAAAGCAATTGTCGACAGAGGAATAGACTCTACCACAGCAGGGTGGATCGACCAAATGCTAAGGTCACGGGAGATTCACACCTCCCTGGAAATAGATACCATAAGGGTCAACCCTTCTATAGTGTCTTGTGGTAGACAAAATAGTAGACCAACTTGAAAGAGACGGAGCCGCCTTTCGCGCGACTGGACAGAGCCGTTCTGTGAAATCTCAACCTACTCCATTAAGCGGAGCATAAGTGTATGGGAGGAACAAGAAATGCCAACACTGGAACACATTGCCCATACTTAGACAAGCCAAAAATTCAAACCGAATCGCTCAACTAAAAGAAACAAACAGCTTCTACAGGGCCCCTATCACAGAACTCGAAACGTTATTTCGTACAACTCGAAAGTGATGTACGAAAAATTTCAATCGAGGCATCACAGAATACGAACGAAACGTATGGAAAGCATTACCTCATTAAATCGAACCAAAATTCGAATCGTAATAGATTTTAATTTCAATTTGTACAATTAATTGTTAAATTCAATGTCAGAATCAGATTTTGAAGTCACGCCAAAACATAAATTAGGATTAAGTTATGATTTTAATTTTTTAGAAATTATTTTATTCAAATAACAGTTCATTCACTTTCAGTTTCGGTTTTAGTTTCAGTTTTCTAAAAATTGCATGCTCATTATCTGTTAAATTATAATAATAATAATAGAAATAGTGAACAAAATAGATAGTGATGTTGTTCGGACCTATCCACACTCATCCAGTGCCCGATCGAGAAGACCGTTCCTTCTTAGTTGTGCATGGTCAAAATTTAAAAATTTTTCGGAAGGAAATTCGAGATAAATATCAAAGTGAAATACCGAACATTCCAGTAAGTGTGATTTAGAATTCGTACAACATATTTTTCTTATAATTTCAGTGATACTTTTAGATTTAAGAAGAAGATACTTTTAAGTACAATTTAGATGAATTTCAGCCCGAATCAAATCAACCACTTCTTCTATTTCACCTCTGTTGATTCTTGTTGTTTCGCTTAGATTCAGATATCAGAGAGGAACAGAGCAGGATCTCAATCTTGACATGTCTCAAACCACTGTCTCTACACCTGGCTGTTACGACATAACGGAGAACATAATGGAGAAGAAATTATCTGCCATGAATAATCATCTACAAGAACGTTCATTAGCAGCAAGATTAAGAAATGATATTTTAAAATTTTTGTTAAATTAAAAAAACCTGACTTTGTAAACTTCTTCTTAATAAATAAAAAACACTGCTTTACATTCAACAAAAATCAACATAAAAACTGCATCTTTGTATTCACTTTTCGTTCGCTTCTCGTAGGCGGTAGGCAGCCTCATCGCAACGGTGTGGCGAGCATTTTTTTCTATGTACTTCGTTCTGTTGCCACCTTCAGTGGACGCACTTCCATAAGAATGTATGGCAGGCGGATTTTTGCAATGCCCTGGTGGACGCGTACCTTAAGTCAAGCTCAATTTTCTTAAGCTTTAATTTTTCCATTATTATTGAACTTCTACCAACACTTTGTACTGCGGTTTGTATTTGTTTTTTTTTTTTTTTTTTTTTTAAGGATACTGATCTGGACTTAGGTGGTTAGCCTTTAATACACTGTAGTGTACAATCCAGTCAGCTTAGGGATGGGAGGTCAGAAATTGGGCCGGGTATGGCAGTGTACTAGTTGGTGTTAATAATTTTGAGTGCTGTTTGGCTTTGAGATGTGATCTACCAGAACAGCAATGTTGCCTATAACAAATCAACTACTGTCTGGTATCTCTGATGGTGTTAGTGAATCTGATAAGAATGTAAACAAAACTCATCTGCTCAGTGTTAAATCCTTTAGTAGTGATCCTATTAAACATTCCGCACTGTTCACTATTTATATTAATAATTTCAAAGCCAATAGCAACTGAAAAATTCTTATAAATAATTTATGCGTAGAGTGGGAATTGAACCCAGGACATCGCGCTTACAAGCCTAGTACGCTACCACTGGACTACACCCGGCCTTCGCCGTAGAAGTATAACTATTAACTATCCGCGAATTCAATAATTAAATTTCTAGTTTTCTACGTAATTTTCTCTTTTTTAACAAAATAAAGACTACTTACATCGCAAAAACCTACAAAATTTACAACTACAACTTGAATTCGAAAACTGAAATGCTAACGAGAAAAAATACGAAAAAAACGTATCGAAATGTCGCATGTTTCGAGTTCTGTTATGCATACTAGACGAAAAACGTTGCTCGAAATTTCGTTTCTGAAATTCTAACGAGAGAATATACGAAATAACCATATATGTATTAGTAGTCGTTAACAACTGATTCTGAACTTTTCCAATTCAATATAGTGGTAGTTTAAACGTTACTGAATTTTAATTTAATATTAAAATGTTTTTGAAATCATGAACAGTACAATTTCTTATAAAACATATCTTTCGTAATTAAATATTTATATTTACGATGTTCAAATTTCATAAAAATTGGATTTGTGATAAAAATTTTATACTGCCCTCTCTTGGTTCTTTACATTTTCGAGACAAAATTCAGAATCAGCTGTTGAATTTCCATTTCAATCGGTACTTATTGATTTTGTATGAAAAAATATGACAGCCAGCAATATAGTTCTAATACATATATGGAAATAACGTATCGAAATCTCACATGTTTCGAGTTCTGTGATGCCTACTATTCGAAAATTGGTGCTCGAAAATTTTGTGTCGTGTTCTGTGATAGGGACCCAGTTGTACAGAAACAAAGTACCGATAATAACAGGAATACTCACGAGCCATCCGTGCTTGTAAGATTATCTTAAAAGAATATGAATCATAACTTATAACCTTTAAGGTTTTGTCAACTGCAGGCAGAAACCTCTGAACACGTTCTGTGTTGCTGTGAGACAATCGCAACTCAGCGCCACAAATTTCTTGGAGAACACTTTGTGGACCATAATTCTATCGCAAAAATTAAGCTACACCTACTAGATAACTAGTGGTGAGGATCTCTAGGTTACGGTGCTTGGATAAATCTCTTGGCCTCCGATGAAATCTATCTATCTAAGACTCATAACTCTTAAGCTTAATGCTATTCTTGAACATTGATTGTTCTCAAATTCTAAACCATTTAAATTTTCGCGTACCTAACTTTTGAGTGGTATATAAGTTCCAGAGAATTTATGTACGTGCTAGTATAAACATTTACTATCTTGATAGCTTACCATGAAAACCTAATAACAGCTAATAAATGTTATAAAATAGAGTCCATTGACCCCACTTTAAATAATGGATATTCGTGTCTTTTCGTATACAGTAACTCTAGTAAGCGTACGATGTGTATCTTTCAGTTTTGTGTTTGTGAGAATCACTTTCACGAATCATTTCTCTCCATTCAACAGGATTCTTCCATCTTACTAATTTATAGGATATAACATTCCCCAAACTGGAAGGAAACTATCAGCGCAAGTTTCACCTTAATGCGTGTAGTCTTTTATGATTATAAACTGATAAACTTACATACTCGGGCCTATTACGAAACTCGACTCGATCAAAAAACTCACATTCTGCGATTACGAAATTCGATCGAGTGACTATCTGTCGACTTTGAGTCGGGAGAAAAATGCGAGTGAAAATAATCGCATATTCTGATAGTCTAGTGAGTGAGTATTTAATCGACTGAAACGTCAAATTCACTCGACTACTGCAAGTGAAGTGAGAGCCAAGAAAAATCGGTTGAAGATGGAAAATAAACAAAAAAAGACGTAAGTTTTTACGAAAAATTTATTATTTGTCTTTAATATTTTAATAATGTAGACATATATTGTGAAGAGCACAACAGGCGTTAATGATGGATGTGGCGTTCTCTGGGGTATAATGCACTTTTCTGTCAACACGCAGACACCGAAATTTAGACTTAAGTAGTCCAATTACTCTTTCAATAATGTTTCTCGTACTCGAGTGTAAATGGTTAAAACGTGCCTCTGAACTACCGCTGCTCGCTGAGCGAAATGGTGTTATTAAAAATGTTGCCAATGGATAACCACCGTCACCTGTAAAGGCATTCTATTATATATGTTTGTACAAAGTCATTAATTTTATTACCCAACAACCAAGTGTTCACCTCACTGTCATTACTGGAGGTTTCAAGTAATCTTCGTTTTAGACTACTTAAGTTCCAATCCAGGGAGTCATGATTTGTAGAGTCACTGTATAAGAACTAACACAAACATCCACTATCTTGAGTACGGATAATGACCGCTTTTGGTACCTTTTTAGTACTCTTGAACCCTGCGAACTCCAAAGTTCGCAGGTTTCCTAAATGGCATAGTTTTAGTGTGTATACGTGTAGCAGATGAATTTTGATTAACGTTTCACGGAATCGAGATACATATGTCTCATGAAATGTCAACTAAATACAGCGTTTATCCACTTTAGTGGAGATAAAAATGAAAAATCGGACAACTGCCAAAAAATTTCAAATGAAACACACATTGTCCGTACTCAAGATAATGGATGTTTGTGTTAGTTCTTATACAGTGACTCTAATGATTTGCACCTCCGTATCTCTCATCAATAGATCTGATGCTCATATTGTGATCACATACCTAAAAAATATAAACTTTAATAAGGGTTCAGCCAATTCAAGATACAACTTACTATCATAGCATTTATACTGAAGAATCCTTTCCTATTGCGGAATATAGGTTGACGTTCCTTATTCGGTGGCACAATGGCTATGTGTGTTCCATCAATACAGCCAATAACACCAGGGAAACCGGTCCTACCATGGAAAAACATCTTTGCTGATCGCTTCTCTTCCTGTGTGAGGCGGGATTTAATCCACTTTGAGCATAAATGATCTTCCATGATTCCCACAAATTCGGTTATAATTTTAGATACTGTAGGTTGTGCTAGACCCAAATTGAAATCATTGCCAACAGCTCTTTGGTAGCTTCCCTCGGCAAAGAATGTAAGAGCTGCGGCCACTTTCAAAATTTCTGGAACTGCTGTTGTTTTATAATTTTTCGGAAATTTGTCCCTGACTTCTTCTAACAGGTAGATAAAATCGTCTTTATTAAGACGGAAATTCTTCAGAAATCTGAAACATACGCAGAAAAACTCTTGTTTTGTACTATAAATTAAAAAAAACACGTTTACTTACTGATTTTCGGGTATGCTCAAAGGGTTGGAGTAATCTCTTATTATTTTCCTTTTTAGAGCAACAATATTCTTCATGTCCTCCGAAAAAAATGCAACACTGCTAATCATTTTGAACACTTAACAACCAAATTGAATTTATTTTTGAAATTTTAAATATGTAACAAACATAAAATGTTGGCATGAAGTTTGCCACAAGTAGGAATCAGAGACATTTTTATGGGTTTAAATCATATATGTATTAGTATCTATATTGCCAGCGGCACTTGTCAGAGTAAGTCTCGTCGTTATCAGCTGATTCTGAATTTTCCAATTCAATATATTGGTAGTTTAAACGTTACTGGATTTTAATTTAATATTATAATGTTTTAGAAATCATGAACAGTACACTTTCTTATAAAACATATCTTTTATAATTAAATACTTATATATACGATGTTCAAATTTCATAAAAATTTAATTTGTGATAAAAATTTTATACTGCCCTCTCTTGGTTTTTTACATTTTTGAGACAAAAATCAGAATCAGCTGTTGAATTTCCATTTCAACCCGTGCTTATTGATTTTGTATGAGAAAATATGACTGCTAGCAATATAGATACTAATACATATATGGTTTAAATGGGCAGCACTGTTTCGTCGACTCGAGCATAAAAAGTCCAGTTTCATAATACTCACTACAGCTCGTGTCGAGTTCAAATGTGAGTGAGTTACTCACTCGACGTGAGTTTCGTAATAGGCCCGACTATGTCACTAAATAATATTAGTACAAAATTACATTTTAATTTGTTAATACGTCAATAAATACATAAATTGCGTTAGAAGGGCAGATTTTTTTCTCGTATTTTATTTATTATATACATATATGTACATACGTACAAATTCAAGCCAGTAATTGTAAAGACGTTTCTTTAAACATTTCTTGTTTAATATTGGCATAGATATACAAGAACAAGAATTTAATTTGATGGGGCGCAGAAAGAAAAGAAAGCAATATTTTTAAATGAAAAAAAAAATGCAATATATATATATCTACTTTATATGCCAATTTTTAAATTATTTTAGGATAACTTCTTATATATATATATATACATAAAAAAATTATTTATCCTTCTTGACCAAAATCCGCAGTAAACTTCTGCAATTTGTTTAAGTCATCATCGTTTACTGTTGGTTTCGTACGTGAAAGTGACTTTTTCATATCGATCTAGTAAAAAAATATTTTGTATATTTCTCTTAATGTCATGTAGTAATGGTACATACCATTGTAACGGGTGGCTCATAAAGCTTATCACTTTCCACTTCCATCCAAGACATTTCAATAGCGCCGACATCTCCAGGAGAACAAGGCGTTAGAAGGTCATCACAAACAACAGTTTTATCAACTGGGCTATTTCCGGTTACTTTCTGCAATTATAAATAATTTAAAAATTGTTGCTGAAGTTTGATTCGCTCTAGAAATCACCCAAAGTACAGGACCTTACTTTTATACTAAAACTATTAGGTGTACCTTTTTCACTTTTCGTATGAATAGTTCTGTGTTCAAGTTGATTCTGAAACTCGAACTTACCCAAAGTACACGACCTTACTTTTATACTAAAACTATTAAGTGTACCTTTTTCACTTTTCGGATAAATAGTTTTGTGTTCAAGTTGATTCTGAAACTCGAACTTAGCCTTTACGAGAAAATTATTTCTATAAAATTTTGATTGCCTGGCAGCGTTAATTAAGCTCACGAATGCATCCAACGTTGAGGTCATTACGACATGAACGTTGGATGCATTTTTTGGTGCGCGCACTTCGGTTAAGCCTGAATTAGATTGCACGGCAGCAACAGCAACAGCAAATTTAGAATTGGAAATGACTCGGCAGCACGACGTTTTTGCTGCTGTCACTCAATCAGCTGATCGCTCTCGACCAATGAAATCAATTTGCTGTCGCTGTTGCTGTCGCTGTCGTGGTAATCTAATTCAGGCTTTACTGTATTCATTGAGCGTTTTATTCCGAGCTCGTGAATAAAACGGCCAACATCAAAATTCCTGACCCGAAAACGCGCGACCTTTTTTTCTTCTTTTCCAAACAAAAAACTCTCTCTCCCTTCTTTCCTTCTTCGCCTACTCACTCCGTTTAAAAATTCAAAAAAAAATCATCAAATCCTCACAGTATCAGTACTGAACAGCCTACTCATTCAGTTTCAAAATTCAAAATTCATAACACTCACACGGGCGACCCAACACCCTAGTCAGCTCAGCGACTGGGAGAAAGAGCAGTACGAGAAAGCTAAAGGTATTGCGTCGGACGAAGGCTTAAAAAAATATTTAGTCGACAGTAAATCCTCCTCCTTAGCGTCAAGTGGCGAAGCATCAGCTTCGCTAAAAGAGAAATCTGTAGAGAAACCAGTGACCAAAGCCCAACCTTCAGGCATGGAAGCCTAGGTAGGGCAAGTGTTTAATACCGGGACTTCGGGTATTAGCGCCGGGGTGTGGAGCAAGGTAGTAAGGTCCAAAGCAGGACCCATCGGACGGACGACCGAGACTACAGTCGCATCATCCAAGGGAAGTGCAGAAGGAAAAAGAGAAGAAGGCCGAAGGCCTGGGTTCGATCCCGAGACCATTCCTGGATGAGGAGAAGGTACTAGATCTTCTCGGCTTTCAAAATAGGGAGCTAAGGCGAAAAATTGGAAGGTATTAAAGGTGTTACTCAAGCAGGAGTGTGGCCAATATTACCTTTTGTCACTCAGCAGGGAGTCGTTGCCATATCTAGAGACCTGCAAGGATTTGGTGCGATTTGGTCTAGGCAGGGTGATAGTCAAGCCAGCCCAACAGAGCAAGGGTATTGAGGTGGTTGTACCTACTGATGTTGGAGGTGATACAGATCAACCTCCACCATAGTAAGGTGGCAACCGCTTGCATGGTGGCCTTTATGGCAGAGAAGGGAGTCGCAGTGGCGCTAATTCAGGAGCCTTGGGTGAATGTCATCCAGGGGCTCGGACTCCGGAATTATAAGCTTTACTACAGAAAATGCGAGGGTAAACCAGGGGCATGTATATTAATAAAAAGCGAGTTTAATGCATTTTTGTTAAATAATTACAGCAATGAAGATTTAACGGCAATACAATTAGAAACGGAAAGGAGTAAGCCGATCTGTCTGGCGTCGGCTTGCCTGCCTTATGACGGCGACGAAGTTCCAGCAAAATTAGTACGGCAGCTCGCGGGAAGCAGTAAATGGAACCTAGTCATCGGTTGTGATGCGAATGCACATCATACACAATGGGGAAGCACCGACACCAACGAGATGGGTAAGTCACTTTTTGATTTTATATTGGGAACTAGTCTAAGGATATGCAATGTGGATTCCGACACCACATTCATAGTACGAAATCGTCAGGAGGTGTTAGACATTATTCTTGCCACAAATTCTAGAACACTTATGCTACATATGCTCAGACTATTTGTTTTAAACACATTTAATTAGGCAAAATTAACGTCTTAAAAAAGTAGTGTTCACATTAGGCAACTCGTTTTATTTAGATACCTGACAGCTTGACGTATGTTTTTCTGACAAGTAGATACTCCGCTGTGTTTCATTACCAAATTTATGGTTTCTAAATTTTTTAAGGGGTTACATCACTGTATAAATTTTCCAAAAATGGATTTTTCCTTTTTTTGCTTAAAAAATGGTTTGAACCTTAGAGAATGTGGGGAAAAAGTTTGAAACATGAAAATCAATTTTATCCTGGATTTTCGAGCTCTTTACCGAGCGCGTCAGGCTGCTTCGAAACGACTACTTGGGTCGGATCAGGTATACATCTGAGAAAATAATGCTTAATGATTTACCTGTTGGTTTCTAGCTTCTGGAATACACAAATGGTGATTTCTTTTCTGAAAAAAATGTGACCCGTTTAGATGCAAAATTATTTCAGTTCTGCCCTCTTTTTTGACAGTATGAAATGTCGTCCGAGAACGAAAATATTGAGGGTTTCCTAGATATTCAAGGTAAGGACTTATCGTAGAAGAAATTAAAAATGATTTTATTGTATTTTATAAGTTTTAGAACTCGATTAATCAGAAAATTCGTTTGGGGATTGTGAGGAATCATCGTCAACGTTAGCCCGTTCAATCAACTCAAACGGATGTGAGTATCAGAAATTGGAATTTTCTTTTTAAAATCAATTGTTGTCATAGTAATCGGTCTTTCACGTAGTTTATTGTTTTTTATTCAGCGTTATTTTGGCTCGAGTAAAGGGTCTTAAGATATAGAAACCTATCTATCTCTGCTATTCAGTAACAAATATAATGATGAAATGTAGGAAATGTAGAAATTGTTGGACCTTTATTGCGAATATCTGAGCTAAATCGGACCGTTGAAAAAATTTCGAGATAGTCATAGGATATTTTTTTCTTATGTTGTCGCACATTACAGGTCAACTGAGTTGCACCGCCGAAATTTTCGGGGCAAGAAATGCGAGTTTTCAGGGCAATTGTAGCCACGGACTCAAACCGTAATAGAACGGCGGAACGGCTTCAAAAAAATTGAGGGCAGAAACGGGTCACATTTTTTTCCAGAAAAGAAATCACTATAATAGTTTTCGCTAGAAAGTTTTTTTTGGTCCATTGAATGTATTTTCACACAGAATTACGTTAGTATAGCGTCAGTTCATGTACTAAAAGGTCAAAACAAAACTGTATTCAAGTGGCAAGAAAATCCTAAATATAGCAACGGATATCGCTGTATGCAATTTTAATGAAGGACTGACTAACATACTACGGATTACGAAGGTTCTGGATGTGGATATTGGCGAACAATGGTAACATTTTGTATCGAATGTGATGCTAAGCGAATCAAGTATGCTGACCGTTCATTGATAGATACGGCAAAAGAGGCGCTCCACCATTAAAACGTCGAGGAAAGAGATTGAACAGGAATATTCCAACTTAGGACAGCTTTACGGTCCTGGAGTTGCAAATTAACAGTAAATGTAATGTAATGTTAAAAGTATAATTATTTATTTGTCCATGTCTGTAACACATTTCAAAACTTTGGACGCATTTTTCTCGAAAAACGATTTTCAAAATCGGCACGCAGCATAACTCGAACAAGTTTCATTCTTTTCATTCGAATTTTTTACCATATCTTCAAAACAGTATTCCAAAGAGAAACAACAAACAACATTTTCTATCCGTTGATTTAAAAATAGTTATTAGCAAATAACTGTCCTGTTTTTGGTCGAAAATGAAAAAAAATTAAACTCAATATTTTTAAATTCCCGTACGTGTTTCTCTAGCTATACTCATGAAGATTCAGTGATTCTTTTTCTTTATGCTGGGTTCAAATTTACGCATGCTAAACTGCGTGCCGCAGAACGCCTAAAGCCCGAAACACAATGCACACGTTCCGTCACGAAAAGTGAGGTTATGTGATCCGTAAAAGTTGAATTTAGGTGAACTCGTCCGATCCGTTCCGTTACGACCTTTGTGTGCATTTACATGGCCAGCCCATAAGGTCTACTTTGACAGCTGAACGCGACGGAACGGAACGGATGCATTGTGATCGGAGCTTAAAATTTAACATGCTTCGGATGCATTGTGATCGGAGCTTAAAATTTAACATGCTTCGGATGAATGGCTTTAGTGCCGCCATTTTGTAAAATTTTTCACCCAATTTTTTTTTTTATATAGTTTAATATATGGTTATTAACTTCCCAAAATATTTGTTGTTATTAGATTTTCATTCTACTGACACCGGAAAAACAACTAACTCTTAATTCCCAAAATATTGTTTGTCTATTTCCTTTCCTTCCATTTAAAATTTTTTTCGCAAAGAGCTTTCTTTTAGGCTGTTACAGTGGTATTGCCCCATAAAACAAATGTGTTTGCATAGCAGTAATAAAAAGTGAATTTATTAGCTAATGCAGTCGTTGTACAAGCACAAAATTGAGTTTCTACAGCATTACAAAGTTTCATTCAAAGTTACTTCGATTTCCGCGAGAGTCGCAGTGCATGTTTTCGGTTAACCCTTGAGTACACGCGCAGTGGAATGTTACGCCAGTACACACGCGCGGCACTTGGTTATTATACTGATTATTAATATGTTAATTAATTAATTCATTAATTAATTAATTAATTACTGAAATTCTTGTTGGATAATTTAATTATCCAACAAGAATTTCAACACTTTTATGGAAATTATATAAGACCAGTTCAGTTTGACTCCCTGATGTAGACTGATAAGATGTTAGATAAATCTGAAGTCTTTTGTCGTGGTTCCTAGACATGTCCTTGAAAGATACTAGAGCGCTCAGTCATTGATTATTAATAAAGATAAGAAAATTCATGTTTATTAAATTTGCGGCACGGAGTGACGCTGCGCGGGCACTTAAGGGTTAAACACGTCGTAGCTACGTGTTTTTGTAAACGCCTTCGGGAAGTATTTTCAGCGCATTTAATTCGACTTTAACGCGTCAATCTCGTAGTCTGAACATAGCATTAGGGTTGATAAATGGAAGGTTTCTGATAAGGCTTCGTTCTCGGATCACTGCTAGATCCTATTTGAAATCAACTTTGAACGTGAGAAAGGGCAGTTGTTACGGAACCCTAGTGGGCGGATTGGGATATGTTCAACAGAATCACTGAGCGGCAACTCTAATGGATCCCGCATGAGCTGGATAATAGGGATGCTATTGAGGCAAATGTGGGAACTTTAAATTCAATTCTGGTAACGACTTTTGAGAAGTCCTGTCCCCTATCCAGGGCTTCAAAGAAGAAAGCCAATTCACCCTGGTGGAATGACGAACTTCGAGAACTCAGGGAATCTTTTAGGAAGCTCTTCAATAAGGAGAAACGTGATGGGAAAACGGAAGACTGGGACAGATATAAGGCTAGTCTCAGGGTCTTTAAATACAAGATTAGGAAGTCTAAACGGGAGTCATGGAAGAATTTCTGCGTTCCAGTAGGTGAATATAGCTAGGTGTCTAGGCTCCGAAAAATTATTTTTCAGGGGTCGAGTCCACCTAGCTATATTAGGAGGAGTGACGGGTCGTGGGTGGAGACTAGTCAGGAGACTTTGGATCTTGATGACCACTCACTTCCCGGGTAGTACACTGGTTGACCCCTACTCCATGAAAAGGATGGTCAACTATGGGAACACCTTGGTTGTATCGGAGGGTACGGAAAATCTCTTGGGAGAAGGACCGATCAAATGGGCTACAAGTACATTTGCTCCCTTCAAATCACCAGGACCGGACGGCATTAGGTCAATCATGCTGCAGAGAGCGTCCGGGGCAGTCCTCAGCTAGTTGAGCACGATTTTTAGGAGCTGCTTGCGTTCATGGTACGTTCCACGGGCTTAGCGGCGGGAAGCGCGGGTAGCATTTGGGGATGCTGTCTAATGTACAGCATGCCTATTTCAGAGGGCAATCTGTAGACACAGCCCTACATGAAGTAGTGGGATCTATAGAGTTTAGCTTGGGAAGTAAGGAGTTTACGCGAGTGGCATTCCTGAATATTGTCAACAATGTAACAGTGGAGGCAATTAAGGAGGCTTTAAATAGCATAGGTTTAGAGGAGGGCTGACTGACTGGCTGATGACCCTGTTGAAGACCAGGGTCGTGAGCTCGGAGAGTGGGCAATGTAGGGTAACACTGCAAGTCTCGAGAGGTACTCCGCAGGGTGATGTGATATCGCTACTTCTGTGGCTTCATGTAGTAAATGGGGTACTAACGGAAATCGAAAGAAAGGGTATCAATGTGGTGGCCTGCACAAATGACATAGTGATATTCGTTCAGAGAAAATATTTGGATACTCTTACGGACATTTTGGAGTCGACACTCTGTACGCTCAGAAAATGGGCCAAAAGATGCGGTCTGGGAATAAATGTTTTAAAAACTGAAGTGGTCTTATTCACTAGGAAGCACAGGATTCCGGAGTTCAGGCTACCAAGGCTTGGCGGGGTCGAGCTGCAAATATCGGAAGAAGCAACATATCTAGGTTTGGTCTTGGATAGGAAACTGAATTGGAAAATGAATTATTATTATTATTATTATTTAATAATCAGGAATGCAACTTCCACTGATACACCTGGTATCAGAAAGTACAATATTATTGCAATTCTTGCATTATCCTAAACAAAAACAAAAACAAAAAAAATAAGCAAAGTAGAATGTATATAACTAAAGTTAGTGGAAGTTCCCTAAGAACTGCGAAACCACTTAACCGATTTTAATGAAATTTTCAGGGAACGTGTAGAGTAGTTCCGGGATGGTTTCAGTGAAGTTTGGTCCAGATCGAATGAAAAACAAGTTGTTTTTTTTAAATTTTTAAGAAACTTTCACGATTTTAGTACCCAGGTGCTCTATTGGTTTGTCTGCGCTTTCCTATACCATTCATCCGATTGCAATAAAACTTAGCGCATATATTCAGCACACGCCCGCCAAGGTTTCTGCGTTAACAAAATTATTTTACAATTGGTGGTACTTGAATTATTCCAACATTTGAGTATATTTCATATGATATAGCGATAGTTCGTTCGTTTTCGGTGCATTAGTTATTCATTCCTATGGTAAACTTGGACGATGGATGGAGGATATAGGATAGTGGATGGAAGATGGAGGCTGCTGGATAGAGGATGGAGGTTGGTGGATGGTAGATGAAGGATGGTGGATAGAGGATGGTGCATGAAGGATGGTGGATGGAGCATAGAAGATTGAGGATGGTGGATATAGGATGCTAGATGATGGGCAGAGGATAATGGATGGATGGGGGATGGTGGATAGAGGATGGAGGACGAAAAATGGAGGATGGTTGATAGAGGATGGTGGATAGGGGATGGGGTATAATAGATATGTTCGGTCGTGTAGTCCAACCGCGTTGGACGTGTTCTTCTCAACTGCTTAAAAAAATTTCAAATTGCTACTACCTAGTGATTCTGTCGTCCGTTTATTGTAATTCGGGCTGACTGTAGACTTTCTTTAATTATTCTTGCGCTCGTTCGTGAATTTTTTTACTTATTAACTTCATACGTTATTGCTTCAATCATTATGGCGGATTGTGCCGCGTCATTGTGCGTGGATAAACCTAATGGATCGCCATTTGTGCTGTGCGCCGGCTTATGCGGGAAATCGTTCCATAGCAAATGTGTTGGTCTTAAAAGCACCAAAGGTGATGTGATCGCCAAATCCGGTAATGGTCTGTACTGGTTCTGCCCCATATGCAGATCTTCTTCAATGGCGAGCTATGTGACAATGTTAAAACTTGTACGTGCTGCCGTTTCTTCCGCAAGCGATGTCTTAACCACCTGCAATAAAAACTTTCAAGACGCCCTCCTCGAAGTCGATAGGCTTCTAACCGTCAATACCGATGGTGATAAGGTATTTCCTCCACATTTACTGATGCCGTCTGCTGCCAAGACTTCGCAATTAATCATGCACCGGGCAAAGAGCCGCTGCATGTACATATTCCCGATATTCGGGTACTTCACTCTACTAATGCCAAAACGAACAGTACTGGCTCAGGTCATTCACCGTGTGCACTGGCTGTCGCAACGATTTCGTCAAACGGTAGTTCACCGTCGGTCGCCCGTTGTCCTGCGAACTGACGATGGGTTAACTTCATCAGCTGATCCATTTTTGCCATCGTCGAAAGTAAACAACATCGATCAGCTGATGCGAACTGACGATGGGTTAGCTTCATCAACTGATCCATTTTTGCCATCGTCGAAAGTAAACATCGATCAGCTGATTGCTCTGTCTACAGGAAAAAGCGCAACAATCCACCCGCCACCGCCATCTTCGAAAGTAAACAACATCGATCAGATGATGAGTGTTGTCTACTGGAATAAGCGCAAAAATCCCCCGGTTTCTCAGAGCAAGCGGAGGGAACCATCTGTAGCCGATGCGTCAACTACAGCACCTACAGCCATACTATTGCCCACTACGAGCACTTCTACGTCATTCATCCATTATGATAAAGGTGAAAAACATCTGGACTCATTGCGGCGAAGATGCCTCGATGGATTTATATTTCTCGCTGTGACGTTTCTACTCAGCCCGAAGCTGTAGTACGATACATTAAAAGTAAACTCGAAGCAACTACTACCGAGCTTCCTTGCTATCGTCTTACGAAGGCTGGTGAGGATGTTGTTAATTTAACGTATGTGTCCTTCAAAGTTCGTGTACCTTATGACATGATTTCCAAAATCTTGAAGCCCACGTTTTGGCCGAAGGGTCTCATCATTAAGGAATTCAACTCAAGTTCAAAGAGTAACGTAAAAAAAAATTTTCGTCCTGCGGTCACCAAGGAGCACCTAACTTAACGTCAGCATTTGTTTTATCGACTTCCACTGTTAAAAAAGACATTAGTATTTTTTATCAAAATGTAAGAGGTCTGAAAACTAAGGTAACAACATTTAGAAACTCAATTTTATCAAATTCTTTCGATGTTATATACATTACGGAAACTTGGCTAAACAAGTCAATTTTCGATTCTGAGCTGATCCCTGGGTTTTATAATGTGTATCGTCGTGATCGCGATCTTCTGTAATCCAGTAAAAGTGATGGTGGCGGTGTCATGACAGCTGTTGATAATTGATTATTTTCCGAATTATGTACTGAATTTCATTGCAACTTCGACTGCATTGCTATTCAAGATCAAATGTGGTAGAACTTCGTTGTTTGTGCTCACTTGTTACATCCGTGTAGCTTATCTGCAACTAACCTCTCAGAACTCTTTGAAGCACTTTCACTTTTTATAACACAGTGTGGTCCTGGTTCAAAATTCCTGATATGTGGAGATTTCAATATGTCCTATGTAACGTGGAGTAGTGATGCATCTTCATGTTTGCCCACCTTCGCCCAACATTACTTTTATGTGCAATCTTTTATGGAGTTCAGTGACCTTTGCCAATTTAATCTTATGCCGAACAAAAACAACAGAATACTTGACCTGATCTTTTCTAATACTAATACCAATGAGATAACTATTATTCCCCTTCCCTTTGGACTTGTCCCAATTGACTCACATCACCCTGCTATTGAACTTTCGCTGAACTGATACCCTCTCACCTAAATAATAATAATAATAATCAATGGCGCAACAGCCCGAATCGAGCCAAGGCCTTGAAGTAATGCTAGAGTTACTTCATTGCGAGACCAACGGAACACTAGGAGGTGAAGTGGTCAGCTACACGCTCGTCCGTGATTATTACCCCGATTTTAGTTCAGGTACTCATTTTTAGCTGAGTAAACTGGTAGTCCGGCGCCCAATCCCATTTTCGAAAATTACTTGTCGCCAAGCAGATTCGAACCTGGTACCCGGTGCACCGACGGCAAGTGCTCTAGCCACTAAGCCACCCAGACTACTACCCTCTCACCTCCTTGCTGCCTATTAATCGTCCGAAACGTAATTTTTATAAATGCAATTATGAGGAACTTTCTGTTATATTAGGAAGAATTAACTGGCAAACAACTCTGAGTACAGTATTTACTAATATTGCTGTTGAAGAATTCTATAGAATCTTAAACGCAATCACTTCCGAAAACATTCCATTGTCTTCTAAGAAAGTGTTATCCTCAATGGTTAAATGCCAAAATTATTCACATACTATTCGAAAAAAATCGTGCTAGGCGTCGTTATCTAAGAGAACGCAATCATAACAATGCTTCGAATTATGGTAACCTCAGGAAGCTGCTTAAGAAGGAAATATGTGGACAACCTTAATTCTTCGCTTCTCATGGGTAATGATAAACCCTTCTGGAAATGTATCAATGACTCTCGTGCTACACGGACTACTCCTCTAAGCATAACATACTCGGGAGCTACTGCATCCACTCCTGGTGATATTGTGGAGCTATTCTCTCAATACTTTCAATCTGTTTGTACGTCTTCGTTAACTCCTTGTCTTCCTGACACAATAGTAGATCAGAACAATGTGATTCCAGTAATTGGCGCGCAGGATGTTATCATTGCCATCAATTCTTTAGACAGTAATTGCAGCGCTGGTCCGGATAATGTTCCCAATATCTTTGTTAAAAAATTGGGCCATGTTCTTGCCGAACCATTGTCAAAGCTTTACACGTCTTCTATTCGTGAAGGTATTTTTCCCAGTGTTTGGAAGAATTCGCATGTCATTCCCATTTTTAAAAAGGAGAGAAACATAAAGCAGAATCGACCAATATGTATTCTTAACTGTTTTTCTAAAGTTTTTGAAAAAGTTATTCATGAACATGTTTTTTCTCAAATTCGTGACTGTGTATCGATTAATCAGCATGGATTTTTTAAAGGCCGTTCTACAGAAACTAATTAGGTGTCTTTCACCAACTCTGTAGCTTATTCCCTGGAAAACAATTACGACGTTCACACAATTTACACATTTGATACTGTTGATCACTCCATTCTTCTACGGAAACTGAATTCCTTTGGCCTAAGTACTGGGCTTCTTATCTGGTTCCAATCATATTTAAATGATCGTAAGCAAATGGTCATCTTCAGTGGATCTATTTCAACACCCTACCTGGCTCCATCCGGTGCTCCTCAGGGTTCTACTTTGGGCCCACTTTTGTTTATACTATTTGTTAATGATCTTCTTTCTGAATTTCAGTCAAAGCATTTAATGTATGCTGATGACTTAAAGGTTTTTCGGGAAATAAAAGCACAATCTGATTGCCTCCTCCTACAGAATGACCTCGAGAAACTTTTGCCCTGGTGTACTACGAATAAATTGTCATTAAATACGCAGAAATGCTTGATGATGATCTACACCAATAAAATCTCGCACATTCAGTTCGATTATTACATCGACAATTCTCTTCTATTGGAAGTCTCCAGCATGAAAGATTTAGGAGTAACTGTCGATGCAAAATTAAAATTTGATCTGCACATAACTGAAGTTTGTAAGCGGGCATACTGTCTATGTGGTTTTATATTACGTTCTGCACACCCTTTTTGAAGCGCAACTCTATATTTAAATCTCTTCAATAGTCTGGTCCGATGTCATTTAGAATATTGTTCAGTAGTATAGAGTCCCTATCTTACATATCTTGTGACAGCCTTGGAAACAGTTCAACGTCGTTTCACTAAATCACTTTTTCGTAAACTTGGCTTTCATGATATATCTTATGAAATCCGTCTCGAAGTATTTGGCCTATATTGCATGAAGGACAGAAGATTATACTTGGATATGGTATTCTTGTATAATAATAATCAATGGCGCAACAGTGCAACAATGAAGTAACTCTAGCATTACTTCAAGGCCTAGGCCCGACTTGGGGCCTAGGCCTTGAAGTAATGCTAGAGTTACTTCATTGCGAGACCAACGGAACACTAGGAGGTGAAGTGGTCAACTACACGCTCGTCCGTGATTATTACCCCGATTTTAATTCAGGTACTCATTTACAGCTGAGTGAACTGGTAGTCCGGCACCCAATCCCATTTTCGAAAATTACTTGTCGCCAAGCAGATTCGAACCTGGTACCAGGTGCACCGAAGGCAAGTACTCTAGCCACTAAGCCACTCAGACTACTACCCTCTCACCTTTTTGTATAAAGTTGTTTTTGTTTTCAGTTCGAATCTCAAAGATACGCTCAGACTGCGAAATATTGACTACAATACAAGATGTCACGACATTTTTACAGTACCTCAAGCCAATATTAATTGCTTCTATTACTCTCCTCTAATTCGTTTACCGAGTAGTAAGTAGTAAGTAGCGATAATTTGTATTGCCTTAGTTTTCATAGTCCTACCTTAAACTCATGCAAAGTGAACTTAAAGGTCAGTCTTCTTCGTTCTTCTGATACATAATTCATTGTTTAATTTTTTATACTACTTTTTATTTCTATTTTATTTACATAAAAAATATTTTTGTTTTGTAATTCGCGGCAATTGTATATTTGGAAATAATTTTCTGTTCAATTGTTATTGTTATAAATAAATAAAATAAAATAAATAGATATAGGATAGTAGAAGATGAATAGAGGATGATGGATGGAGGATGGTGGATAGAGGGTGGAGGATGGAAATGGATGATGGAGGATGGTAGATGTTGGATAGCGGATGGTGAATGGTGGATGGTTGATAGACGATGGTGGAAAGAGGATAGTGTACGGTAGCTTTAAGATGGTAGATGATGGATAGATGATAATGGTGTACGGTAGCTTTAAGATGGGAGATGATGGATAGATGATAATGGTTGGAGTATGGATGGATGAAGGATGGAAGATGGTGGATATAGAATGAAGGATGGTGGATAAGGGATGGAGGATGGAAGATGGTGGATCGAGGATGGAAGGTGGAGGATGGGGGATGGTTGATGGCAGATAGAGGATGGGAGATGGAGGGTGGTCTCTGGAGGAGGTGGATAGAGGATGAAGTAACGGAAGCAACGTGAAATTGGAGCAACGGGAGTAACAGGAGCATCGGGAGAAACAGGAGTAACGGGAGAATCAGGGCCAATGGATCATCGAGAGGAACGGGAGAAACAGGACCAATGGATCAATCGGAGAAACGGGATCAACGGGAAAGACAGTAACAGAGGCGATAGAACAACGTGAGCGTAGTCGCGGTACGCAGCTAGTCAATAATGAAAAAAAAAGTTTAAATTTAAGAAAATGTAAGAAATTTAAAGTAAAAACTAAATTTAAATTAAATAAAATAGAAAAGTTAATTCTTAATTCAGCCAAAATTGAAATGTTTATCCACTTTGATTTTAAAATATCTAACACTGAAGAAGCACCAATAACGTCCACGGGAAGAGAATTCCAGCCATCAACTACTCTGTTCGGTAGAAAGGTCCGAAAAGGGTTCGTGCTCGTGCTAACTATACATTTGTTTAGTTTGTCGACATGTCCTATAAGGTGAGGATTCTTGTTGCACATGAATAGATTCTGTAGTTCTGGGCAGTTGAAATGACCGTTTAAAATTTTGAAGGTCTCTATAAGGTCACCTTTCACTCGTCGTTGCTCAAAAGTTGGAAGTCGTAAGCGTGCTAGCCTGTCTGCATAGCATAGGTTTTACAGTTCTTGCGGAAGCTTCGTTGCACAACGCTGTACTTTCTCCAATAAGTCAATAATCTTACGAAAGTAGGAGCTCCAGATTTGGAATCTGAACTCGAGAAGAGGCCTTACGTAGGTTCCGTAAATCTTAATGAAAACCTCACAAGTGATAAAAGTGAATGTTTTTCGTATCAAGTATATTAACGAATTGGCTTTTTTCGAAATATTGATAATATGCTGCTCCCACTTTAGTTCTGATGTCACTGTGATTCTAAGGTCGCAAATTTTGTTGGTGGATATTAACTCTGTACCGTTAAGGCTGTACGTAATACGGGGACTATTTGGTCCTACATGCAAAACTCAACACTTTGCTTTGTTAAGCTATATACACCAATTTTCTGACCATTTATATGACCATTTCCATGCAGCAGGTTTCCAAAAAGTTTCGTATCATCAGCGAACAAACATGAGCTCGATGCTAGGATGTTAGCTATTTCAGCCGTATAAATTATAAAAAGAAGTAGCTCTGAAAATGATCCTTAAGGCACACCACTAAGTACTTTATACGAACTTGAACATGAATCGCCGATTCGAACTTGAAAATATCGATCTGTGATAAATTCCTTAATCCAGTCCAAAAGTTGACCACGGATGCCATAGTGGTCAAGCTTAAGTCTTCTGAAGGGAGCTCTGTCGAATTGTTCAATTTTATTTACTATTAAATCGAAAACCAATAAATTCCACCAACTCTGAAATCGCTAAGCTATTGAATGCCGCCACATTTACTTTTTTTTACATATGAACGAACCCAACATGAATGAATTAGTATAACTGGATCGGTAGTAAGCGAAATTTTGCCTAATCCCAGCAAACATTTCTGGCGATAATCTTCATGACCATATCGTAATGATATCGTCGGTTATCGCCTTCTATCTCTAATAGGAGATAATAGCGAAAGTTTTTCACAAGATTACTAAAACATATCTTAGCGATATCTGATTGTAGAAAATTATTGATGCTTAGTCGAGTTATTCTAAAATTGTCATGTTTGCGATATTTTCAAGAGAAACCTATGCATTTTAGGTTCGCAAAGATATAAATGAGAAAATATTATATGAAAACTATTTTGCTGGCGATAGAAAAGACCGAATCCTGTTGTAGACAAGAAAGGGCGATCGTTCATATCCAAAATTTGTCTTCTTTATGATATTCTGCGGAAAAGGCAACGCATCATTCCTTCGGAAAGATTAAAACTTGGATCGTCTAATGGCAATCTTTTTTTGAGTTCCTTAAAGGTTGTAATATATTATTTTTTACCTGTTCCTTTTATTTCCATTTTCAAAGCTCCAACTCTTATAGAGTTAAGTAATTGGTAAAAAAAAAATATTTTGGTTTTGTCAGAGAGAGATAAGAACGAATAATTCAAAGATATATTTCATATAAGATATATTTCATATATATCGTTAAGAGATATATTTCATATATATCGTTAAGACAACGTAATGAAGATTGAAAGCCAAAATCGCATGAATGATATCGTCAAGAGATCGCTTGAATATCACATATGCGGCAAAGTGAAGAGTATCGGTTTCATATCTTTTTGACAATAATACAAGGATGTACATAAACAAAAATTTCCCCTCAACCATTTCTATCACTAGAAAGCTATCGTACCGAAAGAACATTTTGCACTTTGTCGTATCGAAATCGATCAGACATAGATTTCTCACACGATAGACGATATCTTCTACGGATATCTTTTTAATAACATTCCGAACCTTTTTTTTGCTGGGATAGGCTCTCTTTGTGTTAGCTATCTATTTGAGTTAGGCTGACCGAACACTGAAAGAGCAAAAACAGTATTAACATTTTTGACTAATCATGAATATGTCGCTGTTCCAATAGCAATTTAATGATCAGGCACACTGATTAGTCGCGTGCCTCCAAGGCACGAGACTAATCAGTTTTTGACTAAATCTGTTGGCTGGAATCTTTTAGGTTTAATGGGTATTCGATTTCACTTCTGTGGGCTTTACTTATAATGATCTAAGAAATTTCAGAATTTTGCGATATTCAACCTCGATTTCCAACAAATCGGTTAGGTCTAATGAAATATTAAATTGTTTTTTTTTGCTTTAACAGAAACTTTCAATATAATCACCTAAAAATCTGTTTCAAAAGGTTTTGATACTCAAATCCAAAAGGGCTGTATCACTATTTTATCCCCAACGCTTTTATTGAAATTTAAAAAAAAAACTAAACAAACACAAACAAATTTCACAACAGTCTAGTCTAGCAGCAATTTTATTATTTTATGCAAGTAACTATACAACTGAAAACCTAAAGAATAGCCAAGGGGCTATTTGAATCGGGACTTAGTTAGAGAGTTTAAAATTCAAAAATGAGTAACGCAGCCGAATTCAAGGTCAGATGAGTAAATATAGTGGCCCCATTATTATTAAAAAAAAGGTAAATTTTTTTACCTTAAAATGTGTTGCTGATTGAACTTTACGAACAGGCTCCATTAAGGCATCACGCACAACGATTTGAATATCTGCTCCGGAGTATCTGTAAACAAATTGATTTGTTAAGATGTATCACGAAATACGTTTATACTAACCCGTCAGTTTTGCCTGCCAATTCTTTTAAGTCATCTTCGGTTAAAACATGAGCAGTGTTGCCTAAATGAATTTTAAACATAACTAGACGTGCCTGCTGCTCGGGAAGAGGAATGTAAATTCTTTTCTCGAAACGTCTCCGAATTGCAGAGTCAAGAACCCACGGAATATTTGTAGCACCCAAAACCAATATTCCATCATTATCATTTCCAACGCCTTGCATTTGAACCAAAAATTCTGTTTTAATTCTTCGTACACTATCATTTTCATTATCTGTACGAGCAGAACACATTGAGTCTACTTCGTCAATGAATATAATACTCGGCTTATGCTGACGGGCAAGTTCGAATAAATTCTTTACAAGTTTTTCTGATTCACCAAGCCATTTCGACATTAAGTCAGAACTCGAAATTGAAAAAAACGTTGAGTTGTTTGCCTCTGTGGCTACTGCTTTAGCTAAGTATGATTTACCAGTACCCGGTGGCCCAAATAACAAAATCCCTTTCCAGGGGATTCGCTTTCCAGTAAATAGATGAGGAAATTTTATAGGAAGAATAACAGCTTCTTTAAGAGCTTCCTTAGCTGCTTCCAAACCTGCTACATCTGACCATTTTACATGTGGTTTTTCAATTACTATTGCGCCTTCTAGTTTACTTTGCAGTTTCTTTTTTTCAGGGTCTTCCCCATCTTCATCGTCGCTGTCACTTTTCTTATCTTTATCGTCTCTATAACAATATAACCATTTCACATACAAATAAAATTTTACTATAATGATATTACTTAGATCCAGTTTCTCCTTCTTTGATTGGTTTTTTCTTTCCTTTCCTCAAGTGTTCTTTTAATTTTTCGGCTCTGTCCAAATACTGTAAGCATTTCGATCGGATAGAATCTTTCGCTTTATCTCCTTGAGCTTCATCTAAAAATTATAATATATTAAAAAAGAAAGAAAGACAGAAAGAATAACAATTCATTACACTTTATTGCATGGAGAAAATATTCTACAGCATGCTCATAAAGTCTCAAGGCTTCAGCATAATTTTTGTTTCGATCTTCCTCAGTAGCACGTGTTACTAAATCAATAGCTTTCTGCAAAGTGGTTCCCGATGACATCTAATAATCAAATATAATTCACTGTAAAAATCTGGAGCTTAATCTATACAGTAAACTTTTTTAACCAGAGTGCTCGAGGGGAACATACTCATTCCGCAAAAGAAATTAAAGCCTCAGTTATAACGGTTCAAGGCGGATGTAATACCGTATATGGTATGTACACATAAAATTGATGAAGTAATTTTACACGTATTCCACACAGAAGAAACCAAATTTATCGAGAGAGCAGAACCCGTCTTACCGGTTTCCCCTGTCTTCTTAGCTCCCGCTTTGCCGTAGCAACTACCGAAAAAACGTGCACACATTGAAATTTTTTCGGTATATATCGCACTATGTACAGCCCAGAATGCCAAACATCTTGTATATAACTCTGTACATAACTCACCGAACCCCATTTCCGAAGATCACCGAAGAAAAGAAATTCATGTCGAGCGAAATAATTTGTGAAAAATGAATGAAAAAGTGCTTAAAAAGTTTCGGAAAGTTACGTGTGAGGTGCAAAAGTGCATATATTTTAGAAGAACAGCAAGTTCCCGTTGGTGTTTTCAGAAATACGGACAAAAACGATTAAAATAAAGTGCATTGTGAGCGGCCTTAAAACAAGTTAAACTGAAATCTGCGGGAGTTTCTTTTTTTTCCGGTAAGTGTAACATAATACGGTAGAGTAATCCTGGCAAATGCAAGGTTGTTTCATTCAGAAAAGGTGAAAAATACACGAAATTCTACTTCGGTAACAAATAAAGCCCAAGTTGACAGCATCGGCCATGATTACTTGTGTTTTGGAAAGGCGTACTTAATTTTAAAGATCGGGGGTTCATAATATGAGCCATTGATTTTTAAAGTGGAAAGTCGATTTTTTTTTAAAAAAATTTTTGTTACATTGTAACGATGTTTTATACAACACAAAGCAACTTTCTGAAAATCTATTGATGCTATTGTTTCATCACACTTTTAACAAATACCAGTAAATTATCCCAAGAGTTGGCATGCATAGTTTTAAACATGTTAAAACGCAAACCCTTCTCTTTGAGGACTAATGGGATAATACGTCCCAAGTTTCAAAAAAATCTGGAGAGAGAACTATACACTCTATTGTCGTGTAAAAGGTAGTGTTAGTTAGTTTAAATGTTATTGTGACGGAATTCAGTGAATCTAATTGCGCATTCTTTTGCGCAGGTTGGTTTTCTTGACTGGGATTATATGTCCCAACAGTACTTTTTGCTTTATCCAATCGCAAACTTTTTTTTCTCCATTTATTCAGGATTGATCGGATTTCTTCGAATAGCGAACCAAAATGTCCTTTGAAAGGAACACTCGACGAGTAAAACAGCAGCTGGATGAATCGTCGTCCGAATACACTCTCAGCGAAGATGACGGCTCGTCCCAACCGAATTGGAGGAAAGTGATTTAGAGCAGGAAGAACGCATTAGGCCCAGGGAACTGAGGATAATTCATTGGACATACGCGCAGTACCTAGTGCAACGACTGAGCTTCCGAAATGAAGTAAAGAAAACCTAAATTTTACTCCTCGTTTCAAAATTCCACAGTTTGAAAAACCTGCAAGTTTCAGTGCTTTACCTGCGAACTGTACTGAGTTAGACACCTTTTTCGCTATGATGCCTAAGAGCTTGTTCATTTTTATTGCACAGTGCACAAATGAAAGGCTCATAATAGAGGACAAAGGATTTAGGCTTACCGACCAGCATAAAATAATGATTGTAGTAGGTGTTTTACTCGTTATGTCATACAACAGATTACCTGACATGAAAGATTATTGGTCCAATAAGAAGTCGAAGGGAAATAAGTTTGTAAAAATGGCTATTTCAAGAGACAGATATCTCAAATTGTCTGCGAGACTCTATGTTAACCATCCCGATAAAGCTTAATGTTGGTCGGTTAGCTATACATGCCAAAGACATGCATAACCTTCAAGATATACCAAACGACCGCAAGTTTCACGAAAAATAAAATAAAACGAAAGTTCAAACCGAACACCACACTCCCCTATAGTATACACTGTAACACAGTACTCCCGTATGCTATGCCACTTGATCTTGAACGTAAACATTGAACCTAACTCAAGGTCGTGTGACCGAATAACCATAAGGGAGAAATTTGCTGTATAATATGCTAACGTTAGCATAATGCCAATTTAACTCAGACGTCATACGATCCCGCATAACTGCGAGAAGAAATTACCGCAGGTATGCAGAATTGCTAACTCTAGCATAAGTAGAAAATAAGCATAATTAAAGTAAGTTATTTAGCAATGTAAGCAGTTTGTTATTATAAATTAGTTTTTAAGAGGAATAAAAATTCAATTGTCGTTGTAAAAGATCACTCCTATTATCTTTTTAAATCTTCTGGGAGTGATCGGTCAAGCACACTGATGACTTGAGTAACCTTTGGTATTGAATTATTTTACTAGGAAACTCTGATTAGCGAGATTGCAATTAAGCACGACTCAGCTAAGTCAGAGTAACTTCGTATCTAATAGAATGAAAACAACGTAGTGTATAGTTTAAGTTATGATATTCGACTGTCATGTTTATTTCCAAAGACCTCCTTAAATACTAATTCTTAACGCTAAAGACAAAGCCAATAAATCATGATCCAAATTACAAACATATGACATAGATGACTATGCATGCCTGACCTAGATCATAATTTATTGCTTACACTATGACATAACGAAAAATGCAAGCAGTGACCCAAATAAATTACATAACGATCACCCACTTGCATTATCATATTTCTCCTCTTTAAAACAACACCGAGTTGGACTCGTGAATGTGAAACAGATGTCCCACATTCACACGTACATGTATGTCGCTCGGACTGCACAGGTTGTGACTTATTTAATATAGGTAGGTGTGGCTAACTCCATGTACAAATCAAAAATGGAGTACGGTGTTCAATCTGTTTATAGTTCGTTGCTCATTTCTTGTACTGGATTGAACACCGTGCAAGTGCACTACACCTTCCACCCGTATAAGAAAAGAAAATATTTTTGTTAATTCTTAAAAATAAAAATTTTTCTTTTGTATATGTATGAAAATATATTAAAATTAATTATTTTATTTTTGTTTTACTTTAATTACAATATCTTATTTTTATTGTCGTTATCTTATAAAATATTTTTTTTTTATTTATTTACTTAATTATCTATGATATAAACTAAATCTCCTATTGCTATATGTACTCCTATCATAAATTTCTTTTTTCTTTTTTCTTTTCTTTACTCTTCATTTTGGCTGCTTCTAGTAAGTCCCTATGATTAAACTCTGTCGCACAGTCATTCGCCGAAAACTAATTCATATCTCAACGTGTATCGAATGTTATCATCTGCTGCAAAGGATAACAGATATTCATTGAGTACTCTAGAATTCCTTCTGTTTATTCCATTATTGTTTTGTCTCAAAACTTGTTTGTTCCATAAGCATTTGCCAAAGTTGTTTAGAAGTCTTTTACCATCTTTGATTAGTTCTTTCAATATTCCTACGTCTTTGCATTATTTTGTTGATAGTCCTTTCTACGCTGAATCATGTAACAGTTTGTTCATGCTTTTCTTGTTATTCTTTAGTTTTTTTTTTTTTTATTATTATTTTGGGTGGCTCATATATTAATATTTTTAGGTCGGCTCTCTCAGTTTCTTTGTTTCTCTTTTTAATTATTTCATTATATTTTCTTTGAATTCTTCTTTGTCTATTACTTAGTCTTGGCTTCTCTAGACACGTCCTAAGTCGTGTGCGGATTATCGCCGTACTTTCTCATTATTCCATTATTATTTATCTTCATTATTTCATTTTATTGGGCCTTGGCTTCTCCAGACACGTCCTAAGTCGTGTGCGGATTATCGCCGTACTTTCTCATTATTCCATTATTATTTATCTTCATTATTTCATTTTATTGGGCCTTGGCTTCTCCAGACACGTCCTAAGTCGTGTGCGGATTATCGCCGTACTCTCTCATTATTTCTTCCTTATTTATCTTCATTTTACTTCTTATTTATTTCTTATTTATCTTCATTTTATTTCTTATTTATCATTTCTTCGTATCTTCTTTCTTATTTTTATTTCTTTCTTATTTATTGTTTCTTTCTTATTTATTGTTTCTTTCTTGTTTAATGTTTCTTTCTTAGATGTTGTTATGCTCGACCATTGTTTTGTTTCTGCTGTTATTTTTCTGTAGTTGTTCTTTGTTGGTTTCAAATAGTAAATTTCGTAGCCCCCTTGTTTCAGATAGTGATGTCAAGTTTCAAGCGTATAATTTGTCTTCTTTGTTTAATGTGACTTTTTTTTTTTTTTTTTGTTCTTCACTAATATGTTCCTTGCACATTGCTCTCGTTATTACATCCACGCTCCTAGTTGCTGTCATGGAACTTAAGCTTGTCAGAGGTTATGCGTATTCTTGAGGGAGCATTTGCATCGGTGTTAGGTTTTTTTTTTTTATAGATTGGCAACGACATAATTGCATAGGTTTAGTCGAATTCTAGTCAGCTGGTATGATGGTTTCTTTTGCGTGTGAACAGACTTACAAGTTGCCTGAAGTTATTTATGAAGCTTCTCTTTTATTGCTTATCTGCTGGATCTGTTGTCCTTATTTCTTTTCAATTGTTGTTACTATAAATTTTTTTTTTTTTTTAATTTGGATTCTTATTTATTCTCTTTTATTTTGATTCTTATTAGAAAAAAAATTTTTTTTTTTTTTATTGTTATTAATTTTTTATTTTGATTGTTATAAGTTTTATTCTCTTCTCTCTCTTTTTTTGCTTATTATGATTATTATTGTTTATGTTTTTATTATCACTTTGTCTTTCAAAAACTCTTCTTAATTTGTTTCATCTTCGCCTTCCTTCTCTTCTCCCTCTTCTTCATTTTCCGAGTAGTCGACTTGGTTGATGTGTCTGTGTTTCTGACCTCTGTAGCTGTTTCCATTGCTAAGACGGTTTTCATTATTGTAGTTATCTTTGCTTCTATTTTTATATTTATCTGTTATTATTTGACTATTTCTCTCTGGATTGTTGCTATTAATTAAATCTCTCGTCCTTTTTTTTTTTAAATTATTACTATTGTTTTTTTTTTTTTAATTGTGCTATTATTTGATCGTTTCTATTTGGATTTTTGTTATTAATTAAAGTTCTTTTTTGTTTATTAATTTGTTTGATTAATTTGTTTTTTCATTGTTTTCCACTTCTTCAATATCCGATTCCAACTCCTTTTTTATTGTTATTTTGTTTTGTTTATACGTTGACCCTTGCGATTTGCTGTGATATCGTTTTGAGTAAATATTTCTTTATTTGATAATAAATTACAAATATTATCACGACCACAGCGGCTACTAACAAGATCAGCTCTACTTCTGATAATGCGCTACCTTGCTCGTTGTTATTTACTGCTGTCCCTGCAGTGTTATTGATAATTACCTCTTCAGTATTAGCAGTTTTCGAAAACCACTTACCCATCTTGTACAGATGACACAAACTATTTCTATGAATGAATGCAGTTTAAAAGGAAATTAAGCCCAGTTTTTTTTAATAGTAATCTTCTTATGTATGTAGCATTTCTTTATGATGACTAATATCGTCGTTTTAAGATATTTCTTCTGGTTAGCAGGTTCGCTAATTTGTCTTCCTTCATATTTCTTGGTTTTAGTCCTTTTGCCGGGTCATTCCTTAGTTCCTTCGTAGCTTGTTCTGGTTCTTATGTTGGCAGGATCGCCATGTAAAAGATCACTCCTATTATCTTTTTAAATCTTCTGGGAGTGATCGGTCAAGCACACTGATGACTTGAGTAACCTTTGGTATTGAATTATTTTACTAGGAAACTCTGATTAGCGAGATTGCAATTAAGCACGACTCAACTAAGTCAGAGTAACTTCGTATCTAATAGAATGAAAACAACGTAGTGTATAGTTTAAGTTATGATATTCGACTGTCATGTTTATTTCCAAAGACCTCCTTAAATACTAATTCTTAACGCTAAAGACAAAGCCAATAAATCATGATCCAAATTACAAACATATGACATAGATGACTATGCATGCCTGACCTAGATCATAATTTATTGCTTACACTATGACATAACGAAAAATGCAAGCAGTGACCCAAATAAATTACATAACGATCACCCACTTGCATTATCATATTTCTCCTCTTTAAAACAACACCGAGTTGGACTCGTGAATGTGAAACAGATGTCCCACATTCACACGTACATGTATGTCGCTCGGACTGCACAGGTTGTGACTTATTTAATATAGGTAGGTGTGGCTAACTCCATGTACAAATCAAAAATGGAGTACGGTGTTCAATCTGTTTATAGTTCGTTGCTCATTTCTTGTACTGGATTGAACACCGTGCAAGTGCACTACATCGTTCACCATCATCAGAAGCTGTTTTACTTTCGGAGTATAGCCCACTGGCTCCTTCAAACAAATCTTTTGAGTATAGCCCATTAGGCTTCTCAGTGAAATCTTTAGGAGTATAGCCCACCGGCTCTTCCAAACAAATCTTTTGAGTATAGCCCATTAGGCTTCTCAGTAAAATCTTTTGGAGTATAGCCCACAGGCTACACCAAACAAACCTTTGAGTATAGCCCTTTAGGCTTCTCAGCATAATCGTCGGAGTAGCCAACGGGCTCCTCCAATCTGCAAATCATCGAAGTTTCCGACACATTACAGTGCAACCCGTTTATAAAGTGCACTTTTATAACGTATTTTCGGTTATAAAGTACCTTTTATCAATCCCCATGCACAAATGAATTTGGATTACGATGTGGCTATATAGAATTTGCCTCAGCAATTCCACCAGCTGTCAGGGTGTTTCGGAAGTTGGCTAGAATACACCCTCTGAAGAGTCTTCTGCATTCCGATGACGAAACAGCTCCTTCGGACCTAGTCCAACACAAAATCTTATGATAAACTGGCCTCTCCAGTGAAAGTTCTTTCCAAAATTCGTCAAGTACTACGGTCAATCAACAGTCGGGGATTTCGTATTGGAGCTTCACTCCACTGACACCGGAAAGAACAACAAACTCTTAACATTTAATAGCTTCAATGGTAGCATGACCATGAAAAACTAGTAACATAAAAGTATTGGTAAAAATAAGTTTTGCGTTGGACCCACTGGGCCCCGGACTTAACAACAGATTTTCAAGATTCATAGCCATATGGTTATCCAAGGTTACAACCATTTCATAGCCATATACGTCCCACCTTTAGTATAAGGTAGATGTCCGGCGAGTTCCCGATTACATTATTCGTGGAAATGAATTTGGATTACGATGTGGCTATATAGAATTTGCCTCAGCAATTCCACCAGCTGTCAGGGTGTTTCGGAAGTTGGCTAGAATACACCCTCTGAAGAGTCTTCTGCATTCCGATGACGAAACAGCTCCTTCGGACCTAGTCCAACACAAAATCTTATGATAAACTGGCCTCTCCAGTGAAAGTTCTTTCCAAAATTCGTCAAGTACTACGGTCAATCAACAGTCGGGGATTTCGTATTGGAGCTTCACTCCACTGACACCGGAAAGAACAACAAACTCTTAACATTTAATAGCTTCAATGGTAGCATGACCATGAAAAACTAGTAACATAAAAGTATTGGTAAAAATAAGTTTTGCGTTGGACCCACTGGGCCCCGGACTTAACAACAGATTTTCAAGATTCATAGCCATATGGTTATCCAAGGTTACAAACATTTCATAGCCATATACGTCCCACCTTTAGTATAAGGTAGATGTCCGGCGAGTTCCCGATTACATTATTCGTGGAAATGAATTTGGATTACGATGTGGCTATATAGAATTTGCCTCAGCAATTCCACCAGCTGTCAGGGTGTTTCGGAAGTTGGCTAGAATACACCCTCTGAAGAGTCTTCTGCATTCCGATGACGAAACAGCTCCTTCGGACCTAGTCCAACACAAAATCTTATGATAAACTGGCCTCTCCAGTGAAAGTTCTTTCCAAAATTCGTCAAGTACTACGGTCAATCAACAGTCGGGGATTTCGTATTGGAGCTTCACTCCACTGATACCGGAAAGAACAACAAACTCTTAACATTTAATAGCTTCAATGGTAGCATGACCATGAAAAACTAGTAACATATAACGTATCCTGTTATAACGTAAATATTGGTTATAACGTACCCTTTCTCATATCACTTGAGTTCTTTATAACGTACAAAATATTAATTCGATCTGTTTACGGTCAAATTGAAAAAAATTTCAAGGATAATTTTTATTCGTATTTTTTTTATATTGCGAAAGCCTCCTCCTTTAAGATAAGCCCTATTTCATTATTCTAGGATAATAATTACAAGAGATATGAATTTTCAACGAATAGACGATAAGGAATCAAATTTTCCGGAAATTTTTTGACGATTTTTGATGGAATAACGTAATAATGTGGTTTATTTATTTATTTATTAATTAATTTACGGAATAAATCCTTACAATAATAATATATGTATAAAATATGGTTATTACAAAAAGAAAAACATAAATTAAAAAAAAAATTTTGTTTTTTTGTTTTTTTAGCAGCTAATACAGCTATGAGACTTTAATGTCACGAGATTAATCAATACAATGACTATATTTATTGCCGGTTCTCATTAGTCTTGACAGTGGACTATTTTCACCATATTGGGTTTAGTGCATTGGCAGGGAAAATGAAGATTGACACCGAGTACGAACATTGGAAACACGAAAATTAACAGACTCAAGAAGACACGGACAATCAACTATATAATTTATAATTTTAAATAGAAAAATGATTCAGATTGCTCTCGACGATCGCTTAAAGACTTTAGGTGCAATTGACCCATGAGAGAATCGTAATCTATCCACTCAGTTGAAATGTGTAACTTGTAGGCGACAAGTCTCAAAAACTTATGTTGTATTGTCTCGATTCGATTAATGTGAATCTGGTAGTAAGGATTCCACACCGGAGAACAATATTCGAGAATGGGTCTAACCAAGCTTCAATATAAACATTTCAGTGTATATATGTTATTGAAGTCCCTTGTATTGCGAGTAATAAAACCGAGCATTCTTCTAGCAGCATTAAAAATACTAGTGACATGAGGGACGAATGTAAGCGAAGAGTCAAAGAAAACTCCAAGGTCTTTTATAATACCGACATCAGCTAACGGAGTGCCATTAATTTTGTAGCTTACTGAAAATAAAGACTGGTTTTTGTTTAAAAATTATAAATTTACATTTATCAATGTTCAGATATAAAAGATTTTTGTTACACCAGGACGAGAGTTCATGTAAATTAGCCTGTAGCACGAAACAATCCTCTAAAGTTTTTACTGCTTTGTATAGTTTTAAATCATCAGCAAATAAAAGAAAGTTAGCTTCTTTAAAAATCATACCAATGTCGTTAATAAATAACAGGAAAAGAAGAGGACCAAGGTGTGACCCTTGCGGTACACCTGATGTTATTGTAAAAGAGTTCGAAGTTGTTTACTTTATTTTAACACAACTAGTCCGTTGAAAAAGGTAACTGGTAATCCAGTGAAAAAGATTACCAGTGAAACCCATGGCGTAGAGTTTTTGTAGAAGTAGGACATGGTTTACTTTGTCAAAAGCTTTGGCAAAGTCTGTATAGATGAAATGAACCTGCTCTTTACCTTCGAGTGCAGTGTTTATGTATTCCGTGTAGACGGTCAAATTGCTAAGAGTGGACTTAGACTTCTGAAACCCATGCTGACAAGGAGAAATCAAATGAGCACACAATGGAGTTATTTTCTGTGTAACAAAACTGTCGAGAATTTTGGCAATTGTTGATTGAATGGAAATTGGCCTGTAGTTAGCTACATCGGATTTATTGCCAGACTTAAAAATTGGAACAATGAAACTTGCTTTCCATGCCTCAGGGAATATGCCTGAGCTAAGAGAACGATTAAACAAGGTGCAGAGAGGAGAGGCTAAGACCGCTGAACACTTGTTAAGAAATAACGGTGGAATATTGTCAGGCCCTGGGCCTTTGGAAACATCTAAGCTATTTAGTCGATATAATACTTCGGACAATTCAATGTTACCTATTACTATAGTAGAATTATAATTATTATGACAGAAATTAGAATTAACAGAAATTGTGCTATCAGTATATACACTAGAAAAATGTTTAGCAAAGAGCTCAACAATACCTGCAGAATCATTAGCCGAAACATCATCCAGATACATGCAATTAGGTAATATGTTATCTGACTTCAGTGAATTGATGTAATCCCAGAATGAATTCAAATTGTGTGGAATGTGATTTTCAATACCAGCTATATACTGTTCATAACAGAATGTTTTTAGAGTTTTACAATCAGAACGCAGTCTGGCGAAAATATTATAATCTTCAGATAAACCTGTTAATTTGTAATTCGAATGAGCAATTTTCTTATCAATAATACGTTTTCTAAGTTCTTTACTGTACCAGCATGGATATGATGAATTAAAGACCACTTTTCTAGGAACGTTGCAATAAATAACTTCATTGACTAATTCGTAAAATAAGTTAACGGCAGTATCCAGATCATTGAAGACACTATTCCAGTCGATAAGAGAAAGCTTATGTATGATAAGTTCAAAGTTAGCTATTTTGAAATTTAAACATTTAAAGGTAAATTCGGAATGCCTAGTCACAATCATTCCGGTAATTAGCCGAGACACAAAACGGAGGGGTAAAGTTAACCAACTTTCAGCCTCAGTTATAATTCCGATCCGGCAACTTTGGAGGGGAAAATTGTCTAGACACAATGATTCCGTTCCGACAGCCATCAAAGTGACATTATCGAGGTGTAATTTTGATTTTTATCGTGGCGAAGGAGGTGGTGAAATTCATTAATTCACCTTTTACCGTCGGAACGGATAGAAGTTAAAAGTTGGTCAACTTTACCTCTCCGTTTTGTGTCTCGGCTATTTACCGGAATGATTGTGACTAGGCGTTCCGAATTTCCCTTTAAATGTGTGTCGGATGGAGAAACTCAACACTCTCTGTTTTCCGGATCGGATCGGAACCATTATAACTGAGGCTTTCAAAATCTATCCGTTCCGACGGTAAGAGGTGAATTATTGAATTTCACCACCTCCTTCGCCACACTAAAAATCATAATTACACATCGATAATGTCACTTTGATGGATGTCGGAACAGAATCATTGTGCCTAGCAAATTTTCTCCTCCGATGTTGCCGGATCGGATCGGAACCATTATAACTGAGGCTTTAGACGGTTTAGGAAAGTTTTTTCTCTATTACAACAGGTTATGGGCCCAGAATTCCAGAATTGTTTAAAATTATTGAAAATACAAATTATTGGAAATAGTCTTGGCTTTACGGAAAAAAAGGTATTTTTGATTTTTGGAAATTACGCCGGCGGATTTTGTGAAAAGAAAAATCACGGACCAGAAGTGCATCGACACACGTGCGGAAATACAAATTTTTAAAGGAAAAGAAATTGTAGTAAGTGTGAATGCAGAATGGCCGAAAAGGGCGAAGACAAAATACAAAAATTGACCGGAGCGTCGAATTATTCGACTTGGGCTCGAGAAATAAAAGTTCTGTTGGAATGGCACGATTTGGATGGAGCCATCACGACTTCAATTGGGACAACGAATGCGCTGAAACTCAAGAAGGCGCGAGCTAAAATTCTCATCAACATCGGTCGTACACTTTACGACGATATCGGCGAATTGGAAACGGCACGCGAAGTTTGGGACAAGTGTCGAGAATTATACGATGATGTGAGCTGGATCAGACTGGCTCGTACAATCGGCGAATTGGTAATGACACGATTGGAGGCGTCGTCATCGATGGACGACTATTTGAGGAAAATCACGACTGCATCGCGTGTGTTGGCTGACTTGCGTCTCAAGATGCAGGATGAGGTGATCTGTGGAATCATTCTGTTTGGACTCACATCCGAATACGAAGCATTTATCACTGGATTGGATGGTGGAATGCTCATCAATAAAGAGAAGATGATGACCAGCTTAACCTCAAACAGCTTGAAGCGACGACTGATTGATACGGAACGCGCCAAGCGGGCGATCAACAGTGATGGTGGAACTGGTAATACTGGTAATGTGTTCTCAGAGCATCGGTAAACCAGAAAGGAGCCAAATTAGGGAATTCATCTAGAAAGATTGGACCAAGGAATGATGCGAAAAATAGTGAATTCCAGTTTAAGTGTTTTCGATGTCACAAAATCGGTCATATGCTTCGAGATTGCCCAGAGCGATTGGCAGGTCCAGATGCACAGTGCGCAGAAGCAAATATCAAACCAAAGGCGTTTCTGGCAGTGACATTGAACAGTAAAGCGGCAAAGTATTGTGATTTAACCGAAAAATTGGAGCCAGTGGCACTTCATGCAATGGCGGCCTGTGATGTGGATCATTCGGATGGCATATGGTATGTCGACAATGGTGCAAGTCAACACATGACTGGGAATCGAAATTTGTTGAAGAACTTTGTGGAAAATGCAGCTTACACAGATATTTCGACGGCTGATAACACGCATTTGAAAGTACTCGGTACTGGATCAGTTGATCTGTGTGTTGAAGATCAAACAATAAGTGCAAAGAATGTTCTGCTTGTATCCGGCCTATCAACAAATTTGCAGTCAGTGCATAGAATGGTGAAATCCGGCAAAAAGGTTGAGTTTGATGAAAACGGTTGTGTTGTGCGTGATCGAAGTGACGGCGGTTTGGTTGTATGTTTGAAACCAAGCAACGGTACCTATAAGTTGCAAAGCGATCCTGTCGAGTTGAAGGCAGCCACACACACCGGCGTGAATTTGATGACATGGCATCGTCGACTAGGCCATGTGGCATACGGAGATTTGATTAAGCTGAAGAACATTGTGGATGGATTCAACATCGATGGAGAGCAAAGACATTTGTCAAAATGTGTGTCATGCTTGATGCTGGGTTTCCATATGCGACAATTTTCTGCGACAGAAATTTGTCGCGACAAAAACGTGTCACACTCTTCAGTCTAGAGTTTCCATTTGCGACATTACTTGTGTCACACCTTGGTGTAAATTAGTTATATCAGTTGTCAAAAAAAGTGAAAAATAACGAAACAGCGAAAAATACTAAAAAGAACTTGTTGAAATTGCTTCTATTAGTGAAAATAAAATAAAATTCGAAGAGATAGTGCTGGGTATCGAAAATTTTCGAGAAACCCTTGAACTAAAATTTTTGTCACAGAAGAAAAGTCGGAGAATCTCCGACTAGCGACATGCCACAAAATTTGTCACAGATTTGTAATCTGATTGGATAACTTATCTGTCACTCATATTGTCACAGAAAATTGTCGCATATGGAAACCCAGCTTGAAGGGGAAGCAGAGTCGTGAACCGTTTCACCGCTCGGACACAGTGATCAAATCGAAGCGTGTGTTGGAGTTAGTGCACAC
This sequence comes from Beris chalybata, assembly GCA_949128065.1. Lineage (NCBI taxonomy): Eukaryota > Metazoa > Arthropoda > Insecta > Diptera > Stratiomyidae > Beris > Beris chalybata. The sequence goes on along the minus strand of OX421895.1, from coordinate 61,110,335 downwards.
AGATGTTTGCGGTCCGATGGAGAATATGTCAGTCGGTGGCGCATTGTATTTCGTGACATTTGTTGATAATTTCTCGAGAAAAGTTTTTGTTTACTTTGCTAAGAGGAAGAGCGACATTCAGCAGTTGTTTGCAGAATGGAAGGCGATGGTCGAGACGCAGACCGAATTAAAACTGAAGGTGATACGTTCGGACAACGGCAAGGAGTATTTCGGTCAGTTTGACCGTATTTGCCGGGAAAGCGAAGTGATTCATCAAACCAGCTGCATGTACACGCCACAGCAGAACGGCGTTGCAGAAAGGATGAATCGAACATTGGTTGAACGGGCAAAATGCATGTTGTACGATGCTAATTTGGAAGTTCCGATGTGGGCCGAAGCGATCATTTGGGCTGCGTACGTGACGAATCGAACGGTAAAGCGGACATTGGGCAAGCGAGTGCCAGAAGAGGTCTGGACTGGACGGAAAGTCAACATTTCCGATATGTGTATATTCGGAACCGAAGTGATGGTGCACATACCGAAAGAAAAGCGTCGCAAATGGGACGCGAAGTCGGAATCGATGTTGTTCGTTGAAATCGCAGCGAATCAAAAGGGCTGGCGGTTTCAACAAGGAAACGAACGATGTCTGCATTAGTCGTGATGTCAAATTCATGGATCCGCTTGGAGTGAAGGTAATTCAGTCTATTCAATCAACTAATACCTCGAATGATATCGTTCTAGTGGAGGAAGTTAAAACTGAACCTCGCACAGGAAACGATGAAGAAACACCAGGGTTGACAAGCGATTTGAAAAGTTCGGTTCAATTGGAGAATTCGATTCAGTTGGGGAATACATCAGATGATTCGAATGATGCATCGATGGTTCAATTGGAGAATTCAATTCAGTTGGGGAGTATATGTATCAGATGATTCGAATGATACAACGATTTCGGAAGGAAGTGAGGATTTTGAGGACGCAGACTTGTCGTGTGTCGACGATCCTAACGACGCGGATTTTGTTCCAACAACACTTGATTCTTTACCGATTATTCAACGTCAGAAATCGGAACGGATTGCCAAGAAGATGTTGAGTGTCGCCGGAATATTGTTTCCGGTGCTTACAAGTGCGTTCGATGAGCAACAAAATAACGAACGCAATTGTCAGCACTGGAAACGAACTGGAAAACGGCTTGGCGACGAGAAAAGCACCGCTGCTGAGTAGAGGCCAGCACGAGACAAAAGAAAGGAGAAAACGGTTTTTTTTTTCTCGGCCAAGCGAGTCGAAAAATTTTGGTGCGAAGTTTTTATTTTTAGAATTCCAACTGGCAAACGCTAGCCATCACGAGATAATTGAATCGTCGAAGTTATCAACGTTTTTTTTTACACGAGATGTTGCATTCGGTCGGAATCTGAATACGCGTAATCGTATCGAGTGCGTAGAGTGCATGATTGGAAGCAATTTACGGGCATTTTTTTATAACGCGATAATTCGATCGAGTGGCCAGTTTGTTTCGGGTGGTAAAAATTAGCCCCAAAGTGCACGGTTTTACGACGAAAATTCTAGAAGGGAAACAAGTCGTACGTCACACGAATGATAAGCACCATTCGTGAGTTGTTTTTCAAAACGATTCTTTTCCTGATTAAAAGTCCCGTTTAAACTTCCTCGATAAGAAAAAAAGAAAAAAAAAAAAAACGAAAACAGTACTGTCCAATTGCACGTCGTATTAAAGTACGCGAAATCGGGCGCAAATCGCGATAATTGATCTCAAAGTTTAAGAAATTCTCGGAATCGTAAATTGCATAAATTCTCAGAATAAAAGATTTATGTATATCCCGGGGGCGTTACCTGCATTCAAGGAATTACATTCAAAGATATAGTGCTTGCCTAATTGTCTAATATCGTAACATAAATTTACCATAAACATTCGATGAATTCGAAAAAATCTCGGAAAAATTGCTAACCGCATTAAGTCGTGTCTCCCTAATTAATCTTTCGTGTGAGAGAATGTCTTGCGATGGGTTCCTTCGCGGCATACATCGGTTGGTTTAAGACCACAATATTGCAAACAAGTAATATTTAAAACAAAAAAAAAAAAAAAAAACGTTTAAGAAAAAAAAGTTAAGTTAAACGAATCGAAGGAACGTATCGAGAGAGGAACGAAGGAAAAGTATCGAGAGATAGAAGAAAGGAAGAAAATGAATTTGGGAAGAAACAAGAAGTAAAAAAATAATAACCTACATTAATTAAAAATAAAACAAAAAATAAAAAAATATGAATAAATTAAGACATGACAAGGACAGACGGACGGATTTAATAATAAAAACAAAATGAATAAATAAATATAAAAACAAAATATAAGAAAAATAAAAATTTTATTAAAATTATCTCAAATGTCGGAGAAAAAAAAAACATATTATGGGGTAAGTCTTGTTTTTGAATCTTTTCTTTTATTTGCTTTGCTTTGATTTTTCTTTAGTTTTCAGCATTGATTTTTTTTTTTTGTTATTGATTTCTCTTGTGTGCATATTTTGAGCATTTGTTTCCTTGTTATATATCGGCAAGATGTTTAACGGCTAGAGGCCACTGTCGAAATGAACCCGAGCGTTTAGCTCCTTAGCCCCGAACCTCAATAAGGGGCCATATCAAAAATGTTTTTTTTTTGACAGATATGGCTGAGGTAAGGTGGGCAGAACAGGGCGCCAACAACACCAGGGCGCCCTGACAAATCGCGGAGCCGCGCCATCCAACCGCTTCTTGGTCTTTCACGACCTGTTGGAAAAATAATCCCAATTTTTTTGATTCCCTTGGATAAGTCGGCGCTGATAATTTTTGTTGTACAGGCCAAGGGTTTATGGTCTGAGTTGGAGCAAGTACCCCCCCCCCCCCTCCCTACACTGCCGTAGCTAGTCCCGGCCGCCAGCAAGAGCGTCGCACCAGCGAAAACTCAGCCACCAATTCGGACGTAGGTGGAATTGGCCTTTCTGGCCCGAACCTTCCTTTTCCTTTCGACTATTTTGACTTTTTCAAGTCAAAATAGTTCTTCCAAGGCCTAAAACACAACAAAGACCGCTGAGACATTGCTGGCATCGGCATATATCGTTGAAACGGTTGAACCCGAAACCGTGGACGAGGCAATAGAATCCGGTAACAAGCAGCATTGGATTGCTGCGATGAACAAGGAGATGAAGGCTCATACTGAAAATGAAACTTGGAGCATGGTCAAGCTGCTACCTGGTCGCAAGGCACTCAAGACCAAGTGGGTGTTTAAAGTCAAAGTCGGAGCTGATGGGCGTGTGGCTCGTTATAAGGCCAGACTCGTTTAAGGCCAGTAGTTTTAGCAGTAGCTCGTTATAAGGCCAGTAGTTTTAGCAGTAGCTCGTTATAAGGCCAGTAGCGAAGGGTTGCTCCCAGCAGTTCGGGATCGACTACGTGGAAACTTTCTCGCCGGTGGTGAGCAGCAGCAGCGGATTAAAAATTGACCCAGACAAAGTACAGGCCATCCAAGCACTTGAAAAACCGAAAGACAAAAAACAGTTACAGCGACTTCTAGGAATGGTAAACTATGTTAGTAAATTCGTCAATAACCTTTCATCCATTACAGAACCGCTGAGAAATCTACTACTATCAAATAAAAGCTGGTCTTGGGAAAACGAACAAGATGAAGCGCTAAGTAAAATCAAAGACGCGCTAATGTCACCGCCAGTGTTACGCTACTTCAATGTGAAAGATAAAATCACTTTATCAGTTGACGCCAGCTCGACGGCAATAGGCGTAGCCCTCCTGCAGCACTCACAGCCTGTAGCCTATGCAACGAAAGCCTTTACGCAGTCGCAGTGCCTATTACCACAAATCGAAAAAGAAGCATTAGCAGTAAAATTCGGCTGCAAGAAATTCCATCAATTCATTTATGGACAAGACATCGAAATAGAAACGGATCACAAACCCCTGGAAAGTATCTTCAAGAAACCACTTCATACAGCACCAGCAAGACTGCAAAAAATACTTTATGATGTAATGACGTATACTCCTAAAGTCAAGTACGTCAAGGGTACAACCTTGCACATCGCCTACACACTCAGTAGGGACTGCAAACACAGTGTTCAGGTCAACGCAGAGGACGAATACTCTTCAGACGCAAACCATCTGGTTCACACAGTCACGTCGTGGTCAGACGACGCGCTTGGGAGACTCGCACAAAGCACCAGTGCTGATAACGAACTTCGAATGTTAATTGAACATATGCAAAAAGGATGGTCAGATGACCAAAAAAATGTTCCGAGCCTCATCAAACGTTATGCAAGCTTTAAAGAAGAGCTGTAACATGAAAATGGCCTAGTCTACAAAGGCGAGAAGATCATCATTCCTAGAAGTGAAATCAGGAACTGCATCAAATCCGTGCACGCAGGCCACCCAGGCATTGTTAATTCCATCAAACGAGCAAGAGAAAACTTCTACTGGTATGGTCAAACAGTAGACATAAAAAATTTCGTTGAGAAGTGCGCAACGTGCCAAAAAACTCAACGCGACAACGATAAGGAGCCAATTTATGTCAACGACCTACCAACCCTGCCCTTCGAATTAGTCTCGGTGGATCTATTCGAATTCCGAGGTGAAGACTACATCGTACTAGCGAATAGCTATTCTGGGTTTTTCGACTTCAGAAAATTAACGTCAACCACGTCGTCGGCGGTAGTTGACCATATCAAAGACTGGTTCAGCACGCACGGAGTCCCACGGGTTCTAAAGTCCGACAACGGGCCGCAATTCTCCTCAAAAAAGTTCGCAGATTTTAAATACGAGTGGAACTTTCAACACGTCACGTCTAGTCCACATTTCCCACGTTCAAATGGGTTCGCGGAGAAACACGTTGCAGTCGCGAAATCAATCCTCCGTAAATGCAAAGAAGATCAATCTGATGTTCGACTAGCATTACTCCATCATCGGTTAACACCGCGAAATGAAAAGTTAGGATCACCGACAGAGCGCTTGATGGGTCGAACGGTGAGAAGCAACGTTCCAGTAAAAAGCAGCAGGCTGAAACCAAGTGATCCAAAATGTAACCGAAGAACTTCGAAAAATCAGACTCCATCAAAACGAATTCGCCAACGAAACATCCAGAAGTCAACCAGACTTGAAAGCAGGCCAAGCCATACGCATTCAGCAGGGAAAGAGGGACTGGTGCGGCGGCACCTTAATAGAAAAGCACAAACATCCAAGGTCTTACGTAGTCAAGACAAACGACGGACGTGTCCTACGCCGAAACTCACATCACATAAAGCCAACGAAAGCCGATTTGCGTCCAAAACCTGAAGCAATCCCTGACGAAGAGAACACCAACCCGATCGACGTTGGACAGCCGCTCAGCCAACCAAATTTTAATGAACACCAGGACAACAACACATGCATAAATAATAATCCCAGAGCATATGTAACACGTTACGGGAGAACAGTAAAGCCGGTAAATCGTTATCTGAAGTAAGAATAACAATACTTCAAAGAAAATAACCTTATTTATTTACAACTGAATTAACGGATTAATACAATACTCAGACACTAAACACGAAACACGCGTTATTTGCTCCCTCACGGAGTTCTCCTCAAATTTCCTAGTGGGTGGAAACGCGTCATTAGAGAAAAGTTTACTCTCACTTGAATGTATTAGTTAACTCTGAAGGTATATCAATGTAGAGTTAACTTCCCACTAGGAAATTTGAGGAAAACTCCGTGAGGGAGCAAATAACGAGGTATCTACTATCCCTCACAATGGAGGATAATAGGAGATTAATAACAAAATTATGCAGAAAACAGTCACTTCTCGTTTTTTGCTCCGAATGGATGAAAATGGGACTATATGAAGAAGACCATGTTTGAGTTTTACTGCAGAACTAGTCCCATTAGAGATCTCGTTTTAAGCTCCCTTACAAGTATTTTTGAAATATTTTCTTTGGAGGTATATTGGAGACCTGATTTTAGCGGACAAGCTCTTGCAAAAAGGAGGTCAAATGGAGGAGAAAACGAGGTCTCCAAACCTCCCTAAGGAGTAGTCAGGGATTAATCATGGGATGCTCCCATTTCATACTGGGTTGTAGGTCCTTATAAAGTTAACTCGAGTCTTGAGTGGTTTTGATAAAGTGACAACTTGCAAGTTAACTCTACATTGAACTACCGGGCCTAACTCTACATAGAGTCACTTCATACGAACTAACACAAACATCCATTATCTTGAGTACGACCAATGTGTGTTTCATTTGAAACCAGTAAATTTGAAAATTGTTTGCAGTTGTTTCGATTTTTCATTTTAAGGATCTCCACTGAAGTGGATAAACGCTGTATATAGTTGACATTTCATGAGACATATCTCGATTCCGTGAAACGTCAATCAAAATCCATCTGCTACACGTATACACACTAAAACTATGCCATTTAAGAAACCCGCGATTTTTTAAATTCGCGGGTTTTTAGTACTAAATACCAAAAGTGGTCATTGTCCGTACTCATGATAATGGATGTCGTGTTAGTTCTTATACAGTGACTCTAACTCTACATTGAACTACCTGGCCTAGCTCTAACCGAGATATCGCGTAAGTAAACTACTTTTTTGGGGTAAAAACTGTAACAAAAATATTCGAAAAATGAACGTTTGACTAAAAAGCCTCGTGAATTCATGACAAATGACCCATTTTCGGGCGTCTAAAGGGTTTGCTCCCCTTAAATATGTAAAGTGTATAGAACACTTCTGTTTGACTGATAAAATTTAACATTAAAGTCAATTGTACGATGAAATCTCACTCGGTACGATTTTTTTACGGTATGGTACGATTTTTTAGGTTTGCAAATACGGCAGCACTGGTGCGCCCTTATAAATCTTGTAAACGTTCAATTGAATTCTGAACGTATGTATGTATATATAGTATATACAGTATATTATGAACACCCAATACACATACAGTATACATTTCCATTCATGAAACATTTGCTTCACATATTTAAAAAAAAAATACGAGAACGACTTTTTGTTATAATCTTATGCGTTCCCTACCGTTTAACCAACAATAGTAGCAGTTAACTGTATACTATAATCTATCAATTACACTACGTATATTAATATATGTACATCCCAATACAGTTCCACACAATGGTGTCATACTGATGGTTAATCATCTCACTTAAAGCCTTTAGTTTACAGTGGCATTCGAAAGTTCTAGTTTTGTATTTATGACAAAATTCAGTTAAGTAATTCGAAAAATGTTATTTACAAACCTTTCTACACACTTAACAACCGAAATACTGCACAAAAATGGGAATCAACTTCAACGAAATAGATGATTCGATATTCCACTATTAGGCCACAGCACTTTCTAACCTCTTCACAATAGCACTAAAAAAACGTCTGTCAAATTCCCACCAGGTTAGACAACAAACCGAAAAAAAAAATTCACAATAGTTACATGTGAATAAGAATAATCTCCCAACAGGCAGATCATACCTGTAGAAAACTAATCGAAAATCTAAACCTTTTCTACAGCTATAGAGTTCCATATTTAAGAAAGGGACCGCGAACGAAAATCGTTTCAGTAGAAATGTGAGTAAGGTTCCTCACCAGCGTTACCCCTGGAATGCTTACACAAGCCGTGTTACCAGAAAAAAATTAGGATTATGTTAAATTTAGCAGACTTAGCAGAATATTAGGTGTGTTTTTTTTCAACTGGATCAAGATCAAGATCATTCGTTTTACATTGAAAACAACAACAAAGAGATGATCCAAAATCAAAATGGGATCAAATGTTGGCTCAGATCTCTCCTCCAAAGCTTATATTTATAAATTGTCACTATTTCAATATTGTCCGAGATGGCGCCCTGCAACTCAGAAACATTTTTAGCAGATATTTGCACCCAGCAGATAGAACGGGTTCATTTGATGGGGTAGCAGCGTACAGAGGTGGGGTGGATTTTCATATCCCGTAGAATATAACTATACATGGGTGTTATATGACCTTTATCAAAAACTATAGACTCTATAAGATGTCTCAAGGCATTTAAAACGAACAAAAGAACTTTCAGATCAGTTACATAATCAGCGGTTATTGAAAAAAACTTTCGCAAGCTGCCTAGCTACCCTGTTCACAAGACTGCCTAATGCGGTTTCCTTGGAGACCGTAAAAAAGGAAGTTTGTTTGCATTGTTGCCTTTTTCCACATATTTTCATTTTGATTTGCTATTCTAGATTGCATTGAAATTGAATATTTTGCGGTTTTTGAAAATATTAGGTCGCTAGTATAACACAGAAGAAAAAAATATACCAGTGGTCGTGTTGGACGATGGATGGAGGATAGAAAATAGTGGATGAAAGGTGGAGGATGGAAGATGGTGGATAGAGAATAGATGATGGTAATTGGGGGATGGTGGATGGACGAAGGTGGATAGAGGATGGTGGATGGAGGATGGAGGATGGAGGATGGTAGCAGAGGATGGAAGATGATGGATAGAGGATGGTGGGTGGAGAATGAATGGATGGAGGATCGGGGATGGAGAATGGTGAAAAAAAATCGCGATATGATATTTGCTGTCCGAATACCGGATCACAAAAAATTTTTGAAACTCAACAACAAAGATAAGATCTTGAAAGCAAATTAAAAAAAAACACAAAGTGCCGAAAGGACTTAATACGACGAGAGTAAAAAGGTGAAACAGACATTTTATAGTGAGTCTTTTATTGTAGGTGTACTAGTCGAATAGATTGGGAACAAATTTTTGAATGTGGCAGTGGTGTACGGAGGTTGGGACTTACCAATTTTATATTACGGTTTTTCAGTGTTTCCATTAGACAAATAAAATTCGGTTTGTGTATAAGGGTTGATTAATGAAGTTTGCTGAAGGTAACATTTTTTATGGGGGCAGTGGAGCATGAAAGTGAAGGGATTAGAATTTTTCTAAAAAAATCACGTCTCATTTTTCAAGAACAGTGTGAGATAGAATTGTAAATGGGTACGAAAGCGGGTATTGAAGTTGATCTCAGATCGGGTATCTCTCGCCGGCGCTTACTGCTGTCGTCCGCTGTCTCGAGTGGATCCTTTGGGCGAGTACTCCATCGAAGTCAAATCTTGAGGTCCTCCGTACCACAAAAGTAATAGTGTGTTACGATCCTCTACAAAAGATGGCGCTGGTGACAATAAGCGGCGGTAGTACGGGCACTATCCGGGCGGAGAGGATGGCGTGGCGCTCGACGGAGTTGGTATAAATTTAATGGCGATCGTACCGTGTGGTGTTTTTGTAAAAGTTAAAGATATATATTAAAGGCGTTTCTGTACTAGAAGAAATATTGCGTGTTTTATTGTCGACGAAAATAGTCTTATAACAATTCAGAAGTGGGATTGTGAAAATCGCGTGCAGGGCGAAGAAAATCGCAGAGTGCAAATTGCAAAGTTTTGTGGCGTATAATTTTCCGGCGATGTGAAAGTTCTTGTCGGCAACAGGCGTTTTGTTGGCGGTTGTACACAGAAATCGGTGTGTGTGTGTGTGTGTCTGTGCGTACATCGGTGAAAACGAAAAAGGGCTAGTAGCCGTCGTGTTTTGTTTTGTTTTTGTTTGTTGTTGTTTTGTGTGGCGTTTTCTATAAAACAAAATCTTTTCTGTCTACATGGCGACCGTAGAAGATATGGACAGTGTTGTGCTAAACGAAAGCAATTCGGACATCGAGGCGGAGATGTCGAGAGGGCGTACTGTGGCGCGAGGTTTAGGAGCACGAGACAGGACGGAAAGTCCGAGGCGGCGGACTTTGTCTCGAGGCGAAAGTGCTCGAAATCTGACGGAGGGCGACGAAATTCGGAAAACTGTGAACGAATTGATGAAGGCGGGTTTGGCTACAAAAATCCAACAGGCGGTTCAACAGCAGGCGGCGCTGGTATTTGGCGAAATTTTAGAGGCCCAGAAGGATTCGGCAGAAGCACGCTCGTCACGGTCAGATGTAGTGAAGTCGGATAAAGGCGGAGCGAGTCAGGCGTTGCGTATAGGCAACGAAGTAGTTGAGCGTTTTGACCCGGGAAATGCGGACCAAAACGTAGATCGTTGGCTTGATAAGCTTGACCAGCACGGCGACGTGCACGGGTGGTCCGATTATGAGCGTGCTACCATCATGCAGACCAAGTTGGATGGATCGGCGAGGAAATGGTACCATCGGCTTGAGCGATACAATTATTCGTGGGAGCAGTGGAAGGTAACATTGCGGGCGGCGTTCCCAAGGCGATATGACTTCGCTGTTGCTATGGAAGAGATGGTTGCAAGGCGAAAGCAACCTAATGAAGGCATGACGGCGTATTACCATGCAAAACTTGAAATGTGCGAACAGGTGAAGGTGCGCGGCGAAGATGCAGTCTCGTGCATTATTCGAGGAATGCTGGAGGAGTTGCGTGCGAATGCCCAGGCAGTTGGCTGTAAGACTCCTGAGCAATCATATTCTAAATTTTTGGCAGGGCTTGAATCCTATCGGCGTGAGAATAAGAGAGCGAGGTCTGCGACGCAAGGCGATGGTGATCGAAGGAACTGGTGCGGGGAAAGGTGATAATAAGATGATAGGCGGGTTAAAATATGATGAAATACTGTCGTATATGGACGATTTGATGATTCCATCAAAGGATGGGGATCAGGGACTGGAATTGTTGAGAACAGTTTTAGATCAAATGGAAAAGGCGGGATTGAAGTTAAAATTAGAGAAGTGTTCTTTTCTGATGGAAACAGTAGAGTACCTGGGTCACGAAGTGTCGGCGGATGGCGTTCGACCTGGAGCTGGTAAAACAAAGGCGGTTGAGGAATATGTAGCTCCGAAGGACGTGCATGGCGTAAGGCAGTTCAAAGGGCTAGTGTCTTATTTTCGTAAATTTGTAGAAAACTTTTCCCTGTTATCTAGACCAATAACGAACCTAACTAAAAATGGAGTTGCCTGGCAATGGGGTGAGGAACAACAGAAGGCGTTTGATTTACTTAAAAGTAAATTGGTGGAAAGACCACTACTGGCGATTTACGATAGCAAGGCGGAAACGGAGTTGCATACTGATGCAAGTAAGTGGGGTCTAGGCGGCATACTTATGCAAAGATCTGTAGATTCGAAAGATTGGAAACCGGTGGAATATTTCAGTCGAACCACAACCGGACAGGAACAGGTGTATCATAGTTATGAGTTGGAGACTTTGGCGGTAGTGGAGTCCATAAAACGATTTCGGGTATATCTGGTGGGAACTCATTTCCGGGTTGTAACTGACTGTGTGGCGATTTGGGCTGCTTTGATCAAGAAGGATTTGGTTCCTCGCATAGCTCGATGGTGGTTGGCGATTCAGGAGTTTGACATGGAGGTAGAATATCGTCCAGGCGTTAGGATGCAACATGTTGACGCTCTCAGTAGAAATCCTTTGGCGCAAAAGGACCAAGAGGAGAATGCGATACATGTTAATGTTGTAACTATTGAAAACAATGACTGGTTTCTGACAGTGCAGTTACAGGATTCTAAGGCGCAAGAAATTGTAAAAGCACTGACAGATGGTCTGGAATTACCAGAAATAGTGGCGAACTACCGAATCAAAGGCAGGAGATTATATCGCAAGACATTGCACGGCGATCGATTGTATGTTCCGGCGTTGGTGCGATTTAATCTGTTGCATAAACATCACGATGAAATAGGGCATCCGGGCTACGAAAGGTGTTTAAAGTTGGTGCAAGACACTTACTGGTTTCCGAAGATGAGGCGCTTCATCTTGAAATATGTAAGATCGTGTCTGAAGTCTTCTTTCGCAAAAGGCGATTATGGGCGAGGCGAAGGGTTTCTATATCCATTGGAACGGCGGGCGATACCGTTTGATACAGTGCATGTGGATCATTTGGGTCCGTTTGTGAAGAGTGTGAAGGGCAATTCATACTTGCTGGTGATGATTGACGGTTTCACTAAGTTTGTATTGGCGAGGGCGACAAAGACCTTGAGATCAACAGAGACAGTGGCGAGACTGAGAGAGATATTCTCTGAATATGGTTACCCAAGGCATATAATAAGTGACCAGGGTTTGGCGTTTACCAGTAGAGTATTTAGGGACTTTGTGGCGGAAAAAGGCGTTAGACATGTCCTAAATGCAATAGCTACACCAAGGGCGAATGGTCAGGTGGAAAGGTCGAATCGCACTATAATAGAGGCGTTGGCGACTGGGGCGGAAACTGAGGTTCGTTGGGATGAAGCGCTGCCTGATATCGTGTGGGGTTTTAATAACACTATCAGTGCTAGTACGCGATTCTCTACGGCACAGTTGTTGTTCTCCCATGGAAGTCATGGTGTAATAGTGAATTTGGCGAGTGGCGAGCTAGCTAGTGAGGCGAGAGTTCAAGGCGGTGAAGAGAATTCGAGGGAGACGACTCGTCACATTGAGAACTCACAAGGCGAGGTTGGTGATGACCTAACAGGTGTGGCGAAAGATCTGAATGTTGATCTTGGTCAGGGTGAAACGATGACAACCACTGACGTCGCGACAAGGAAGCAGAAGAGTGACGACTCAACTGTTCCAAGTCATGCGAAGAGGCTATTACTAGACCGCGCACAGGCGAGTGAAAATATCACTAAGGCGGCAAGGCGAATGAAAGATCGATACGATCAAAGGCGGAAAAGGGCGATCAAGTATTTAGTAGGCGAACTTGTATTATGGCGACATGCAGTGGCAAGTAAGCCAGGAGTTGGCATGAGTAAGAAATTGGCAAATAAGTATGACGGACCATTTCGAGTAAGAAAGGCGTTAGGTAATGATAGGAACGTCATCGAGGCGATTAAGGGCGTAAGGGGATATAAGAGATACGAGGCGGTTGTGGCGGTAGACTCTCTCAGGCGGTACCATGGCGTGAATGATATGGAAGTAGATGTTGGCGATGAAAGTGGCGAAGAGGCCGATCGACTAGATCTAATCGATCTCTTAGAGTCGTAGGGTGAAACATTAATGGGGACATTAATTTCTTTCAGAATGGCCGAGTGTTACGATCCTCTACAAAAGATGGCGCAGGTAACAGTAAGCGGCGGTAGTACGGGCACTATCCGGGCGGAGAGGATGGCGTGGCGCTCGACGGAGTTGGTATAAATTTAATGGCGATCGTACCGTGTGGGGGTTTGTAAAAGTTAAAGATATATATTAAAGGCGTTTCTGTACTAGGAGAAATATTGCGTGTTTTATTGTGGACGAAAATAATCTTATAACAAGTCCGGCCCCGGTTCTCACGAGTTATGTTTCCGTATGAGAATCCGAAAGCTCGGGACCAGCTCAAGCATCCAAGGAAAACGAATAGCGAGTTCACCTTTCTGTTTCCTTCAAAATTTAAAACTTTGGAAAAATTTGCATTGAGAGCGAAATCGCCGACGATAGCCGAGGAAGTTCGAAACAACTGGTAGAGTCTGCCCGCGCAAACTCTTTATTTATGCAAACTAGACGAGAATTAAGAAACGTCACTCGGAGATAGCTCATAAACCTTGCGCCTGTCACAAGCTTTGGACATGTTTATTCAACACGAGATCTGTCCTAAGTTTCTAAGATGCCGGACGTATTTTGTCAAAAAAAGAGGAAGTGGTCACGGCGAAGCCACGACTAGCCGAACGTACGGCGAAAACCTATAAAGGAGACGAACCGCGATTATGTGGGTCTCATTGTTGTCGGAACATGGAGTTGAAGTAAGAAAGAAAAAATTGAAAAAGAAGTGGGATCGTTACAATATTGAAAACGAAGTAGTATCGGAACACGGAGTGAGTGAAAGGAGGGAAAACTGAAAACAAAGGTGTTGTAGTCGCGGAATTCTCGAAATTACGGACGGCAGTTACGGCAGCGGCGTCTCGTTAAAGTCGCAGGTAAAACTGGACTCCATTTTCTTTGCTTTTCCTTACAGGTAGACCCGCTGGATTCGAAGTCTCCCAGTCGGCGTAGAAGCGAGCAAGAAGATTCACTACGCGAGAAGTGGAAGATCGGTAGCGCCGGAAAACAATAATTTTTATACTTGTTCCATGTTCATCGAATAGAGAATTTCATAATTTAAAACCGTTTAAAGAGTGTCTCAATTTAAGGTACCTCGATAAAGATTCGATAAGGTCTTACCGAACTAATCCCCATGTTTCAACAGTAACAGCCAAGCACCAACAGTTGGTATAAAGCCTTATCGAAGATGTTCTTGCTTTGGAAGTACGGAAGCCGGGTTGAAGCCGAATCACTTGGAATTACACATGTCGAGCGAAGCTCGCTTCGAAACCATCCCTCGCAAGTCTTGCGGAAGCTGTAAGTCAAAAGTCCACAATCCTCCATAAGACTGTTGGTATTTCCATAAGGCCTTATAGAGGGACGGAAGCCTTATCGAATTTAAAATTTTACAATCTGCGCTTAACAGTCTTACCAGAGTCTTATCGTTATAGCCTCCGGAAAATAAAAATGCGAAGTTTGTGTGCTAGTTGGCCCTTTACACCATCATCCTAAAAAAAAACTGCTGGTCTATTAGGAATACTACTGGTAAAAATTTAAAAATCTATCTCACACTGTTCTTGAAATATGAGACGGATTGTTTAGAAAAATTCTTATCCCCTCCACATTCGTGATCCACTGCCCTCATAAAAAATGATACTTTCCGCAAACTTTATTAGTCATTGTAGGGCCGGGTGTAGTCCAGTGGTAGCGTACTCGGCTTGTAAGCGCGATGTCGTGAGTTCAATTACCACTCTACGCATAAATTATTTATAAGAATTTTTCAGTTGCTATTGGCTTTGAAATTATTATTATAAATAGTGAACAGTGCGGAATGTTTAATAGGATCACTACTAAAGGATTTAACACTGAGCAGATGTCTTCTGTTTACATTCATATCAGATTCACTTACACCATCATAGATACCAGACAGTAGTTGATTTGTTATAGGTAACATTGCTGTTCTGGTAGATCACATCATAGCCAAAAAACAGCACTCAAAATTACTAACACCAACTAGTACACTACCACCATACCCGGTCCGATTTCAGATCTCCCATTCCTAAGCTGACTGGATTGTACACTAACCAACTAAGTCCAGTTCGGTGTCCTTAAAAAAGTCAACCCTTATACACAAACCGAATTTTATTTGTCTAATGCAATCACTTCGTGAAAAACAGTAATCTAAAATTGTTAAACCCCAACCTCCGTACACCACTGCCACACTCAAAAATGTGTTTCCTATCTATTCGCCTAGTACACCTACAATAAAAGTCTCACAATAAAATGTCTGCTTCACTCTCGTCGTATTCAGTCTTTTCAACACTTTGTGTTTCGAGAATAATTTCCAGTTCTTAATTTTTTTTTCAAGAATACACCATTCCCCATACATACTTATATGTATGCTCACAAATTACTAAGATACAAATTTTTTGAACAAGCAAGGATTAAATATTTAGAACTCCTATACTTATTTGCTTCCATTTTCTTCAACGGCTATGTAAGCCGAGGAAACAATAATAATAGTGCAATTTAAAACTGAAAGAAACATGCAAATATGCTTCACATTTGTCCGATGTCAATTTTAAGTTTTAAGATAAAGCGTTCTCGAATTATCGTGCAATGTGCTGAATCACGAGTTCTGTTGACTTTTGTATATAGAATCCGTATGATTGAGAGATTTTTGCCACTAATAAACTATCGACGAGCAATAATGATTTCCAAGCATTGCCATTTTCTCGGCTTGAATTAAACTTATAATAGTGATGCACTTCGGAGTACAAGTACATAAATGTATATATTGTTTAAACTCTATTATCCGAATAGACCAAGTTGGGTATTAGTTTTCAGAGGCGAAAGGGACAATGGATCGGTCATTTCTTGATCAAAACCTCTCAAAATTCAAAAGGAAGGCGTAGACTGGGTTGTTGAGTTGCTGCATCATGTGGCACTATAAATTCAAGGTACACCGTAAACTGCCACCAATATCGCTACAAGCGACGTTTTAATTTTGCGTTGTGACGTAGCGCCGTGGTTGTGCTCTACGTACAAAGAATCCAGCCTGTGTACATAGAACATGGACTAAGTAAATAGAGCACAACTATGGTGCCCTTAACTACAACGACCTGAACGTCTCGGTAACGATCGAGTAGGCAGAGAACAAAAGAAACCTTAAGGTCCGAAGGTCGTTTGTCCATATTTGGTCAAAAATTGTCCAAATCGAAAAAAACACGTTTGTGTTGGTGTGAGGGGATCGTGAAAAGAGGACCGGGATCGAAAAAAATTCGAGTAGTGGTCGACGGGAAAATTTTTCGAGGAGTGGAAAAAGAAAAGAAAAGTTAAACG
Organism: Beris chalybata; assembly: GCA_949128065.1. Classification (NCBI taxonomy): domain Eukaryota; kingdom Metazoa; phylum Arthropoda; class Insecta; order Diptera; family Stratiomyidae; genus Beris; species Beris chalybata. Next base: position 61,094,052 of record OX421895.1, on the reverse strand, counting down.
GAAAAACCAGGAAGAATAATCGAATGGTGTCCGACGGCGGTTTCAAAAAGAGAAAAAAAGAAATCTTTTACGCGGAGGAAGTTGAGAATTTTCCCCAATTTTTCTGTGTGTGCTGTTTTGGAAAGGAAAAAAAAGTAATAAAAAGCACGGTGACGCGAAAATTGTCGCTTCTCAATCCGGCAAACGTTCGAAAATTCGGGAACAACGTTTCGCAAACGTGTCGATCGGATCCGGTTTCGAGTTGTATTATCGTTGCGAAAGACCGATTTTTGCGGGATTTTTTTTTCTTGCTGCGAAGCAATCTCAATATTGGCGAATGGTTGTAGTCAGGCCCGTGCGCAAATAAATAAACCGATATTGTGCGTTCTATTTCATCTGTACACTACCGCTTACAGTTATTGAATCGCATTCACGGAACCGAATTCCTTCGGTAATACTTCCGATCCGAGTGGATCTATGCATTTCGAATGAATAAATAAAATAGAATAAATAAAATTAAAAGAAAATGAATCGAACACATAAAATGAATAAGTAATATTAAAAATAAATGAATCGAATACATAAAATGAATAAATAAAACTAAAAGAAAATAAATCGAATACATAAAAAGAATTAATAATTGTTGTTATTAGATTTTTCGTGGTAAGCTACCAAAGAAGCTATTATGATTAAGAGTTAGTTATTCTTTCCGGTGTCAGTGGAGTGAAACTCCAACACGGAGTCCCCGACTGTGGACTAACCGCCATCCCTGAGGATATGACAAATTTGGAAAGAAACTTCACTGGAGAAGCCAGTTCATCATAAGATTGTGTTGGACTAGGTCCGAAGGAGCTGTTTCGTCATCGGAGGGCATAGACTCTTCAGAAGGTGTATTCTTGCCCACTAACCGAAACACCTTGACAGCTGGTGGGATTGCTGAGGTAAATTCTATATAGCCACATCCCATTCCAAATTTTTTTTTATTACCGAGAAGAATTTAATGGTCAAGAAAGGCGTCCTCTACCTTAGACTAAAGGCGTGTACTTTGAGAAGCTTTACTCTTGATTTCGGCTATTCTCTGGTTGTAACCCTGGATATGGTCAGCGTTTTTTCATGGCTGTGAAATTTACAAATGGTTGTAACCTTGGATCTGATCTACGAAGAACAAATCCCGTCCGTCGCAACTTATTTTTTAACCAATATTTGTTGTTATTAGATTTTTCGTGGTAAGCTACCAAAGAAGCTATTATGATTAAGAGTTAGTTATTCTTTCCGGTGTCAGTGGAGTGAAACTCCAACACGGAGTCCCCGACTGTGGACTAACCGCCATCCCTGAGGATATGACAAATTTGGAAAGAAACTTCACTGGAGAAGCCAGTTCATCATAAGATTGTGTTGGACTAGGTTCGAAGGAGCTGTTTCGTCATCGGAGGGCATAGACTCTTCAGAAGGTGTATTCTTGCCCACTAACCGAAACACCTTGACAGCTGGTGGGATTGCTGAGGTAAATTCTATATAGCCACATCCCATTCCAAATTTTTTTTATTACCGAGAAGAATTTAATGGTCAAGAAAGGCGTCCTCTACCTTAGACTAAAGGCGTGTACTTTGAGAAGCTTTACTCTTGATTTCGGCTATTCTCTGGTTGTAACCCTGGATATGGTCAGCGTTTTTTCTTTCCAAATTTGTCATATCCTCAGGGATGGCGGTTAGTCCACAGTCGGGGACTCCGTGTTGGAGTTTCACTCCACTGACACCGGAAAGAATAACTAACTCTTAATCATAATAGCTTCTTTGGTAGCTTACCACGAAAAATCTAATAACAACAAATATTGGTTAAAAAAATAAGTTGCGACGGACGGGATTTGTTCTTCGTAGATCAGATCCAAGGTTACAACCATTTGTAAATTTCACAGCCATGAAAAAACGCTAACCATATCCAGGGTTACAACCAGAGAATAGCCGAAATCAAGAGTAAAGCTTCTCAAAGTACACGCCTTTAGTCTAAGGTAGAGGACGCCTTTCTTGACCATTAAATTCTTCTCGGTAATAAAAAAAATTTGGAATGGGATGTGGCTATATAGAATTTACCTCAGCAATCCCACCAGCTGTCAAGGTGTTTCGTTTAGTGGGCAAGAATACACCTTCTGAAGAGTCTATGCCCTCCGATGACGAAACAGCTCCTTCGGACCTAGTCCAACACAATCTTATGATGAACTGGCTTCTCCAGTGAAGTTTCTTTCCAAATTTGTCATATCCTCAGGGATGGCGGTTAGTCCACAGTCGGGGACTCCGTGTTGGAGTTTCACTCCACTGACACCGGAAAGAATAACTAACTCTTAATCATAATAGCTTCTTTGGTAGCTTACCACGAAAAATCTAATAACAACAAATATTGGTTAAAAAAATAAGTTGCGACGGACGGGATTTGTTCTTCGTAGATCAGATCCAAGGTTACAACCATTTGTAAATTTCACAGCCATGAAAAAACGCTGACCATATCCAGGGTTACAACCAGAGAATAGCCGAAATCAAGAGTAAAGCTTCTCAAAGTACACGCCTTTAGTCTAAGGTAGAGGACGCCTTTCTTGACCATTAAATTCTTCTCGGTAATAAAAAAAATTTGGAATGGGATGTGGCTATATAGAATTTACCTCAGCAATCCCACCAGCTGTCAAGGTGTTTCGGTTAGTGGGCAAGAATACACCTTCTGAAGAGTCTATGCCCTCCGATGACGAAACAGCTCCTTCGGACCTAGTCCAACACAATCTTATGATGAACTGGCTTCTCCAGTGAAGTTTCTTTCCAAATTTGTCATATCCTCAGGGATGGCGGTTAGTCCACAGTCGGGGACTCCGTGTTGGAGTTTCACTCCACTGACACCGGAAAGAATAACTAACTCTTAATCAAGAATTAATAAATTTAGGAATAAAGTAATAAATTTAGGAATCAATCAATTTGGGAATGCATTAATCAATTTAGGAATAAAGTAATAAATTTAGGAATCAATCGATTTGGGAATGCATTAATAATTAGGGAATGAATCAATGAATTTAGGGAATGAATCAATAAATTCAGGAATAAATCAATAAATTCAGGAATAAATCAATAAATTTTGGAATGAATCAAAAAATTTAGGAATAGAAAAATAAAAAAAAAATACATTCTTATAAACAGCACAGCACCGACGAAGACAAAGTAATTCCAAATTAAATAATACAAAAATAAAAAAATAATAAAAAAAAAACTAATTTAAATAATGGAGAAATGCTAAAAGCTGAAAGGAAGTAAATGGGGTGAGTCTAAAGTTTTTTTTTATTTTCATTTTATTGGCATTTTTTTTCTTGCATGTTCTCTTTAGCAGAAATCATTTTTTTAGGTGAATTTTTTTATGGATTCTTTTGTCGTGCTGCTATAATCGGTAAAGATGCATAAAGGCTAGAAAGAGCCCGTTAAAATGAACCCGAGCGTCTAGCTCCTTTTGCCCCGAACCTCAAAACAGGGGTCACGACAGAACATTATTTGAGGAATGTCGTGACTGAGGTAGGGTGGGCAAAACAGACTGCCAACAGTTTTAGGGCGCCCTGACAAATCGCGAAGCCGCGCAAATCCCACCGCTTCTTGGTCTTTCACGACCTGTTGGGAAAATAATCCCAATTCTAACAATTCCCTGGGTAAGTCGGCGCGAATAATTCTTTGTTGTTCAGGTCTAGGGTTTATGGTCTGAGTCCAGAGCAAGAACCACCCCACATTGCCGTAGCTATTCCCAGCCGCCAGCAAGCGCGTCGCTCCAGCTCAAATTCAGCCACCAATTCGGACGTAGGCGGAATTGGCCCACTGTTTCCGTAATTTACTTTTCCCTTCGGTTATTTTGACTTTTTCAAGTCAAAATAGTTCTTCCAAGGCCTAAAACACAACAAATGGCGCCTAACGTGGGGGTAGCCTCAGCTACGCTTCGTGCACAAAGCGTAGCCCATCAACACGCGCGAGCTCTGAAAAATTCCCTGCAAAAAGTTGGTGGGCAAAAGGACTTAATTTCGTCGTTCCGCGACAGCATTTTCGCCTGAACGGCAACAGACCAAGTTTACAAGTTTTGTCGATTTTTCCACAGCAAAACATTGCATCTGACTTTTATGTGGGCAATGTGGAACTTTCCAATCGACGAACCGTTTTGGCAATCCAACTAGCTACGTAGATTTTGTTTGCTGCTTTTTTTTTTGATATGTTGATGATGTTTTGCGAATTTTTCCCCAATATTTTTTTCTTGTTGCAAATTTTATCGCGATCCAGATTTTCCCGAGAGGTCGGAAAAGAACAAGATCGGCTTCGCGATTTGTTCTGCATAAGAGCGAAAACGTGAGGGCTCATTTTTTTTCTGGAAGTTATACAAATATACACATATCATTCATTTTTTTCATTCGTTCAAGCATACACACATTCACAATTATACATGTGTTCGATCGTTCATTCGTTTCCTATATATACAAGCAATCATCCAATCATTCATGCAAATTTTTTTTCTACCTACATCATTCATTGCACACTAAATACACATTTGCACGTACATTCGCACTTTCATTCATCGACCGCACTGTCATTTGACTGATCGCTCCATCATTTATTCGTTAGTTGTAATAAATACATTCGTTGGCGACATTCACACAATCAGTTTTTCATTCAATCAAGGAATTATTCATTTTAAACATTCGAAAATTCGTTCACTCATTCATCCTGAATTTCATTCGATCACAACGCACTAGTTCGATTAGATTACATCATTCAGTCGCTACTTTTTTTTGCACTCTACGTACGCCTTCGCATTAACATTCACACATTCCCTCATCGATTCAAGTTATTCAACAATTTTTTCTTCTCATAATTCCTTCGTACGAACAAGTAATTTTTTTAAATTTTCCGATGCACACATACCTTTAAACGTTCGCACATTTATTCGTTTCTTCACACAGCACTGTACATACAATCATCTACCAGTCGTTTATAGTGGTACTCAGCATACTTCATTCACACGTTCAACATTCACCTAGGAATTTAAATTACTTTCGCATTTATTCTATCGTTCATTTTCTGTTGGGGTACATTGTTTCAACAGTCATACGATCGGTTAATCACACCCATGAAATATTCGTCACACAGTTAAGCATGCGTTCGAACATTCATACGCTCGATTAGTTGGGTTCTTTTCTTAGCACACCAACTAGCGTTCAAACAACCATTAATTTTTATCATTCAATACCGCACACGTAGATAACCAACATTCATTCATCGATTTATATAATCATTCGATAGGATACATTTTTTTCAATCGTTCAATCACTCGTATTTCCACTCGGGCATCTTAATTTTACCCTTCACTGATTTTTGCATTGGTCATTCACTCTTTCGTAATTCACCCGACTTCCGTAAAAACAAAAACATGCCTTTAGAACATTCATCTACTAGGGAGGCAGAGGTGATCTGTACGCCGTGTCTGAATAAAATAGAGTACAAATACCAAGTGTGGACATCAATTCCACCGGAATGGTTTAGAGCGATGGATTGTGGACAACCACAATTGTCCGAACTGCCGTGGTCATGTAGGTCCGGAGGATTATTGGCCCACTCGGAGTGTGGGGGGTGCGTTCGCTAGATCCGGCGTGAGAACCAGAAGGCAGACTCAAGCGGAAGAAAAGAGGTCTCAAAACGATGCAATTTCTTCTAATAGGTTAAACTTAGGTCTTGCACTAGAGACTGCGGGTGGACGCGCTCTCTACACTTCGGATGGGACAATCATCCAGGAGCGAGGCACGCAAGTGCTAGGTAATAGGGCGTCAGACGTTTTAGCAACTGACCAAGCGAACAGAGTTAGGTAGTCGGAAATCCACGATGTTCAAACACCTGTTGAAACTCTAGCAGCTTCCGGGGGGACGATGTCTAATTTGGGGGTGGATGATCTGATCCACCTTATTCGTTCAGCTCTGTGAGAAGAACTAGAGAAAAGACCAACAGTGCCAAACACGCCTCAACCACCGCCTGTTTATCATCCCGTGCCACCGCCACAATTCTTATCTAGACCGAGCGTATCGACTGCGTACCAATTTCCGCCACCATTGAACCCGCCAGTCCGACAACAACAACGTGAGCAAGTTCGAAACCAACCGATCCATGCGAACGCTCAAATGCCCATTCTCGATAACAACGGCTCGAATTTTACTCACCATAACGCTGGCGGCCTTATTCGCCATTGGCGATTACGATTTAACGGTGATGGCCAGTCGTTGCACGCCGAGGAGCTAATTTTCCGAGCGGAATCATTGGCGTTGTCTGATTTGGCGGGCGCATGGATTTGTTGGTCGTGAGCTTCCATTTGCTGTTGGATGCCCTGCCAAACCAGTGGTATTGGTTATGGAGGCGAACCAACCCAGATTCGTCATGGTATTCGCTTAAAACCACCTTCCTGCAATACTGGGGCGACCGTAGTACCGACTTCGAGGTGCGGAAAAAGATGATTACCAGACGGCAAGCACCTAATGAACCGTGTTTGGTATTGGAGCATTCGATTTCGTAGTCAATTGCGCGTACCAATATCCGACGCAGAATTTCACGAACTGGTCAGCGGCAATCTCTTGGGCAGTATCCAGCAGCTAATCTGCTTCCATGAGATACGAGACCTCGCGCATCTTCGCACTTTGGTGTCTCGATACGAAGAAGTGAAGAAAGCCAATCGTGTAGCCACAGGGCTGAGCTTCAGGCTACTGTGGGGGTCAGCAAGGCGGCAGATAGCTGGACGGCCTGCATGCATATGTAGGTTAACTGCAAATAATCAATAAGCAGTCCCCGACCAAGAGCGGCTGAAGAGAAGGGTGGGACTTAAAAGGTTCCAAGAACCCTGTGAAACTTTGGTGACAGGACGAAACGGCACCGTTCTAGAAATGTGCCCCCTACCTATGGGTAGCAACGAGGGACAACTTCGAAATCTACGACTGTGTCCACACCAGCCGACGATAACATCAAAATTACCCCGGCCGTAGATATTAAGACTGAGTCCAGTAAGGTCTTGATTATGAATACTGGAAGCAACGAAACAAAATGATGGCATTTGGGCTGACGATTGCGGTATTCTGTTACCTGAGTATGTAAGAGTGAAATCGAGCAGAAATGGCTTCCAGGCTAATGCAGTAATCGCCTCCGTCCCGTTAAAACCTTGGCAGGTCTCAAAAAACGCTCAGCGTTTGTCACCATTAAGTTAGTGGTGTAGGCTCAGATGGAACATTCCTGACTAGCACTGATCTGGCTCTGAACGCAGGATCCCATAAGGGCCTGCGTCAACCCTTGCATGGCCTCACTGCTTGCAAAGATAACCATGGGACTCTAGGTGACTACACATTCGAACGGTGATAACGGCTTTGAGTTGGGACCAAAAATAACATTTATAATGACAAAAACAGCATCAACAAACCAAACAACAGTGAACGACGAAACAATAATGACAACGATGACGACGCAACTTTTAACAGCGGCAATGAAAATCCATTCCAGAGAGGCGCAAGGCTACAAAGATCTCCAGCCGGCGCACAAGAATTTTCTTCTACAGGTGGTGAGAGTGCGAAAAAAAATAGCATCCAAACGCCAAAAGCATCTGACAGAGGCAAGAAGCTAGAACCGGCGAAATCATCGTTTCATCTTCTCGGTGAGCAGATTAAATTACTTGTGGACATGCTAAAGGAGGGCAGGCGTTCGATCCACCAGCCAATGCGTGACTCAATTGATAGCATTAGAGCGCTATATGAATTATCTTCGAAGAATGAGCAATATGACATTGCGAAAGAAGTGAGTAAGAAAAACAATTCCTCACAAACATCGCCATGGTTTAAGCCAAACCCGAAGAGAAGACAGGAGACTGATCTCGAGACGCCACCCACGAAGCGCTTAAATGTGGCGTATACGTCTGCCAAAAAGAAGAAGGGTGAGACAACGGAATTACCGAAGAGACAATCCTTCCCCTTCACAAAAAATATCAACGCGCTGGACACAATGGATGCATCACAAGGAGATGCAGTGCAATCACAAGCGCTGCCGAAGGAGACGGAGAAATGGACAAAGGTGGAGTCCAAGAAGCAGAAAACGAAGAAGGATATAAGGTCGAAACCCGATGCCCTCATTATTTCGGCAACCGGTGATCTTACGTATGCGGACATTCTGCGGACGATTAAGACACATGACACCCTCAAGTCACTTGGCGAAAACGTACGTGCAGTTCGACGAACCGCAAAGAATGAGTTGCTGCTCAAACTTAAGCGTGCACCAGAGCGGAATACCGGAGCGTACCAGACAGCAGTGAAAAAAGTATTATGCGAGTCGGCAAAGGTGTCGGCGAAAACGCATACCATAACAATCCAGCTGAGAGATCTAGACGAGGTCACAACACCAGCAGATGTGTGCGACGCGCTCCATGCACAGTGTGAAATACGACACCCTGATGAATCATCAGTACGCAACATGAGGAAGGGCTATCAAGGCACGCAGACGGCTTATGTCAACCTGCCAGCCGAAGAGGCTGTGAGAGTGATAAAAAAAGCAGCGAATACGCATAGGTTGGGTGTCATGCCGGGTACGCGAGAGCGTATCGCCTACACGCTGTTTTAAGTGTTGGGGGTATAATCATCTGGCACAGAATTGTAAGGAGTCAATAGATCGGAGAAGTATATGCAGGAAATGCGGCGAAGACGGACACTTTGCGACTGTATGTACGAACAAAACGAAATGCGCGTTGTGCGAAGGCGATCATGCAGCTGGCAGCTCTCGCTGTCCGGCACACCAAAAGGCGGTTAAGAAGCTTGGACGATGAAGATTGTACAACTCAATCTCAACCACTGTATTGCAGCACAGGACCTCCTGCAGCAGACGATTTTCGAGCAACGATTTGACCTCGCAATCCTGTGCGAACAACACCACAATGTGGATGGATGCGAGTGGACAACAGACGCATCCAGCAAAGCAGCGATATGGACGCTTGGTGGTAGGGTCTACCAAAGTAGAGCCTTAGTTGCCCGCACTGGCTTCACTTGGGTGAAATGCGATGGCATCTACTTCTTTTCATGCTACGCTCCACCGAGTATGGACATAATCCAATATGAGCGGATGTTAACGGAGCTGGTGACGGAGGCCAGATCAAAGTTCCCGGCATTTATTGGTGGTGACTTCAACGCATGGTCGACGACATGGGGCAGCAAGAATACGAATCGCAGGGGTCGGCTTCTTATGGAATATCTCGCGACACTAGACTTCGAACTCTTAAATAATGGACTGGACACGTTTGAGGCTGGGACCAGGAGGTCGGTGGTGGATCTAACGTTCGCTCACAACTCGATCGCTCTGAGATTTTTACTCGCACAGTGATCATCGCGCTATTGTCATCGAGATGCAGCAAGCAAGGTGTCAGAGGCGAATATCTGTTGCACAAGTCAAGGGATGGAAACAATGTGCCTTTGACGCAGAAATTTTTAAGTTAGTGTGGGACGATGCGCAAACAATGGACGACAAGCCACTATTATGGCGACAAATATCAAACAGCAATTAAGCGAGGCATGCGACGCAGCAATGCCAAGAAGGACGGGTGCACCAACAAGAACCCCAGTCTACTGGTGGAATGAGAATATTGCCGAATTCAGAAGGCGGTGCAACCATGCGCGGAGGAAAGCGCAGCGTGCGCGAAATCACACCACGTGGCAATCATTGCATTCTAGCTACAAAGTATGCCGAATACAGCTTAAGAAAGCGATCCAAGACGCCAAGGACTCATCATTCCGCGACCTGCGCGATAGCTCTGATATCGACCCCTGGGGCAAGGCGTACAAGGTAGTGATGAGCAAAGTTAGAAGGCCCAGAGCGCCGCAACCCACAGATCCTGCGCTTATGGACAGCGTAGTGGCGACTCTCTTTCCACCCCAGAGTGGACGGACAGAAATATATGAACTACCCGCAGATATGGGTGATATTTCACCCGTGACAGCTGAAGAGGTTTTACTGGCAATACGGAAAGTATCTGACAACAAAGCACCTGGTCTTGACGGCATCCCTAACATAGCGTTGAAAACGGCCATCCGGAAGGATCCCGAGACGTTCGCTAGGATGTACACAGCATGTCTCAAAGAAGGAGTGTTCCCCGATTTTTGGAAGCTCCAAAGACTGGTGCTTCTATTGAAGCCCGGAAAGCAACCAGAACAACCATCGGCATACCGCCCACTATGTATGCTGGACTCATTGGGAAAAGTACTGGAGAGCATTGTCACCAACCGACTGCAGGAGTTACTCGAGAGACCTGGAGGTCTATCCGAGCAACAATTTGGATTCCGTCGAGGGAGATCCACCATCGACGCCATTAATGCCGTTATGAGAATTGCGCGTGAAGCAACATCCGGAGAAAGATGGAAGAACGGCGACAAAAAGTACTGCGCAGTGGTAACACTTGACGTTAAGAATGCCTTCAATTCAGCGAGCTGGGTGCGAATAATGCAAGCAGTAAATAGTTTCAACGTACCGGGATATCTACAGCGAATCATAGCTAACTACTTCGAAGAAAGAGTTCTTTTGTATGACACCAAAGACGGTGTCAAGCGCTACGACGTCTCACGAGGAGTCCCTCAGGGCTCAGTGCTTGGCCCCACTTTATGGAACATCATGTATAATGACGTTTTTTGCATCGAGCTCCCAACGGACACCACACTAGTTGACTATGCGGATGATATCGCACTTGTGGTAGTAGCGAAACATATCCACACCTTGGAAGCTCTATGTAGTGATGCGATCGACAGAATTATGCGGTGGTTGAGCAGTGCGGACTTGGAGTTGGCTTCGCATAAAACGGAAGCGGTTCTTTTGAGCTCTCGGAAAGTACGCGAAACGTTCACATTCAGAGCTGGAGAGCACGAGATCATCTCGCAGCCGAATCTGCGATATCTTGGAGTGTTAAACGACACTCGAATGTCTTTCAAGGATCATCTCCTGGCGATCAGCGAAAAAGCCTCAAAGATAAATGGTGCGCTCTCACGCATCATGTCAAACACTGGGGGTCCACGCTCCAGCAGACGAAAACTACTAGCAACGGTCACGAGTTCTGTAATGCTATACGCTGCACCGATTTGGGCGGATGCGACGAAGAAGAAATCGTATACAGGCGGAATCCGATCTATCTATCGTCTTAGCGCACTTAGGGTTGCTAGTGCTTTCGAACAGTGTCCGATGATGCAATCGGGGTAATATCGGCAATGTTGCCAATTGACATACTAGCGTCTGAACTTCAGTGACTCTACGTAGCAGGAGATCATGTATCGAAAGTGCACGAGCGACGGCGCAGCATTCAGGAATGGCAAGGACGCTGGGACAGCGCGAACAAAGGAAGATGGACATTTGCATTGATTTCAAACATAGATAGCTGGATAAGCCGCAAGCACGGAGAAGTTGATTTTTATGTGACCCAGCTGTTGAGCGGACACGGCTGTTTTAAGCAGTATCTTCACCGCTTCAAGCATGAGGAAGACCCGTTCTGTCCCAACTGTCCGCACGAGATCGAGGACGCGCGACATATCTTACTGCACTGCCCGCGCTTTGACACCGACCGAGCCGAGATTGCGGAGGCTTTCGGAGAAGCCCCGACCGCAGAAAACTTTGTAAGACACATTTGGGACACAGCCTACAAATGGCAAGCTTTCCAGTCTGCAGCAGCGCGAATTATGTCGACACTTCGCCGCTTTGAACGATTAAGAAACATCCAACGCGACGTACCACAGGAGACGACTGACTAAACTATTCAGACAATAACTGACGATTTTAGCAGTATTGCTATGACGGCCTCCCGACGCAATACCTGACGGTGGTTCCGGGAGGATCCACCCGTACGAGTGAGGAGGGTTTAGCGGGTTAAAGTCCCGCACTGACTTAGGCTTTCGACGCTTCCCGCCTCGTTAAAAAAAAAAAAAAAAAAAAAGCCAATCGTGTAGCAACCTGGCAACAGCCTCGTGTGCACGAGCTGGAACCGCCGTTGGTTGCTAACGCCGAAGAGGCAGATACCGCCGACTTAGCTGGCATATCCACTCCTCTTAAATGTTGGAACTGCCGAAGGGAGGGCCATGGTTACCAAGACTGCGAAGAGACACCAAGAAACATCTTCTGCTATGGGTGCGGGAAGGCCGACGTGATCAAGCCGAAGTGTACTCGATGCCAAACAAAAAACGTACCGAAGGACGAAAGCCGGTTGTTTCTAGGTCTGAAGAAGACCCTATAATAAATGATGATTCAAGACGACCTTCCCTCCATCCTCACAAGCCATACCATCTTCGGCTGAAGGAATATATGGAGGCGCGGGAGCGAATTTTCTCACCTATTCCAGTCGCAAGTGTTGATCAGGTGTCAGCACTAACGAGTGGATCCGGTCGCAAAAAATCAATCGCGCGCCTTCGTATATTCTGGAGGATGGTGCGTTAAAAAAGAGAGCGATCCTATCGACCATTATTACCGAGCCGTTCGATGGACGTCCATACGTGGAGGTATCCTTGTACGGAGTGGACGTTAAAGGACTCCTCAACAGTGAGGCGAGCATCAATTGCCTAGGGGCAAGCTCCCTACAACGCCTCCAAGATGCACAGGTGAAGTATCCACCGGTCTGTCAAGAGGTGAAGACCGCTGATGGTGCAGCACAAAAGGTATTGGGCACAGTAGCCACCGATATTACTTTTCGTGGTATTACCAAGCCTATCACGCTATACATCGTGCCGAGCCTGTCGCAGAAATTGTACGGGGGGGGGGGGGGGGGGGGGTAGATTTCTGGCGATCATTCCAACTAGCTCCTAGCATCATCAGCGCGGTCGATACTCCCGATACTGCATCGCAACTGATAGCTCCGGATGCCCACCATTTAACGCCCACAGATGTAAAGAGAGTGGAAATGGTAAAGTCCAAATTTCCATCATACGAAGTATACGGACTCGGTGTGACCAACGTCGAACAACACAGTATAGACGTTGGTGATGCAAGTCCCATCAAACCACGTCATTATCCTGTGTCTCCTGCGATCCAAAAACTCTTGTATGACGAGATCGATCGCATGAGAGCACTTGGCGTTATAGAGACCAGCCAGAGTGCATGGAGTTCGCCTGTGGTTCTCGTGAGGAAGCCCGGCAAGGTCAGGCAAGGTCAGGCAAGGTCAGGCAAGGTCAGGTTATGTTTGGACTCGCGGAAAGTCAATAGTGTGATGAAGAAGGATGCATATCCATTACCACACATTGACGGTATCTTAAGTCGTTTGCCGCGAGCCAATTTTATTACCAGCCTGGTCGCCTTTTGGCAGATTCCTCTCGAGAACAAATCCAGGGAGTACACTGCGTTTGCTATTCCTGGCTGGCCTCTATACCACTACACTCACATGCTTTTTGGGTTATGCAACGCGCCGCAAAGGATGTGTCGTTTGATGGACAAAGTCATCCCACCCGAGCTGAAGGAGCAGGTGTTCATTTATTTGGACGATCTGCTGTTGATTTCCGAAGATTTCGACTCACATTTGATGTTATTGGCTGAAGTCGCAGATTGTTTGCGAAAGGCTGGCCTAATGATTAACGTCAACAAGATTAAGTTTTGTCTGAGAGAGGTGAAATATCTCGGATACATCGTTGGAGAAGGAGGCGTGAAAACTGATCCCAACAAAGTTTCAGCCATCGTCGATGTTGTATCCAGACTTTGTAATTTAGCATTTTGAAATTAAACTTATTGTTGTCCGTAAAGAAAACACGTCTGCTTCGGTTGGAGGTTGGAATCAGAGAGAACAAGATGTAAACGTCAAAACTAAGCCGGAAAATAAAAAAGCCTCTGATGAGCCGCGGTGCTTTCGAAAGCATTATATAAATGATCGTAAATTCGCAACAGTCGATTAACCTTCGCCTAAGCCCGCACGTCAAGTTCGACGCTTCCTTGGCATGGCAGACTGGCATCGATGATTCGTTCCAAACTTTCCTGCTACAGTATCACCAATCTCAGACACTCTAAAGAAGTCCAACCAGTTTGCTTGGACTACAGAGGCACAAACTTCCTTCCTACTAGTGAAAGACTTCTTGACAAAGGCCCCCTTATTAATCAACCCAGATTTTAAGAGACCTTTCGTAATTCAATGCGACGCCAGTAAGTCAGGTGTGGGTAGCGCTCTCTTTCAGGAAAACGACGACGGATCGGAATCTCCGGTGGCGTATATGTCACAGAAGCTCACTTCCGCTCAACGCAACTACAGCGTAACCGAACTCGAGTGTTATGCAGCTGTGTTGAGTGTGAAAAAATTTCGAGCCTATGTAGAAGGGAGTGCGTTCAAAGTCATCACGGATCACGCAAGTCTCAAATGGCTCATGTCGCAGAAAGACCTACAAGGACGGTTGGCAAGGTGGAGTCTGAAACTTCAGGGTTACGACTTCACAATCGAGCATCGACGAGGAAGTCTGAATGTTGTACCGGACGCTCTCTCTCGTGTGTACGAAGAGGGATTAAACGCGCTGATCGACGTGGCACCGATAGTGGACATGGATTCTCCAGAATTCTCTGGCAATGAATACAAACAATAAGTGTCCACTGTCGATGCGAACGCCGATCGGCTTCCTGACGTATGCGTGTGGGACGGTCTCGTGTATAAACGAACGGAGCCTCACAACGGTGACCCAATTGCTGAAGACAGGGCCTGGAAATTATGGATTCTGTCGAGTCTTACGTCAGCTGCGATTGCTCAGGTGCACGAGGCAGACACCACGGTCCATGGTGGTTAAGCCAAAACGCTAGAGCGAGTCAGGCGATTTTTGTACTGGCCCGGGATGGCTATACAATTACACACCAACGTTCTGGCGTGCGACACTTGTAAAGAGACAAAGTCCCCGAACAGACCTCTACGAGCGCCAATGGGAGAACCTTTCCAGACTGATCAGCCATTCCAGCACCTTTACATCGACGTGCTTGGACCTTATCCGCGTACCAAACGGGGAAAGATCGCTATCTTGATCGTCTTGGATCATTTCACTAAATTTCCCCTGTTACATCCTTTGGGGCGGATCAATGCTGAAGAGATCACCAACTTTTTAGAAGGGCAGGTCTTCCATACGTTTGGAACACCCGAGACGATCCTCTCCGACAACGGCTCTCAATTTAGGTCGATTGTGTTTAACTCCATGCTGACCAAGTACGGAGTTAAGCACCTGTAGGGTAGACTAGGTAGAAATGCACCATTTTTCATTAATTACTCCATATCTCCGTAGAAAATTGTGGAACTTGATTAGTTTTTTTTTCTCTGTTTGATCAAATACCTTGCGCAAATATTGTATTCGTAATAAAGAGCAAAATATAATCAGATCGAGAGCATAATGAAGAAGAGCACAGGCAGGTCCAAATGGTGCATTTCTCCCATCGTACGGGAGAAATGAACCACTTGTAAGGTATAAATGCACCACATTTATAAATATGTAGCAAATCCCAACCAAATTAGTTGAAACAAAAAAATTAAATATATTTACAAAAGTAACAAACAATAACGAACTAAACAGTAAATCTATTAAATATTTTTCGAGTTTTATACTAATAAAAAATAATAGAAGATACCAAATAATATTAATTTAATGGTTTTATATAAGTTTTTATAAGTTAACGGATGTTAAAATTTTA
Organism: Beris chalybata; assembly: GCA_949128065.1. NCBI lineage: Eukaryota > Metazoa > Arthropoda > Insecta > Diptera > Stratiomyidae > Beris > Beris chalybata. Next base: position 61,078,393 of record OX421895.1, on the reverse strand, counting down.
AAAATCGATTTCAAATTTGATATGTTTGCTGTATGCTTGCAGCACGAGCTCGTTCTGATTCCAGCAAAATAATTTGAATTTCTTTATGATTTGTGACCATAAATTCATGCTACTTAGGTATAAGAATCTGGTGCATTTCTCCCTATAAGCTCGTGGTGCAATTCTACCGATTCTGACTAGATGAACATTTTTATTTTTTTTTAAATATATATATAATTTGTCTTTAAACAAAAATGTTGCATATATACGAAAAGTTACTTTACTTAGCGTTTTTCTTTTACTCCGAATAACTGTTCGGTATTACTCGGTATTTTAACGATTCCTGAACACAATCGTATGAATAGGAAAGAGAAAAAGAATACTACTTCTGCTTTGTAGATTTTACTTACGGGCGAGCGCCAATGGCGAGTGGTGCATTTCTACCTTAGCTACTCACCGCAAGCGAATGCTTCGAAGCGTGTCAATCAGTCCATCCTGGCCGGAATTCGAGCATTCATCACTGATGACCAAACACGATGGGATGAGAGTCTAAGCAAAGTTAGATGTGCCCTTCGTAGCTCACTCCACCAAGCCACTGGATTTTCTCCTTATCAGGTTTTGTTTGGAAATCACATGATGTTGCACGGGAAGGACTACGAGCTGCTACAGCATTTGCGAGCGTTAGGAGAGTCAAATGTACAGCTTCGACCTCGCGAGGGAATTCTTATCGTGAGGCAACTGGCGCAGACGAAAATAAGGGTCGCACATGAGGACAGCAGCAGGCGTTTTAATCTGTGTGCTGCTCAAACACAATTTTGTGTAGGACAAGAAGTATTCCGAAGAAATTTTTCCTTGTCCACCTTGAATTGGAGGATTTAGAAGGCAAGTGTGTGGGAGTCTACCACTCCAGGGATCTTAGGCAGTGATCCGAGGGGTACGCCACATATTGCGACAACCTTTTTTTAGTCTGTTCGGCGCTGGGAAACCAACGGCGAGCAATTTAAGATGATTAAATTCTAGAAAGAGCCCGTTAATAATAATCTTTTTAACAATGGTACGCAAGATAAACGACAAATTCAAAATTTTTTATGCTAATCTAAGAAGTCTACGAAATACCATGACAACCATAGAAGCACACTTACCAGTGGCGTGGGGTGATAATTCAACAAGGGGAAACAATTGGTTAATATCCACAATTTTTTATTATTATTCTACCTATCAATTTACTAGTAGTCTGGGTGGCTTAGTGGCTAGAGCACTTGCCTTCGGTGCACCTGGTTCCAGGTTCGAATCTGCTTGGCGACAAGTAATTTTCGAAAATGGGATTGGGTGCCGGACTACCAGTTCACTCAGCTGTAAATGAGTACCTGAGTTAAAATCGGGGTAATAATCACGGACGAGCGTGTAGTTGACCACTTCACCTCCTAGTGTTCCGTTGGTCTCGCAATGAAGTAACTCTAGCATTACTTCAAGGCCTAGGCCCGATTTGGGCTGTTGCGCCATTGATTATTTATTTATCAATTTACTGCATATTGATTGAACCTCCTCCATTAGCACCCAGCAGGGATCTAGGAGGCTATTTAGAACGTTGGAATGGTTTAGGTTGTCAGTCGCAGGCACCTACACCTAGCTCATCATTAAACGCTTTCCGGACTTCTATCAAAAAAATTATAAAGTTTCGATCATAGTACCTACATATTGGCAGATTTTTTTTTATTTTTTACGTATTTTTTGGAATAGAAGAGTCAATAGAAATAAATAATAACAGTAAAATAATAAAAATTGATCTCATTAACCCTAAAAGTTTTTCAGAATTCGTTAAAAATGCTTGCATCAAAGTTTTCTTCGATTCAATATAATAATAGAAATAAAAGTGAATTAAATATCTCATTAAACCCAATATATAAAAATTCTTGAAAATGTACACAACCTTTCTACACACCCTGAGGGGTTTGATATCGAAAAACTAGAAAAAAATGTTTCTAGGGGCTCGCAAAAGTAAAATTTATTTCGGCATGTCCAATATAAATAAATAACGAAATTGTGGAAATGTGGAAAAATCTCTTTTCACGGACAATTGTTTTACTCAACCTCTATGCTAATAAAAATCATTTTTTTTTCTTTAATTACTTCATATATGGTACACATGGTACGTACTAAGCTCCAACTTTCTTCTTCATAAGCCGTTTTTGAGATATAAAAAAACACCACCCATATATTTTTTTCTAGGATACCTCTTTATTATCTCTATGTAGTAATTTTTTACCTTTCTATGGTTTGTAGTTTTTCAAAAATAAAAATGGTTGTTATTTCCTTTCCACGCCCTCTCACCATCAGCCCCTTCACCAGTACCTCCAGAATTTGTTTTCCCAGTTAGAAGTGTACTGGACCCACAGAGGTAACGGAGATGGCAACACTCCGTTTCTGTATAAAGCACTGTGAAGCATTTGAAGTTTAAGCGACTGTTTTTGTATGGAGCGTTTCATGCCCGGTGGCAGTGAAATGCAAATATTAGCCTAGTATTTAAAGGTTGGGCTTTTTTTTCTTTTCAATACCGGGGATTAACATATATGTGAATAAGATGCTGATAGTAGCATAGTGAATATCGCCGGTCCTTTGAGAGAAAACCTCCGGCTTCAAAAAAGTCGCTGCATGCCATCTCCATTAACTCTTTGACTGGACCTAACTCCTGTAAAATTTCTAAGATCATCTATGATACGGTTCTTAAAATATAAAAATGAAATATTTTAAAAATGGCCCCACTTTTGTGGTCTACTTCTCACATAATAAATTTTATATTCAATGAGCTTCTCCGCATATCCTATATACACAAACTAAATTATACCTTCCTGATTGATTCGAAAGATATTCTAATCCAAAGTTTTTTACCCCAACCCCTACTCACCACCATCTGATTCAAAAATTTTAGCTCTTGATTAATCTGCTACCTATTATTTCTTAAAACAACTACAAGTTTCAATCTTCTGACATCAACCATTCAGAAGATACGAATTTTAGAATGTTTCAACCTCAGCTTTCAAGCACTCCAAAGACATTGCTTTCCCTCCACTCCCACACGCCACAAACCTTATCGTAAATTATGCAGACAGGTCCACTATCATACTTTTAAATAAGTTCCGAGTTTCAGCATCCTAACATACCATAAGTGGTTCCTGTGATCTAAAAACTAAATTAAATATGTACAGTTGAACTATTTACCACAATTCAATTCAAAACTTCAATCAGAATTCAATTCCTATCCTACTCTGGTAGCACCAATTTCTGATCAGATCTCTGCTCGCTGCAAGCTTCTCCGCTGCAGCCAAGAATGTGTTGTACGAAGTGCGACCCGTGCAGATTGTGCAGAGATGCACAATCTGCATTGCTTCCACCGAGCCATACTACCATGCAGCGTGTGTGTGACATCACAGTGAGTTTACTGCGAACTGATTTCAACGCTCATACATGCATTGCTTTTCCGCGGGGTGTTTTTCTGAGTTTCTTTTCGCTTGCCGTGGTGCTGCCAAGTCGGCTGTGTGCGATTTTCGCGTGTAGTTTCCTACGAACTTTTATTTAGACTGTGAAAATGTATGAAATAAAATTTTTTTTTTACGATTTTTCTGCGCGTGAACCATTTGATTACATGTACATTAGTAGTAATAGTTTGTGATTAGGCTTGTGTCAATGGTTAAGAAAAACGTATTTTAGATATTCTTCTTTTCAGCAAAGTGTAAGGGAAGCAATGCTTCCCTTGCTTCCATGGACGCCACGCCACTGACACTTACTACAAAATGCTGACATTCAGATTGTTATCCTGGTTGAAACTTGGCTTTATGATAACGAGGCAAGGTTTTTTAATATCAACGGGTTTAGCGCCATACATAACTGCAGAGATCAGGACGTGGTGGAGGCATAGCAACTCTGCCAAAAAGATTTCGACAAGAACAAAAACTAGACGAACAAGAGACAATACTTGGATTACAAATGATATTCTGATCCAAATTACTAAAAAAAAAGAATATATACAAAAAAGTTATAAAAGAACCACATAATGCGAACTTAAAATATGAATATAAACAAATTAAAAATATGACGACAAAGATTATAAGATTAGCTAAGGAAAAATACTACAACCATCGATTTGCAACTTCTGACGGGAACCAACAAAAATTTTGGAATATTATTAAGGATTCTTTGGGAACAAATGAATCGAAGCATTCAAACGGAATACATGTACTGGATACAGATACTGGGCCAATTACGGATCATGCCTTAATCGCAAACACTTTGAACGAACATTTTACAACTATTGGGACAATTTTGGCCGATGACTTAAAAAACAATGCTGAGTCGCATAACTTTCGTAGGCAATCATGTCCGGTTGTGACGGAGTCGTTGTTCCTATTCCCAACAAATAAAACGGAAATTGAGTCAATTCTTTCGGGTTTGAAAGACAATATAGCTCCAGGTGTTGATGCAATAACGACGAATGAATTAAAAATCATAAAAACAGTTATATCGAAACCTCTTTCTGATGCAATAAATGTTCATCTGACTGAAGGCTCATTTACACTTTGTTTAAAGACTTCGTTGATCAAGCCAATTTTTAAAGCGGGCTCGAACAGGGATCCCAATAACTACCGACCAATTGCACTAGTTAGCTCTATTAGTAAGATTTTCGAAAAAGTTTTGAACAATCGGATTTTAAATTTCATGGATAAATACTGGGAATTTGACAAACAGCAATATGGCTTCCAAAACCAGAGCAACACTACTGCAGCTTTGGTTGATGCCATACAATTCGTTAAAGAAGGTCTTGATAAAGGATTTTATGTAGTCTCAATCTTCATAGATTTAAAAAAAGCATTTGACAAGGTAGATCATTCAATATTGCTACAAGGACTAAAGGAGATTGGTATTCGAGGAAAGTGTAATGAGATCATTCGGGATCATCTTCTTGGACGGCAATATTTAACAAAAAACTTAGACGAACGTAGTGAATCGAAAACAGTCAACATAGGGATCCCGCAAGGCTCAATTCTTGGTCCCATGTTGTACCTGATATACATACACAACCTGCAGTACTTTGGACTTAAGGCAAAATACATCACTTATGCAGATGATACTCTTCTCTTATATAAAGGAAAAGAGCGGGAACAACTAGAGTCAGCAATTAACTTGGACCTCGCTATCTTCAAAGACTGGCTTTTAGGCAATATGCTCACTCTGAACATACCGAAAACCCCGTATGTATATGTTATTCAGACAAACAAACCAGGCCGACATTAACATGCAGATACATATAGACGGAATACCGGTTGCCAGAGCCACTCAAATAAAATATCTAGGTCTAACTATTGATGACAAATTGACTTGGACACCTCATGTCACCAATATACGGAATAAGATTGGGCCGATCGTAGGAGTCTTACGACGAAGTAATTTTCTGCAGACGCATTTTAAGGACACAATATTTAACTCCTTCATTCTTCCCATTACAAGTTATGGACTTTTAATTTGGAGACAAACGACTGAGTATAACATTGAAAAAATCTCGAGAATAATGAATAAGGGTATCAAGGCAGTTTACAACCTACCACATTTGACACCCTCTTTGGAACTCTATTTAACTTATGGAAAACTAAATATTGGACAACTTATAAGGCTGGAGCGAATAAAAATTATATGTAAAATCAAACATCATCTTACGAAATCTTCAATCTCTCTTATACACAACAACGACATACATCGCTTTAATACACGGAATGATTCGGCCATACGACAAAAACATCTTCCAAGGACTGATCGTCTAAGAAATGATCCCATCTATGAATCAATAATTGAATTCAACTCACTACCAAGACCAACCGAAGTTCGACAAGCAAAAATATATTGGAACTAAAAAAATTAGCAAAGAGATTTGTCCAACAAGACGACACATGAGTGGATACTTTTAGTTGCCAATAATCTGGTAGAAAATTGCACCGGACTCAGTTCGACACGCAGCATAGCTGTGTGAACTTGAACGAGCTCCTTAAATCCTCCCCAAATTAAACAGCAACTACTTCCACCTCGATACTCAGACGCATGAACATCCATCAGCTCTCTCTCCACGGATATAATATTATTAAGGATTTTTGCTGTTATTTTTACTCTTCTTTTTTATTTTTTTTATTTTTTTTTTTGGAATTATATTCTTATTCTTATTTCTTACCCTTCTTAAAATTAGCCCGAGCGTCTAGCTCCCTTTGCCCCGAGGGGTCACGACAGAACATTATTTGAGGAATGTCGTGACTGAGGTAGGGTGGGCAAAACAGGGTGCCAACAGTTTTAGGGCGCCCTGACGAATCGCGAAGCCGCGCAAATCCCACCGCTTCTTGGTCTTTCACGAACTGTTGGGAAAATAATCCCAATTCTAACAATTCCCTGGGTAAGTCGGCGCGAATAATTCTTTGTTGTTCAGGTCTAGGGTTTATGGTCTGAGTTCAGAGCAAGAACCACCCCACACTGCCGTAGCTAGTCCCAGCCGCCAGCAAGCGCGTCGCTCCAGCTCAAACTCAGCCACCAATTCGGACGTAGGCGGAATTGGCCCACTGTTTCCGTACTTTACTTTTCCCTTCGGCTATTTTGACTTTTTCAAGTCAAAATATTTCTTCCAAAGCCTAAAACACAACAGGGTCGTCCAAGAAACATATGCAGATGAACAATCCAGCACCAGGATTTTGTACAGGGTGAGTCGCCAAAAATATCGTCCCAAAACGCCTGTCCCGCATATTTTTTTCGACTATTTTTCTCGCCTAGTACTAGTGCAGTCTAGAGTCACTTCATACGAACTAACACAAATATCCATTATCTTGAGTACGAACAATGTGTGTTTTATTTGAAACCAGTACATTTGAAATTTGTTTGCAGTTGTCTCGATTTTTCATTTTAAGGATCTCCACTAAAGTGGATAAACGCTGTATTTAGTTGACATTTCATGAGACATATTTCGATTGCGTGAAACGTCCATCAAAATCCATCTGCTACACGTATACACACTAAAACTATGCCATTAAAGAAACCTGCGATTTTTTAAATTCGCAGGTTTTTTAGTACTAAATATGTACCAAAAGTGGTGATTGTCCGTACTCATGATAGTGGATGTTTGTGTTAGTTCTTATACAGCGACTCTAGTGCAGTCGAGTTGTTTAATTAAATTATTTTTGAATGTTCTGCAATAAATTAGTGTAACTAAAAAACATACTGCGGTCACGTCGGATGCAAGTAAATCATATGATAGTTACCCTAGATGAAATACTGAGCTCTGACTTTAACTGTAGTTGGGGATAAAGTACAATAAGGAGAGGCATATCGTTTGGCCTTCAATAAAGACTCTCAATTGGGTGCTACTCGCAAGGAAAAGAGAATACCTTCATTTCTATTCTATTTCAAATCTGAAACTTGGAGAATCATTTAAAACTTATTGTGTACTCGATTTAAATAACCTACACTGAAACATTCAAAAGATATCGGAAAATATTCTTGAACACTTGTCTCAAGGAGTTTTTGTATGCGGGTAACCCGAAGGAGTAGAATCATTTCACCGACAAGTACGCTGAAACTTTATTTTCACTCAACTAATTGTACTAAATTTTGACTGCGTGGCTAAACAATTACTTGAGAAATGGTGAGATCCGTAAATTAAGTTAGGAAATTTTAAAAAAATGTTTGTATGATAGCTACACGAAGGACTCATGAAATTTTTTCGTATTCACGCATTTAACAGCAATTATTATTAAATTGCCGTATTTAAAATTTCAAAATCGTTCGCTTAAAGTGTTCTGAAGCTACCGTTCAATATTGGTAAACACGTGTTTTAAGGACTTTTGTGATACAGCAACTAGAATGAGTTAACGGATGTTATAATTAATGAGCTGAGTCGTGTTTATGACTTAAAACTAATTCCTGTGAAATATGTATTTCCTGCATTAACGCGTTCTTCAGTTACAGTGGATTCTGTAACTTGCAATAGTTGGAGCTAGCTGAATTGGGGTATCCCAAATAACTCAAATAAGCGAAAAGTAATAAAAAAATCTGCCAACAGTCTGGGCGCAACTTTATTATTTTTCCGGCAGAAGTTTGGAACGTGTTTAATTCGGGGATGCGGTGTATGTTACTATGTGACTGAAAACCTAACAAAAAGCTCGGGGAACGGTTAGAATAGAGTGTAATATATGATTTATATAACTGGGTCATATTCCGGGATGCGGTCTAGAGGTTGGAAAAGAAAAAAACTTAGGAATAGGTGATTATTAAACAAGCCGGTGGAAGTGAAAAGATATTCGATATCTGATCAAACCTGAGAGATATGGTGGAATTTATGGAAAAGTATACAACCACTTTACACCCCCTTAGGGGTCGAATTTCAAAAAATCTTGAAAACGCATTCTAGGTATTCATATGAAAAATCCGTAGAATAAAAATGAATTCAATATATCGAAAGACCTACTAGATATGACGAAAATCGTGAAAATATGTGCATTTTATATGTACTGAAATTTTTTTCTGCCCCCCCCCCTTCTGAACCCCAATGAATATTGAAATTTTTTTTATCGGAATTAATTTTCTAGTTGATTTACATATATGTACCGAGTTTCAACTTTCTAACATAAGCCGTTCAAAAGTTAGGAAAAACACCCCCCACCCTCGCACCATGCTACCCCTAAAAAAAAATTTATTTCTCCACTATGCCACTAATATAGTTCTATCTAAATACGAAGTTTAAGGTTTATATCATTACAAGTTCTTAAGATATAAGCATCGGAACTTTTTCCTTCTCACCCTTCCCCACCCTCACCCTCTACACCCCCACCTTTAAATTTATTTTTCCGTACTAGGGTTCTATTGGGCCTAGTTCTAGTTCAAATTTGAACCATCTATCTTACACTGTTATTGAGATATGAAAAGTGATATTTTTAGAAAAATTCTTATATGCTCCCATGCCCCCTTCGAAAATTTTACTTTGAGCAATCTTTATTTATCAAGCTTTATACCCAAACCGAATTTTGTTTTTCTGGTGCAATTGGTTTGTGAGATATCGTAATCTTTACTATTTCAACCCCCACCCCCGCACGCCACCACCCCTACCAAAAAATTTCCCCCACCTTCCCCCTCGCACCCTCACCCCTGAAAAAATTCTCACTTCAAGAGGTCTACCATGTCTATTCAGAAAAAAAAATCAATTTAATAGCTCATAGGGCTTGGGAACTATAATTCCTCAAACGAGTTTGCGTACGGCGTACGGAGCACAGGCGGACTGAAAATTTTTATTGCTTTTTTGGCGTTTATTAGTCATAAAACGTATAAAAAAAAAATTTTCAGGGTAGCAAATTTTTTTTTTTAAAAGTGTTGTGTTCGAGGCATTGGAAAAACTATTTTGACTTGAGAAAGTCAAAATATTCGAAGGATGGGTCAAGGTTTGGGACAGAATGGGCCAATTCCTCCTACGTCTGAACTGGTGGCTGAAGTAGAACGGAAGCGACACGCTTGCTGGCGGCCGGGACTAGCTACGGCAGTGTGGGGTGGTTCTTGTTCTACCTCAGACCATAAACCCTAGACCTATACAACAAAAATTTCGTGTCGGCTTACTCCAGGGTATTTAAAATTGGAATATCTTCCCAATAGGTCGTGAAAGACCAAGAAGCGGTGGAGTTGCGTGACTTCGCGATTTGTCAGGGCGCTCTGGTGTTATTAGCGCCCTGTTCTGCCCACCCTACCTCAGCCACGACTGTCCTTCAAACATTTTTCGTCGTGGCCCCTTATTGAGGTTCGGGGCGAAGGAGCTAAACGCTCGGATTCATCTTCATAAATTGACCTTTAGCCTATCATCATCAAATCAAAGAGGAAAAAAAACATAATAAACCCTAAATTAAAAAAAAAATCATGCAAGAAAATCCAAAAAAAAACATATATAATAGAAACTCACCCCTTTGATTTTGGTTTTGACTTCTAGTTCACGTTCATTTTACTTTATTATTTTAATAATTAAGTATTGTGATTGATTTTTTAAAAAAAAAAATTTGCTACCCTCAAAATTTTTATTTTCACGTTTCATAACTAGTAAACGCGAAAAAAGCAATAAAAATTTTCAGTCCGTCTGTCCGCCGTACGCCGTACGGCGTCCGCCGTACGCAAGATCGTTTGGAGGCTCGTAGCTGCCAAACGCTTTGAGATATTAAATTGAAATTTTTTTAACGAATAGATGGGGTAGGCGCCTTGAAGTGACCAAATTTTTAGGGGTGGGGGTGTGAGGGGGAAGGAGGGGGAAGTGTTTTAGACCGAAAATTTTGGTTTCCAGATCTCAGTAACCCCTTATGTTAGGAAGCTGAAACTTGGAATTTCTATAGAGCTCTGATAGTAGACCCATTTGCAGAAAAATTGTCAATATTGATCAAGGGGTGTGGGAGTGGGGGGAAATGTAATGCGTCCGAAACCCAAAAAAGGTGAGATAGACACATTCTAAAATCCATATCTCCTAAACCGTTAATGGCACACTATTCAAACTTAACAAATATTTGTAGTTATACTAGGAGAACAGAATGAAGAAAAATTTTGGGTGGGGGAAGTTGTGTATGGGGGTGGGGGGTGAAAAACTTAAGATTACGATATCTCATGAACCAATTGCTCTAGAAAAATAAAATTTGGTTTGGGTGTAAAAGTTGACAAAAAAAGATTGATCAAAGTAAAATTTTTTAAGTGGGAGGTGGAGCATAGAAGTGGAGGGGATGAGAATTTTTCAAATCAAACACATTTCATATCTCAAGAACAGTTTAAGATAGATGCTTAGAATTTTTACCAGAAGTAGCGCTAATTAAACCCTAGTAGAGAAAAAAGTTTTGGGGTTGTGGGTGAAGAGGGGGAGAGTGGGGGAGGGTGAAAAGGAAAAAGTTCCGATGCTTATATCTTGAGAACCTGTAATGATATAAGCCTTAAACTTGGTACTTAGATAGAGCTATAGTAGCGGAATGTTGGAAAAATAAAATTTTTTTTAGGGGTAGTATGCTACGGGGGTAGGAGGTGTTTTTCCTAACTATTAAACGGTTTATGCTAGAAAGTTGAAACTCGGTGTGTATATGTAAATCAACTAGAAAAGTAATTGTGATAAAAAAAAATTTGAATATTCATTGGTGTTAAGAAAGGGGGGCAAAAAAAATTATTTGTAAATATAATAGATATAAAATTCATATATTTTCACGATTTTCGTCATATCTACTAGGTCTTTCCAAATATTGAATTCATTTTTATTCTACGGATTCTTCGTATGAATACCTAGAAAGTGTTTTCAAGGTTTTTTGAAATTCGACCCCTAAGGGTAGTGTGGTACTAGTGGGGGTGTTTTTCCTATATATGGAACGGCTTAAGCTACAAAGTTGAAACTCGGTGTGTATATGTAAATCAACTAGAAAAGTAATAGTGATAAAAAAAAATTTGAATATTCATTGGCGTTCAGAAGAGGGGGGCGAAAAAAAAAAAATTTGGAAATAGGATAAATATAAAATGCATATATTTTCACGATTTTCGTCATATCTACTAGGTCTTTCCAAATATTGAATTCATTTTTATTCTACGGATTCTTCGTATGAATACCTAGAAAGTTTTTTCAAGGTTTTTTGAAATTCGACCCCTAAGGGTAGTGTGGTACAAGTGGTAGGTGTTTTTTCTATATATAGCACGGCTTAAGCTACAATGTTGAAACTCGGTGTGTATATCTAAATCAACAAAAAAAATAATTTTGAATAAAAAAAACGAATATCTATTGGCGTTCAGAAGGGGGGCAAAACAAATTATCTGTGAAAATAGAATGCATATTTTCCCACGATTTTCGACATATGTACTACCTCGTCCCAAATAATGAATTTAATTTTATTCTATGTATTCTCCATATGAATACCAAGACAGTGTTTTCAAGATTTTCTGAAAATTGACCCCTAAGGGGGTGTAAAGTGATTGTGTACTTTTTCATAAACTATTCCATATCTCTCAGATCCAATCAGATTTTCACTTCCATGATCTTGTTCTTTTTGATAGGTTTTCAGTCACATAGTAGCCTACACCGCATTTCAGAATTGAACGCGTTCCTTACTTCTGCCGGAAAAATAATAAAGTTACGCCCAGATTGTTGGCAATTGAATTTAATTCGTAATTACTTTTTTTTATATTATTTAAGAATTTTAGTAAAAAAAAATGGTTTTAATTCTCAATTCATTTTGTTTTCTTATTAGTTTTCATAATTAACTTTATTTAATTAGTAATTCTTTTTTTTATATTATTTAAGAATTTCAGTAAAAAAAATGGTTTTAATTCTCAATTCATTTTGTTTTCTTATTAGTTTTCATAGTTAACTTTATTTAATTCGTAATTCTTTTTTTTTTTTTACAACTTTTCGATTTCCAGGCGATTAAACGATTTCACGACAATGAGGCAGAACGAAGATCATCTTAAATGTTTCGCGAACAGTTGTTCATCGACGCGATTACCGCACTCAGCTCGGAAGCAACACTCTTAATTCTTAATTGCCCGACATTAATGCCCATCACATTTTGTGAAATAAGAAGACAGAATCTTTTCAGAAATAACATAATTACTGAATTAGTAATAGTGAATAAACATTAAAAGTTATTTGGAGTTGTTGAAATAAAATATGAATTTTAAACTGAACGTGATATTTTCAACATTTAGTTGTACTTTGCTTTCTAACACTCTATTTTTTTCTCGTTTATTATTAATTTTTGTTTTCCTTTTCTATTCCATTAAAAATTTTACTTTAAAATTCATTTAGGTTTGCTTTCTAACACACTATTTTTTTCTCGTTTATTATTAATTTTTGTTTTCCTTTTTCGGACAAACTACTTATTTCGGGAATTATCACGAAAACTTTAAATTTAGCAACCCAGTCACAGCACGCTTCCAACAACACGAGAAGTATTGACACCTTCAAAAATTACCGCTCGAACCTTATCAAGATGCGGTCCCCCGAATACTAATTGGCCTTGATAATTGGAGGCTCGGCATTCCGCGCTGATTCGTGAAGAATTATCCATTTTTGGTTAAAGTCCACCGATATGTGCATAAGTTCAACAAGTTGTTCAACCTCTCATTAAAAAAACAGCGCAGCTGATCGGTTTCCAACTGTAGTTGGGGATAAAGTACAATAAGGAGAGGCATATCGTTTGGCCTTCAATAAAGACTCTCAATTGGGTGCTACTCGCAAGGAAAAGAGAATACTTTCATTATTCTATTTTAAATCTGAAACTTGGAGAATCATTTAAAACTTATTGTGTACTCGATTTAAATAACCTACACTGAAACATTCAAAAGATATCGGAAAATATTCTTGAACACTTGTCTCAAGGAGTTTTTGTATGCGGGTAACCCGAAGGAGTAGAATCATTTCACCGACAAGTACGCTGAAACTTTATTTTCACTCAACTAATTGTACTAAATTTTGACTGCGTGGCTACTTGAGAAATGGTGAGATCCGTAAATTAAGTTAGGAAATTTTAAAAAAATGTTTGTATGATAGCTACACGAAGGACTCATGAAATTTTTTCGTATTCACGCATTTAACAGCAATTATTATTAAATTGCCGTATTTAAAATTTCAAAATCGTTCGCTTAAAGTGTTCTGAAGCTACCGTTCAATATTGGTAAACACGTGTTTTAAGGACTTTTGTGATACAGCAACTAGAATGAGTTAACGGATGTTATAATTAATGAGCTGAGTCGTGTTTATGACTTAAAACTAATTCCTGTGAAATATGTATTTCCTGCATTAACGCGTTCTTCAGTTACAGTGGATTCTGTAATTTGCAATAGTTGGAGCTAGCTGAATTGGGGTATCCCAAATAACTCAAATAAGCGAAAAGTAATAAAAAAATCTGCCAACAGTCTGGGCGCAACTTTATTATTTTTCCGGCAGAAGTTTGGAACGTGTTTAATTCGGGGATGCGGTGTATGTTACTATGTTACTGAAAACCTAACAAAAAGCTCGGGGAACGGTTAGAATAGAGTGTAATATATGATTCATATAACTTGAGAGATATGGTGGAATTTATGGAAAAGTATACAACCACTTTACACCCCCTTAGGGGTCGAATTTCAAAAAATCTTGAAAACGCATTCTAGGTATTCATATGAAAAATCCGTAAAATAAAAATGAATTCAATATTTTGAAAGACCTAGTAGATATGACGAAAATCGTGAAAATATATGCATTTTATATTTACTGAAATTTTTTTCTGCCCCCCCCCCCCTTCTGAACCCCAATGAATATTGAAATTTTTTTTATCGGAATTACTTTTCTAGTTGATTTACATATATGTACCGAGTTTCAACTTTCTAACATAAGCCGTTCAAAAGTTAGGAAAAACACCCCCCACCCTCGCACCATGCTACCCCTAAAAAAAAATTTATTTCTCCACTATGCCACTAATATAGTTCTATCTAAATACGAAGTTTAAGGTTTATATCATTACAAGTTCTTAAGATATAAGCATCGGAACTTTTTCCTTCTCACCCTTCCCCACCCTCACCCTCTACACCCCCACCTTTAAATTTATTTTTCCGTACTAGGGTTCTATTGGGCCTAGTTCTAGTTCAAATTTGAACCATCTATCTTACACTGTTATTGAGATATGAAAAGTGATATTTTTGAAAAATTCTTATCCCCCCACTTCTATTCTCCCATGCCCCCTTCGAAAATTTTACTTTGAGCAATCTTTATTTATCAAGCTTTATACCCAAACCGAATTTTGTTTTTCTGGTGCAATTGGTTTGTGAGATATCGTAATCTTTACTATTTCACCCCCACCCCCGCACGCCACCACCCCTACCAAAAAATTTCCCCCACCTTCCCCCTCGCACCCTCACCCCTGAAAAAATTCTCACTTCAAGAGGTCTACCATGTCTATTCAGAAAAAAAAATCAATTTAATAGCTCATAGGGCTTGGGAACTATAATTCCTCAAACGAGTTTGCGTACGGCGTACGGAGCACAGGCGGACTGAAATTTTTTATTGCTTTTTTGGCGTTTATTAGTCATAAAACGTATAAAAAAAAAATTTTCAGGGTAGCAAATTTTTTTTTTTAAAAGTCTTGTGTTCGAGGCCTTGGAAAAACTATTTTGACTTGAGAAAGTCAAAATATTCGAAGGATGGGTCAAGGTTTGGGACAGAATGGGCCAATTCCTCCTACGTCTGAACTGGTGGCTGAAGTAGAACGGAAGCGACACGCTTGCTGGCGGCCGGGACTAGCTACGGCAGTGTGGGGTGGTTCTTGTTCTACCTCAGACCATAAACCCTAGACCTATACAACAAAAATTTCGTGTCGGCTTACTCCAGGGTATTTAAAATTGGAATATCTTCCCAATAGGTCGTGAAAGACCAAGAAGCGGTGGAGTTGCGTGACTTCGCGATTTGTCAGGGCGCTCTGGTGTTATTAGCGCCCTGTTCTGCCCACCCTACCTCAGCCACGACTGTCCTTCAAACATTTTTCGTCGTGGCCCCTTATTGAGGTTCGGGGCGAAGGAGCTAAACGCTCGGATTCATCTTCATAAATTGACCTTTAGCCTATCATCATCAAATCAAAGAGGAAAAAAAACATAATAAACCCTAAATTAAAAAAAAAATCATGCAAGAAAATCCAAAAAAAAACATATATAATAGAAACTCACCCCTTTGATTTTGGTTTTGACTTCTAGTTCACGTTCATTTTACTTTATTATTTTAATAATTAAGTATTGTGATTGATTTTTTAAAAAAAAAAATTTGCTACCCTCAAAATTTTTATTTTCACGTTTCATAACTAGTAAACGCGAAAAAAGCAATAAAAATTTTCAGTCCGTCTGTCCGCCGTACGCCGTACGGCGTCCGCCGTACGCAAGATCGTTTGGAGGCTCGTAGCTGCCAAACGCTTTGAGATATTAAATTGAAATTTTTTTAACGAATAGATGGGGTAGGCGCCTTGAAGTGACCAAATTTTTAGGGGTGGGGGTGTGAGGGGGAAGGAGGGGGAAGTGTTTTAGACCGAAAATTTTGGTTTCCAGATCTCAGTAACCCCTTATGTTAGGAAGCTGAAACTTGGAATTTCTATAGAGCTCTGATAGTAGACCCATTTGCAGAAAAATTGTCAATATTGATCAAGGGGTGTGGGAGTGGGGGGAAATGTAATGCGTCCGAAACCCAAAAAAGGTGAGATAGACACATTCTAAAATCCATATCTCCTAAACCGTTAATGGCACACTATTCAAACTTAACAAATATTTGTAGTTATACTAGGAGAACAGAATGAAGAAAAATTTTGGGTGGGGGAAGTTGTGTATGGGGGTGGGGGGTGAAAAACTTAAGATTACGATATCTCATGAACCAATTGCTCTAGAAAAATAAAATTTGGTTTGGGTGTAAAAGTTGACAAAAAAAGATTGATCAAAGTAAAATTTTTTAAGTGGGAGGTGGAGCATAGAAGTGGAGGGGATGAGAATTTTTCAAATCAAACACATTTCATATCTCAAGAACAGTTTAAGATAGATGCTTAGAATTTTTACCAGAAGTAGCGCTAATTAAACCCTAGTAGAGAAAAAAGTTTTGGGGTTGTGGGTGAAGAGGGGGAGAGTGGGGGAGGGTGAAAAGGAAAAAGTTCCGATGCTTATATCTTGAGAACCTGTAATGATATAAGCCTTAAACTTGGTACTTAGATAGAGCTATAGTAGCGGAATGTTGGAAAAATAAAATTTTTTTTAGGGGTAGTATGCTACGGGGGTAGGAGGTGTTTTTCCTAACTATTAAACGGTTTATGCTAGAAAGTTGAAACTCGGTGTGTATATGTAAATCAACTAGAAAAGTAATTGTGATAAAAAAAAATTTGAATATTCATTGGTGTTAAGAAAGGGGGGCAAAAAAAATTATTTGTAAATATAATAGATATAAAATTCATATATTTTCACGATTTTCGTCATATCTACTAGGTCTTTCCAAATATTGAATTCATTTTTATTCTACGGATTCTTCGTATGAATACCTAGAAAGTGTTTTCAAGGTTTTTTGAAATTCGACCCCTAAGGGTAGTGTGGTACTAGTGGGGGTGTTTTTCCTATATATGGAACGGCTTAAGCTACAAAGTTGAAACTCGGTGTGTATATGTAAATCAACTAGAAAAGTAATAGTGATAAAAAAAAATTTGAATATTCATTGGCGTTCAGAAGAGGGGGGCGAAAAAAAAAAAATTTGGAAATAGGATAAATATAAAATGCATATATTTTCACGATTTTCGTCATATCTACTAGGTCTTTCCAAATATTGAATTCATTTTTATTCTACGGATTCTTCGTATGAATACCTAGAAAGTTTTTTCAAGGTTTTTTGAAATTCGACCCCTAAGGGTAGTGTGGTACAAGTGGTAGGTGTTTTTTCTATATATAGCACGGCTTAAGCTACAATGTTGAAACTCGGTGTGTATATCTAAATCAACAAAAAAAATAATTTTGAATAAAAAAAACGAATATCTATTGGCGTTCAGAAGGGGGGCAAAACAAATTATCTGTGAAAATAGAATGCATATTTTCCCACGATTTTCGACATATGTACTACCTCGTCCCAAATAATGAATTTAATTTTATTCTATGTATTCTCCATATGAATACCAAGACAGTGTTTTCAAGATTTTCTGAAAATTGACCCCTAAGGGGGTGTAAAGTGATTGTGTACTTTTTCATAAACTATTCCATATCTCTCAGATCCAATCAGATTTTCACTTCCATGATCTTGTTCTTTTTGATAGGTTTTCAGTCACATAGTAGCCTACACCGCATTTCAGAATTGAACGCGTTCCTTACTTCTGCCGGAAAAATAATAAAGTTACGCCCAGATTGTTGGCAGATTTTAAGTATTGTGATTGATTTTTTAAAAAAAAAATTTGCTACCCTCAAAATTTTTATTTTCACGTTTCATAACTAGTAGACGCGAAAAAAGCAATAAAAATTTTCAGTCCGTCTGTCCGCCGTACGCAAGATCGTTTGGAGGCTCGTAGCTGCCAAACGCTTTGAGATATTAAATTGAAATTTTTTTAACGAATAGACGGGGTAGGCGCCTTGTAGTGAGCAAATTTTTAGGGGTGGGGGTGTGAGGGGGAAGGAGGGGGGAGTGTTTTAGACCGAAAATTTTGGTTTCCAGATCTCAGTAACCCCTAATGATAGGAAGCTGAAACTTGGAATTTCTATAGAGCTCTGATAGTAGACCCATTTGCAGAAAAATTGTCAATATTGATCAAGGGGTGTGGGAGTGGGGGGAAATATAATGCGTCCGAAACCCAAAAAAGGCGAGATAGACACATTCTAAAATCCATATCTCCTAAATCGTTAGTGGCACACTATTCAAACTTCAAAAATATTTGTAGTTATACTAGGAGAACAGAATGAAGAAAAATTTTGGGTGGGGGAAGTTGTGTATGGGGGTGGGGGGGTGAAAAACTTTAGATTACGATATCTCATGAACCAATTGCTCTAGAAAAATAAAATTTGGTTTGGGTATAATGGTCGACAAATTAAGATTGATCAAAGTAAAATTTTTAAAGTGGGAGGGGATGAGAATTTTTCAAATCAAACACATTTCATATCTCAAGAACAGTTTAAGATAGATGCTTAGAATTTTTACCAGAAGTAGCGCTAATTAAACCCTAGTAGGGAAAAAAGTTTTGGGGTTGAGGGTGAAGAGGGGGAGGGTGGGGGAGGGTGAAAAGGAAAAAGTTCCGATGCTTATATCTTGAGAACCTGTAATGATATAAGCCTTAAACTTGGTACTTAGATAGAGCTATAGTAGCGGAATGTTGGAAAAATATATTTTTTTTTAGGGGTAGTATGCTACGGGGTAGAAGGTGTTTTTCCTAACTATTAAACGGTTCATGCTAGAAAGTTGAAACTCGGTGTGTATATGTAAATCAACTAGAAAAGTAATTGTGATAAAAAAAATTTGAATATTCATTGGCGTTTAAAAAGGGGGGCAAAAAAAATTATTTGTATATATAATAAATATAAAATGCACATATTTTCACGATTTTCATCATATCTACTAGGTCTTTCCAAATTTTGAATTCATTTTTTTTCTACGGATTCTTCGTATGAATACCTAGAAAGCATTTTCAAGGTTTTTTGAAATTCGACCCCCAAGGGTAGTGTGGTACAAGTGGGAAGTGTTTTTCCTATATATAGAACAGCTTAAGCTACAATGTTGAAACTCGGTGTGTATATCTAAATCAACTAGAAAAATAGTTTTGAATAAAAAAACGAATATTTATTGGCGTTCAGAAGGGGGGCAAAAAAAATTATTTGTGAAAATAGAATGCATATTTTCCCACGATTTTCGACATATCTACTACCTCGTCCCAAATAATGAATTTAATTTTATTCTATGTATTCTCCATATGAATACCAAGAAAGCGTTTTCAAGATTTTCTGAAAATTGACCCCTAAGTGTGTGTAAAGTGATGGTGTACTTTTTCATAAACTATTCCATATCTCTCAGATCCAATCAGATTTTCACTTCCATGATCTTGTTCTTTTTGATAAGGTTTTCAGTCACATAGTAGCCTACACCGCATTTCAGAATTGAACGCGTTCCTAACTTCTGCCGGAAAAATAATAAAGTTACGCCCAGATTGTTGGCAGATTTTTTCCTTTTTACTTTATTATTTTAATAATTAAGTATTGTGATTGATTTTTAAAAAAAAAAAAATTTGCTACCCTCATAATTTTTATTTTCACGTTTCATAACTAGTAGACGCGAAAAAAGCAATAAAAATTTTCAGTCCGTCTGTCCGCCGTACGCCGTACGCCGTACGCAAGATCGTTTGGAGGCTTGTAGCTGCGAAACGCTTTGAGATATTAAATTGAAATTTTTTTAACCAATAGACGGAGTAAGCGCCTTGAAGTGACCAAATTTTTAGGGGTGGGGGTGTGAGGGGGAAGGAGGGGGAAGTGTTTTAGACCGAAAATTTTGGTTTCCAGATCTCAGTAACCCCTAATGTTAGGAAGCTGAAACTTGGAATTTCTATAGAGCTCTGATAGTAGACCCATTTGCAGAAAAATTGTCAATATTAATCAAGGGGTGTGGGAGTGGGGGGAAATGTAATGCGTCCGAAACCCAAAAAAGGCGAGATAGACACATTCTAAAATCCATATCTCCTAAACCGTTAATGGCACACTATTCAAACTTAACAAATATTTGTAGTTATACTAGGAGAACAGAATGAAGAAAAATTTTGGGTGGGGGAAGTTGTGTATGGGGGTGGGGGGTGAAAAACTTAAGATAACGATATCTCATAAACCAATTGCTCTAGAAAAATAAAATTTGGTTTGGGTATAAAGGTTGACAAATAAGGATTGATCGAAGTTAAATTTTTTAAGTGGGAGGTGGAGCATAGAAGTGGAGGGGATGAGAATTTTTCAAATCAAACACTTTTCATATCTCAAGAACAGTTTAAGATAGATGCTTAGAATTTTTACCAGAAGTAGCGCTAATTAAACCTTAATAGGGAAAAAAGTTTTTGGGGTTGTGGGTGTAGGGGGGGAGGGTGGGGAGGGTGAAAAGGAAAAAGTTCTGATGCTTATATCTTAAGAACCTGTAATGATATAACCCTTAAACTTGGTATTTAGATAGAGCTATAGTAGCGGAATGTTGGAAAAATAAAATTTTTTTTAGGGGTAGTATGCTACGGGCATGAACCGTTTAATAGTTAGGAAAAACACCCCCTGTTTTTCATAACTATTAAACGGTTCATGCTAGAAAGTTGAAACTCGGTGTGTATATGTAAATCAACTACAAAAGGAATTGTGATAAAAAAAAATTTGAATATTCATTGGCGCTTAGAAAGGGGGGCAGAAAAAATTATTTGTAAATATAATATATATAAAATGCATATATTTTCACGATTTTCTTCATATCTACTAGGTCTTTCCAAATATTGAATTCATTTTTATTCTACGGATTCTTCGTATAAATACCTAGAATGTGTTTTCAAGGTTTTTTGAAATTCGACCCCTAAGGGTAGTGTGGTACAAGTGGGGGTGTTTTTCCTATATATGGAACGGCTTAAGCTACATTGTTGAAACTCGGTGTGTATATGTAAATCAACTAGAAAAGTAATTGTGATAAAAAAAAATTTGAATATTTATTGGCGTTCAGAAGGGGGGGGGCAAAAAAAATATTTGTAAATATAATAAATATGGAATGCATATATTTTCACGATTTTCGTCATATCTACTAGGTCTTTCCAAATATTGAATTAATTTTTATTCTACGGATTCTTCGTATAAGTACCTAGAAAGCGTTTTCAAGGTTTTTTCAAATTCGACCCCTAAGGGTAGTGTGGTACAAGTGGGGGTGTTTTTCCTATATATAGAACGGCTTAAGCTACAATGTTGAAACTCGGTGTGTATATATAATCAACTAGAAAAATAATTTTGAGTAAAAAAAAACCAATATCTGTTGGCGTTCAGAAGGGGGGCAACAAAATTTATCTGTGAAAATAGAATGCATATTTTTTCCACGATTTTCGACATATCTACTACCTCGTCCCAAATAATGAATTTAATTTTATTCTATGTATTCTCCATATGAATACCAAGAAAGTGTTTTCAAGATTTTCTGAAAATTGACCCCTAAGGGGGTGTAAAGTGATTGTGTACTTTTTCATAAACTATTCCATATCTCTCAGATCCAATCAGATTTTCACTTCCATGATCTTGTTCTTTTTGATAGGCTTTCAGTCACATAGTAGCCTACACCGCATTTCAGAATTGAACGCGTTCCTATCTTCTGCCGGAAAAATAATAAAGTTACGCCCAGATTGTTGGCAGATTTTTTTTTATTGTTATTGTTTTAATTGTATTTTTTTTTTTTTTTTTTTTCTTTAAAGGGGTATTTATTTTCAATTAATTACATTCGGTCCCGTCCTTGTCATGTCATGTCTTTTTTTAATTGAATTTAATTCGTAATTGCTTTTTTTTATATTATTTAAGAGTTTTAGTAAAAAAAAATGGTTTTAATTCTCAATTCATTTTGTTTTCTTATTAGTTTTCATAATTAACTTTATTTAATTAGTAATTCTTTTTTTTATATTATTTAAGAATTTCAGTAAAAACAATGGTTTTAATTCTCAATTCATTTTGTTTTCTAATTAGTTTTCATAGTTAACTTTATTTAATTCGCAATTCTTTTTTTTTTTTTACAACTTTTCGATTTCCAGGCGATTAAACGATTTCACGACAATGAGGCAGAACGAAGATCATCTTAAATGTTTCGCGAACAGTTGTTCATCGACGCGATTACCGCACTCAGCTCGGAAGCAACACTCTTAATTCTTAATTGCCCGACATTAATGCCCATCACATTTTGTGAAATAAGAAGACAGAATCTTTTCAGAAATAACATAATTACTGAATTAGTAATAGTGAATAAACATTAAAAGTTATTTGGAGTTGTTGAAATAAAATATGAATTTTAAACTGAACGTGATATTTTCAACATTTAGTTGTACTTTGCTTTCTAACACTCTATTTTTTTCTCGTTTATTATTAATTTTTGTTTTCCTTTTCTATTCCATTAAAAATTTTACTTTAAAATTCATTTAGGTTTGCTTTCTAACACACTATTTTTTTCTCGTTTATTATTAATTTTTGTTTTCCTTTTTCGGACAAACTACTTATTTCGGGAATTATCACGAAAACTTTAAATTTAGCAACCCAGTCACAGCACGCTTCCAACAACACGAGAAGTATTGACACCTTCAAAAATTACCGCTCGAACCTTATCAAGATGCGGTCCCCCGAATACTAATTGGCCTTGATAATTGGAGGCTCGGCATTCCGCGCTGATTCGTGAAGAATTATCCATTTTTGGTTAAAGTCCACCGATATGTGCATAAGTTCAACAAGTTGTTACAACAAAGAAACCTCTCATTAAAAAAACAGCGCAGCTGATCGGTTTCCGAAAAATTTGGCGCGGTTAAGGAAACTTCCGAGTTAATCGGAAAACAGGTTTTATGAGTTTTTTTAAGCGCACCAATCACATGAGCAGCATTAACCAATATTATTTCCGATTAGCTTTATCGCCACACCCAAAATCATCGTTTTACAATCCCGAGCGATATCACAACCGATAAAACACTCACGAAAGGTTTTAGAATGCAGAACCTGAACTCAGTTGACAGCCATCTTCCAATTACCTCCTCCTCGATCTCTTCTGTCAACCTCGAACGACGCGCTTCTTCCCGCCAAAAATCTGAACCGCACCCACACCAACGAAAAACCATCTCTCCCGCGTGAAGTTGGTCGCAGTCGAGCTGCCACGATCACAATTCATTGCAGGGTTGAACTGCAATCGCAACAGCTCCACATAGACCTTTTAGCTTTTTAGCAGCGGCGACACCACTCTGGGTCACGATTGTGCCACGAAATTTCCGGAATTGTACATGACATTACCGCACAAAATTATTGTTAATATTTAGCTTTTCTCGAATACAACAATTGGAGTCGAGCGAGCACTCAAAAGTTCATTTACCACCAACCTCACTCCCAACTCAACGAAATTATGCCAATTTACCAAGAAATCCCATCCCTGCACCCGAACGAAGTTCGACAATTTTAATGCCAACCCTGCTGTCAAAATTTGTGTGTTGTTTGCTCGAACCCTGACTGAAACGTCAAGCGAAGGATTTTTGTTTATAAATAATTCCGATTACGTTTCAACGTTGGAAGTGAACTTAAATGTAATTAACGTAAAGATTAAATCCTGCCGACAATACTAGCGTCAGACGTTTCGCTTTCCGTGACCCGTACGGTTCCAAATCAGGTGCTCTCCGACAATCTCCCCGATCATCATATAGCCGTGCACGGGATGAATCCATTCTTCGATCACCTTAACAAATACTCAAAATTGGCGTTTGTATCATTGGTAAGTGAGCCGAATTTTAGTCTTAAGATTCGCACCGACGACCCAACACCATTAGTCGGTTCGCCGCTGGTTCCCAGCGCCGAACAGACTAAAAAAGGTCGTCGTGTTCTAGAGTCTCGTGCGCACGACTGAGTGCCGGGCAATAGGAGTTGTGACCCCTCGGATCACTGCCGCAGATCCTTGGAGTGGTAAGTTCCCAGACGTTTGCCTTCTACATCCTCCAATTCATATCGTGAGTTTCCCAGCACACGACGAATCCTGCACTTGAGGAACTTCTTTGCCAGCTTGGCGTTATAGTTCTGCGCGGCTGTGGACAAGGAAAAATTTCTTCGGAATACTTCTTGACCTACACAAAATTGTGTTTTAGCAGCACGCAGATTATAACGCCTGCTACTGTCCTCATGTGCGACCCTTATTTTCGTCTGCGCCAGTTGCCTCACGATAGGAATTCCCTCGCGAGGTCGAAGCTGTACATTTGACTCTCCTAACGCTCGCAAATGCTGAAGCAGCTCGTAGACTTTCCCGTGCAACATCATGTGATTCCCAAACAAAACCTGATAAGGTGAAAATCCAGTGGCTTGGTGGAGTGAGCTACGAAGAGCACATCCAATTTTGCTTAGACTCTCATCCCATCGTGTTTGGTCATCAGTGATGAATGCTCGAATTCCGGCCAGGATGGACTGATTGACACGCTCCGAAGCATTCGCTTGCGGTGAGTAGCTCGGGGTGTACAGGTGTTTAACTCCGTATTTGTTCAGCATGGTATTAAACACATTCGACCTAAATTGAGAGCCGTTATCGGAGAGGATCGTCTCGGGTGTTCCAAACGTATGGAAAACCTGCCCCTCCAAAAAGTTGGTGATCTCTTCAGCAGTGATCCGCCCCAAAGGATGTAACAGGGGAAATCTAGTGAAATGATCCAAGACGATCAACATTGCGATCTTACCCCGTTTGGTACGCGGATATGGTCCAAGTACGTCGATGTAAAGGTATTGGAATGGCTGATCAGTCTGGAAAGGTTCTCCCATTGGCGCTCGTAGAGGTCTGTTCGGGGACTTTGTCTCTTTACAAGTGTCGCACGCCAAAACGTAGGTGCGTACTTGTGTAGCCATTCCGGGCCAGTACAAAAATCGCCTGACTCACTCTAGCGTTTTGGCTTAACCACCATGGACCGTGGTGTCTGCCTCGTGCACCTGAGCAATCGCAGCTGACGTAAGACTCGACAGAATCCATAATTTCCAGGCCCTGTCTTCAGCAATCGGGTCACCATTGTGAGGCTCTGTGCGCTTATACACGAAACCATCCCTCATGCATACGTCAGGAAGCCGATCGGCGTTCGCATCGACAGTGAACACTAATTCTTTATATTCTTTGCCAGAGAATTCTGGAGAATCCATGTCCACCAAGGGTGCCACGTCGATCAGCGCATTTAATCCCTCTTCGTATACACGAGAGAGAGCTTCGGGTACAACGTTCAGGCTCCCTCGTCGGTGCTCGATTGTGAAGTCGTAATCTTGGAGTTTTAAGCTCCATCTTGCCAACCGTCCTTGTAGGTCTTTCTGCGACATGAGCCATTTGAGACTTGAGTGATCCGTAATGATTTTGAACGCACTCCCTTCTACATAGGCTCGAAATTTTTTCACGCTCAACACAGCTGCATAACACTCGAGTTCGGTTACGCTGTAGTTGCGTTTAGCGGAAGTGAGCTTCTGTGACATATACGCCACCGGAGACTCCGATCCGTCGTCGTTTTCTTGAAAGAGAACGCTACCCTCCCCTGATTTACTGGCGTCGCATTGAATTACGAAAGGCCTCTTAAAATCAGGATGGATTAATAAGGGGGCTTTCGTCAACAAGTCTTTCACTAACAGGAAGGAAGTTTGTGCCTCTGTAGTCCAAGCAAACTGGTTGGACTTCTTTAGAGTGTCTGAAATTAGTAAAACAGTAGCAGCAAAGTTGGGAACGAATCGTCGATACCAGCCTGCCATACCAAGGAAGCGTCGTACTTGACGTGCGGACTTAGGCGAAGGGTAATCGACGATGGCTGAAACTTTGTGGGTTTCAGTTTTCAAGCCTCCTTCTCCGACAATGTATCCGAGATATTTCACCTCTCTCAGACAAAACTTACTCTTGTTGACGTTAATAGTCAAGCCAGCCTTTCGCAAACATTCTGCGACTTCAGCCAATAAAACCAGATGTGAATCGAAATCTTCAGAAATTAACAGCAGATCGTCCAAATATACGAATACCTGCTCCTTCAGGTTGGGTAGGATAACTTTGTCCATCAAACGACCCATCCTTTGCGGCGCGTTGCATAACCCAAAAGGCATGCGAGTGTAGTGGTATAGAGGCCGGCCAGGAATGGTAAACGCAGTGTACTCCCTGGATTTGTTCTCGAGAGGAATCTGCCAAAAGGCGTCTTTGAGGTCCAGGCTAGTAATAAAATTGGCTCGCGGCAAACGACTTAAGATACCATCAATGTGTGGTAATGAATATGCATCCTTCTTCGTCACACTATTGACTTCGCGCGAGTCCAAACATAGCTCCTAGGTGAGCTCCATGCACTCTGGCTGGTCTCTATAACGCCAAGTGCTCTCATGCGATCGATCTCGTCATACAAGAGTTTTTGGATCGCAGGAGACACAGGATAATGTCGCTGTTTGATGGGACTTGCATCATCAACGTCTATACTTTGTTGTTCGACGTTGGTATACTTCGTTTGATGGAAATTTGGACTTTACCATTTCCAACCTCTTTACATCTGTGGGCGTTAAATGGTGGGCATCCAGAGCTATCAGTTGCGATACAGTATCGGGAGTATCGAACGCGCTGATGATGCTGGGAATCTACCCCTAGGTACAATTCCTGCGATAGGCTCGGCACAATGTAGAGTGTAATTGGCTTGGTATTACCGCGAAATGTAATATCGGTATCTACCGTGCCCAATATCTTCTGTGCAGCACCATCAGCGGTCTTCACCTCTTGACAGACCGGTCGATACTTCACCTGTGCATCTTGGAGGCGTTGTAGGGAGTTTGCCCCCAGGCAACTGATGCTCGCTCCACTATCGAGGAGTCCTTCAACGTCCACTCCGTACAGGGATACCATGGCGTACGGACGTATGTCCAACGGATTGGTAATGATGGTAGATATGATCGCTTTCTTTTTTTCACGCACCATCCTCCAGAATATACGAAGGCGCGCGATTGATTTCCTGCGACCGGATCCACTCGTCAGTGCTGATACTTGATCAACACTTGCGACTCGAGTAGGTGAGAAAATTCGCTCTCGAGCCTCCATATATTCTTTCAGCCGAAGATGGTATGGCTTGTGAGGATGGAGGGAAGGTCGTCTTGGATTTTCTTCGGCGATAAGGTCATCTTCAGGCCGGGAAACAGCCGGCTCCGTCTTATCGCTTGGTCTTGTTAAAATTTTGACGTGCGGAGTGTTGATCGTCGGGGAAATGGGTTTGGATGATTTTACGTTAAAAGGATGGGAATTGGGTTCTGAAAATGTTGTAGGTAGGGTATTAAAATTTGGTGGGGTATTTGTAGGGGTTGAAAAATTGGTTAAAGTTTCTTTAAAGGAATTTCTAAATTAAATTGGGAATTGGAATCGGGGTGTCGAACTATTGTTCGTGTTGCAGTACTCGAACGAGAGGAACCTGTTGTTCTTCCGTCCCTTCGACCGTTTCCCGCCTTGCAATGGATGCAGTTGAGCTTTAGAACGCCAGCCCGCCCACATCCAAAGCAGAAGATGCTCTTTATGGCCTCCGAACAGTCACGATATCCGTGCCCTTCCCGCTTACAATTCCAGCAAGTCCAGGGGTTCGTTAGTCCGGCCAAGTTGACTGAAGAAGTCGTAACCGTATGTTCTTCTTCGATTCGCTCCTCGTGAATTCTGGCCTGGTTCCAAGGGGATGGTCTGGTAGCCTTGCGCGTGTCTTCCACTTGAAGGACAAGCCGACGTAATTCGTCCATTGTTAGGACTGAGTGGAAGCACATCTGTTGCTGTGTGCTGGCTACTAGATTTCCACGCACCAGATCCACGAAATTGGACTCCATCATGGGAGTGTGCAGCAATGTGCGAAGCTCCGTCATGTCCTGTTCAAAAGACAAGAAGAGTTCATTTGGAGATTGCCGTCTGTCAAGCATCTGCTTGCGCACCTCCTAATCCGTTCTTCGCTCACCCAAGACCTGCACGAATGCATCCTTCAGGGTACCCCATGTCGCATTGGTGGTGAATCGACGCCACAACCAGTACCATTCGTTGGGCTGACCATCCAGCAGCAGATGAAAGCCTTGCGTCAGCTGATCTAAGTCGCCACCCAAGTCGCTCATCG
Source organism: Beris chalybata (assembly GCA_949128065.1). Taxonomy (NCBI): domain Eukaryota; kingdom Metazoa; phylum Arthropoda; class Insecta; order Diptera; family Stratiomyidae; genus Beris; species Beris chalybata. The sequence goes on along the minus strand of OX421895.1, from coordinate 61,050,092 downwards.
CGAGAGCCTCGGCCCTAAAAACCATTTCTTCTGCGCGTAGGAATTGACTATCTCCATTAAAACGAAGACGCCAATGCCTTAATGGGCTGCAGGAATTTCTTCGTCGATAGATAGGGCTTTGCCAATCACGATCGCTGACCCCAGCGGCTGCTTCGATCCGTTGAACTAACCTCCCGGCACGCGAGCCTCCATCCGCTGCCGAATAATGGGCCCCCACTGGTTCTTGTAACGTATGCTCCTCCCTCGAAACCGTCCTGACCAATTCCACTAATTGGTCCACTCCAAGTTCGGCTCGTACCACAGGTGGATTTGTGCGCACTGGCGCTGGTATTCCTTCGTAATTCATAACAAACGATCGAGTGAGTGAACGAGTGAGTTATGAACGAGTGAGTTATGAACGAGAGAGTAATGAACGAGAGTGTTGTGAACGTATGCGGTAATGAACGAGAGAGTAATGAACGAGTGAGTTATGAACGAGAGAGTAATGAACGAGTGAGTTATGAACGAGAGAGTAATGAACGAGTGAGTTATGAACGAGAGGGTAATGAACGAGAGAGTAATGAACACATGAATGCTGCAATGACCATATGATTGAGCGAAAAAAAAATTGAACGAGTGTTTAAATTTTAAATATTACATGACTGAATAATAGAGTGATTGAATGAAGGAACTAATGTACGAATGAGTTAAGAGTAGATTAAGATGCACGAGTGCCAAAAGAAACCGAGTGCTAAATGATTAATAAAAAAAATATCTTATTGAACACTTGAAGCAATACAAACGAGTGCATAAATAATCGTAAGAATGCTTGACTGTATAGATGAGTGAATGTTTGAACAAAAAAAAAACGAATGAATGATCGAATGCTCTGTACTAATATATCCAAATAGCGATACCACAACAACAAAAAACACAAAAGATAAAAAAAAACACAAAAAACACAAAAACAGACGATAAAGTAGAGGACATTGACATTGATGTCGATGTCGGTAGCCTCAGTCTCGAGGACATCCCAGTGACCGATCTGTCAACGGCCATATCCGTAGTGGAATATGATGCCGAGACACCGGATTCACAAGGGGGTAATCGGGAGACCCAGGCTACAACGGTAGGGCAGGAGACCAGACTACCTGAGGCAGGATCTCGAGGGAAGCATCCGCTTCGCACGAAGCATGGCTTGGGTAAAAAACACAAGTCGCCGGCCCAACTAGCACTTCAGCACCTTCGGCACGCAAGATTCGTACTGGGGAAACTTGTTAGCAAGAACCCAAACGACTTCAATGCCAAAGAGCGGGAGAGGCACTCGTGGGCGACGAAAGTCGTTCGGGATGCGGAGGAATTCCAAAAGAATAAGGAGAAGCCAGGAACATCGGCCTCCTCTTCGTCGGAATCACCAATGATCCCACAACCAACGATTCCCAAGGGAATCACAACAGCACCGTCAAGCTCGACAATGAAGAGCGGCGGTACACCCAAACCTAGCCACAAAGCGGACAAGACGGGAATCAGCCAAAAGGCGACCCGTACCGCTGTTACTAGGCAGAAGGCTACAACTGGACCAATCCCGAAAAGGATGATGACGGCAATCAGGGTCCCTCCAAAAAACATAAAGAAACTTCCGTCAGTCAGAAGATCCCAGCCACATATCGTGACGCTGTAGCGGATAACCTGAAGGCGGCAGTAGTTGACCGGGGAAACCCGGAACTAAAAATCCCCGACGATCGTTGGACGATAGTATCTACGGAGTTCTTCAAGCGGGTTATAGGTATCTGTGAGGATCCTAACGCGAAGGCTCCGGTATACAGCGACAGCGGTCGGATACGGGGAATGCGAATCATTCGCTGCCAAGACACGCGAACATCCCGTCTGACGAGATATGCGTTGCCAAAGCGGAGAAAGCTGGACAGACGGGCCAAACTTTCATCCTCCCCCTTGGCCCCGCTGCAGTCCGCTATATCAAGGACAACTCGGACTGTAGCATAAGTACTGTTGTGAATTACTGTTGCTCTACTACATTGTTAATGTTAGCTCTACTACTCATTTTATATTAAACGTCAGTGATTGACTGGCACTCAAACTAAACAGACGTTTCCATTCTAATTAAAGCTGATCTCGTTTGCCACATGGCGCAGCCGGAAAAAGTCGGTAAAAAAAGTTTATAATCTGTATAAATCAGCATCAGCATAGATCATCGGAAAAATTCCAATATGGATTTCGTAAGGCGGATCCATATACTTAGTGTGGACGGCAATCTGGCCGAAAACTGGAAGCGTTTTAAGCAGAATTACGAGATTTTCGAAATAGCAGCGGGAATCAAAGGTAACGACGAAATGGTCCGCGTTAGCACGTTCTTAAATGCGGCAGGCGAAGACGCGTTGGAATTGTTCAATTCCTTCGGTTTATCGGAAGCTGACAAGAAGGACGTGAACAAGGTGATGAAGGCTTTTGACGATCATTGCCTTCCCAAGAAGAATCAGTCGTACGAAAGATTCAAATTTTTCGGCCGAAATCAAGGCAACGTCGAACCGTTCGACAGTTTTCTCAAGGACATCAAATTACTTGCGAAAACATGCGAATTTGCAGCACTCGAAGATTCTCTGTTAAGGGACAGGATTGTAATCGGCGTCAGGGAGAAAAAAATCCAGGAAAAGCTGCTCAGCACATCGGATTTAACCTTGGAGAAGGCGATAGAAATTTGCAGAGCTGTTGAAATTACTTCGCAGCACACAAAAGAAATCCAGGCCGAACAAACCATTCATTTGCATGAAATGGAAAGAAGAGGTATGAAATCAAATTCGAATTCGGGAAACAAAGATAATCATAAAAATTTTGATAAACATAAAAATTCTGGAAATAAATATAAATTTAATAACAGTAACAAACACTCTAATGGTAACGGTAATAATAGTAATAATGTTAATAACGGGAGAAATAGCACAATGCAAAAGTGCAAATATTGTAATTTAAATCACGTAAAAAGCAAATGTCCTGCTTACGGACAAAAGTGTAATAGTTGTGGTAGATTAAATCATTATGCCATTTGCTGTAAAGTACGAAACGTTGAATGCATTAATGAAGAAAGTATCGCGTTAGAGCACAGGTCGAATAGAAATTTAAATAACAACGAGTTATTTATTGATACACTAAAATCAAGTGAAAAAAACTTGTCGTGGACAGAAGTTATTAAAGTAGAAGACACATTAATTTCGTTCAAATTAGATACGGGTGCTCAGACTAATGTTTTACCAGTTAGATTTCTTGATAAAATAAGAACAAGTGTTAGTTTGCGACATTCCTCCACGATTTTAAAACCGTACGGATCTCCTGAAATGATGCCGTTAGGTGAAATCTTACTAAACTGTGTTTATAAAAATAAAACAGTAATGGTGAAGTTTCTGGTCGTAAAGGAGGAAACAAATGAAAATTTAGTGCCAATTCTTGGGCTAATTAGTTGTATTAATTTAGGAATGATCAAGAGGATAGAGAGTGTAGATATAAATCAATTAGAATACAATAGTAAACAACACTTTATTAATGCAAACAAAAATTTGTTTGAAGGTGTAGGAAGTTTCCCACAAAAATACAAGATCGAAATCAGTGCGTCTGCAATTCCCAAAGCGTTCCCTCCAAGGCGCGTTCCATTCGCTATAAAGCAAAAACTTTGTAATACTCTTAGCGTTTTAGAAAATAGGAAAATAATTAGACGGGTGACAGGGCCCAGAGACTAGGTTCACAACATGGGAGTTGTAGAAAAGTCGAACGGGGATTTGAGAATTTGTTTAGACCCCAGTGAACTAAACAAAGTTATAAAGAAGGAACAATTTCTTATTCCAACACTGGAAGAAGTTTCTAATAAACTAGCTGGGGCCTCGTTTTTCACAGTATTAGACCTTAAGGAAGGTTTTTGGCAAGTAGCACTAGACGACGATTCTAAGCACTTGTGCAGTTTTTCGACACCTTTTGGGTGTTACCAATTTAATGTTTTGCCATTTGGCATTGCAACAGCGCCTGAAATATTTCAAAAATTCAATTTTGAGAACTACGGTGATTTACCGGGAGTTATTATATATATAGACGACTTCCTGATATACGGAGGCAACAAAAGGGAGCACGATATTCGTTTAAAAAATGTATTGAACAGGGCAAAACAACTAGGAATGAAATTTAATGAAAACAAAATCCAATATTGTCAAGATTCGGTGAAATATTTGGGTCATACATTTAGCAAAGACGGCATGAAACCCGATGTTGGCAGAATTTCTGCCATACAAAGTTTGAAAAATCCCACTAATAAGAAAGAACTTCAGAGGTTTTTAGGGATGATAAATTACCTTAGAAGCTTTATACCAAATTTATCATCCCTAAAAACCTCTGACCTCCAATAAAGCATGAGGTTGGTGTCTTTTAGCCTCGGAACCGTCAAAGTAAAAATCCTTGATCGGAAGGAGCGGACTAAGGAGGAGAGGACTAACGATGACGCCCCTGGAACACAGGACGGCGAGGACATCGCGAAACGGAATCCTGGCCCATCGGGGATCCAGAAATAGATACCGAACAAACCCCCAATTAGCAGCATGGTGATGAAGATAGCTCAAATAAATCTCCACCATAGCAAAGCGGCCTCTGCCAATCTCTTAGCGCTTTTCGACGAAAAGCATATTGACATCGCGCTAATTCAGGAACCATGGATACACTGTAACCAGATCCAGGGACTGAGGAGGCGTGATCTCAATATATACTACAGCAAGGACAACGGTAAAATTCGCTCCTCCATTCTTGCAAGGAAGTGCTTCCACCCTTTCTTTGTCCCGTCATATAGCTCTGGCGATCTTACGGTCACCAGATGCGAAAGGTATAGCTGCCTGGAACCATTCATTCTGACTTCTGCATACTTGTCCCACGACAAGGACGCACCACCGGAAGAATTGGTTAAACTGGTAGATATGGCTACCGAAAAGAAACTCGACCTCATAGTGGGATCTGATGCGAATGCGCATCACACCCAATGGGGTAGTAGTAATACAAACGATAGAGGTGAGTCCCTTTTTCAATTTATTTTATTTTCCTCTCTGTTAATCTGTAATCGGGGTAATACCCCAACTTTTATGAATAGTATTAGAAGAGAAGTTCTTGACCTAACCCTGGTATCTGACTCAGAGCGACTAAGGGTCGAGAATTGGAGGGTATCGGACAAGCCATTCCTTTCGGATCACTGTCTGATAACCTTCAACGTAGAATATCAAGTAACTCCCCCTAAACCATTCAGAAACCCCAAGAAAACAGATTGGAAAAAATTTACGAATTTAGTTAATGGACAACTGAGCACACGAAGCATGGACACAGTCCAAGACAGAGCAGAACTAGACACTGCGGTGGAGGAACTGACCTCTGTACTGCGTGACGCATTCCAGAAAACTTGTCCAATCAGCAGACCTTGGAATGCCGAGGTTAAGACCCGACGTGCAGAAGCTGGAAAACTCTTCAACAGAGCTAAATTTAGCGATTCTGCAGAAGACTGGCAGCACTACAAACAGGGTCTTAAATGCTTCAAGAAGACTATTAGGCAAGCAAAGAAGTCGTCCTGGATGAACTTCTGCGAGTCAATAGAATCAACAAACGAATCGGCAAGATTGAGGAAGGTTCTTTCTAAAACTCCACCGATGAATACCTTCATCCAGGATGGCGGAGGGAACTGGACAGAATCTCCCGAGGAAACTTTAGAGCTTCTGACGACCACTCATTTCCCTGACTGTTCACCAGCTAGCAACACTGACTCTGTCAGCTACGAACATAGTCGAGAAGAAGGAAACCCAGACTTGTCCAACTCAATAATTGATACTGACAAAATAAGCTGGGCAATCGGATCCTTCTCTTTGTACAAATCGCCAGGACCTGACGGAATTATACCTGCAATGCTGCAACACGCGGCAGATTCGGTAATCCCTCGGCTACTGGTGATCTTCACAAGCTGCATTAGACTCAACCATGTTCCATCGCAATGGAACAGGGTACGAGTAGTTTATATACCCAAGGTGGGTAAACCTAGTCACACGACTGCGAAAGACTTTAGACCGATAAGTCTCACGTCCTTCATCCTCAAAACCTTTGAAAGGATTCTGGAGAACCACGTTCGCAACAAAATTCCGCGCAATCTACTGTCACAGTCACAACATGCCTATACAAAGGGCAAGTCTGTGGATACAGCCTTACATGAGGTAGTGCTAACAATCGAAAAATCACTCTCATACTAGGAATATACTCTCGCCGCATTCCTTGATATAGAAGGCGCCTTCAATAATGTTCGTCTTTCGACTATTAAAAGCGCACTACTAACGATGGAAGTGGAACCCGAGATTTGCAATTGGCTTGACCAAATGCTACATAATAGAATCATTGAATCCGAACTGGGGCAATGTCTTATTACAAAGTCAGTCTCCAGAGGCACTCCGCAAGGAGGAGTGATCTCGCCCTTACTCTGGCTTCTCGTAGTCAACGAGATCCTTGTGGAACTTGAGAACATCGGAATCAAGGCATGTGCATACGCCGATGACGTGGTCATACTTGTCTCAGGGAAACATTTACCGACAATTAGTAGTTTGATGGAGACAGCACTCAACAAACTACGAGAATGGGCCGGCAACTGCGGTCTAGGGGTTAATCCCTCTAAAACAGTGCTGGTCCTCTTCACGAAGAAGTACAAAATCCCAGTTTTTGCGTTACCAAAGATGGGAAGCGACGAGCTTCATCTTTCCGACAGCGCTAAATATCTTGGGGTTGTTCTAGACAAGAAACTTAGCTGGAAACTTAATCTGGAAGAACGCGTTAAAAAAGCGCATAACGCATTTTACGCCTGCAGAAAGTTGTTCGGTAATAAGTGGGGTCTACAACCAAAATTAGTACATTGGATGTACACAGCCATAGTAAGACCAATCCTAAGCTATGGTGCGATAGTCTGGTGGGAGGCGACTAGGAAGTCCACGTATCTTAGCAAGCTGACAAAAGTACAGCGCTTGGCATGCATTGGGGTCACTAGCGCCCTCAGAATCACACCCACGGCAGCACTGGAAACTATCCTCCACCTGCTGCCAATCAAAAGCATGGCTGCAAAAGGCGCTCTTAGACTCAAAGAGTTAGGTTACTGGAGAACTAGACCTGCTGGTCACAGTACCATACTCAATGACTTCTTGGAGTGTGATACGAACAGGGAAACGGACTACATTGTGCCAGAATTAGATTTCAGTAGGGAATTTTCTGTTAAAATCCCACACAGGGTCGACTGGAATGTAGAACGCAACCTAGTCAACAGGACCATAATGGTATTTACCGACGGTTCGAAAATGATTTCTGGTACAGGCGCGGGGGTGTTCTCACAGGAACTCGATATTAATGAGTCCTTCAAGCTACCGGACCATGCCAGTGTATTTGTGTATATGTCAACTCCTCACCCCTAGCTCAAGAATATTCTTAAAAGGGGGAGTAGTGCATTTTAATTTTTTATTTATTTACTTTTATATCTATTCATTAAATAAAAATTATTGCAAAAAAAAAAAAAAAAATTTCAAGCGGAAATCTTTGCAATATTTCAAGCCTGCAAAATTATTGAAGCAAAGGTGAATGCTACAGAAGACATCACTATTTGCATTGACAGCCAAGCAGCCATTAAGGCCCTTAGCTCGAACTCAACACGATCAAAACTAGTTAGACAGTGTCGTGGTTTTCTTAACACCATCGGCACACGGCATACTATTACCCTCTGCTGGGTGCCAGGCCACTGTGGAATCCAGGGGAATGAGCAAGCTCTCGAGCAGGTTCTAGCCTAAGCTCACTAGTGATGGACCAGCTCATTGCTATTCCCATCGGATCCATAAATCAGTCTATCGACTCACTATGCTTGCAGCGGGCAGGCAATAGATGGTCAAACCTAACTACATGCTCAATATCAAGAACTCTTTGGCCCGAATACGATAACGGGAAAAGCAAGTATATCCTGAGTCTGAGCAGGAAAGATGCTAGCACACTAATCGGAGTGCTCACAGGGCACTGCCTGATCGGTAGACATGCTAGACGACTGGGAGCCGACGCAAATGATCTTTGTCGTAGCTGCGGTGACCCAGAAGTGGAGGAGTCAATCTTTCACGTCCTATGTGAGTGTCCGGGCCTATCGAAAACGAGAAGACGGAACCTCGGCGCTTATTTCCTCGATGACCTCGGTAATATCGATACAGGAAAGGTATGTAACATAGCAAACTTTATAAAATCCACAAAATGGTTTTAGGTTCCATGAGTTCTTCAAACTCAAACGGGGAGCACAATGGACGAATTATAACGTCTAAGTGAAGGAGGATGATAGCATCACCACCCCTTATACCATACCATACCAATATATCCAAATAAAACGACGAATGAATAATGTAAAAAAAATTCTGAAAAACGATTGAATAAATGAGTAATTACATTATTATTTTAATATCGACAAAAGAAATGAACCCTCACGTCGTCGCAACCTTTCCCCTCCCCTCATATGCAGAACAAATCGCGAAGCCGATCTTGTTCTTTCCCGCAAAACAAAAGTGGAATGAATCAGGAAAATTAAGTTTTGTCACAACTTACATCCATCCATCCGACATGCAGACAATGTTTCCCTTTCCTATGGAACCGAGTTGGCGCCTAAAGGTTGCCAAAACGGTTCGTCAATAGGATCGTTCCACATTGACCACATACAAGATTTTCAGGATGATTTGCTGTTGAAGTTCGAACACTTGAACACTTAGACTGTTGCCGTTCAGACGAAAAAATGATGTCGCAGAACGACGAAATTAAGTAATTTTGCCCACCAACTTTTTGCACGAAATTTTTTTAGAGCTCGCGCGTGTTGATGGGCTACGCTTTGTGCTCGAAGCGTAGCTTAGGCTAGCCCCACGTTGGGCGCCATTTGTTGTGTTCGAGGCTTTGGAAAAACGATTTTGACTTGAGAAAGTCAAAATAGTCGAAGGATGGGTAAAGGTTCGGGACAGAATTGGCCAATTCCTCCTACGTCTGAACTGGTGGCTGATGTAGAACGGAAGCGACACGCTTGCTGGCGGCCGGGACTAGCTACGGCAGTGTGGGGTGGTTCTTGTTCTACCTCACCCTAGACCTATACAACAAAAATTTCGTGTCGGCTTACTCCAGGGTATTTAAAATTGGAATATCTTCCCAATAGGTCGTGAAAGACCAAGAAGCGGTGGAGTTGCGCGACTTCGCGATTTGTCAGGGCGCTCTGGTGTTATTAGCGCCCTGTTCTGCCCACCCTACCTCAGCCACAACTGTCCTTCAAACATTTTTCGTCGTGGCCCCTTATTGAGGTTCGGGGCGAAGGAGCTAAACGCTCGGGTTCATCTTCATAAATTGGTCTTTAGCCTATCATCATCAAATCAAAGAGGAAAAAAAAACGAACAACGAGAAAACATAATAAAACCTAAATTCAAAAAAAAATCATGCAAGAAAATCCAAAAAAAAAACATATATAATAGAAACTCACCCCTTTGATTTTGGTTTTGACTTCTAGTTCACGTTCATTTTTCCTATTTTTTTATTTTTATTGTTTTAATGACATTTTTTTTTTTTTTTTTTAAAGGGGTATTTATTTTTAATGAATTACATTCCGTCCCGTCCTTGTCATGTCATGTCTTTTATTAATTGAATTTAATTCGTAATTGCCTTTTTTTTATATTATTTAAGAATTTCAGTAAAAAAAATGGTTTTAATTCTCAATTCATTTTGTTTTCTTATTAGTTTTCATAATTAACTTTATATAATTCGTAGTTCTTTTTTTTCTTGATAACTTTTCGATTTCCAGGCGATTAAACGATTTCACAACAATGAGGCAGAACGAAGATCATCTTAAATGTTTCGCGAACACTTGTTCATCGACGCGATTACCGCACTCAGCTCGGAAGCAACACTCTTAATTCTTAATTGCCCGACATTGAAATAAGAAGACAGAATCTTTTCAGAAATAACATAATTACTGAATTAGTAATAGTGAATAAACATTAAAAGTTATTTGGAGTTGTTGAAATAAAATATGAATTTTAAACTGAACGTGATATTTTCAACACTTAATTGTACTTTGCTTTCTAACACTCTATTTTTTTCTCGTTTATTATTAATTTTTGTTTTCCTTTTCTATTCCATTAAAAATTTTACTTTAAAATTCATTTAGGTTTGCTTTCTAACACACTATTTTTTTCTCGTTTATTATTAATTTTTGTTTTCCTTTTTCGGACAAACTACTTATTTCGGGAATTATCACGAAAACTTTCAATTTAGCAACCCAGTCACAGCACGCTTCCAACAACACGAGAAGTATTGACACCTTCAAGAATTACCGCTCGAACCTTATCAAGATGCGGTCCCCCGAATACTAATTGGCCTTGATAATTGGAATCTCGGCATTCCGCGCTGATTCGTGAAGAATTATCCATTTTTGGTTAAAGTCCACCGATATGTGCATAAGTTCAACAAGTTGTTACAACAAAGAAACCTCTCATTAAAAAAACAGCGCAGCCGATCGGTTTCCGAAAAATCTGGCGCGGTTAAGGAAACTTCTGAGTTAATCGGAAAACAGGTTTTATGAGTTTTTTTAAGCGCACCAATCACATGAGCAGCATTAACCAATATTATTTCCGATTAGCTTTATCGCCACACCCAAAATCATCGTTTTACAGTCCCGAGCGATATCACAACCGATAAAACACGCACGAAAGGTTTTAGAATGCAGAACCTGAACTCAGTTGACAGCCATCTTCCAATTACCTCCTCCTCGATCTCTTCTGTCAACCTCGAACGACGCGCTTCTTCCCGCCAAAAATCTGAACCGCACCCACACCAACGAAAAACCATCTCTCCCGCGTGAAGTTGGTCGCAGTCGAGCTGCCACGATCACAATTCATTGCAGGGTTGAACTGCAATCGCAACAGCTCCACATAGACCTTTTAGCTTTTTAGCAGCGGCGACACCACTCTGGGTCACGATTGTGCCACGAAATTTCCGGAATTGTACATGACATTACCGCACAAAATTATTGTTAATATTTAGCTTTTCTCGAATACAACAATTGGAGTCGAGCGAGCACTCAAAAGTTCATTTACCACCAACTTCACTCTCAACTCAACGAAATTATGCCAATTTACCAAGAAATCCCATCCATGCACCCGAACGAAGCTCGACAATTTTAATGCCAACCCTGCTGTCAAAATTTGTGTGTTGTTTGCTCGAACCCTGACTGAAACGTCAAGCGAAGGATTTTTGTTTATAAATAATTCCGATTACGTTTCAACGTTGGAAGTGAACTTAAATGTGATTAACGTAAAGATTAAATCCTGCCGACAATACTAGCGTCAGACGTTTAGCTTTCCGTGACCCGTACGGTTCCAAATCAGGTGCTCTCCGACAATCTCCCCGATCATCATATAGCCGTGCACGGGATGAATCCATTCTTCGATCACCTAAACAACAACTCAAAATTGGAGTTTGTATCATTGGTAAGTGAGCCGAATTTTAGTCTTAAGATTCGCACCGACGACCCAACAAAAGTCGATAAGAATACTATATTATTAAAATAATAAAGTAAAAGGAAGAAAAAAAAAGTCTTCTCGGAGATTCGAACCAGCGACACACTGATATAAGTCCACGACCTCCGCTTCTCGTTTTCTTGATGTTCTTACAGCCTACTCCACTTGTGACAGTCGCGCTCAGTCAAAGATAGGGAAATGGACAGTAGCTCAATTTGACTCGTCACTTACTTTTGTCCCATTGCACAAAATCTCTAAAACAGACAAAGGATAAAACGATATGGGCGAGTAAATCGTAAAAGGCGAGTCGAGTCGCCTTCTACAAAATCCCACTATAGGTAATGGCAGCGCCAACTTAATTTCTAGCCGCGCACATATGACAGCTCGCTGTGAGAAATGCCTCGATGTTGCCTCGATTAGTGAGGCCATGGCTCGGTCTCCGTACAAAATTGTCACTTATCGAGGGGAAATCGAGGCATTTTCGCACGACGAAATATCAGTTGCGCGCCTATTATCCAGGGGGCATAGTAATCGCCCATAACACGACTTTCGGAAGAGAACTGTTGCTGCCCTATGACCCATCGGGAGTCATACTGAAACTGAACATAGGTACATATAACATACAAAACGGATAAAAAATCATACTGAGAATTGTTTGTCAATTGCGGTTATTTCAATAACATATCTATTTTTGTAAGCCATCGGGTTTATTTACAATATCAGTCGAATAACCATTTTTTAATTCGATTGTTCGATTAGCGGAATATTAAAAAAAATTCCTAAATATTTTCTAAAGTCGCAAAATATTCATTGGAATTGAATACCAATCTAAAACAGGAAATCCACATGACAATGTGTGAAAAAAGGCAGCAACGCAAAAAAACTTCTCCTTTTACCGAGTCCAAGCAAATTGCATTCGGCATTTTGTTGATTTTTGGGAACAGGGTAGCAGTTCGCGAAAGTTTTTTTCAATAACCGCTGATTGTGTAACTGATCTGAAAGCTGTTTTGTTCGTTTTAAATGCCTTGAGACATCTTATAGCGTCTATTGTCTTTGCCTTTATACAGTTCCGTTTCGTCATACAGTATACGAAACGTTTCCTGCTGACAATTTATCTGAGTCATTACCAACAAGATTGTTAACCCTGCTAAATTGGCTTTTGGATTGATCCACATCGTTTTTTTTTTTCAGTTGAATAAAACACACCTATTGCTCATCCAATTTCTGCTAAAAAAAAACTGCTAACAATAATTTACAAATATGATTCTGCTAAAAATTCCGCTAACTATAGGTATTTAGCAAAATGTTTGTATTAAGTACTTAATTTTCATAACGTCGTTGATAAATTATAACTGTAAAAATAGTGTATAACGCACAAGCAACGAGGTAATGTAAGAAATTTTCCCTATTTTACTTTATTATTTTTTAATAATAAAGTACAGTAATCCCTCGAGCTACGTCGGAGTTAGGTTCCGAGAATTTGCGATGTAAGTCGAAAACGACGTAACTCGAGGGTAGAAGCAACCTCAGGATATAAATGTATAAACTTTTATTTTTTGAATATGAATGTATTTATTTTTTAAGTTTGTACATATGTAATAAATTTTTGTAAATTCGTGGATTTTCGTCTATATAAGTTTTATTTTCGTATACAGTTGCGTATGTCGGCTGTTACTTGCTGCCTTCATCAAGTGCCTGTACACGACTACATGTCAAATTACAAATAGTAACAACAAGTAGCAACCAGAATACGTATTTATAAAACTTACAAAGAAGAAAATAGACGGCTTTCTTTAAATACAAATACATATTTGACATAAAGCAACACATTGTTATTATCTTTAGAAGAAATAGCTTCTATTTCTACTGTTTGTGGGTTGACTGGTTTACTGGTGAAGAAGGTCGAAATTCGTTTTTGCGACATAGTTTGTTTTCTTTTTTCTTCGAGCAACTGCTTGTAATCGTTGACAGAAGTGTTGACTTCGTTTGAATCAAAAACACCTCAACACAACCTCGGTCTATAATGTATGAACGCCAAACACGAAAACTTTCCTACGAAAATCGCGCTCACAAATTTTGGGAATCCCTTTTACCAGGGGAAAAGTTTTCTTATGAAAAAACATCTGTTCCATGAAAACGGCGACGTAAGTAAAGGCACGGACGACGCAATTTCAAGGGTTTGGTCTCAAAGTAATGAACGACGTAAGGCGAAAAAACCTATAACAAGGGAGACGTAACTCGAGGGATTACTGTATTGTGATCGACCTGAAATTTAAAAAAAAATTTGCTACCCTGAAATTTTGTATTTTCACGTTTTAGGACTAGTAGACCCCAAAAAAGCAATAAAAAATATGTCCGTCTGTACGCCGTATGCCGTATGCCGTACGCCGTACGCAAAATAGTTTGAAGGCGTGTAGCTCTTAAACCCGTTGAGGTATTATCATGAAATTTTTATGGTAGGTAGGTTGGGTGAACCACTACGACTGGTATCTTTGAGAGGAGTGTGGGCATGAGGAAAGAGGAGTGGGGAGGGTTTAAGACGAACAAAATTTAGTTTCTAGATCTCAGCAACCGTTTACGCTAGGAAGCTGAAACTTGGAATTTCTATAGAACTTCGATAGTGAACCCCTTTGGGTGTGGGGGGAAAATAATTCGTCCGAAACGCAAAAATGCCGAGATGGACACATTTTAAAATCCATATCTCCTAAACCGTTGATGGCACGAAACTCAAACTTAAGAAATATCTGTGCCTATACTAAGAAACAAGATTGAAAAGAAATTTTTAAGTGGGGTAGTGGCGTACGGGGGTGGGGGGGGGGTGAAAAACTTTAGATAACGATATCGCACGAACCAATTGCTCTAGAAAAATGAAATTCGGTTTGAGTAGAAAGGTCGACAAATAAAGATTGCTCAAAGTAAAATTTTTTAAAGGGGTGGTGGAACATGGAGGGGGGGGGATAAAAATTTTTAAAAAAATCACGTTACATTTCTCAAGAACAGTACAACATAGATGCTCAATTTTCTTACCGAACGTAGGCCCAATAAAACCCTAGCAGAGAAAAAAAATTGGGGGATGTGGGTGTAGAGGGTGAGGGTGGGGAGGGTGAAAAGAAAAAGATTTGGCTGTTTATATCTTAAGAACCTATAACGATAAAAAGCTGAAAGTTGGTATTTAGATAGAGCTATAGTAGTGGCATGTTGGAAAAACATAAACTTTTATAGGGGAGTATGGTACGGGGGGGGGGGGGGGGTGTTTTTCCTAACTATCGAACGGCTTATGCTAGAAAGTTGAAACTCAGTGTGTATATGTGAATCAACTAGAAAAGTAATTTGGATTAAAAAAAACTTTGAACATTCATGGGCGTTCGGAAGTGGGGCAAAAAAAATGTACAGTCAAAATAGAATGGATATATATTCACGATTTTCGTCATATCTACTAGGTCTTCCAAAATATTGAATTCACTATTATTCTACGGATTCTTCATATGAATACCTAGAAAGTGTTTCAAGATTTTTTTAAAATTTACCCCTAATGCTATGTACAGACTATGAGATTGACGCGTTTAAATTGAGTTAAATGCGCTGAAATCACTTCCCGAAGGTGTTTACGAAAACACGTGTTTAACCGAAAATATGCACTGTGACTCTCGCGGAAATCGAAGTAAACTTTGGAAAAAACTTTGTAATGCGATAGAAATTCAATTTTGAGCTTGTGCAACGACTGCATTAGCTAATAAATTCTCTTTTTATTACTGCTATTCAAACACATTTGTTTTAAACAATTTACACACCATAAATTTGGTACTGAAACAAAGCTGAATATCTACTTGTCAGAAAAACTTTCGTCAAGCTGTCAGGTATCAAAATAAAACCAGTTGCCTAGTGTGAACACTACTTTCTTGAGACGTTAATTTTGCCTACTTAAATGTGTTTAAACCGCATAGTCTGAACATAGCACTAAGGGGGTATAAAGTGATTGTTTACTTTTCATAAATTCTTCCATATCTCTCAGGTCTGATTAGATATCGAATATCATTTCCTACACCGCATCTTAGAATTGAACGCGTTCCGAACTTCTGCCGGAAAAATAATAAGGTTGCGCCCAGACCATTGGCAGATTTTTAAATTGCTTTATGAACAATACTTTGATATGTTTAAAGGCTGGTTTACATGACCACTACAAATAGTTTTTACTAAAATTGTGAGGGAGCTTATCGAATTTTGAATGGAGTAGAAAGCAACCACAAAAAATGACATTCACATATATAACGTCAATATTTTTTCGTATATAATATTTGTTCGTTTCACGCCTGATCAGTTTCTCATTAGAGATTTTTCTTCTCCCTCACAATCTCAGTGAAAATTGTTCTCAATCACCATATAAACCGCCCTGAAGTATATGGTCAACTAAAATATTTCAAATAAATATGGAAAATGTCATACATCACAGCATTTTTTCCGCAATTTTTATTTATTTATCTAAGCTAAGACAGCTGGCATAAGCGGACCCCGAGCCATGATCACGGAATCTCTTGGGGAATATCCCACATTTTTTCAAACGGAGGTCCATGCTATATCCACGTCCATAGAAATAAGCCTCGAAAGGGGCTACACAAATAAGAACATAGTCATTCTCACAGATAGTCAGGCAGCGATAAAAGCCTTGACTGCGCACACGGTAAACTCAAAACTGGTGTGGGAGTGCCAAGAAAAACTGTGCGTCCTCAGTACCAACAACAGAGTCCTCTTGCACTGGGGGCCTGGTCACGAGGGCATTGAGGGTAACGAAATAGCAGATCAGTTGGCAAGAGACGGAGCAGCGGTCCGCCCAACTGGACCAGAGCCGTTCTGGGGAATCTCAACCTGTTCCATTAAAAGGAGCATAAGGGTATGGGAGGAACACAAGAAATGCCAACACTGGGCCGCATTGCCAAGACTGAGACAAGCCAAAAAATTCATACCGAACCACTCAACTAAAAGAAGCAAACACCTTCTACAGTTTGACAGAAACAAAGTACGGGTAATAACCGGAATACTCACGGGTCATTCGCGCTTGAAAGATCACCTTAAAAGAATAGGAATCATAACTGATAACCTATGCAGGTTCTGCCAACAGCAGGCTGAAACCTCGGAACACATTTTGTGTTGCTGTGAGGCAGTCGCAGCTCAGCGCCACAAGTGTTTTGGAGAACACTTTGTGGGCCATAGTACCATGGCAAAAACAGACCTACACCAACTAGATAAATTCCTTAGAGAAACAAAGCTGAGTGAGGACCTCTAGGCTGGAACTGGAGAAAGATCAATGAGGTATAGCACAATAGACCAATGGTCGCGGTGCTTGGAGGAATCCCTCCGCCTCCGATGAAATCAATCAATCAATGAAGTCATAACAAAAAATATGTTAATATGGAATTTTTGATGGTTGTTTTTTGGCGTCAGAGGAGTTTCTGCCCGAGTAGGATGCTGACTCAATCCCATCTGATGACGAAACAGCTCCTTCGAACCTAGTCCAAACAGCTCCTTTGAACTTGGTCCGACGACGTTTTAGACTGGCATCTTCAATGAAGGTTATTAAACTCTCGAGAGTCCTTTTTGGTAGTCAGTAATCACGACAGCGATCGATCCCGTTCTGGCTTTCGTATTGGTGTTTCGAACAAAAAACTCCTCTGGCTGCGAAAAACATCCAAAAATTCTTAATAAAAACTACTATTTTAGCAGAATCGTCATAATGGTTTTCCTTTCAATTCTGCTAAAAGTTCTGCTAAATTTTTGACGAAAAATTTCACTGCTAAAGCCTCGTTTTCACGCTGATAGTTTTTGCGATAGTTGCTGTCATGATAATTACTATCGTCATAACTATCACCATGAAAACTTCTCGATAGTTACTTTCGCGCTATCATGATAGCACTATCGCATTATCATGCTTGACGAGATAGTTGATAGAACTATCGCGATAATTTTATCTTGACATTGACATGTGACGTTAAAAAACATAATATATAATTTTAAAACATAAAAATATTTAATAATTTCGATATTGTGACGTGCTGCTAGTTGCAAGAAAATATAATTTTGATTTTGTGTGTACGTGTAGCTAATTGCGAGACTCCACCTTTTAATTTTTTTTAATAAATATACAAAACTATCGCCGTAAAAACGGAGGTTAACAAATATTTTTCTCTGCTAGATTTAGCAGAATTTCTGCTAAAATGGCAGCACTGGTCCGTGAAGCAGAAAATTGCGAGTACGTGCTAGTCGACCGGTCGGTTGTGCTTAACTGTTAGCACTAAAGGTAGGCGCCACTTGAGGCGGGTCGCATCGTAACGGTACGGTGGTCTTTTTTCTGGATCCGCTTGCGACGGATCACGAGAGACGGAAAAAGCCGAGCCTGGGCGCAATTCAGCTCGAGTAGAAATCCGCTCGCAAAGCGATCCACCAGCAAAATCCGCACCGATAAGGCCCGCCTTCAGTGGACGCACTTCCCTAACATTGAATCATCATCACTGTCGCGACAGCCCAAATCGGGCCAGGGCCTGCATTGTTTGAAGTCATCTCGGTTCAGTGCCCGCTTCCTCCAATTTGTGCATCTAAGAAGCTTTTTGCAATCTGCGCCCACTACATTCTCGTATCTTTTTCGCGGTTGGCTTTCCCACCGATCGTTTGCCATGAGCTCTACCATTCAGTGTGTGTTTCGGAATTATTGCGTCGTCCATTTACTCGACATGACCTTCCCATTGTAGCTTACGAAATTTTATAAGAGTCGTTGCAGCTGGGTCGTCATAGATGTTATACAACTCGTTGTTGTACCGGATACGCCATTCGGTGACTTCTCTTACTGGTTTCAAAATTCTTCGAAGAATTCGTCTCTCAAAAACGTTCAAGAGCGATGCGATCCGGACCGTCCCGTCCGCCTTAGTGGACGCCAACCTTAATGCAGCAGTCGGTCAACGAAAATGCATCAGACGGACAAAGTAGTAGTAATCAGTCGATATCAAAACGACCGGTAAGCATGTACGAACCGAGATAACACTAATACCGCGTTTACATGGAGGGTTGAATCCGGATTCAATCCTCTAAAATCTCATGTAAACGCAGATCGGAACGAAACGAGATCGACTCGATCCAAGCCAACTTTTCCGCCTGGATCGAATTGAAACCGGTTATATCGTTTGTTTTATTGCCATTTTATGTTTCGACCTTTCGATCCGGTTCTATCGCAAACGGGATCCAAATTTCGATCTTTGGATTCTGCATGTAAACTGAGATAAGGCACCGGAATATCGTGCAATAACAAGCATGTATCAAATACCGGCTAGTAAATGAATGGAATCGATTCAGCCATTTGCAGAAGAAGTTAAACATCGTACTGATCTGGTAACTAGACGCCTAAAAGAACTCGTTACTGCCTTACAAGACGTTGCAGATAAAGGAGCTTTTGTGCCATGTGCCGAACGGATTCGAATTATCATTGCTGAACTTATCGCATAATGCATAAATTACATCAGCGAAAGCTGCTTTCCTGATTATTAAATAATAATAATAATAATAATACAACAAGACAGTGAAAATCTAAGTTACTGGCTGCAGACGATGAGTCAGTTTCAAAATACTACATGCAAGAAGTTCGAAATTGTGCCTAACAGCTTGCATCGGCAACGAAAACTCTCGATAGTGCGACAGTGAAATTAGACATGTCACTTGTCTAATTTATCTAGTCAAACGTGATAATATAAAATGTATCAAGTAGAGTTGGTTGTTATTATGCATATTGTAACAAGTAAATATTATATAATTAAGATTAATTTGTATATTTATTCAAAACAAAATAAAAGGTGGTGTCTAGCAATTAGCAACACGTACACACAAAATCAAAATTATATTTTTTTTGCAACTAGCAGCACGTCTCAATATCGAAATTGTTCAATAATTTATGTTTTGAAATTAAATATTATTTTTTTAACGTCACATGTCAATGTCAAGATAAAATTATCGTGATAGTTCTATCAACTATCTCGTCAAGCATGATAATGCGAGAGTGCTATCATGAAAGCGCGAAAGTAACTATCGAGAAGTTTACATGGTGATAGTTATGACGATAGTAATTATCATGACAGCAACTATCGCAAAAACTATCACCGTAAAAACGAGGCTTTAAAGCAAGATGATGAATTGGAAAGTGAAGATGAAAATTATGTTGTGTATTTTGAACAGTAAGAGATCAATTATAAGGGTTCAAAATTACATTCAACACGTTGTCTACCGTTATAATGATGAAGATTTTAGGCAAAACTTTAGACTAACCCGCAGAGTGTTTGAAAATCTTTTAAATGAAATTCATGAGTTATGGATTGCAAAAAAAGGAGCTTGGTCGTAAGCAGCTAAGCTTAGAGAAGCAAGTACTTGCTGTGTTATGGTTGCTGGCTACTCAAGATTCATACAGCCACACACATTTTTTTTAATCAAAAAATCACATTAAAATATTTATACTTTTAGATCTGTTAGCGAACGGTTTGACCTTCCTAAAAGTACCCTTTCCAAGTCATTTATTCGGATAATAAACTTGTTAAATGAACTAGCACCACGCCATATCAGATGGCCGAGAAGTGACGAAATTGATAAAATTAAAACAGAATTTCCGGAAACATCACCATTCTACAATTGCATAGGGGTCATAGATGGAACATACGTGGCCTGCAAAAGTCCAGCAATCCAAAGTGAATCGTACACAAATATAAAGTGCTTTACTTCAATGACTTCGCAAGCAATTTGTGATGCGAAAATGAAGTATATTCACTATTATGCTGGTTGGCCAAGTTCAGTACCAGACATAAGAATTTTCAAAAATTCTGACATATTTTTAAGAGCCCAGGAAAATATACAAAATTATTTTCCAAACGACGAGTACATAATATGTGATAAAGCATATCAAGCGCTGGAATGGTGCATACCTCCATATATTGCCAGGACAACCCTAACAAGGATTAAAACGGACTTTAATAAAAAATATAACGCAGTCACGATCGGCTGCAAGCCAATCGTATGATACACTAGATGAAATACTGAACTCCGATTTATTTTTTAGTTGGAAATATATCAAAAGAATGAGGAGTGCACAAGCAATTATTACATGACCTTTTACTTACAGGTAGAAACTTTTGTATAGTGGCTACTCGATTTTTTGATTTATAGTGAGTTCCATAAAGTAAGTTGGGACATTTTACAGAATTTTATTTTTCATATTAATAGTTTCAGCTGCGACTATTATAAAATTAATGTGTATAAAATTTCAAAGTCGTAACTTAAAGCGTTCTAAAGTTATCGTTCAATATTGGTGAACATGTTTATTAAGGACTTTTGTATGACAGCTACCCGAAGGAGTCAACGGATGGCGCTAATTAATGAACTCCAACTTGGTTTTAGTACAAAACTAATTCCTGTAAAATTTTAAATTCCTGCTTTAACTCGTTCTGGAGTTATAGTGGATTCAGTAACACGGACACATTGTAGGACTTTTCTAGGCATTCGATTTGCATCATATTCGGAACTTTCGATTCAAACATGGTGAACCTTAAGTATGCAAAATTTCAAGTTCCTAACTTGAAGCATTCGAGCAATAATTGTGAAAACGTGTTTTAAGGACTCTTGTATGGGAGGTACCCGAAGGAGTGGAAGGATATCGCCCATTAACGAACTTGTCCTTACTATTTCCATTTTACAAGATGTGACAAAATTTCAACTTCCTAGGTCAACGCGTTCTTGAGTTATCGTGCAAACGGACGGACGGACGGATGGACGGACGGACGGATGGACGGACGGACAGCAAACGGATTTGGGGGTTTTGGCCAAAAATAAACACAAAATAATATAATTTTTTCTCGTCCGAGGCTCGGTTCTATACGTTACAAACTTTTCGGGCTGGATTAAACTTTTAATACTCTATACGTTCATCTAGAGTATAAACACGCTTCAACGAGACAGATTATAGAAAGAAGTTTTGCTTTGCTCTTTGGACGCTTTAGAAAATTAAAGTATCTTGACATGAATAGGATTGACTGGATTGCTCCGTCTATCTTAGCATGTTGTGTACTACACAACGTGTGTATAGAAAGCGGTGAAGACTCTAGTGACTACATTGAGAAAGGGGAAACAATTAGGAATCAGAACAACATAGATGTAGATCAGTAAGAAAGAACAAGCAAGCCAGAGGCTCAGGCTGTGCCTCAGGCTCAGGTGGAGACAAAATATTTAAATTGATTCCCAGGTTTTTACAAATTTCTTCGTTAAGTTTAACGCCAACGATTTCTGTAAAAAGCATTATCTACATATATGTATTTGTGTTGTAATTTAAAATAGTACCATTATCACTATTTCTGCATATGAGTCTATTACCTTCTAAAACGTAGTTATTATTACTTTTTATTGGAGTTAACTCGATTTTAGCAGACGTTTTTAATTTTTTTATGATTTGTACGCAATATATTCAAAAATACTGGCCTCTTGATAATTCGGGTGACATGTGACGTTTCTAACTCCTCGTAACCCTGCTCACGACTAGAGTTACCTCTTTTTACTCTACTCTGGCATTTTTGAACGCAACTCGATTTCGTCATTAGAGTAAAATTGACTCCACTCCACATATCCGAACGATTTTTTTAACTCTACTCTAACTCGAGTTAATTTCCGAACGCGTCCCTGCTTCGATAACAATAGCAAAGCTTCACAATTTGAACTGTCATATACAGCCATAGCAAGAAAAAGCACTGGCGGGTATTGGACAGCAAAAAGCAGCTTCAATAGCTTACAACAGCTGATTCACACATACATGTGTATGTGACGTGACATTTATGTCATTAATGACGAAAAATTAGTGTCGGCCGCGAAATTAAATTTTTACTTTATTATTTTTTGAATTGTGAATTGAGTTGCAATAAATAATTTGCAAGTGGAAAGTGAGGAGCCAGTAGTGCCTCAGGACGGCAAAGAAGCTAAAATTGAAGCGGATAAAGACAACCAAGAGTCAGAAGATTTAAATGAGTCTGGAGATATGTACATAGTAGAGCTCAAAGGACAACGAAGAAAATTCCATAAACTTTTTTCGCAAATTTCAAGAGCCTTATTAGTTTTAACCATTGTGGAGTAAGCGCCCCCAAACGTTGCCGGACAATAAGTACTAGAATTACGGATATCAGCCTTGCTATCCACACATAGTGAAGCGTTACTTGTTTCCGCATCAGTTTGTTCCTATTTTTGCTAAGCTTGCTGATTAGAGGTCCTTCAAGACGGGACTTAAATGAACGATCTGATGAAATTAGGCAGTGAATACGATGCATCCAATGAGATGTGTGATGCAGATTCAGACAGTCAAGATAGAGCCGTTATCGGTACTGAAAAAGCGATAAGAACGACGTAAATTCCAGAGGAGTAAGCGTAAGTCAACGAAATTTCAATAATTTTAATTGATTCCTTTATTTTTCACCTAAAAGCCACAACAACTGACTACTCCGAAGATGAGTTTAGTGCAGCAGAGGATAGTACCAAAACTCGGAAAAATAGTGCAATAAAAGACGATCTATCAAATGATCCTACTGAAGACGCTTCAACGCATAACAATTGGACTGCAGGCTATTTTCACAGCTATTTTTCTTGCCCGCGGTATCATAATATCGTTAATATAATTGTTATAACAATATTTCCATAAAACAAATATACAGAACATTATATATTGTACAATTTCCCGCGGTATCATAATATCGTTAATATAATTGTTATAACAATATTTCCATAAAACAAATATACAGAACATTATATATTGTACAATTTCACTTTATTTTTGTTTAATTATTAAAACTATTCATACAAAAAATCATAGTGTTTTTAATACATATTCTGCTTCTTGAATTCATCCAGATGAAACAATCTTAGGCAAAGGCTTAATAAAGGCCAGTCTACAGTCTAGGCTTCTTCCTATGTTTCCTATGAACCTGTCAGAACTAGAAATGATTTTGTGTAGCCTAATCTTGCAGCTCTCCCTCTCTCCTCAAATTTCGCCTTCTCTATCAACCGTCCTTTGGTCTCGGAATTATCCATTTTCAATTTCAAATAAAACACGTTTTTCTTAAACTTTTTTACCACAATAAAAACTCCCACCTCAAACACAAAATTCTACAAGTACAATTCAAAATCAATCCGATTGCTCGAATAAAATTTTGTATCTTCCCCAACCTAGCGCGCGACAACGCCATCCTTGAAACACCCATCGTTGCTCCAATTCAGCATTTGTTCGGTTGTAAAGGGTCCGTGAATTTCGCTGTCGACATCCTTCCACTTGAATTCCCAGTTCAAAACTTTTCCTTCATCTCGAAATCATCAGCGTACATATCAAGCTCGTCGTCCTCGTTGGCGGCCTCGCCAGTAGCAGTGGCAGTCAGTGATCCCACCCGACGAGAAAAAAGAGTAGCAGAATCAATCAAAAATAGTAGTAAATTTAAGCAACAAGGGAGTAGGCACATACTGTACATATGAAAGAAAATACGGCTTTTTAAATTTTATACTATAGTTCAAATTGTTTGGCAAATAATGCAAGCAGAAAAATGACAATTTCAAACGGCAAAAAATGGAGTATATTTTGCTTACTCCGGAGTAGAGTCACTGTATAAGAACTAGCACAAACATCCACTATCTTGAGTATGGACAATGACCGCTTTTGGTACCTTTTTAGTACTCTTAAACCCTGCGAACTCCAAAGTTCGCAGGTTTCTTAAATGGCATAGTTTTAGTGTGTATACGTGTAGCAGATAGATTTTGATTAACGTTTGACCGAATCGAGATACATATGTCTCATGAAATGTCAACTAAATACAGCGTTTATCCACTTTAGTGGAGATAAAAATGAAAAATCGGTCAACTGCAAAAAAATTTCAAATTTACTGGTTTCAAATGAAACACACATTGTCCGTACTCAAGATAATGGATGTTTGTGTTAGTTCTTATACAGTGACTCTACTCCGGAGTAGATGATTTAGAGCACAGAAAAGGAGTAGATCTACTACAATCGGAGTAGGGTGGGATCACTGGCTGGCAGTAGCGGCAACAGCTGTACTAGACGTGCCTGCCTTTCCAGAACTCCGTTTTATCTTCAACTGAATCTGTTCGTATGTTTCCTGATAGATGTCCATGTTGCACATTTCCGTCAGGACGTTGTTTGTCAGTTCAGTGTCAGTTCAGTTCGTCACGAGTTCGGCATTCTCATCGACGATTCCCGCCTTTTCACGACGCCATCGTTCGATAGACGAGAGCTTCGGGGTTTTGCTGCCCAGTCGTTGCAGTGTCTTCTTGACTGTTTCGCCGGGCTCTGTGGAGTCCCTTTTGGAACTCTGAATTAAAACACTAATTTGTTTGCACTTACTACTTTATTCACTAACTTTAACATACTTTATTATTTTCTTCCAATTATAATTTATACTTTATTATCACGACTCTTTCGGTCGGTGGTCAAATCTTAACTCAACTCTGTACCCTCCGAGCATGATCGATTGTCACCAGCTAGTGATAATTGCCGATCAGCATTATCACTTGCATTTCGCGAATATCGAGCTTTGATGGTAGTGTAGCAACCGAAAGATTAATTTCTGCTTCCACGAAATAACTTAGTAATAAACATAAAACAATGTCGCAGCACGAGCTCGCGAATATCAAATTCCACCCGCAACTCATTGTACATCATTTAGAAATCGGACTGTTTTAATAAACTCCTATAGTGGTACAGATTGCCATACTGGTGACCCCAGACACCAAGAACACGCCGAACATAATTTTTTTTGTTCTCAAAGTTTCTTTTTAATAAAAAAAAAAAAATTTGTTTTTTCCAAATCAAGTATTTGTGAAACTATGTATGTATATCATACAGTCTCGTCATCGCATCGAATAAATTCTACCTCGAGTAAGAGCATCATAGTGATTTCACGGAATTACATCGTATACATCACAAAATTACAATTTGGAGCAACACCGCCTGACCTCAACATCGCAAAAAGCAAAATTATTTATTAATTTAATTGCAACGAGTACTCGTAACAATGGAAGCATACGACGTTTTTGGATTCAGAATTCATCGCTGCTAAACATAATTCTTTTCTACTCCGCTGAGCAACGGTTCCAGCACAACAGACATAATTGGCATCGCAGAATAATAACTTCGCGGGACGAAATAACTAGAGTATAAAATAAAATAACAGTTTTTTCTCGTAGCATAAATTTCATATCCAAAAATTTATCTAATGTACACCAAAAACGCAACACATTTTATTTAATTATTCCAGTACATTTCCATATACCTACATAAAAATCATTTCTTTTTAAAAAAAAAAAAAATATTTATACATAAATGTGCTATCCAAATCGAATTTAAACCGCAACTCCGTTATAAAAGTATACTGTAAAGTGAAAGGTGGAATTTGTAAAACGCGTGGCAAATTGAATTTAAACGGGAAACACAGTACCGCAAGTAACAAAAAAAAAAATTTTAATCATAGTTTCATAGTCTACATCTTATGCCTTACAATTCGTGGAATCCGAAATTAACGTAGACTGGTTCCTTTTTAAGTGAGAATACCTGAGTAATACAGGAAAATAATACAGTGTCATCACTTTCAAAGCATTCAATATTCCCATTGTCAGGAATCTCTGACGAAAATCTACCTAAAATATCAACCTTTCTATAATCGAAGAGATTTTCTTTCGGTCGCTAAGTGAGAATACATGATTATTCGGTAGCTTTCCTGAATTATTCTGAAGATAATCCAGCGCAAGGCTGAAAATTATTTTGTCTAGGTATATTGCCTTAATTTTTTTGTGAAAACCTTGTTGCAATTTTATTCTTATCGCTCATATTCACAACATTTCAGTAAATTTTTTTTTATATTAACCTAAAATAACCTTACAATATTGCCGGTTTGGAGCTACACATTGAGAAAAACATTTTTTTTTCGGTCCGCAATGGAGGACAAAGAACAAAACCAAACCCTACCCAATAAAAATCCGAACATTTCAACTAAAGAGGAAATACCTCAGAACTCTCTATAAAACTACTACCCTTTTGGTCAAAATCTCCAGCTGTGTGGTTCATACAAGCTGAAGCTCAATTTTCAGTAGGCAGGATCAAAAAGGATCTGAATAAATACAATCACGTAATAGCATCTCTCCCGCAAGAAGTGATTGAGAGTGTGATCGACACTATTCAAAACCCGCCCGAATCGGAACTTTACCCTCACCTTAAAAACGCTCTAATTAGTAGGCACTCACTAAGTGAAGAGAAGCGGATCGAAAAACTTCTCAGCAATGAGGAATTGGGCGATCGTCGATCATCAGAATTCTATAGATATCTGTCACAATTAGCGGGTCCTTGGGCAGCAATAAACGAGGGATTAGTAAAGAAATTGTGGATGCGCCAACTTCCCCAAGCCATTAATATCGCTCTCATTCCCCAAAGCGATAATAACATTAGCGAGTTAATCGCATTAGCAGATAAAATTTGGGAAGCACTACCAAGCACATACCTTGTCTCAGCTGTTAAATTAGTTTCCAATGCCACGGAGAATAAACAAAATTTACAAGATGAGATTAGGGAACTTAGAGCTAGAATAGACGCTCTATCGTGGAAAACTCCTGAGCGTCATAGCAGATCAAGGGAACGATCCAAATCAGGGAATAGAAGATACCGATCCACAAGTAAAAATAAAGTTTGTTGGTATCATTTAAAGTTCGGACCTAATGCAACAAGGTGTCAATCTCCTTTTCTCTTTGACAAAGATTCCATCACCAAAGTTACCGAAAATAGTAATAATAAAAAAAAACTAAAATTGCCCACTGTCGCAACGGCAAGCAGTATCAGGCAAAACGTAACAACACGCCGTCTTTTTGTAAGGGACAGTAACAACAACGTCAATTTCTTAGTGGATACGGGAGCGGAAGTATCGATAATACCATACAGTAAATATCAGCAAACTTTTCAAGATACAAACTATGTGCTGACTGCTGCCAATGGCACCTCAATCAAAACATTCGGTACAAAACTACTAAAATTAAACATAGGCTTACGTCGAGATTTCGTTCATTCTTTCATTATAGCCTCTGTGAATAAAGCCATACTAGGTGCAGATTTCCTTACAAAACATAACATAATCGTCGACTTACACAAGAAAATCCTGATCGATGGTCAGACCAAAATATCTGCTAAATTCCCGTATGCCAAAAATGATTCTCCTACATCACGTCATTTTGCAGTAAATACAGAATTTGGTGATTTGTTAAAAAAATTTCACGTTATTTGCGAAACTCCAAATTTCAACAACCCAATAAAGCACAAGGTACAGACAGCACCACATAGTTACTTCAGGTACACTACCCACATCGAAACCTCGGCGGCTTAATCCAATTAAGCATAAAGCAGCAAAATTCGAATTCAGTCAAATGGTCCAAATGGTCATATGTCGACCATCCTGTTCATCCACTTCCTCGCCGTTGCACATGCAACCTAAGAAGGATAGTTCCGACTGGCGACCATGCGGTGACCATCGCCGTCTCAATAATCTGACAATACCGGATAGATACCCAATTCCTCACATTCACAGCTTTTCAATGTATCTCCATGGATGCATTATATTTTCAAAAATTGACCTAATCAGAGCCTATCACCAAATTCCTATTGCTCCAGAAGATGTCTACAAAACAGCTGTTGCAACAGCATTCAGATTATTCGAATTTACTCGAATGACATTTCAAAGATTCATCAACGAAGTTATTAAAGACTTGGACTTCGTATTTGCTTACTTTGACGACCTGCTCATGGCAAGCAAAAACGAAAGCGAGCACAAAAACCACTTAAAATGTCTTTTTCAACGACTTGTTGACTACGGACTGAACATAAGACCATCGAAATGCGTTTTTGGAGTTTCAGAACTGTCTTTCTTAGGACACGAAATCTCGGTAAAAGGAATCCTACCTTCAAAATCCCGGGTCGAAGCAATAGCAACATTACCATCACCAACCTCGATCCGAAAAATACAGCAGTTTGTGGCAATGGTAAACTACTACCATCGTTTTATTCCCCAACTGTCCAAAATGCTTGCCCTGATACACAATCACCTCACAGAACTGCTTAAACAGAAAAATCCTAAAAAGACATTTTTCTAGACCAAGGAATGTGTAGATAGCTTTACAATCATCAAGCAAGCTCTTTCAAATGGAAGAAGCTGAATTCAGCGTAAACACTGACGCTTCTAGCAACGCTGTCGGAGCAGTGCTGCAACAATTCAACAACGGTTGGGAGCCACTAGGATTTTTCTCAAAAAAACTATCGCCCGCAGAAGCCAAGTACTCTGCGTTCGATAGAGAACTTCTAGCCATCTACTTAGCTATTAAACATTTTCGACACTTCATGGAAGGGCGATCTTTTGTGGTTTATACCGATCAGAAGCCTCTCACAAATGCCTTATCCTCAAAGACGGAGCGAAGTCCACGGCAGACCCGACATCTTGAATACATCGCACAATACACAAACGAGATACGTCACATCAAAGGTGAAGATAACGTCGTTGCAGACCTCTTATCACGTACCGACACTGATTCCATATCTCCTACAAAGGAAATCAAAGTAACGTTAGAAAAATTGCTTACAGCTCAGCAACCCAATAACGAGTTGAAAGACCTACAAATAAAAGAAAAAATCTGCCAACAATCTGGGCGTAACTTTATTATTTTTCCGGCAGAAGTTAGGAACGCGTTCAATTCTGAAATGCGGTGTAAGCTACTATGTGACTGAAAACCTATCAAAAAGAACAAGATCATGGAAGTTAAAATCTGATTGGATCTGAGAGATATGGAATAGTTTATGAAAAAGTACACAATCACTTTACACCCCCTTAGGGGTCAATTTTCAGAAAATCTTGAAAACACTTTCTTGGTATTCATATGGGGAATACATAGAATAAAATTAAATTCATTATTTGGGACGAGGTAGTAGATATGTCGAAAATCGTGGTAAAATATGCATTCTATTTTCACAGATAATTTTTTTGCCCCCTTTCTGAACGCCAATAGATATAGATAGGAAAAACACCTCCCACTTGTACCACACTACCCTTAAGGGTCGAATTTCAAAAAACCTTGAAAACGCTTTCTAGGTATTCATACAAAGAATCCGTAGAATAAAAATGAATTCAATATTTGGAAAGACCTAGTAGATATGACGAAAATCGTGAAAATATATGCATTTTATATATATTATATTTACAAATATTTTTTGTTGCCCCCCCCCTTCTGAACGCCAATGAATATTAAAATTTTTTTTTATCACAATTACTTTACTAGTTGATTTACATATACACACCGAGTTTCAACATTGTAGCTTAAGCCGTTCCATATATAGGAAAAACACCCCCACTTCTACCAAACTACCCTTAGGGGTCGAATTTCAAAAAATCTTGAAAACACATTCTAGGTATTCATACGAAGAAATCGTAGAATAAAAATGAATTCAATATTTGGAAAGACCTAGTAGATATGACGAAAATCGTGAAAATATATGCATTTTATATATATTATATTTACAAATAATTTTTTTTGGCCCCCTTTCTGAACGCCAATGAATATTCAATTTTTTTTTTATCACAGTTACTTTTCTAGTTGATTTACATATACACACCGAGTTTCAACTTTCTAGCATGAACCGTTTAATAGTTAGGAAAAACACCTTCTACCCCCGTAGCATACTAGCCCAAAAAAAATTATATTTTTCCAACATTCCGCTACTACAGCTTTATCTAAATACCAAGTTTAAGGCTTATATCATTACAGGTTCTCAAGATATAAGCATCGGAACTTTTTCCTTTTCACCCTCCCCCTCTACACCCTCAACCCCAAAACTTTTTCCCTACTAGGGTTTAATTAGCGCTACTTCTGGTAAAAATGCTAAGCATCTATCTTAAACTGTTCTTGAGATATGAAATGTGTCTGATTTGAAAAATTCTCATCCCCTCCACTTCTATGCTCCACCTCCCACTTAAAAAATTTTACTTTGATCAATCTTAATTTGTCAACCTTTAAACCCAAACCAAATTTTATTTTTCTAGAGCAATTGGTTCATGAGATATCGTAATCTTAAGTTTTTCACCCCCACCCCCATACACAACTTCCCCCACCCAAAATTTTTCTTCATTCTGTTCTCCTAGTATAACTACAAATATTTTTCAAGTTTGAATAGTGTGCCATTAACGGTTTAGGAGATATGGATTTTAGAATGTGTCTATCTCGCCTTTTTTGGGTTTCGGACGCATTACATTTACCCCCACTCCCACACCCCTTGATCAATATTGACAATTTTTCTGCAAATGGGTCAACTATTAGAGCTCTATAGAAATTCCAAGTTTCAGCTTCCTAACATTAGGGGTTACTGAGATCTGGAAACCAAAATTTTCGGTCTAAAACACTTCCCCCTCCTTCCCCCTCACACCCCCACCCCTAAAAATTTAGTCACTTCAAGGCGCCTACCCCGTCTATTCGTTAAAAAAATTTCAATTTAATATCTCAAAGCGTTTGGCAGCTACGAGCGTCCAAACGATCTTGCGTACGGCGTACGGCGGACAGACGGACTGAAAATTTTTATTGCTTTTTTAGCGTCTACTAGTTATGAAACGTGAAAATAAAAATTATGAGGGTAGCAAATTTTTTTTTTTAAAAAATCAATCACAATACTTAATTATTAAAATAATAAAGTAAAACCAGTAAATTCAAAATTCATCTTGGAAAAACGATACATGCCAACACTTCTAGACTCTTTATGGTGCGAAGTAAGCAGCAAACAAGCTCGACCATTTGTACCACTGGAACTTCGACAACCTATTTTCGAATCTTTACATTCCTTATCACATCCTGGCATTCGTGGATCACGGAAGCTCATATCAGATCGGTACTTCTGGCCGAAGATGAACTCCGATATAAAACATTGGACACAAACTTGCCTTTCTTGTCAACGGTCTAAAATAAACAGACACACCAAAGCTCCTCTAGAAAAATTTAGTCTAACTTATCAAAGGTTTGAACACATCCATATGGACATTGTGGGACCTTTAACAATTTCTAATGGATATTCGTACATATTAACCATAATTGATCGATTCACTCGCTGGCCAGAGGCATACCCTCTGCGAGATATTTCAGCCACAACCATTGCTAAAAAGTTTTTCACCGAATATATTAGTAGATTCGGTGCACCTGCCAAAATAACGACTGATCAAAATTATTCAACGAATTATCAAAAATTCTCGGATCTCATCGGATAAGAACAAATAGCTACCATCCACAGGCAAACAGCCTCGTAGAAAGGTTTCATAGACAATTGAAAACATCGCTAAAATGTCGCGAGTCGGAGGGAAACTGGAGTCTGGACCTACCGTTCATACTTTTAGGCATTCGCGCAACATACAAACAAGATTTGAGCTGCTCACCCGCAGAACTCGTATATGGTCAGCCCTTAAAACTTCCATCCGAATTCTTTATAAATGATCCAAACTTGAATGAAAACGATCCAACTAATTTCGTTACATCACTACGCGAACGAATGACACATTTAAAGCCTAGTACGGACCTCGATGAAAATTTTCATTCCCATACTAAATGCATGTAAAAAAAACGGATGAAAATTTTCATCGCAAATTTTTGCGTTGGGTTTTTATTTGCGGTACGGAGTTCGAATGAAAATTTTTATTCGTTCTGACAGTTCACGTATTCACCACCAGACGGCGCAGAAAGCATGGAGACCATATTTTTCCGTCCAATTAAATGTGCAGCTATTTAATTTTTTATTGCTGGGATGAAAATTTTGACATCTTATGTCATCCGTTCGAATTTATTTGTCAGTTTCTTTTTTCAAACCGACTAAAGAGTGTGTTTTGTAGGAAGTGGATATTTTTGAAGTCGGAAGTGGATATTTTGAGTTTTGCTTTTATTTTAAAATGTGTCTTGTGATTTCAATTTAATTTTTATGTTGAAAAAGGGCCCATATATTAACGTCTATGTTACTACATTTTCAAAAAACCGTCACTTTGACAATTGTTAAAGTCAAACAGAAGATCAGCTGTTTACTTCTCCACATTATTCTACACAACAATTTTTTCATTGTGGAGATGGGAGAGATATATAGTAAATTTGCGAATGAAAATTTTCATCGAGGTCCGTACTGAGCTTAAGGCTCACAGACACGAGAAAAACTTGTACTCCTTCTTACCATGCAAACATTATGATTCGAAAACGATGTGCTAGCAAATCGTAATCTCTGGCTTAAACTTCGATATCGAACTCGATATTGAACGGAAAACAGACGACCAGCGAAGGAAAAGGAACATGATTTTCGACCTTTCTCGACTTATTAACCCGAGATTCTCTTTCGATAGCGAATTGCGGTCGGTTTGAAGACGAACCGAAAGTGATGTGTGAACGAAGTTAGGCGCACAATGCGGTTGTGGTAGTGGTTGTATATATTGCTTATATATTTAGAGAAGCGAGCTATTCTCGTGTCGTAAGCGATTCGCGCAGAGCGAGGTTGTACGGACATTTCAGTAGAGCCGTGGAATTGGACATTTATTAATGTTAAGCGGGAAATAATGTCCGTGGACAGTATTGTCATCGGCACTTCATGGCATCTGTTATGACTGAGTTGTAGAAATAAATAGAAAGCAGAGAAAAATAAGGTAGAAAAATATTTATTGTCTTAAGTGTGTGAAATCCATATTAACAGTTCAATATTTTTTACTCCACTTTTTATTGTTTTTGACATAAAATAAATTTAATTGCGTACACTTAATTAATCAATTCTAACTCAACTGAACATATGTATCTGCGCGCGTGCCACTAAACAGTTAACAGATCAATGCGTTCTGTTTCGAGCATTATCAGGACCATAGTATAAATAGCAAACTCCGTATCTTCCTCATTGTCCACAATATTTTTCGCATAAAAAAATTTTACCTCTCATATGGACGATTTTGGTTGGTTGTACCTCTCAAAATTTTGAACAGCTGATGACTGAGCCAAATCTTTCGTCTCTTTCAATTACGTAAGTGTAATATAGCTTTATCGCTTTTTTGTCTGTTTTGGATGTTTTTATGCTTATTTCCTGTATTGCCATATCCCTCACCCTCACGTTATTTTCCCTAATTACTATTCCATACATACCAAATCGTGCAAAAAAAAACAGAAATGAGTGTCAGAGTAATCGCCCATGACTGAAAGAGACGCAGCTTCTGAATACGTGTAGATTGTACGCATATTGGAGTGTTTACCTCGAGAATTCGAGCTGAGTTTGCTTACTATGTAAGTATTTATACTATGATCAGGACAGTGATGAGTCATTTCAATTGTACTCAGAGAAACGAAGGAATCTCGCAGTAAATTCGAAGCATAGCCGCACGTAGTCTCATTTCTTTGTAATTCTGCAATCAGAGAAATGTCAAAACCTCGGGCACAAAGCGGAATTGTAGTGGTGGACTCTCTTTTTTCTTCTCATATGTAACAGCATCAGAGACATGAAAGAATCTCGGGAGAAGCTCGAAATTCTCATTTCTTGCTCCATTTCGAAATTACTTCTCGAAAGCGAGTTCTTCGCTAAAATGTTTGCAGGGTACATACCAAAAAACCTATACACATCCGACCAGGTCTTCTTCAGAGTCGAAGCCCGGGCTTATGCATCCCTACCAGGGCACTTATAATGTGATTCGACGATTTCGGAAATCCTTCATTATCAACAAAGATAATAAAAACATTTCAATCTCAATAGATAGACTCAAACCGGCATTTACGATAGAATCCAGCAGCGAGTCCACAACTAAAAAAGTTTATTTCACTACAAACATTAACATATTGAATTAAGTATTTAAAATAATTAAGAAATCATTAAAAATTATTTGAAATAGCAACGCAATGAATACGATTTGAAGAAAGTTATAACAAGGGCACAAACGGTTAAGTCTCTGATTTACAATCGCGCATTCAGCTAAGGGGAGGGTGATGTAGCAACCGAAAGATTACTTTCTGCTTCCACGAAATAACTTAGTAATAAACCTGAAACAATGTCGCAGCACGAGCTCGCGAATATCAAATTCCACCCGCAACTCATTGTACATCATTTAGTATTAAGTTAACAGTTAAGTCTAGTACTGTGTTCAGCGAAACGAACACGAACGAAAAAGTCACCTTCGAAGCGGAGTGAAATATTCTACACCGTTCGCTACTAGATGTCATTGATAAAAACACGCGCGAAATTTGAAAATATTAAAAAAATGTCAAGTAATTACTATTCCGGCGCATAACACAACAAAATATTGCTCACACAAAATTTCCCGAGCACAAACTCACTGAATTGACAGCGAACTATTGAAAATTTTGAGTTGTCAATTATTTCGCTTGTCAAAAAGCGTCCGGTACCATTAAAAACGAAACGAAATCGCCACGAGCGCCATCTATTAGTGACTACGGCAAATGTCCATTCCGTCCACGAACACAGTACTGCAAAATGAACGAAATATTTCGTCGGTGAAATGTCAACGAAAATTTAATTTTTTTTATATGAACTTTGACAGTTCGTTTCGTTTCGCTCGGCTTTAGTTTTAAGTGTAATTTTATATAGCAACGAAATATAGAGCCAGTTGAAATCGAACCGTCGTCCGACTCGGACTGTTTTAATAAACTCCTATAGTGGTACAGATTGCCATAGGTAGGTCAGCAATAACGGCGGCTCGTGCATCGCGAAAGTCGACCCTATATCTGGCCGCTTATATCGGTTGTTGACCGGTGCTATTGACTTGTATACTGCCGATGGATCAAATTATCGTGCACGCACCGGTCGGCAGTATACAGTCAAGAGCAGGAAAGTAACTCGAGCCGATTTCCTAGTGATATTAACTCATCTTGGAAATCGGGCCTCGACATCCCTCCCTCCCCGAAAAAATTCGTTGCATTAGTTCCATCATGCTCGGCTCACATTTTGTATATTACATCTTTTTCAGAGGAATTTATTTCCAAATATGTCTTAGACCCGTTCCTACGATCGTCAGTAACATTCTAACTGAAACTTTAACTGACAGATGCGCCTACGAAACTTACAGTGAAAGTTCTGGTTAAATTTTAACTGAAGGTCGTAATAACGGCCCTTAGAAGAGAAAGTGTCGTTAATTTGAACTAAACTGATTAATTGAACATTTCGCTTGTCAAAAAGCGTAAATATATCTTCGTGTTACTTTCACTTATACTATAGCTATGTTTTACTGACATATAAATTTTATTTTTTTTTATATTGTTAACCTTACCGCAAAAATTGATTTTCTTACTCAATCCTTACAAGAGATCTTTGTGGGTGGGAATAAGCGTGCGTATAGTCTGACGGTCGTAATCTGTTGTCTGATTCCACTGTGTCCAAGGACGATGATTGGTTTCCATATTGTTTACTGGTTTCTTCGTTATGGTTGCGGTGAGGTAAAATTTTGCTTGTTTGTGATAGAGGTATCTCAAGTTCGGTGCTGCTGTCTTTCTGGTTGTTTTCGATGGTAGTCTTAGGTGATTCGACTGAAGTCTGCTCCGTTCTCGCCGTCGATTATACTGCTTGATAACGGAGTACATTACGAATAGTACCAGAAGTATTACTGCACCGCCTGTTGTGGTTCCGTAGTTTAAAATGAAGTTCATTGATCTGGTTGTTCTGGCGTCTCTGCTCCTCTTTTCTGGTATCTTCTACCAAATTTTCAAGTAAGTGGCTTTTGGATTTCCATGCGGAGTCTAGATGTTGCGCTATCATGACTTTTGGGGCATTGGGTCCGTAGGTCGCCTGGTTGGCTCTCTGTTGTGTTATGACGTTATGAAGCTCAGCAATTGGCCCAAAAATGATATTGGGCCGTTCTTCTGGTTGCCACAAATTAGTGGTGCGGTGTGAGTCGGCAATAGAGTAGATTACTGTGTCGTCGGTTCGGATATTACAATGCTCCCTTATGAAAGCTACTCCCAGATTTCCGAGCTCAAGTATCTGGAGAGAGCTATTGGTACATCGAACTTCAATCTTCATTTTTGTCGCGAGGATGTACAACCAACTGTTCCTTGTTTCCATCCGTACGGATGTACTCCACATCCTGCTAACCTTTGTAGTGCATTCCGTAGTATCTAAACTATGCCCTCTATATAAATTCAGTATATAGTTTCTTCCAATGGCGGTGACTGTAGGTGTTCGGCGTTTGCATGTGAATTGGGAGTGCTGCTCCAATGTCGTAAACCTCTTACAGGACTGGAACATCTCATGAGTAAGTATGGCGTAATCACTTGTTTCGGTATTAGCGGCTATGAAGTCCCCTTCTAGCTCGTAGAATTGGTATGTAGAGCTGCCTATGTTTGCGGGAACTGTATATATTTTGAAGACCGTGAAGGGTGTCTTTTCTGGTTGTGGTAGATCAATCCTCAGTAGCAAATTAGAACCTTCTACGACGGACTGTACTGTCATGGTTTGAATTAGAGATTGGAAGGTGAATATGGACGGATTCAGGTCATTGTGGTCCATTACCGTAGATATGATATGCACCAGCTCTTCCGAATGTAATACTGCTGGGTGTAGTTTTCCCACGTTGGACAATATTGAAATAGCTGCTAGGGCGTCTAGTGCGTTGACTATACGATTAGTTTCCATTTCGGTGAGGATCATAAATACCGTTAGATTGGTTCTACGTTGTTCAATAATTTTTTTGTCTGCATCCCCATACAAAATGGGAGCCATGGCTGAATATAACTCCAATAATTTGTTTCTTTCATTTGTTGCTTGGATTCTGGACTGGTTAAATAATTGAAATGTTGATTTCATCACGGTCACCTGTTCTTGTATCAACTGAAAGGATGAATTTTCTCTGCGATCAAGGTCTGTCAGCTGATTTGTTATTCGCTCGTCGTCCGGAACCATGGACAGCAATGGTTCCGAAAAGCGCCTTACTTAATGTGCCTACTTCGTTGAAGAATGATCGTTTGGTGCGGACTGATCTGGTTCCGATTATGTAGTGTTGCAGGTCCTTTTATTTTGATTCAAGAGACCTTAGACTCGTTCTTAGTTGGGTTGATATAGTAGTCCAGTAAATCTAGGAATTCTAAAAAGAAAAAAATAGAACACGAAATTTTTTGACGTAGTTAGGTTCCAATGATGGAGTAGAATAGGGAATCACAGTTTTACGCCAAAATTTGGCGTGTGCCCGAAATTTTGGCTTTCCAGTTTTGTCAATTTGTAGCCGTATTATGCATTTCTCGCAAAAAATGGTAGGAACCAAATTTATAGAGAATTTTCAAAAAAGTTGGTCAAGTAAAAAAAATAGAGAATTTAGTTCTCTATAAATTTGGTTCTTACTATTTTTTGCGAGAAATGCAAAATACAGCTACAAATCGACAAAACAGAAAGCTCAAAATTTCGGGCACACGCCATATCAAATTTTGTTGTAAAACTATGATTCCCTATTCTACTCCATCATTGGAACCTAACTACGTCAAAACATTCCGTGTTCTATTTTTTTCCGATATTTACTGAAATTTTGTCTCTGATTACTGGTCTAATAGATTGACATCGCGTATCGTACAGATGTAGCTTCTGGCAAAGTTGGGAGACAACCTCGGTGCAGTTAGCGATGAATTGCAGGTCTTCTTTAAAATCTGGTATATGAACTTTGGATAGGATGGTCCAATGTTTGCTGTACCAGAACGTAGTTCCTACCTCCTCGAATATAGCACCTGTTGGCGTCACCTCCGTTAGTGTATGTCCTTGTCCAGTAACTGCTTCTACTATTATCGTCGCCATTATTACCAACGCCATCCCTTTTATTTGATACCCATACATTTTAATGTCGTGTATTGTTTTTCTTTACACCAAAAATTATTTTTTATATATTACAAAGTTATGTTAATAATTATAGTATAGCAAAAAAAAAAAAATTTCGATAATTTAAAGTAATAATTAAAATAACTAAGAAAATGCGTCCTTCTTGCTTCTTAGTAAAGGGTTATCGGCTTAGACGTCGCTTCGGTATTATCCCTTCGTGACTTCAATTTCTTTGTGTTTTTACTTTATTATTTTAATAATTAAGTATTGTGATTGATTTTTAAAAAAAAAAAAATTTGCTACCCTCAAAATTTTTATTTTCAAGTTTCATAACTAGTAGACGCGAAAAAGCAATAAAAATTTTCAGTCCGTCTGTCCGCCGTACGCCGTACGCAAGATCGTTTGGAGGCTCGTAGCTGCCAAACGATTTGAGATATTAAATTGAAATTTTTTTAACGAATAGACGGGGTAGGCTCCTTGAAGTGACCAAATTTTTAGGGGTGGGGGTGTGAGGGGGAAGGAGGGGGAAGTGTTTTAGACCGAAAATTTTGGTTTCTAGATCTCAGTAACCCCTAATGATAGGGAGCTGAAACTTGGAATTTCTATAGAGCTCTGATAGTAGACCCATTTGCAGAAAAATTGTCAATATTCATGAAGGGGTGTGGGAGTGGGGGGGGGGGGGAATATAATGCGACCGAAACCCAAAAAAGCCGAGATAGACACATTCTAAAATCCATATCTCCTAAACCGTTAATGGAACACCATTCAAACTTAAGAAATATTTGTAGCTATACTAGGAGAACAGAATCAAGAAAAATTTTGGGTGGGGGAAGTTGTGTATGGGGGTGGGGGTGAAAAACTTTAGATAACGATAACTCATGAACCAATTGCTCTAGAAAAATAAAATTCGGTTTGGGTTTAAAGGTCGGCAAATAAAGATTGATCAAAGTAATATTTTTTAAGTGGGAAGTTGTAACGATTTGGTCCGCAGAACGTTCAGTTGGCAATCGTCATTGCCGAAATTTTGAATGTTAGCCTTGCGGACGGAAAGTCATCCTCCATCTGTCGGAAGAAATCGTCATTTCTTCACCCAAATGAAGGATAACTTTCCTATATGTTTATCGTTGACTATGCGTCATTGGACACATTAGTCCCACGGATGGCCAATGAAACGACGGAGCATCTAGCATAAGAGCACGTGCTAGCTCGTCGGACGGGGTGGGTTTGTCGTTTCGATCCGTGAACCGATTAATTATGCTCGGTGGGCCGACGAATGGGTTTGAGAACTCCCATTCTATCTGTCGGCGGGCTTGAAAGGATTGTAGGTGAGGGGGCCAGATGCACGAAGGGTGCGGAAAAGAGGGTGGAGGAAGTTAGGTGCTTGGAAGGAACATCGGGGGTGAGATCATCCGACGGACGATAAAACATGATAATCAACCCGTGTAGGTATTGAATTGACAAAACAGAAAAAAAGGAAGGAATATTCCGTGTACGAACGGTTACCTTAAGGCCCAGTCGTGGCAGTAGTATACGATCACGGTGCTGTTGAATGGAAGTACGAGGTTTCAATTGATATGCAAAGGCAGCCTTGCCTAGCTATAGTTTGTCTTCCGAGTCAACTTCTTTCTTAGTACTCGATATAGAGTGGGCCGCGCTATCGAACAATATCGACGTTTATCGTTAGGAGCACGGTGCATTCTTTCGCGAATTGGTCACATTTCCCTTGTTTGACTTTCGAATAACATTTTGGTTATTCACAATTCATTCTCTTTTAAACAACAACAAAAAAATAATCTTTTTATATGATTTTAAAGCAATAGGATAAATTATTTGTTTACATGTATTTTTTCAGGGATCTATAAATGCGATAATCATTAAAACTATGCACCAAATTTACTGCCTAACGTAATTATTATAAACACTACGAACAGTAGTACCATTCCATTATTTTTTTCCTTTTAAATGATTTTTATGTGGATTTTAGTTCTGACGCACAAACCTTTGAGCAATAACAATAAACAAAATAATTTGTTTAATTATTTAATAGCCAATAATTAGAATGTAATATAAAAAAAAAATATAACGATTTAAGAAAAATTTGTAGGTCTTTGACTTTTAATTTAATTTAAGTTTTCCTGTTTATTTTTATTTTGAGGTACAAACTAAACATTAAGTGAACATAAGTTGCAGCCGTTTTGTTTTGCGCAAAATCCATCGCATGGCGCAAAAAGTTTAAATGGAGCCTGGTAGTTATTCCACAGCAGAATGGTTGACGAGGATGATGGATGATTCGAAACGTGCCAAAGGGTTGAAGGAGAAGAAGACGACAATGTTGCAGTTGAAGAAGGTGCTGTTTGTGAATGATGCTGCCGCTGCGGCTGGTGTTGCGGCTGTTGTAGTTGTTCCTGGTTAATTAGGTCCGGATTCGTTGCGGCTGCCTTGGGTACGATTACTGCTGTCCCGTTCACCTAGAATTGGAATAATTTGGTCGTCTTTGGGACGTAAAGGTGTTTATTATGAAATGCTTTGTTAACATGTAAATGCTACCTGAATTCACTTCGCTTGCTGGGAAAGGGTATGTAGCTGACTTCTTGATGAATGTTAACAGTGGGCGTTCCTTTTCCTTTATGCAGGCAAATTGTCGTGTACGAAATTCGAAAAGATTTCTTTTTCTTTTATTTTCTCAGACCAATCAGCCGTTGTCTTCCCACGTCGTTGAGTAAGTTACGCTTCTCGAGGGTACCGGAGATGATTTCTCTTTTGTCATAGCTGACATTGTGGATAAACCTTGTTGTTGAAAACTGACAGCTCGGCGCGGGAAAATCGAAACGCTGTTGCCGCTTCTCTGCTCACAATTTATTTGATCGGTTACGAGTTGCTTGTAATTCTTTTTCGTTAATTAAACACAAGCTGGGCACCCGAAATTCAATAGCACGAAAGACAGTGCACGTCAGAAAACTGTGAACAGTCGCGATTTGAACTGGACTTTTTTGCAAGGCGTCGCGAAAACCTTTATGAAGGCGGAAAGCGACAGCTTCTTTTTTTTTTATTTAATTAATTTACTTTCCAAGGCCAACTTAAGCAATTTCCGACAAAAAAAAACCGCGGACGAAGAAGCGCACAAACAATTTCTTCAGACACTCGACAGGAATTCAAAGCAAAACGCTGACAGCACTCAGTGTGAGGGAAAATTCTCGCTCAAATGGAAGTTTGACTGTTTTTATTCACTTTTTCTTTTAGAACTCGACAATTTTCACTATTGTTAAAACATTTTTACGTTGTGGTAGCACTTCCCTTGTTCAGGTGAATTACATCGTTTCCGCCAGGCAAATTGAGAAGTGTAAACTGAAGCAGCGTCGACGTGATACCTCAATGTGCTCGCCCGTATTTGCTGCCATCGGTTGCGAGAAACCCTGACATACACCAACGGCGGATGTCGGATCTGAATCTCGGTGGATTTCACGCGGTCGATGCGCGACTGTTCGTGGAGGACTCCTTCGAGGTTTGGTCTCAGGGAGCTTCGCTTTAACCGAATGTAGCTCCTTAAAGCCGTTTGCTGGCTTATCGACGGACGACGACCAACTCCGTGTTGTTGTTCCGTGATTCTGTCCGACGAGACGGCAAATAGTTTGCGTTCACTACGTGATGTGCAGCCGAAAACCGAAGACCCGAATTGACAACAACTTTGCGAACTGACCGAAAAACACACACGCAAAACATCAGACATTTCCGTCTAATGTCGCACAGAGGAAAACCGCGTTGCCTTAACCCGAGTATCGTGTAATGATTTTCTGCTCACTTTGGGTCTTATTGCATCCGTTCTTCTTCGCTCTTAGATGACGCGAGTGACTTCCAACATCAAGAAAAATCTAATCTCTTAAAGAATGGCACGTAGCGCGTGCGGAATTTGATGTTATCACGGCCGAAACGGTAGAAAAAAAAGGAAACCGGACCGACTTTTATTTGTTCACTCTGTCGTCGGACTCGGCAAGGTCGGATCACGTAAATCACTCGTTTAACGCAAGAGAGAAAAGCCCTGGCGTTCATTTTTTCGTTTTGTGACGAGCGCAAAATGCGACATTAGTTCGAGCATTTCGTATAGGTTTATTTTCTATTTTTTTCTTACCAACGCGAACCAAAAGGAGTGTCAAAAGAAATTTGACCTATAGAATAGGGGGCCGAAGTTATATATCCACCACGCGGTATGGCCCAGTTGAACGGATCTCCCGTTACATAGCGGAAATTGGAGCGGGTGGGCTGCCGCACTTTGAAAATACCAAGAACCATTTACCTTTTGCTTGGATGAAGTCTTCCTTTTTCCCTTCTTTCCGTTTCCTTGCTCCCTGGCTGTGGTATGCGGCACGTGGTATTTAAAACTTTTTTTTTTGCGAACGCGCACTTGTAAAGATTACATCTGCTTCGGACGGTGACTGGGGCGAGCGTCATCTGTCTCGCTCGCAAGTGCGCGATAGTTCTCTCCTACGCCACCGTGGGTCCGGGCGCTGCGCGCGTTGTGGTGATGTCCGTTGGGTTTTGAATTTAAAAACCGCGGGCGGCTCATTACAAATACCCACAGGATCCTGGGCAAGGCCCGTCCGATGCACAGGAGGCTGAGAAAGGAGACGCCCATGCCGGTTCTCCCACGCTGCTGTCAGGGTACTCCCTCGCTGCAGTCACAAAAAAAAATTGATCCGTCGATCCGGATTTTTTTTTTTTTTTTTTTTTTTTTTTATTTTGTGGTTTGAATACTTAGTCCATCTTTTGATTGCTTTTAATAATTTTTTTTTTTTTTTTTTTTTTTTTTAAAATGTGTGGACATATTCTTGCACCCATCTTTTCTAAGCATTTATGACTAATTCTAATAACAATGATTTTACAGTATACGATGAAGACAAAAAAATCTGCCAGGATGGCGAAAAAAAAATTAAACAGGAATAAGGAGATAGTTTAAATTACTATATTAGAATTACTTCAAATATCACTCATATCACTCTTCTTCTATGATTTAGTATGTAAGACCTCGACTTAGTGCTTTTAACCGACTACTACTATAATTCCAACAGCCTGAGCGAAGCGATATCTACCACATTCCAATATCTTAATGATACTCGTTTACCAAAATCCATTACTGTATCACGTATATGTATATTAAAAAAAAATTCATAATTCAATGTGTGTGGTTTGGATATTTACAAACATACTAAATCAGAGAAAATACATGCCCAATACGACGAAGGAAAATGTTCAATGTTAGCCTGATATGTAGCGTCTGCAGGAAACATGTAGCATTCTCCCTCTCTCTTGCGCGCGTTATTACATGCGCTAAGGCGTGTGCGAGACCGC
This sequence comes from Beris chalybata, assembly GCA_949128065.1. Taxonomy (NCBI): domain Eukaryota; kingdom Metazoa; phylum Arthropoda; class Insecta; order Diptera; family Stratiomyidae; genus Beris; species Beris chalybata. The sequence goes on along the minus strand of OX421895.1, from coordinate 61,006,310 downwards.
TAGTGTATATACAACAACAAAACATCCAGCGCTCCCGCAACTACATTTAATTACTAAATTAAAACTTTTAAATGTTAATACTCGGTACGGAGTCTCAAAAATTAACAAAAGGAGAATTATTTTTTTGGTGGTTATAGCAAGGTGATCGCGTGTGCTCTCTCTACGGAGGCATAGAACAATCCCTTATCATAATAACTTCCTTTTTCGTACACTAACGTACGAGTCTGACTTGACAATGAAATCCGTTAAAGAAGTCACAACTTTAAATCTTTGCCGTCATAAGTTCTTATCGATTTTCCCTCTCCGTCGCTTCTCGACTGCCATTAGGTGCACCTGCAAAAACCCATGTACGTGAAATCTTTTAATATTTCTGTATAGGTGTATGCAATACTAATAAATATAACGCGTACTTAAACTTCGTATGTATATGGCAAAGGATCACTAATTAGAGATAAACTAAAGCTGTTTATAAACGTAAGAATTGCGGTTATTATACCACAATAGCTCAGCACCCAACAGGGCTTGTTTGAGGCCGCGAGAAAACTGACATTGATTGAAGATGTGAATGCAAATGATCTCGTCATCATCTCAATTGAATCTAAACATACGCGTTACCCCCGATTAAGCTTTGACTAACTATGTATTATTGTAATTGAAATGGTATCGTCATCGCGCACCATGACGTATAACAGTTAAACAGCCTAATTCCACAATTCGAACGCGAGAAGAAAAATCAAAGAAGAACGTGTATTCTCAAGGAGGACTCAGGATAATAAGGTTGTAATTTGCATTCGAATTAGAGAGAATAAAATATGGAGTATACTTCTACGGGGCGTTCTTAATCATTGATAGATGACTATTTCAAGGCCAACTATAAAAGCGCCGGAAAGAGTATCACTATTGCAATACTCTTACACAGTATTGTAGGGTGGTCGGGCATTAGCGAATTCCTCAATGATTGTTTCTCATTAATCTCGTCCATGATTTCGCTTTGATGAACTGATAGAAGCACCCATATTTATGTGTTCCTAAGTGATTTCGCGTTATTGAATTCATCCGATTTAAAGTTTAATCTGCATGCATGATAATGTTAAAGATGGGTATTGCTGAAGATAACTCTGACAGACTCTTGCTTATACCATCACATTATGGAACTAATAGTTGCTGAAATGCGTACAGTAGCTATCCAAATTTACCGGAAAGCAGCACTGGATAGAATCTGGAAGCTTGTTGTGCTTAATTGTCATCTTAACGCAAACTTGTCAATAGGGCCGAATTCGCTGCAGCAATGGTCTAATAAGTTCCTTTCGGATGGCCCCGCATTCGTTGAATCTGAACTATCTGGTTTGGACCCAGAGTTGGTCTTTAGTCAGGCCTTTAGCATGGTACCAGTGACGAATGGTCAACTGGTGGACACGTTAAGTGCGTGACTGAGACTCAATTCATACTTCCAGCTCGTGTTGTCACCGGGCTGTCACTCGTGGCTCTTTTCCGTGCTATATGTAGGTTATGTTACGTCTGCTGAGGGAATCTGAAAACAGGTTTAACTTGCCACAGGGGCTTTATTCACTGTTTCAAAATAAGGTTGCCCAATATTGACCGAAACACCTCCAAAAACTAAACGAAAACGAAACGAAAACACGTTCAATTTACTGGCACGGCTACTACGCCATACATGACAGGATGTCACCAGTTTTGGTGTGGTTGTTTAGCAAAATGACGTTTAAAGAATAGGGTTGCTTTACATTTTCTGTGCGCTAATTCATCAATACGGCGATGATTATAAACACAACATAATACCGGAATTCGAGCTTAAACCGTACACGAGCAAACACTATCGCCATCAATTTAGCTTGTTCCGCACTGAAGTACTTTCTAACACCGACCTTTAAGTTCTTTAGGTGCAATAAAACAGCTTCTAATTTTCGTAATAGAGAACTGTCAGAATAACACGACATTGAACTGAAATTTATAACTAACAATAGTAAACAAAATATGAAGCAAGATTGTTATTAGTGTTGAGTATAAATTCAATGCAAGATGTAAGGGAGAGGTAGACTTGTTTTGTTGCAACCATTTACTATCCAATTCTGTACTAGACATCGCGTAAGAAGATTTGAAACGCTTTGAGAGAAAAACTCACTAACAAAAAAAATTGTTACACGTCAAGTACTCTTACTTGTTATGTATTCTGTACTTGCAGTGATGCATTTGGGATTGCAATTAATAGTACAGTAACAGTATTAGGTTACCAGGAGAAAAAAAAAAAATCTATTCCGCAGTACTTGTTGTATAGGTTTTGGTTTTGGTGTTATCGTTTCTCCATCCAATTCTAAAGACTCGATTAGTGCCGATACCAACCCAAAGGCTGACCAGAAATCCATTCCTAAATATAATTCCTGTTGCAATTGGATACAATGTTTAATTCTAATTTTTTTTTGGCCTCTTGACGAAATTCGACTATGGCTTCTATATGCCTGTGTATGACATGTACAGCCCCTCCGACAGTACTTAAAGTATTCAAAGAAACTTCAAGGGACTGATCATTCTGTTCAAGGTGTTCTAAAGCGTTTTTACCCAGACACTTACGCTGGCGCCGCTATCCAACAATTTTATAAGAGGAATGCCACCTATGATGACGCATGCATACGGTCTGGGGTCTCCTGTTTTATGGTGTTTACCCGTGAGTCTGGTGGGGTGGTCGATTTTTAGGGGGGTGCACATTTCTTCGACGAAACCGGCATCTTCTGGATCTGACTGCGCTCCTTCTAATGAGGGTGATGTCGAGCCGAAAATGCGGGTTCTTACTAACTTGTAATTGGCAGCTCGGGCTTCAGAAGTTTGGCGGTATAAAGGGATACTTTCTAAAATAGGTTCAAGATTAGTTAAGCGAGAAGTTTTTATAAAATTTTTTGAAAAACGGGAGTGGATTGAGAGGTCGAAATTTGTGTGAACGGATTGAAACACTCGAACCTCACTGTTGAATCAGTGCTTACTGAGTTTGGCTCGGTGGTCGGGCCATCGCTCCAGTGGCCATTTCCGTTTGTTTCATTTTCCAGGCGGCGTATCGCGCGTTTTGCCTGGGCCGGTTGGATTTGGACCGGCCCCCTTTCATGTTTTTTGCACTGCAGTTCGGACAATCGCGAACGGTTTTCCCTTTTTCGCCACAATCGTAGCAGAAAAGCATGCGCATTAACTCGGGACATTCACGAAAACTATGACCTTTCGCGTCGCAATTCCAACATACCCAATTGGACACGTCTATTGCCTTTATCTTGGGATCAGTTTCAACCTCAGAAGAGGCTTCCGGGGATTGGAGGTGTGCTCTGCGGAGCGAACATTCCAAGTTTGCAATGCGGCGTTCGTACGCTTCGGCTTGTTGACGTGCGTAATCCCATCCTGCCATCATATAAATCTGCGCATCTGCCAACTGGTCGTTCAAGTAACGCAGAGTGCTTGAGAAATAATCCCACTGCGAATGCGGGTCCTGAACATCCGCTAACGTGACCGAGCTGATATTTTGGAAAGGGGTTTGTGCTTTATTTGCCTGAATGGGAGTGGGAGAAGGTGTGGGAGTGTCCAACTTACGAGGACAGTTAACTCCCCTGTCATTTATACCTAGTGGAACAGAATTCAGCGCAGTAGCTGTGCGATATACCTTTATTGCATGATTTTGATATCTCGTTGAATTTTTATTTAACTGGCCAGACTCGCTCCATTTTCGTCCTCGCAGATACAGTTTACAATGCGACACGTCCGTCGACTTCGGGCCTTCCGTTGTGGTATTCGAGGTGGTCGCTAGCCCGGCCTCTACCATGACCTCAGTGTCTGATGGCGACCTGGTTGTCATGGTGAGTGCGTGACTGAGACTCACACTAGAAACTTGGCGAATCTACTATTTCCTCTTGACGGATGATAACGTTGATCGTTGTCTTGTACAGCTCACTTGTTCCTTTATCTGTAAATATAGTTAACTTGGCAGCCGTGTATTAGTTATTGAACATAAGGTGTATGGTTAACATTTAAAATTTTTTTACACCACAACCGCAAAGTTTATAAAGGATAAATAAAGACCATTATTCCGAATGTTAAGGGGTAAGTTTTACTCCGAGATTTCAAAGGTATCATATAAAAGAAAAGATAGTACGCCCATGTTTGGGGCAAGGTACTATTAAGAATTAATTTTTTAACATTAAGGATACACAGTAAATACGACCAGCTATTAATTGCGAACTCGCTATGGTTAACTGATTCGTCAATCATGCCGATTCGTACGTCCTAACAGGGTAAACGACTAGTGAGAAAAAAAAATTTTTTGCTTCGAACCGCTAACACCAATTAGAATGGATGTTCGTAGCAAACAAAAGACAAAAAAAAAATAATAATGTTTGCCTAAACTTCGCAAAATGTTCGACAAAAACGAAGTAAAGTAAAATGTTTGCCGAAACCTCGCGAAACTATCGCCAAAACGAAATAAAGAGAAAATGATTGCCGAAACCTTGCGAAGTGTTTGCCAAAACAAGGTAAGGAAAACTGTTCGCCAAAACCTCGCGAAATTTTCGTCAAAAGGAAGTACAAGTAATGAAAGGGGTTGCCGAATCTTCGCGAAACGTTCGCCAAAACGAAGTAAGGAAAAATGTTTGCCGCAACTTCGCGAAATGTTCGTCAATAATGTAATAAGGAGAGATGTGTGTCGAACCTCGTGAACGGTTTGTCAAAACAGGGTGAAGACAAATGTTTAACAAAACCTCACGAAATGTTCGCACTCAAAAAAAATGAACTTACATAGTTTAGGTTTGCCGAAATCTCGCGACATGTTCGCCAAAACGAAGTAAAATAAAATGTTTGCCGAAACCTCGCGAAATGTTCGACAAAAATGAAGTAAACCAAATTTAGGTTTGTCGAAACTTCGACCTACTAAATTGAAAATGTTCTCATTTTAAGTATGTATATATATATAACTAACAAAAGAACCAAACAATCACGTTTTATAAGGAGTTGTATAGTAATTTGTTAGATCTAAACTAAGTCTTAAGTTATAGGTATATATTGTTTTTTAAGCTAAGTCTTAGAGTATTGGTGTCTAACACTAAATCTTAGAGCTAACGTTACGATGATCTAAAGTATCCTAAACTAGTTCATAAAGAGTCTTAAACTAAGTCTTAGGGCTACGTAATCAGATAAAAGTGGTTTATACGGAAATTGAGAATTCTGAATTGAGAATATTTTTTTTTAAAAATAGTTTTGGGGAGGGTGAAAATTGGGAGTTTATTATCAATACACACTTGGTGGTCTTGGGGCAACCCCTGCAGAGTTAACTATCACCAGGTCGAAATGTGACAGGTAGTAAACTCTGGAGAAGCCGCCTCAACTCAAGGTTTGATCGCGCTCATCGGCCTCTGAAGAATATAGCTTACTGCTAAGACAGAATTCAAGCTTCAGACGCCCATAAGTTCCGTCGGATGGTGAACTAGAGATGCGAGATGATCTAATTCGCCCTCTCTATGCCACACTCTTGGTGCTCTTGGGGGCAACCTCTGCAGAGTAAACTGTCACTAGGTCGAAATGTGGCAGGCAGTAAACTCTGGAGAAGCCGCCCCAACTCAAGGTTTGATCAGGGTCGGTGTCTACACCCTCCTTTGGTGTAGGTCCACCCGGTACGCCCTCCCAGCGCAGAAATCAATCCCCCCTGATTATGAGTTGAGCAGCCAAGGTATCCCATCCCAGGTGTTCGGGAGTGGACATTTTTTTTTTTTTTTTTTCCTCTTTTTAGAAAAAGTAAAAATATTTTGCCTCAATGCCGTATAGGCGAGAGATAGGACAATCTTAAAAGAACTGAGAGGACTTGTAATTTGTATAAGTGTAGAAAAAAAAACACTTAGAAAATTGCGGTCACATCAGACTGATATGACTAACGCTAAGTGGCCTACAATAAGTTGTGTCCGGCTTGAAGTCCGTTTAGGAGTGCCGTATTGCTAAAAATCGTTCTGCAATTAGAACTTATGCAGACGTTGGGCGCCATATCTGTAACGATTTGGTCCGCAGAACGTTCAGTTGGCAATCGTCATTGCCGAAATTTTGAATGTTAGCCTTGCGGACGGAAAGTCATCCTCCATCTGTCGGAAGAAATCGTCATTTCTTCACCCAAATGAAGGATAACTTTCCTATATGTTTATCGTTGACTATGCGTCATTGGACACATTAGTCCCACGGATGGCCAATGAAACGACGGAGCATCTAGCATAAGAGCACGTGCTAGCTCGTCGGACGGGGTGGGTTTGTCGTTTCGATCCGTGAACCGATTAATTATGCTCGGTGGGCCGACGAATGGGTTTGAGAACTCCCATTCTATCTGTCGGCGGGCTTGAAAGGATTGTAGGTGAGGGGGCCAGATGCACGAAGGGTGTGGAAAAGAGGGTGGAGGAAGTTAGGTGCTTGGAAGGAACATCGGGGGTGAGATCATCCGACGGACGATAAAACATGATAATCAACCCGTGTAGGTATTGAATTGACAAAACAGAAAAAAAGGAAGGAATATTCCGTGTACGAACGGTTACCTTAAGGCCCAGTCGTGGCAGTAGTATACGATCACGGTGCTGTTGAATGGAAGTACGAGGTTTCAATTGATATGCAAAGGCAGCCTTGCCTAGCGATAGTTTGTCTTCCGAGTCAACTTCTTTCTTAGTACTCGATATAGAGTGGGCCGCGCTATCGAACAATATCGACGTTTATCGTTAGGAGCACGGTGCATTCTTTCGCGAATTGGTCACATTTCCCTTGTTTGACTTTCCCTTGTTTGACTTTTGGTTATTCACAATTCATTCTCTTTTAAACAACAACAAAAAAATAATCTTTTTATATGATTTTAAAGCAATAGGATAAATTATTTGTTTACATGTATTTTTTCAGGGATCTATAAATGCGATAATCATTAAAACTATGCACCAAATTTACTGCCTAACGTAATTATTATAAACACTACGAACAGTAGTACCATTCCATTATTTTTTTCCTTTTAAATGATTTTTATGTGGATTTTAGTTCTGACGCACAAACCTTTGAGCAATAACAATAAACAAAATAATTTGTTTAATTATTTAATAGCCAATAATTAGAATGTAATATAAAAAAAAAATATAACGATTTAAGAAAAATTTGTAGAGAGGAATAGGTCTTTGACTTTTAATTTAATTTAAGTTTTCCTGTTTATTTTTATTTTGAGGTACAAACTAAACATTAAGTGAACATAAGTTGCAGCCGTTTTGTTTTGCGCAAAATCCATCGCATGGCGCAAAAAGTTTAAATGGAGCCTGGTAGTTATTCCACAGCAGAATGGTTGACGAGGATGACGGATGATTCGAAACGTGCCAAAGGGTTGAAGGAGAAGAAGACGACAATGTTGCAGTTGAAGAAGGTGCTGTTTGTGAATGATGCTGCCGCTGCGGCTGGTGTTGCGGCTGTTGTAGTTGTTCCTGGTTAATTAGGTCCGGATTCGTTGCGGCTGCCTTGGGTACGATTACTGCTGTCCCGTTCACCTAGAATTGGAATAATTTGGTCGTCTTTGGGACGTAAAGGTGTTTATTATGAAATGCTTTGTTAACATGTAAATGCTACCTGAATTCACTTCGCTTGCTGGGAAAGGGTATGTAGCTGACTTCTTGATGAATGTTAACAGTGGGCGTTCCTTTTCCTTTATGCAGGCAAATTGTCGTGTACGAAATTCGAAAAGATTTCTTTTTCTTTTATTTTCTCAGACCAATCAGCCGTTGTCTTCCCACGTCGTTGAGTAAGTTACGCTTCTCGAGGGTACCGGAGATGATTTCTCTTTTGTCATAGCTGACATTGTGGATAAACCTTGTTGTTGAAAACTGACAGCTCGGCGCGGGAAAATCGAAACGCTGTTGCCGCTTCTCTGCTCACAATTTATTTGATCGGTTACGAGTTGCTTGTAATTCTTTTTCGTTAATTAAACACAAGCTGGGCACCCGAAATTCAATAGCACGAAAGACAGTGCACGTCAGAAAACTGTGAACAGTCGCGATTTGAACTGGACTTTTTTGCAAGGCGTCGCGAAAACCTTTATGAAGGCGGAAAGCGACAGCTTCTTTTTTTTTATTTAATTAATTTACTTTCCAAGGCCAACTTAAGCAATTTCCGACAAAAAAAAAACCGCGGACGAAGAAGCGCACAAACAATTTCCTCAGACACTCGACAGGAATTCAAAGCAAAACGCTGACAGCACTCAGTGTGAGGGAAAATTCTCGCTCAAATGGAAGTTTGACTGTTTTTATTCACTTTTTCTTTTAGAACTCGACAATTTTCACTATTGTTAAAACATTTTTACGTTGTGGTAACACTTCCCTTGTTCAGGTGAATTACATCGTTTCCGCCAGGCAAATTGAGAAGTGTAAACTGAAGCAGCGTCGACGTGATACCTCAATGTGCTCGCCCGTATTTGCTGCCATCGGTTGCGAGAAACCCTGACATACACCAACGGCGGATGTCGGATCTGAATCTCGGTGGATTTCACGCGGTCGATGCGCGACTGTTCGTGGAGGACTCCTTCGAGGTTTGGTCTCAGGGAGCTTCGCTTTAACCGAATGTAGCTCCTTAAAGCCGTTTGCTGGCTTATCGATGGACGACGACCAACTCCGTGTTGTTGTTCCGTGATTCTGTCCGACGAGACGGCAAATAGTTTGCGTTCACTACGTGATGTGCGGCCGAAAACCGAAGACCCGAATTGACAACAACTTTGCGAACTGACCGAAAAACACACACGCAAAACGTCAGACATTTCCGTCTAATGTCGCACAGAGGAAAACCGCGTTGCCTTAACCCGAGTCTCGTGTAATGATTTTCTGCTCACTTTGGGTCTTATTGCATCCGTTCTTCTTCGCTCTTAGATGACGCGAGTGACTTCCAACATCAAGAAAAATCTAATCTCTTAAAGAATGGCACGTAGCGCGTGCGGAATTTGATGTTATCACGGCCGAAACGGTAGAAAAAAAAGGAAACCGGACCGACTTTTATTTGTTCACTCTGTCGTCGGACTCGGCAAGGTCGGATCACGTAAATCACTCGTTTAACGCAAGAGAGAAAAGCCCTGGCGTTCATTTTTTCGTTTTGTGACGAGCGCTAAATGCGACATTAGTTCGAGCATTTCGTATAGGTTTATTTTCTATTTTTTTCTTACCAACGCGAACCAAAAGGAGTGTCAAAAGAAATTTGACCTATAGAATAGGGGGCCGAAGTTATATATCCACCACGCGGTATGGCCCAGTTGAACGGATCTCCCGTTACATAGCGGAAATTGGAGCGGGTGGGCTGCCGCACTTTGAAAATACCAAGAACCATTTACCTTTTGCTTGGATGAAGTCTTCCTTTTTCCCTTCTTTCCGTTTCCTTGCTCCCTGGCTGTGGTATGCGGCACGTGGTATTTAAAACTTTTTTTTTTTGCGAACGCGCACTTGTAAAGATTACATCTGCTTCGGACGGTGATCGGCGGTAGACTGGGGCGAGCGTCATCTGTCTCGCTCGCAAGTGCGCGGTAGTTCTCTCTTACGCCACCGTGGGTCCGGGCGCTGCGCGCGTTGCGGTGATGTCCGTTGGGTTTTGAATTTAAAAACCGCGGGCGGCTCATTACAAGGTGGAGCATAGAAGTGGAGGGGATGAGAATTTTTCAAATCAAACACATTTCATATCTCAAGAACAGTGTAAGATAGATGCTTAGAATTTTTACCAGAAGTAGCGCTAATTAAACTCTAGTAGGGAAACAAGTTTTTGGGGTTGAGGGTGTAGAGAGGGAGGGTGGGGCAGGGTGAAAAGGAAAAAGTTCCAATGCTTATATCTTGGAACCTGTTATGATATAAGCCTTAAACTTGGTATTTAGATAAAGCTATAGTAGCGGAATGTTGGAAAAATATAATTTTTTTAGGGGTAGTATGCTACGGGGGTGGGGGGTGTTTTTCCTAGCTATTAAACAGTTCATGCTAGAAAGTTGAAACTCGGTGTGTATATGTAAATCAACTAGAAAAGTTATTGTGATAAAAAAAATTTGGATATTCATTGGCGTTCAGAAAGGGGGGCAAAAAAAATTATTTGTAAATATAAAATGCATATATTTTCACGATTTTCGTCATATCTACTAGGTCTTTCCAAATATTGAATTCATTTTTATTTTACGGATTCTTCGTATGAATACCTAGAAAGTGTTTTTAAGGTTTTTTGAAATTCGACCCCTAAGGGTAGTGTGGTACAAGTGGGGGTGTTTTTCCTGTATATGGAACGGCTTAAGCTACAAAGTTGAAACTCGGTGTGTATATGTAAATCAACTAGAAAAGTAATTGTGATAAAAAAAATCAAATATGTATTGGCGTTCAGAAGGGGGGCAAAAAAATTATCTGTGAAAATAGAATGCATATTTTTTCACGATTTTCGTCATATATACTAGCTCGTCCCAAATATTGAATTTAATTTTATTCTATGTATTCTCCATAATTGACCCCTAAGGGGGTGTAAAGTGATTGTGTACTTTTTCATAAATTATTCCATATCTCTCAGATCCAATCAGATTTTCACTTCCACGATCTTGTTCTTTTTGATAGGTTTTCAGTCACATAGTAGCCTCCACCGCATTTCAGAATTGAACGCGTTCCTAACTTCTACCGGAAAAATAATAAAGTTACGCCCAGATTGTTGGCAGATTTTGTTGCATTGTTGTATTGAAATTTTTTCTTTATACGTTTTATGACTAATAAACGCCAAAAAAGCAAAAAAAAATTTCACTTCGTCTGTGCGCCGTCCGCCGTACGCAAACTCGTTTGAGGAATTATAGTTGCCAAACCCTATAAGCTATTAAATTGAATTTTTTTTGGACCCCTAGAATTGATATTTTTTTGAGGGGTGAGGGTGTGAGGGGGAAGGCGGGGGAAGCGTTTTAGACGAAAAATTTTGGTTTCTAGATCTCAGCAACCACTTATGGTAGGAGGTTGAAACTTTCTATAGAACTTTGATAGTGGACCCATCTGCAAAAAAAATGCTGATATGGGTGAAGGGGTGTGGGAGTGGAGGGGGAAATAATGCGTCCGAAACGCAAAAATGCCGAGATCGACACATTTTAAAATCCATATCTCTTAAACCGTTAATGGCGAGCAATTCAAACTTAACAAATATCTGTAGTTATACTAGGAGAGTAGATTGAAACAAAATTTTTTGGTGGGGTGGTGGCATACGGGGGTGGGGGTTGAAATACTTAACATTACGATATCTTAGAAACCAATTGCACTAGAAAAACAAAATTCGGTTTGGGTATAAAGCTTGATAAATAAAAATTGCTCAAAGTAAAATCTTTGAAGGGGGCAGGGGAGCATAGAAGTGGAGGGTATAAGAATTTTTCAAAAATATCACTTTTCATTTCTCAATAACAGTGTATGATAGATGCTTTAAATTTTTACCAGAAGTAGGCCCGATATAGCTCTAGTAGAGAAAAAAAATTTAAGCTGGGGGTGTAGAGGGTGAGGGTGGGCAGGGGTGAGAAGGAAAAAGTTCATATGTTTATAACTTAAAAACCTGTAATGATATAAACCTTAAACTTCGTATTTAGATAGAACTATAATAGTGGCATGGTGAAAAAATATTTTTTTTTAGGGGTAGCATGGTACGAGGGTGGGGAGTGTTTTTCCTAACTTTAGAACGGCTTATGCTAGAAAGTTGAAACTCGGTACGTCTATATAAATCAACTAGGAAAGTAATTCTGATAAAAAAAAATGTGAATATTCATTGTCGTTCAGAAAGGGGGGCAAAAAATATTATCAGTAAATATAAAATGCATATATTTTCACGATTTTCGTCACATCTACTAGATCTTTCCAAATATTGAATTCATTTTTATTCCACGGATTCTTCATATGAATACCTAGAATGTGTTTTCAAGATTTTTTGAAATTCGACCCCTAAGGGGGTGTAAAGTGGATGTATACTTTTTCATGAATTCCACCATATCTCTCAGGTCTGATCAGATATCGAATATCTTTTCACTTCCCCAGGTTTGTTTAATAATCACCTATTTTTAAGTTTTGTCTTTTTCAACCTCTAGACCACATCCTGGAATATGACCAAATTATATAATTCATATGTTACACCATATTCTAACCGCTTTCCGACCTTTTTGTTAGGTTTTCAGTAACATAGTAACATACACCGCATCCCCGAATTGAACACGTTCCAAACTTCTGCCGGAAAAGTAATAAAGTTGCGCCTCTGTAATAGAAATTTCTTTCTTACTTAGTTTAAACATAATAATAAAATAATTGTGGTTGGTAAAATTCAAATATTGTAAAATATCCTACCTACTTCTTTATATTGTAATATTGCTTATAAAAAAAAATGTTGTGAAATTATCCTATCTTTAGTTTTTATGCGTTACGTTACCTATACTACTCTATTATACCAAAGTTTTACCCTGCTTACATGTACTCTTTGAACTTGTTTTTTGATAAGGATAGATATATTCTCCAGGGAGTGCACATGTATTACTTTGTACGGCCCCTTATATACGGCGCTTAGTTTCCCTGATCGGTTCATATCCTTGAGTAGGACTTCGTCCCCCACATAAACTTCCGTTAGTCTTATGGTTTTATCGTAATGTGTAGGCTGATAATGACTTACGGATTTTCGTGTTCGGTATCCGATTCGTTTTGGCGTTTTTTTAGGAGTATGCCTAATTTCTGGATTATTTGGTAAGACTGCGTTATGGGCTACATCCTTGTTCGTGTTGGTTGTTGTTGCTTCTATTGCCTGCTGAGCTTGTGCGCGAGTTGTGACTAAACAAGTGATAAGGTGGAAATAGGTCTCCTACTTAATGCAACAGCGTGTGAAATACTTTTTCCTGGTTTATGACAGATTTTGAAGTCCAATTCAGAAAGCTTTTGTTGAAGTTTAAGCATTCGTGAAGTGGTGTCTTTTACTTTTAGCATACCTGCCAACGGCTTGTGATCCGTGATTATCTTAAAATGCCGACGTAGAAGATAACACTTGTAGTTTTTCGTTGCCCAAACTATAGCGAGCAGTTCGCGTTCTGATGTGGAATAGTTCTTCTCTGCGGAATTCAGAGTCCGGCTTGCATAAGCTACGGGCTTTCCATTTTGTTCTAGTATAGCGCCCAATGCTTCCTTGCTAGCGTCCGTCACGAGTGTGAATTGCTTATCAAAGTCTGGATATTGCAGCAAGGGTGGTGATATCAGAACGTCTCTGATTTCAGAAAACGCTTGTTCGCATGCTCCATCCCATAAAAATTTACTGTCCTTCTGGAGTAGCCTCGTCATAGGTTTAGCTATCAGTGAAAACAATGAACTTTCGGTAGTAATTTGCGAGTCCCCGAAACGATTGTACTTCGCGGATTTTTTTCGGTCTTGGAAACTTCTGGACGGCCTCTGTTAATCGCGGATCAGGTTTAACTCCTGCATCGGAACAAACATGTCCTAAGTAAGTCACTTCCTTGGCTAGGAATTGGCACTTGGTGGGTTGCTATTTCAAGTTGCTTGCTCTAAACCTATCGAATACTTCCCGCAACTTTTCGTTGTGTTCATCTAGGTTTTTGGCGAAGATAACTACATCATCTAAGTAGACGAAACACCGCAGTCCTTGCAGACCCGTTAATATTTGGTTTAGTAGAGATTGAAAGAACAATGGGGCAGTCTTAAGCCCAAACGGCAAGCGTTTATATTGATAATGATCGTAGTTCGCACTAAAAGCTGTTTTCTTTCTGTCCCGCGTGTCAACAAGTACTTGGTGGTAGCCGCTCGCTAAGTCTAGAGTGGAGAAGTATCTCGAATGGCCAAGTCTATCCAGAATATCTTTTATTCGTGGTAACGGGTATGCTAGCGATATGATTTGTTTATTCAATTCTCTGAAGTCCAAGCAGAGAAGGAACTTTTTCTTATTATTCTCCTTGGTCTTCTTCGGCACTAGAATAACGGGAAAATTATAGCGGCTGTCGCTGAATTCGATGATATCGTCTTCCAGCATCACTTTAACTTGGTTCGCGCATTCCAACCGGTGTACTTCAGGCATTCGGTACTGCTTCCTATAAATAGGGTTGTTGTCGTCTTTCAGAGGGATCTTTAAAGTTTTCCGATTCGTGTAGGTTAATTTATCTCCCGGTAGATGAAAAATATCGCCGTATTCAAACCAAATCTATATCACTGACTCACGTTCATAATCGTTAAGGGTGTCTGGTAAATTCAGATTTTCCTTCATCAGCTGCAAACGACGTGCATCCAGCTTTTCTTTTTGTCGCTTTAGTCTGTGAACCTTATAGTCCACTAATCGTTCAAACCGTGGTGTAAAGTTGTCTAGTCTTACATCCTCTGTAGTAGCGTTTACTATTCCAATAAAGACCTTCCTTTGTACTGGCCTAACCACAGCATTGCTACTGTAAACACCAGGTTTAATTTTTTCCTGCAAACACACCATGTCTTCGTGTATATTCACCGGCAACTCTATGATTTGTTCATGTCGTGTTTTTATGGTAAGGACGGGTGCAGGCAACGGTTCGTTTGATGGTCCCGTCCTTTTATCAATTTCTCTTGCCTTGTCCCTACTTACTCTTCCCCTTAGTTCATCTACTATATCAGTACCGTCTATTCATCTTCTCCGCAACTCCTCTTCTCAGGCTTTATTATTTTCTTTGATTTCGTCTCTCTTCAGGTTCACCTGTTTCTTATTTATGCTCGCTGGTGCCTGAGTTTCAGTATTTCCTCCTAGCCGTTCTGCCTCATCGTCACTTGTTTCTACTGCTGTATGGTGAAAATTCACTATATTACCTGTTTTGGGGCTTACAAACCCGACTCGTTCCCTCGGGGCCTCTTGTCTTTGGTCTGCACTCTTCGGCATTATGCGTGATTTTCAGGTTACTAGCTTGCTTTAAACCAACACATGGTTCCATCTTTTTTTATTTCGCTGTATTCTTACATTTATCGACGCCTTGCGGTATTCCCTTCCGATCCCAAATTGTTCCTTCGTGGCTTGTTCCCATCAACAACCGGTTATTTACACAATCGATAACAGCCTGACCTGCCAAAAAATCTTTACCCAGTATGCCATCCCCAGGAAGATCTTTCGCATCTTTAATAACAGTAAATTCACATGGATATTCGATGCTTCCTTTACGAAGTTTAGCATTGCATGTTCCTAGTGATCTCTGCTCGGGTCCGAAGAGTCCAACAATGGTTTGGATATTATTTACACCTATTTAAACATTTTTTTTTAATCTTTCCCACTTAATGATGTTACAGGTAGCTCCAGTTTCTATTAAAAAAAATTAATTTTTCCCGCCACCTGCTTCTGAATCTAAAACTACATTAAAATTTTTATCAAGTTCAAGTTCGTTTATACTTTCATGGCACTGTTTACGTCCCCGACAGCCGTCCACGTGCCCCGGTGCTGTCTTCATTCGTTCCTCTCAGTATTATTTTCCTTTTCTGCTAAGTATTTTTTCAGACAGATAAGTAGTAAGGAAGGCACCTGCCGTATAAAAATTACCAGGTGCGATAGTGACAGGTAGCAAAGAGAGTGTCCAAAGTGCCTACCAAAAAGGCCGGTCTTTGTTGTTGTTCTGAAGGTTAATGACGTCTGCTGGTGCCTTCTTTTGGGCGTGAACAATTGTAATGACGTCAGCTGGTGCCTTCTTTTGGGCGTGAACAATTGGGTGCAAGGGAGTGAGGTAGTTAGCATACTTGAGAGAGCAATATGTTTGATGAGAGTTATTTCCCTCACCATGTGACGGTTGAGCGGATTTTGTATCCCACCAGCAGATTCCAGCACCCAGCAGGTAAGATGCAATTAGCATTCTCGGTGTTTGAGTGAGGAGGTAGACAGGTGATGGTTGGTAAACAAAAAAGAAGTTCCTCTACATTATAAGCAAAAAAGAATCATTTCCTCTCCATTGTAAACGAAGAAGAATTAGTTCCTCTCCATTATAAACAAAATAACCAGTACCTGTACCTTTTGTGCAAAACCACTTGCGGGAATGTAATTTCGGTAATCTCGTATTCCGTTTTAGACTCTGGCCTTCTTTTTAAATCTCGACTAATGTACCATACATATGTATATCCAATATGCGTAATGTGTTTAAGCTTGAGGTGATACTCTTGAGATGACTTTTTATTTGGGTGAATTACCTACCGTGGGAATATTAAAAACAAGTTTCCAGCTTGCTTCTTTCAAAACGTTATAGCGTCGATCGTTTTGTTTTTTCTGATAAATCATATATGTAAATAATAACATGGGTGACGTGTTGGGTTGAATTGATGGGAATTAAAGTACAAATTTTTCGTTTTATGTTTTATTCAAAGCTGTATAGAACTTTTACAAAGTGAGTAATTTGATACAATTATGCTACAAGAGCTTAACTTTATTTTGATTACAGAATAGATTGTTTCTTAAGTAAAATAGGTGTTAGTAATTCTTCCATTTTTAAAATCCTGCGTTGAAATCTTAATCGATCTAATGCATCGGTTTGCCAAGTACCCTTTCTACTGGATCTATATACGTACTCCCATGCAATTATGTATTTAACCGAAACCTGATCACAAAATCGAACATGTTTATAATCTAGAGATGACATTGAATAGATTGAGTAGCTCGACGATCAAGAAAAATATTGCAGTTATCAGCAGAAGTAATTTCAACACTGTAGGCAATGATGGCAGCCAATGTGATTTTTTAACCGGCTTGTTATACGGTCCACAAACGTCTTTGCCGTTAGCGAACACACAATCAGGAGACAAGCGTCGATGCGCAGCTTCCACATCAGAAGACGTAGAAAATGCACTCATTATCAGTGAGCAGAAGAAACACCTGACGTAGTCCTTCAAGTTGGTGTAAAAGAAACCGCTTTTTACAAGCTTAAGAACTTTCCTCTCCTCTAGATCCAAATTTTTAAATGTCTTTAAACGGTCGTATTCATGTCTTAAGTTTAGCATATTGACTAAAGTCCGAATGTTATAGCACGTCTTTTATAGCAATCCAAGAATTATGAGCTGATGGAAAACCAAGCCATTTTACGTAAACTTGACTCCCCCTCCTTTTTAGAATCTCTTCTACAAGGTAAACATCAGGATGTTTGACTTTTATTAACTCTAGTTCATAGAACCCTCCTTGTATTATATTTCCCTGATAGTCTTTGAGTATGTATGTACGTGGTTCTGTTCTCTTTACTTCGTTTATCTGAAATATTTCGGTGGACCAGTTAGGGGTATAACCCTTCTCGAATACATGCTTGTACTTGCTTACACGTACATGATCTCCTTTCTTGAATTTAGGTCTTGACGTAACCTTCAGCTTACGGTAGACATCTCTAAGAAGCTGAATTTCATTTGATGGCCCAACATCTATAGGACGCATTTTTATGGTACGATGTTTTGTCCTATTGTATTTATTTATTAACTCTTTTAGTAACCCAGTCCAGTTATAGCTCCCGTTCATACTAAACTCTCTCCACATCATATTTTTCAAAGTTCTGTTAAATCATTCTACAATTGAGGCCTTTAACGAACTGTACGTGGAGTAGTGATTGATTTCAAATTTCTTCATCAAGTCCTGAAATGCTTTATTGAAAAACTCTTTCCCATCATCTGTTTGCAAATTTTTTGGAAAGCGTTGTCCATTAAAAATGGATTGCATAGCCTTGATAATCTCCCCAGCACTTTTGTTTTTAAGTGGTAAGGCCCATGCATATTTGGAGAATGTGTCAATTACTGTTAGAAGAAAGTGAAAGCCCTTATTCTTAGTTGAATAAGAGCTCATATCCACTAAATCCGCTTGCCATAAGTCATCTATTCTACGAATGGTCACACGACGGCGCCTAAAATTTCTGCGGGCTGTCTTATGTAGTTCGTTAATAACCTGTCTTCTGCTCATTTCATCATGTGTATAAATAGAGGACATGTTTGTACATGTTTTATATAGAATCCAGTATAGGAAATGATACGTTTTGATCATCCTTTCACCATGATGGTAGCGGGTCCGTCAGGAAGCGGTAAGACGACGTTTATTGAAACGTTACTGGAAAACACATCACTCATTAACACTCCGATAAAAAAGATTATGTGGTGTAATACCGAGCGAGGCGCCATTCCTTCACAACTACCATTTCAAAATATTGAGTATTTAAATTCTATACCGGAGGATTTTATAAACGAAACCAATGAGCCAACATTAATCGTACTAGACGATATGATGCTAAATGCATTTTCAAAGCAGGTTTGTGAACTTTTTACAAAAGGGTCACACCATAGGAATTTTTCAGTAATACTTGTAACACAGAATGTCTTCCATCAAGGCAAGTTTTGTCGAGATATTTCGCTTAACTGCAAATATATGGTCGTTTTCAAAAACCCCCGCGATAAAAGCCAGTTCCTTCATTTGGCCAGACAGATTTACCCTGAAAATAGTGCAGAGCTAGTGAGAATATATAAAGAAATTACTCAAGCTCCCCACGGGTATTTGCTTATTGATCTGACTCAGTCTACCAACGATTTACTTAGATTCAGAGCGGATATTTTTAATAAAAGATTTGTAACGTGTTATTGTTCAGGGACTGATTTAAACAGTAAAAATGGTGTCACGAATGAAACGCTTGAAGGACAACAAACATATGCTATATGTTCTCAAAAATGCTAGTCCATGTTTAAGAAAGGCTATCATGAAAAAGGCAGATCCTGAAGTGATCAAGACTATTTGTGAAATTGCATTAAACACGCTGAAGGGGAATCATGTGCCATGTCGTAAAATATTTAACAGTCTATGCAAGTATAAAAAGAGCATGCGAAGGTTAGTTGATGCTAGACGATCTGTTCCTAGACAGCGTAAAATCTTAGTACAGCAAGGAGGCTTTTTACCAATCCTGATAGGGAGTGTACTTTCAAGTGTTATTGGCTCGTTGATTGAAAAATATGCATAGAAAGAGCGTTCTCAATAAGATGTTTCTTCTTTCACCAGAAGTGTATGAACAGTTAAGGGGGCAGATAGATGATGGAGTTGGCCTGTCCATCTTCGATAAGACTATACATGGCATATTGAGAAATAAAAAAATGTCTGACGAGGACAAATGGTATAATTATAGGAACACGCTGATAAAGTTTCTTAATGCAAAGCGTAAAGGAAGACAGATTCGCGAAGAAAAACCTCTCGCGTTTGCGCCAGAAGTAAAGTTAGGAAATCATAAAAACTTACGAGATAATGCGACACAGACAAGGTTTGCTTTCAAAGAGGAAATGTCAACACAAACTTCTCCGATTAAGAATCCCGATCCGTTTTACAGTATGGCTGAAGATATCTTTGAGGCTGGTGACATGACTTCACCAAAGTATAATAGCTCTAGTGCGGAAGAGATAACCCCGCCAAGGCGATCTTTATCGCCTCGGTTCAAAAGACGATTATCTGTAAGCGGTATAGCTAAAAGTTTAAAACCGGCTTCAAAGTTTCGTAAGACTACTCCTGAAGTCAAGAGCGTGGATAAAGAATATAGAGTTATAACAGGTGATGACGGTATAACGCAGTATACTATACCGAGTGAAATGGAGGTTGATGAAGCTGCCCGACTTATAGACGAACTAGAGCAGAAAGAAGGAGCAGAAAAGCCAGAACAGAGAACGCCTGCCAAACAGCTTATATTAAGGCCTTCACGACTAGAAAATGCTTCATTAAGTACAGACGAACAGTACCCTATAGCTGGGCGTTTAAGAAGAAGAACTGAACGAATCGGAAGTGCACCAAATATTTTCTGGGAAAGACTTTAAAAATGCCTGTAAGCATAAGAGAAAACGAATTTTACATAGGCCTTCTAAGTAATAATTCTATGGGCATATACAATGAAAATACTTTGTCGGCCTTCACAAATTTACTTCCTAATGCTTGTAAGCTGGTCGGTGGATGGACTGTTGGAATTACAGAAATTGCATTAGCTAATCGTAAATCGAGAACTGCTGAGAAGAAAGATGGAAAACGCGTCATAGATGATGGAATAGCGAAAAGTACTACTAAAAAAGCGAAAAGAGCTGCTACAGATGCACTAAAGATTAATGCTTTTGTAAAAACGGTGCATGGTTTGCCTATTTATCTTAAATGGAGCTACCAACAGTTATTAAATTTATGTTACAATAAACAAGATATGAACTTTTCTACTTTCTTATCTTCGTTTAACGACGCAGTTGAACCCTATTGGGCTGCTGATACCTTTGCAGGTTTTAAAGAGGGTTTGTATGACAGCTTGGTAGGTGATATAACTATCGGAGATATCCCTGATACCAGCAAAGATGCGCGACATCCGAGACCAGAAGATTTCTCTTTGCACATTTATCAGGATAGTGAAGTTGCGGATATTGTAACTTTAGGAGCTTCCGAATATAAGTCTATATATCATCTTTTCAATAGTATAATTGGACAGATTCCTAGAGAGAAGCGAAAATATAAAGCACTATTACACATGATAGACTATGTTAAAACTTTGATATAATTTGTTTTTGGCAGTGTATTTAGAGTAGCTCACTGTAACTTTGACGTTGGTAGACCTGCCTACTGACATTTCTTCTTGTATGTAATGTGCTAGCCCTTTTTGGGTTTTCTTTTGGTTAGAATTAACTTCCGGGCTCACTTCTCCTACCTTGAGCAGCCATCACGAACCTGTAACTTAAATTGTGCCGAAAATCAAGAAAAAATTACGGAATAAAACTGCAACTAAAACATACATAAATTCGTATTCTTTCACGCGACCAGTGTACTTGTGCCTAAGAATTTAACGGGAACTTTGGTGATCTTTAGATCTTCAGTGAGGTGCAACGCGCGCGTGACTGTACTCGCCGATTTACCTTTCGCCCATTTTATTCAATTTCCTTCTTTTGAAGAATCATGGCCTTGCCATCAAGAGCCGGGTATCGCTGCCAGCTCACAAAAATCGCCAAGGCAGCTGAAGAATACCTGGCATCGGAAGGTTCGGTAATAAACCCTGAAAATTCCGCTTCCTTCGACGCAATCGAAGAAGAACTCGCCGTCTTCCTCGAACGCTTAAAGAGTGTCCGAAACAACCTAAATATTGCAAACGAAGGCATTAGTGCTAACATTAAGGACGAGGATCGCGAACGGGAGTGCGAAGCCATCGCGGAATACGACGACAAGGCGGTGAGTGCGATCGCGCGCATTAACAAACGCCTTGAAAAAATTCGCCGCGTGCAAGGCTTGAGCATGAATTGCACAAACTCCTGCGAAACACCGCGAAACGTCTGTTCGGTCCGCCTTCCTAAACTAGAACTCAAGCGTTTTACCGGCGATTACAACGAGTGGCAGCCGTTCTGGGATCAATTCCGATCCGCTGTTCATGAGAATCGCACGCTTGGAGGAGCTGAGAAATTCAACTACCTGCAGTCGGTGCTATCGGCTGAAACTATAGCTGGTTTTACACCCAGTGATTCCTGCTACGAGAACGCGATTTCCTTGCTTAGGGAAGAATTCGGTGACACCGAGAAGATTATAGACCGAATTTTACAGCAACTAATGGCGCTCAAGCCGGTCCCGATGAAAAACGATGCCATTGGGCTCCGGAGGCTGTACAACACGGTTACGACTTCCACCAGATCTTTAACAACGCTAGGAGTTCCAGCTACGCATTATTTGATAATGCTAAAATCAATTCTTCTAAAATGCTTACCCTCAGAAACACGAGTGGGCTTCCATCGATCTTATGACGACGCCCTGGAAGAAGAAACCGTAAGTAAAAATGAAATTAACTCAGATGCAGACGGCGAAAGCTCTATAGGCTTCAGAGGTGACAAACAGGTGGAAGCCTTGCTTCGCTATTTGAAACGGGAGGTGGATTCGCTTGAAAGATCTGCGTTTGAGCAGCCTACCTTAAAAAGAGTCACTCCTCCTCGATTTGCTTCGTATGCAACTGCTGAACCCAGCAAAAAGGGGTGCGAATTTTGCAAGGAAACACATCATTCCCCTTTCAAATGCAACACTCTATTGCAAAAATCGCCATCAGATCGTTTCGCTGCCGTGAAGGCGTTAAATCTGTGTATAAACTGCCTAAAAAACGGACATACCGTTAGAACATGCAAGTCACGTGGGTGCCAACATTGTGCCAAGCCACATCAAACGCTGCTTCACTTGCCCACAGATGCTGTCCAGCACAGCCCTTCACTGCCAGCCTCCATCAATACATCAGTTCATGCTGCCACACTTGGCAGCGTAACCGTGCCATTGCCGTCACGCTCCGAGGACTCATCAAGTCCATCTAGCAATGATCAAGGAAGTTCATTTCTAACCTCGAAAAGCGCGCAATCGCGCCAGAAACCAATCATTCAACGTCAGGTCATCTTGGCCACAGCACTAATTGACGTAGAAACCTCTTATGGAACATTCATCACATGCCGCGCTTTACTGGACTCCGCCTCGCAAATCAACTTCATTACTCAACGGATTGTTCAGAAACTAGGACTGCATCCCAATTCAACCTCCACTCAGATTATGGGTATCGGAAACTCAAGATCTAAATCCTCAGGGAAAACAGAAATTTTGGTACGAAGCAGAGCAAACAATTTTTCGGCAAGGCTTGAAGTGCAAATACTACCCCACATTTCCAGCAACTTGCCAACTCAATACTTTGACATCTCATCTATGACAATTCCACAAAACATCACGCTTGCAGACCCAGCCTTCAATACACCGCAGAGAATTGACATTTTAATCGGAGCCAGTCTATTCTTTGAACTTCTATCCGTAGGACGGATACGCCTGAATCAACAAGCAATATTGCAAAAAACAATATTCGGATGGATATTCTCAGGTAGTATTGTCACAGGCTCAACTTGTCTTTTCTCTGCCGAAAATCCTTCGGAGGAACTTAATGATATCGTTTCGAAGTTTTGGGAAATAGAGAGGTCTGACAGCAGTAAAAAATCATTTAGCGCGGAGGAACTAGCTTGCGAATCGCATTTTTTGGACAATGTTCAACGTTCGGAATCCGGAAGATTCATAGTGCGCTTGCCATTTCGCAAACCACCGCTAACGCTTGGAAATTCTTACAACGTTGCTCTAGTTAGATACAACAAACTGGAAATCAGACTGGCTAGGTCCCCAAAACTCAAGGAGGATTATACAGCCTTTATGCATGAATACCTGGATCTTAATCATATGGAGGAGATCTCTCTGGCTGAACTGGAGCCACCAATGTATTTCCTCCCGCATCACGCAGTGATTAAGGCTGACAGTTCCTCAACCAAACTAAGAGTCGTATTTGATGGTTCGTGCAAGACATCTAGTGGTGATTCTCTCAACAGTATTCTGATGGTGGGTCCAACTATGCAGGATGACCTATTTACTATCATGGTTCGATTTCGCCTCTATGCTTATGCCTTGTCCTCCGACATCGTAAAGATGTACAGGCAAATACAAGTCGCAGCACCAGATGACAATTTGCAATGCATACTTTGGCGTGAAAATTTGGATTCGCCAGTTCGAATATTCCGTTTGAAGACCGTAACTTATAGCACTTCATCAGCTGCATATCTTTCGATACGATGGATGCGGCAACTAGCCATGGAGGAGACCGACAAATTTCCACTTGGAGCCTATCATGTGTTAAATAATTTTTATGTAGACAATCTTATGTGCGGTGCTGGCTCGCTGCAGAACCTGTCTGCCATCAAGCAGGAGGTGATGGAGTTGCTGTCCCTGGGCGGATTCAAGCTTCGAAAATGGTGCTGTAACAGTGCCGAAATATTGAACGACATCGACAGAGACAGAGAGCCACTGATGAGGCTTAATAGTGACGACGTTGTTAAGGCGCTGGGACTTTTTTGGAGCCCCGATGCTGATGAATTCGTTTTTCATTACGAGGAAACGACCCAAAATACGGTACACGTAACAAAACGATTGGTTCTTGCTCAAATCGCGAAATTGTTTGATCCCCTTGGATTCATACAGCCTATCACTGTCAGAGCAAAAATGTTCTTACAAAGACTATGGCAACACAAGCTCGATTGGGATGAAGGCCTGCCATCTGATTTACACGCTCAGTGGACCGAAATGCAAGGCCAGTTGCATTTAATCAACTCCATCCGCGTTCGTCGTTTCGCATCAGTATCAAACGCAAGAGTACAATTGCATGGGTTTTGCGATGCAAGTCAAGGTGCGTATGGAGCTTGTATTTACCTCAGAAGTGAAGACGGCCACGGTAAGATTCACGTTGAACTTCTTTGCGCGAAATCTAGAGTAGCACCAGTACGAACGGAATCCTTGGCCCGTCTTGAACTATGTGGTTCCCTGCTGTTAGCCGAGCTTCTCGAACGAGTCTCATCGGCTTTAACAAAGGAAATAGAAGAACGGTTCTGCTGGAGTGACTCCACAATTGCACTTGCCTGGATAAGTTCCACGCCCAACAAATGGTCTACGTTTGTCGCGAATCGCGTCTCCAAAATACAGCAATCAACGGAATTATGTTCATGGAATCATGTGCCAGGACGGTACAACCCAGCTGACTTGCTCTCCCGTGGTTGTTTACCAGAGGAGCTATTGAAATGTCGAACGTGGTTGAATGGTCCAGACTTCTTGAGGTTGGATTGTAAATCCTGGCCGAGGCCTAGCATCTCTTCCGACGTGGAGGTACCTGAGCACAAGAATGAGAAGTACTCATTCGCTTGCTGTAAATCGAATAAAACAGATGACATAACTCAGAATTGCAAATTTTCCAATTCCTTTATGCGCATAGTACGAGTTTTTTCTTTCGTGCTCCGATTCCTTTGGAGCAAGAATAAGCCGAAGCCGAATTCTCTTCGTATTTCTACCAATGAGTTTGAAGCTGCATTCAAGGCCATTATTCGAAATCTGCAAGAAACTTTTCTTTCAACCGAATACAAGTGCCTGGCCGAAGGAAAGGAAATTCCATCCAGCAGTCGAATTCTTCGCTTAAACCCATTCATGGGCCCAGACCAACTAATCCGCGTAGGAGGTCGTCTTCGCCGATCTGACCTGCCGTTTGATTCCAAGCACCAAATAATCCTGGTTCAGTGTCATCCGTTCACCGACGCCATAATACGCCATTACCACGAACAAAATCTTCATGCAGGCTGTCAAGCAGTGCTCAACACTATTCGTCAAAGGCTGTGGATCATCAATGGTACTCGTGCCGTAAGCAAGGTCATTCGACGGTGCATTACTTGCTTTCGATCTCAACCAAGGCTAGCATCGCAAATCATGGCTGACCAACAACTTGACCGCCTTCGCCCTTCTTGGCCTTTCACGGTAACAGGAGTTGATTTTTGTGGCCCGATTTACTTAACGCAGCGAATACGAGGTAGGCCGCCTACCAAGGGCTACATAGCAGTTTTCATCTGCTTTTCGGTGAAGGCAGTACACTTGGAAGTGGTGCCGGACCTAACTACACAATCCTTTCTGGCTGCATTGCGACGCTTTATTTCACGTAGGGGAAAATGCGCAAGGTTGTATTCGGATAATGCAACCAATTTTGTCGGGGCCCAAAACGAGCTTAAGGACCTCCGTGAGCATCTACTCTCACTTAATCACATTGAAGCCGTGGAAAACTTCGCCTTATCTGAAGGTATTGACTGGGCGTTCATACCGCCAAGGTCACCTCACTTTGGCGGACTTTGGGAGGCCGCTGTTAAAATCGCCAAAAGACATCTCAATAAGGTCGTTGCAACTACGTCAAATTTTTCCTTCACGTACGAAGAAATGAATACGCTAATCTGTCAGATTGAAGCCATCATGAATTCACGACCGATTTCGGCGCTCTCAAACGATCCTAACGACTTCAAAGCACTAACACCAGGACATTTCCTAATTGGCGCTCCATTAACTTCATTTGCCGATGCTGAAGCTTCTCCAAACCTCAACAGGCTATCGCACTATCAACGCATCCAATTCATGCAGCAAGAATTGTGGCAGCGCTGGCGCAAGGAGTATATCCAAATGATGCAGTCAAGAGGGAAATGGTTGCGTTCTCAACCGAACATTCAGGTCGGAGAACTAGTTCTCATCAAGGATGACCATCTGCCGCCGCTTAAATGGCCTATGGGCAGAATTATCAGCACTCACCAAGGAAACGACAATAAGATTCGGGTTGTCGGCATAAAAACCGCGAATGGGGTTGTCAAGCGTGCCATAACCAGAGTTGCCGTATTACCGTTGCCAGAGACGACAGCTGAGCCACTTGCGGCTGCAAACAACGATGAAGACAATCGCGGAGCTAAGTGAACTGCTTGGTACTTACATACATTTTCTTGCATTTTTAAAAGACTTACGCCTTTCAAAGGGGCCGGTATGTTAAAACTTTGATATAATTTGTTTTTGGCAGTGTATTTAGAGTAGCTCACTGTAACTTTGACGTTGGTAGACCTGCCTACTGACATTTCTTCTTGTATGTAATGTGCTAGCCCTTTTTGGGTTTTCTTTTGGTTAGAATTAACTTCCGGGCTGTAAGGTCTCACTTCTTCTACCTTGAGCAGCCATCACGAACCTGTAACTTAAATTGTGCCGAAAATCAAGAAAAAATTACGGAATAAAACTGCAACTAAAACATACATAAATTCGTTTTCTTTCACGCGACCAGTGTACTTGTGCCTAAGAATTTAACAGACTATTACATACCTCCAGTGTATAGTATAAGTGAAAAGGCCGGGGAAAGTGTTCCGAAGAAGCTTGACTCTTTGGATTTAGAGATAAAAGAATTGAAACTTAAAATAAAGATAAAGTATCCGCTACCAACGCCCATTAACGTTAATGATTTAGTCGGGCTTTTTGTCGCGAATATACAGTATGATGACGAAACTATAGCTGTTCTACCTCGGAGGAGAAAATCAGATCAAATTAGGAAAAAAATTATTCAAACTCTAACTGACCTGGGGAAAGAGGCATCTACCTTTGAGATACCGCACAAGCGCACAATTACGGATAAAAGTATAATATTAAAAGTTCCTTATAAAAAACTACCCGATGGTACCCTGTTAACGACAGGTGTGCCTATAGATTTGAAGAAGAAAGACTTATCAGGATTCATTTCCGATATATTCTTTCAAACGCCTGTGAAGGAGCGTGATGCTAGTGTCCTTGCCGAGGAGGTAGGCAAGTCGTTTGAAAAAGCCTCAGTAGAAGAGGAGAAGAAGAAGGGTACTTTAGACAGAATCGCCGTATTAGAAGATTCCATTATCGAAATAAAAAGCAGATTTCCCCGAGAACTAGCAACTGTAGCTGGAGTAGAATGCAAGGATGTAGGAATAATACACGTTTACACTGATATCATTCGCCCCCAAATAGTAGGAAACAAATTAGTGAGAAATCTGCGTATGATTCCATTGAAAGAATGTGATAATATCTTCAGGTTTGAGCATGTAGAATACTACCCTCTGGAAAAGACCTACATTGAAAGTATCTCCATAAAGATAACCGATGATCAAGGTGAATTAATTGACTTCATCCCCGGCTATACCCCGACATATGTGATGCTTCACTTCAAAAGACAATAAAGTATAAATATTCAGACGCGCATAAGGGATCTTCATAACTAGTGCACTTTCAAATCAGAATGAATTCATCTTATACAAGGTATTATTTAATTCAAAGCGGCGCTGGTTTGTCGGATATAGGTGATGTTTATCGATCTCCACTAATATTCCAGCGTGGAAGAGGTATCGGTAGCTTCTTTAGCGGATTACTACGTTATTTACGACCTTTAGTTTCCTCAGGTGTAAAAACTATAAAGGAGCAAGCTGTTAAGACTGGAAAAACAATATTATCAGAAGTGGGAAGTAAGCCTCTCAAGAACATTTTGAAAGAACAAGGACAAGCCGCTACTCAAGAACTGATGCAAAAGGGTGTGAAAAAACTCTTTGACAGTATGGGTGGAGAGGGAATGAAAAGGCGTGCGACTATAAAAAGGGCTAATCCGTTTTCGATAGCACAGTTAAATACAGCTCTTAAACGTAGAAAACCTACCAAGTCCAAGAGAAAATCAATTAAGAAAAGACCGGCAACCAGTAAAAATAAAAAAGTTAAAAATAGAAAACGTAAGCGCGTATTGGATATATTCGATAAATAAGGAGAATGACCTCGTACAGAGAATGTATGAAATCTGAATTAGATTTATTCAAGGCGAAACCGATACAAGCTAATATTTTAAAAACCGAAGAAGTTTCATACAAGCCAATAGCATCTCTTGATAACTCCTCAGTTCTGGAATTCGTCTCGCTAGGACATGGGGATACGTACCGTGATTTATCCAGTATCTACCTTCGCTTAAAAGTTCAGCTTATTAAGACAAAAGGCGGGAAAGAAGAATTGTACACTGGAAAAGAAAAAACAAAAGTTAAGGATTCAAAGGGTGCTGAGCATGAAGAGTCAAGTGACCCAATCGGTGTAGTTAACAACCTAATGCATTCGCTTTTTAGGCAATGCACAATACAATTAAATGGTAGACCTATTGCGCAAACTGACAACAATTACCATTACAGAGCATACATCGAGAACTTATTGAATTACGGTAGAGATGCATCAACAACACATTTAGAATCTGTAGGATGGTACCTCGATCAAGATGGTATGGAAATGATTGAAGATGGAAGCAAAAGTGGTGCTCCTAGTGAATTTAATGAAGGATATCTCAAACGATCTGATTTGTTTTCGAAAAGTAATGCGGTGGAGCTTATGGGAAAGATTCACGGCGATTTACTCAATCAAGATAAGTTACTTTTGAATGGGGTGGATTTCAGACTTTCACTTTCTATGGAAAAACCCGAATTTTACCTCTACTCAAAAGATGACGGACACTCTCCGCAAATTAAAATTATTGATGCCACAATGTATATGAACCATGTAACTGTCAACCCCAATATTTTAATGGCACATGAAACTATTCTTCAACGCTCAAACGTGATATACCCGTATAAGCGCGTCGAGGTGAAGAGTTATACGCTACCAGCTAACAGTTCAACACTATCTTTAGATAATGTTATAATCGGACAGCTACCGAACTTGTTAATTTTCGGTATGATAGATAATGATGCCTACAGCGGTAAATAGACGAAGAATCCATTCAACTTTAAACACAATGATATCACACGATTTAATTTAGCCGTCAATGGAGTCCAAGTTCCAAACCAGGCTTTAGAGTTTGATTACTCTCAGGAGAAACCTATAAGTACACGAGGGTACCTTTCACTATTTAAGGGTACAGGTATTCATTATTTCGACAAAGGTAACCAAATCTCAAAGAAATTCTTCGATAATGGATGCTTTCTAATGGCGTTCGATTTAACTGCAGACAATTCATACGGGTCATCTTGTGGGAACTTATTAAATCAAGGAACTGTGAGGATCGAAGGAAGGTTTAAGAAAGCGTTGACAAAAAGTGTAACTTGTATAGTGTATGCCGAGTATGATGGAAGTCTTGAAATAGACAAACTTCGTGGAATACATACTGATTTTTAAAAAGTATAAATATAACCTTTTAATCTCACAATTCTTCATATTATTCAGCTGACGGGTAAGAATAACAGAGATGGCCTATTGTATTGTAAATGTAGAATATTTTAATGAAGGTAATCTAACCTTCTTTAAAAAGGTTTCGTTTGCCGGTTTCTCATCACAAAATAAATTATTCTCGAAGGAAATAACGTATAAATATCCCACATCATCGGCTAGCACAACAGATCAGGCTGGTGCATTTGGAAATTTGGAGCTTAAGCGTCTGGATGAAAATCTTGTTATGACATTAGCGAAATTCGCAACCGTTTTTGTTTATAGCGCAACGACAAAGGAATTCTTAGAAAGTTACACCACCATTCACACTAAGATCATTGACATTGATGCTATCGCTTCAAAAGAGCAGATATGAACACGATTGAACTTGTTAATGCATTAAGGAAAAATAAAAACACAAGAAGATTATTCAAAGGTGTATTTCCTTGCGATCGTTTACCTTATAAAATTAAAAAACCAGCATGTGTTATTGCAAATACCGACCCCGCAGACAAAAAAGGTATTCATTGGATAGCATTTTATTTTCCGAGGAAAGGTCCTGCTGAATTTTTTGACTCCTTTGGCAGAAACCCAACAATAAATATTTTAAAAGATTTTTACATACCAACTCCAAGGTTTTTATAATTAACAAAAAACGATTACAGAGTGTATACTCTTCGACTTGCGGAAATTACTGCTGTGTATTTATATATTCTCGTTGCAAGGGGAAAAGTCTAAATTTTTTTCTCAAGCAGTTTTCATCAAAAGATTTTACGGATAATGACGCCAAGGTAGTTAACTTATACCACCATATATTTTCATCGGGTGCTACACAGAACGGTGGGATTTTTCGTAACCAGTATTGTAAATCGGAGGTTGAGAGTATAAAAGCATCAGTTTAAACCACCCGACTTTCAGTTTTTCTCTAAAATTCTTCCGGACAATATGGCTTCACCTATTACAAAAAATGAGGGTGTCATGAAACAGCGACAATCTAACAAAAGAAAAAAATCAGCCCCTTCGGGTGAATCAACTGTTAAGAAACCATGCAAGCAGAAAAGGTCTGAGGTTCCTGGTGAAGGTGCTCTACTGAACTACACCCACTATCTGGACGGTTGCCAAAACCGAAAGGTTGTATTAGGCTTTGACCCGTTCACATTTGAGGCGAAAATAATCTTCAGTTACCCTGGACGTTTCCCTGTGTCAACAAACTACTCCGGATGGACTTCGCTGTACAATTATCTGATCAAGCTAAAACATGAAAATGACGAAGCTACTCAAGCGGTTCAAGCTGGTTTAAAAAAGGAATTCGTCATACCGGTCGATGAAGGTAGTATTCGACTATCATCCCAGAACCTTTTAAATTTGTTTGAAAGGATGGATTTCTTCAATATCGTCATGTTTCATAACAACAACGCTTCTGAAAGTGTGAGGGATTATTTCAATCAATACACAACTAAATGCAAGGAAAAAGATGTATTACAGCTATCGAGTGAAGACTTTTTTATACCATCACGCACTTCATATGTACATATTAATTATTCTCGACTTTTTTATGAAATTCCGTGGTTTTGTAGTGCAAGAATTATTTTTAATATAACGATTTGCTAATAAAAAACTTGTCTAAACTAAATATTTGTGTTTTCTTTTATAAATAAGCTTTATTCATCAGCATATATAGATATATATTTACACAGTTCTGCACGGCGCAACGAGTAGCTCGAGCTTGGTTATGATTTTTACATAGTGATTGAAAATTTTGAAGCTCTGATAATTTAGGTATTTTAAGCTGAATTATCTCAGCGTCTGGTAAGTACCTTCTGATGAAACTCTCCTTCACAAGTCCTTTCACATATATAGTAAAGCTGGTAAATTCCTTCAAAATATCGGGTAAACTGTTATAACATGTCTCGCCATCATTCCAGTGCAAACCATTAATGTTTTCTCGTTCAAACTTCTGCTGTCGATCCGCTTTTATGTTCAGCTCCTGATAGGGATGAGGGGGTAGAAAGAAATAAAACGTTGGGTATATCGACCCAAAAGGCAGAATAGCAAGCTCTTTAGCAAAATACTGCCCGAAATTTCCAGTGACGAACTGGATATCAATAATAATTTTATTCATATTCTCGTGAAGGCGTAATACCGTAAAGTGAGAAACATTTTTTGTTTTTCAGACATTTATATATATTTCAAGAAAATTTTTTATATTTTTACAATTTGAATTACATTAATTTATTTCAAATATTCGGTAATCTCTTAATTCTTAATCTTAACAAAAGTTATACAAAATATCAAAAGAGTGCTTATGCATGTAATTTACATTATTTTTTATCTTCTATCTTCATTTTCTTGTGGCCGTACGGAAAAGAGAAATATCCATCCTTGACGATTCTTTTATCAAATGTAAACTGAAAGTTCTTTTTTTCGGGTGAAGATATAACAACACCGGGGCGTTTTCGTTTTATTTTTCTATCATTTTTGATATATACGGGCTCATCATCATCATTTCCGATCACCATCGACTTGAACCGATCAAAATTAATAACCTGGGCATTTTCAAAATTTAAAGTTATACCTTTACATTTTGTGATATATTTGGATCCCTCTTCTGTTTCAATTTTCAAGCTGTAGCTTTTTGGGCCTGTACTTACGAATTCCGAAATAAAGGCTTCAGGTCCGAAGCATTGAATTTCATCTGTTAAATCGCCTAAAAAGTCTGATATTAAGAATGATGAAGGAGTCTTTTTGCTATCCACGAAAATTAAACTATCAGTGTCGCAATAAAGCAAATCAATACCAGCCTTTTCTAACACCTCATGAAGCTTTAGTCTAGCAAACGCTGTAGTATAGGCCGCAACAGGGATATTGACGTGTGGAAGCATATTCATATTTTCTTCGATATACTTCCATGTGATCCACATTGTCTCCTCATTAGCTGGGAGTAAAGAGCATATTTCTATACCTGGTGAGTCAATAAACTCACAAAATTCTTTATACTTGTTGACAACTTTTGTATACGTTCTATCTTCTCTTTGCGCGAATTTTCCCCAAAAAGAGTTAAGACAAATCTTAGCAGTATTCCGTCTACCAGGATTTTTTTCGATATTTTTCTTCTCCAAGACAATATCTTCTTTCAACCGGTAAGCTTTTAAAAATTCATCTTTCTCAACTTCCGAGGAAAGCTTACTGTTCCATCCGCTAGCTTCTGGCTTAATTTTTAAAAAAGTATTAACATATTCTGTAAATAACCCCCCTGTTTTTAAAAATGGGTCATACTGAACATGGTCGTATTTCCAGACTTCAAATACTGTCTTTATTTTATAACCCTTTTTAACAGCTAAAGATACTTCAGGGATAACCCACGTACCAGTGAAGGCTCTATCTTCTTCTATGTGTTCGCAATTAAATAAGTTATTTATTTCAGCACACTTTCTGCATAGAGCAAAATATAATTTCTTATTATTTTTGAAAGGGAGAACCGGAATATACAAAGTCGGTGGTGGGATAACAGTGCATTTGATAATTCCATGCATTAAAAGTTTATCTGGTAATAAGGGTATATTTTCATTACGAAAAATTGTAGGATGTCCGATTGGATATGGAGAATACTTATTAATGTATGGGTATAGACTCGTGAAATCTAAATATCGTATTACTTCATCTTCTTTTGCTTTATGATATAATTTGAATACTTCAGTACGACCTCCGAAAATGGCATCTCTCGGGTTAATTGGCAGAGTAATGTTCATTATACTTTTATCTAACCTCTTATCTATTTCTTTGTTTTCTCTTAAGAATTCCTTAAACTCACACTCCCAAATATATTCGAGATTGTAACCGCAGTGTTTAATTGTTTCGAGGCGTCTTTCCGTACTCTCGTTTCTTTGCTTTAAAGTGTCTAAATTATGATTTGATTTATCAGAGACTTCTTCTAGCTTAAAACATTGTTTACAACCGTGATAAAAGCAACCTAGGAACTCAAATACTGTATTAGTTCTTGTATTAAAACCATCTACTCGAAAGCCGCTTTTTTCCAGTTTAACTTCCCCTTTGTTTATAGCAGAAATAATTTCGTCATCTAACTCCCAACTCTTAGAAGTAAGCCACTTTAATGAAAGTCTGGAATAATTTTTAGTATTATAGTAGCTACTTTTCGGCATTATCCCCAATGTATTTCTTTTAAGGAAATTTTTTCGGAAGACAAGCATACAAGCTGAAGCTATAGTCACACTTGATGTGAAAGGATTAATTCCGGTTATAGTAAGAAATTCTTGCATGAATCGAATACAACCTATTCGTAGTATATCGACATCATTAATACAATATTTTAACATTTCCATTTTATTATTGAAGACTCCTGAAGATACATTGTTGTACCATTTTAAAAATTCCTCTCTTTCGCCCGATTTCATGGCGTTGTATCCATACATTTCACGGTGCGGAAATCCTCCAACATAATCAATATTTTCCACAGTGTTAAAGAAATAAGGATAATACCCCTTCACATGATCGTTAATAGCAAATACTTGGGGGAATTTGGAAAGAGGGAATGCTAGAAAATTTAATGAGTCTATAAAGGCTATTTTCCCACATTTCAATTTCATAATTCTAGTACCATTCATAATAGGTTCAATTTTCAATTTCCTATTTAAGATCTCTGAAATTAAAAAGTGCCCATCGTACCCCTGTAAATTATGTGCAATACAGAACACATTGTTTATAAAGGGACGATCTTTTAAACAATAATCTAAAAATCTACTAACAACCGTTGTTTTATTATCAAACTCAAAAACATGCTCTCTGACACCGCAGACGCCACATTTTTCTTTTATATCCGGGTTGTCATAACATTTATAACATACTTGATGTGCTACTATTAAATTCACGACATGTAAAAAGGATGTTGCACTTGACTCATATGAAGTATTCTGTGTGCTTTCACAGTCGAAAAAAATAATTAGGAATCTAGCATTATCCTTACCATTATATGGCTTGATATAGCATAAGTGGCCTTCAGGAACAATTTTTGAGCAAATTTGACAATAATACTCATTACAGGTATGACTTTTTTCTCGCTTCTTGTCATGAATTATAAATTTTTTACACAATTTACATATCTTGAAGGTTTCGCACATGTTTTTACCCTCAATTTTGTTTTGTAAATGATTGAGGTAACAAACTTCACCTCTAAAAGTACGGTTACAGTATTCACACATTTTCACCTGTCTAACAAATTTACATGATGGGAAAGCATTACAGTAAGAGCATTTCATTACACACTTATGCCTACTCTTTTGTGAAATTTTATCGCAAAAAGGACAGATGTAATCTTTATCAAAAAGTCCTGTTACTGACTTGATCACGTAAAAGTGTTTTAAGTTCTTTGAATAGTACAAATAAATTTTGTTTTCAAAACTTCTTTGCATTTGAAGATTGAAAATAATTGAGTTTGAATCTCCCAAGTTATCAAAAACGATTATCTGATAATCTTTTAAAAATTTTTGGAACTTATAAAGATCCTGTAAAATGCACCCATCCTTTCCAACCTGAACGTGTGCATTTTTGCACAGAATCTCGGCCTTTTCACCCAAAGTTTGAAGAACTTTTACACTTTGACGTTTACTGACATTTTTTGCAGCCAATTCTATTGCAAAACAAATGCTTCGTGGTAGGCAATTTACATCATCATCCTTTCCCACATCTATTATACTCCTTTTCCTACTAAGTATTTCACTCTCTCCCATAGAACCGGCTTTAAGTCTAGCTCCTGCATTTGGAAAATTAACTATATCTGCCTTCAATTCCATAATATTGTCTGAAAGGAAACTGTTATTGGACTGATTCACATTCGAAATCAGCCCAATAATATATTTCCCGCTTAATTCATTAATAGGTCTTAAACTTGCCCATATTGGTTTTACGTCCGGTGAGTTTGGTAGCGTAATTGTAAATCCCACTTTACTATCTTTGCTTGAATTCGTAAGAATCTCTTTAATCACTTCATCAAACACTTTTTCTAAAGCCTTAAAAGGATCTTCCGAAATATCACCAAGATCCTTTATCTTAAAACTTATTTTCACGCCTTCCACATGAAATTTTTTATAAAATTTTGCATGCTTGGATAGCAGTTCATACCCTGTTTTTGAACCATGCCCAATCTGTATGTCTTCGTTGCGACCAGCGCAATTCTTTCCAAAAAACATTTGCTTAGTGCTTCCTGTCTCTGGAATATCTTCCATCTTCCGAAGATAATCTGCGGCTTCCTTCACCACACTGTTTGAAAACGAGACATTGAAGACCGTCGAGAATTTTGTCAATATTTCCAAGAATGTATATTTCTCTTGGACTGAAAATGAGGTTTTTTGTTTTTTTATCTCCTTAATTACATTACTTAAACTAGATATAAAGAAATCATGGCCTAGGACTAAAGCACAATCTAAGAAATTAAAAAATTTTTGGGAGTCCATAACTATGGTAATTCCCTTTACTAAACTATTTTTATTAAAAACTCATATTTATTTTAACTTAAATTAACTTAACACTATTCCACTATATTATTAATACTATTTTGTTTTTTTTTAAATTATTTTTCCTCCGTAATTCCTCAGTATTTCTGAGCCAAGAGGAGGTATGCCAGACGGGGTCAATGGGGTGAATCCTCACTTTTCGTCTTCTTTCCTGCTTTCCGGAAACTTTTTTTCTTTCAACTTGTGTTGAGATTTCCTTTCCGGATTTTCTTATTACTTCTTCTTTTTTAT
This sequence comes from Beris chalybata, assembly GCA_949128065.1. Classification (NCBI taxonomy): domain Eukaryota; kingdom Metazoa; phylum Arthropoda; class Insecta; order Diptera; family Stratiomyidae; genus Beris; species Beris chalybata. The sequence continues at coordinate 60,970,026 of OX421895.1, read as the reverse complement.
CTAACGCCTCCAAACGTCTATTAATTCCTTCTATTTGCTTGCTAAGGAGCTTAATCTTCTCTCTTAGAACTATGTTTTTAACAACTAATGTAGAATTGCTCGAACCGGACATAAGGTCTGTTCTTTTTTACATTCAATTTCTACACTCAATTTACATTTGCTGCCCTACTGCTTTTTTGTCAGTGTGGCGAACGAAATATGGTGCAGAAAAAAAAACTTACACCTGCTCCGAACACAGTGTAAAAAGTGTACTCAGAATCCACTACACTCGACTAAAAAGAAACAAAATCAGAGATCCAGAGAAGGGTGACCAGAGAAGAGATCCAGAGGTCCAGTTTCTAGTTTGTTTTTTGGAATTGTTTCTTCTTCTTCCTTTCCAAGCGGTATTATTTTTTTCCGTTTTCAGAGATCCAGAGAAGAGAGACCAGAGAAGAAATCCAGAGGTCCAGTTTCTAGTTTTTTGGAAGAAAAAATGTTTATTCAATTAAAAAGTTTTAACAGTTAACAATGAAGCATACTTACATTTTCAGCTCCTTAGTTATCGTGAAATGTAACTTCCGTTGGTTACTTTTGGCTTTTTATACTGAAATCCATGAATATTTTACACAATGAGAAAGGTGGGGGGCTATCCATCACTCTAAACTTAAATAAATTGTGTAATATGGTAAAGTACCTTATTCTTTGATCCGTATGAACTTGACTGAACAATTTTTTCCTCAATATTAAACCAATAATTAAATATGACCTTTTGAGACATATTGGAATATTTTACCTCAGACATAGTAAAATCAGAACTGTGAGATATATATAAATGTTTTTAATCGAAAACATGTTCGATTAATGCTTCTACACTTTACTGGTAAACATAACTTATACGGAAAATTAAACTAATAATTAAATATGACCTTTATAAAACATATTGGGAAATTTTTTCCTCTGGCATAGCTTAATTACACCTGTGAGATTAAAAAATCAAAAAAGGGTTTAAATCGAAGACATTTCCAATTAAAGCTTCTGTTTATTTCAGGTATACAAAAATGACTACTGGAAAAATTAATTCAGTTTTAATATAAAATTAAATCAGTTTTTAATTTACCGATTTTAATGGACCTACGATTTTTATGACATTGTAGTAAACGACTATGTGTATTATCTTTTTACTCTTGATTTAAACATCTTATATGTGTAATTAGTACCGTGAATTGTATATAAATACAGAAAATTCTGTGCCCATCATCACATTCAATCAAACCTATTACAGGAGTAATAATGGTAAGGGTTTTTTGCTCAATTTAAAATTTTTACATTTTAAATCTAATTTATTTTGTTTTTTTTTTTTTTATTTCAGAGTACCTTTGAGCTTTTATGCGAAACGGCGGAGAATGGGTATGATACGCTCATACCCATCTCATCTTTGGCAATTGGAGAACAATATCCAGTAAAGTGTTTCGGTTTGGTGAAGACCAAATATGGTCTACGCCTAACTGTGCACCTTAAAAAAGGGGAGTATATATATCTACCTCCAAGGTTTGCGGAGAAGATAAAAAATCAAAAGCAGATTGAGGAATTGAATCAAACTTCTCAATCTATAGTTTTTGAAGGGAAAGATGAAGCCAAAGGTGGCTTCATCATGCTTAAATTTATAAAAAATTAATATTAAGAAAATAAATGAACAAAATTTGTTATCTTAAAAATATTAAGAAATAAATGAGAAAATTTGTTATCTTAAAAATTAAGAAATAAATGAAAAAATTTGTTATCTTAAAATATTGTTTTTATTTACATTCATCTATCCCCGTTCGGCACTTGAGCCAGACAGCCAAAATTATAAGAAAAAACAAAACGATCGACGCTATTACTTACATATATTATTTTTCCGATGAAACAAAACGATCGACGCTATAACGTTTTGAAAGAAGCAAGCTGGAAACTTGTTTTTAATATTCCCACGGTAGGTAATTCACCCAAATAAAAAGTCATCTCAAGAGTATCACCTCAAGCTTAAACACATTACGCATATTGGATATACATATGTATGGTACATTAGTCGAGATTTAAAAAGAAGGCCAGAGTCTAAAACGGAATACGAGATTACCGAAATTACATTCCCGCAAGTGGTTTTGCACAAAAGGTACAGGTACTGGTTATTTTGTTTATAATGGAGAGGAACTAATTCTTCTTCGTTTACAATGGAGAGGAAATGATTCTTTTTTGCTTATAATGTAGAGGAACTGCTTTTTTGTTTACCAACCATCACCTGTCTACCTCCTCACTCAAACACCGAGAATGCTAATTGCATCTCACCTGCTGGGTGCTGGAATCTGCTGGTGGGATACAAAATCCGCTCAACCGTCACATGGTGAGGGAAATAACTCTCATCAAACATATTGCTCTCTCAAGTATGCTAACTACCTCACTCCCTTGCACCCAATTGTTCACGCCCAAAAGAAGGCACCAGCTGACGTCATTACAATTGTTCACGCCCAAAAGAAGGCACCAGCAGACGTCATTAACCTTCAGAACAACAACAAAGACCGGCCTTTTTGGTAGGCACTTTGGACACTCTCTTTGCTACCTGTCACTATCGCACCTGGTAATTTTTATACGGCAGGTGCCTTCCTTACTACTCAGATATCTGTATAGTGGTCGGTTGTTTTACAGAAATCGCAGTAAAGGGTATAAGTTTCGACGCTCTCTCTGGAATTCGTGCCCTCCGCAAAACTTATTTGCTCTTTTTGCTGATTCTTCCCTTCTTGATAGATTTTCCTCAGTTGCTGTTTCGAGCGGCAATCCTGCGTGCTGTGGCCAAACTTACCACATTGTGTGCAGTAGAGATCTTTTCGTTTTTGCCTACAATCTCTTGCGAAATGCCCTGGTTTTCCGCAATTGTGACAAGTAAACCGCGTATTACGGCTAGAAAAAAAAGGAAAAGGAGTTAGTAAATAGATTAGTCGATATTGAAATTTTACCAGGTAGTCGTCCTGGACGAAGATCGATGGTCGCTCTTATCTTCAGAACCCGGAAAAGTATGTAGAAAATGTAAATTAGAATATGGAATTTAAAAAGAAAAACATAACATTGGGACTTACCGCAGAATTATCAGGAGATGGCTCCCCATTGGAGACTCGTATCGCCTTCGCACCCGGACGCGATAACCTAAAACAAACGCACAAGAGTACGCATAAGAATTTGGTAAATAGAATCTTTACATAAGGCTGAAAGGAGAGAACGGGTTCAGGTATAAAGTAGAGAGTGAATTGTAAAATATGAATGATTTTGAATTGGAATAGGATTAGGAATAGAATTAAAGCGTTAACGAAGGGAACAACAATCACGAAACATCGAATTACGCAACATACACGGCACAAGTGCAGTGCGCGAATTTCCGCACATAAACGCGGTCGGAACGATGATCGCAGTCAGCCGACACACGCGAGTGCCGTCCGTAAGCAAACGAAATCCACTTACCCAAATGCGCCGGACAAACTCTTTTCACGTCACTTCACTTCACACGCGAATTTGACATTTAGTGAACATAAACAATAACAATGGGCGCAGCCATATTGAATCAAATAGCCCTTTCGGCGGGAATTTATAACTTTGGAAAAAATTAATGACGTGTTCCAATGCGCATCGGGAACAGCTGTGGGGACAATTTTAAGAGTCAAAAGAGGTGCTTGACCGAAGGAGAAGTTCAGAGGCCCTAACGGATTGGGGGTGACCGTTGTGAGTGTTCGTAAAAGCGGAAAAAAATTAAGTCGAGGCTTTTGGACGGTTGAAGACAAGTTCAGTAGAAGAATCGTAGTAAGAGTGAAATTTTCGGGGAAAAATTGGAAGACTAACGAGGAACAAGATTTACTTTCCGGGGCAAAATAGTCGTGCGGTTAAGTTAAAGGCGCGAATTGTTGTGCGGAAAACGTTTCAGACAGTGTACGAGTCCCATAGTTTTCGAAAGGAAGTGCTGAGACGATATTTTCGACTGTGGATGTTCGTAGAATAGTGAAGTGTGGCATCTTATCTCTTCCGTGTAAAAGTATTAGAATCGGTGAAAAGTAGTTCAATACCGGCAGACTCGTGACTCCGGAGTAAATTAATTAGAGATCGGTGTATATTTACTAGAAATCGGGTTCGTCAGTGCGGCGCGTGAAAAGAAGTCTATCGTGTAAAAAAGATTGTTTCGGCGAAGGCGATTGTCGTAAATGAACGTGTGGAGTTCGTGCGGAATAAGTCGGCGTACATCGTGGGAGACACCAGTGGTACCCTAGGTTAAGAAGATCAGAATAGGATCGCTTTTATCATAAAAAAAAAATTCTTAACTAATTTTGGAAAATTCAAGCGCTCTCATATAGGAAAAAAAACTGTGTTCTCACTGAGTGACGTAAGATTGATGTAAAGATTGTTGGTAAGTCCTTTCCTTTTAGAGACCTGTCAGAAATAACTAGAAATCCGTCCCCGCGATAAAATTAACTCAAAGAAAGGTTAATTAGTTTAATTTTTTTTTTTCTCTAGCCATCCATCCGAATCTCACGGCTGGTTCGGGTGAGAGAGAACGACGACGAAAATCTCAGCTGTGTGGCGCCCACCCCGTCTCCACGGGTTAGTCGGCTCGTCGTCGTTCGCCGCTTAGGCGGAAAGGGGTTCGAAAGTTGTTTCGTAAAACGCGCTCCTGATGAATCGTTTGTTTTCTCGAACTTGGGACTTTTTACCAGCTCGCCTTGTGACTCTCTGCGACCTACTCCCGAAAAAGTTGAAATCCTTTTCATTTCACCTTCATAAAACCCCGCTGCTTCTTTTACTGCCATTAGAGTTTCTACATTTTTCCCTATTAAATAGATTTGGGTATTTTTATCCTTTACCCCAATTTTAAATGTTGCTTCCAATTCCACTAACAAACCCTTATCTCCTTCCGGATATTTAGCTGAAACTGCATCCTTAACCTGTTTCCATAGCGTATTCATTCGGTCTGACTGGCGGTCTGCGCTATATCTTCCGCTGGTCTTTGTCTACAATTGAAAAGTTCATTTCGTAGTTCATTCAATGTAGCCTTAGGCAAATAAGCATTGTCTAGCGTTTTCTCCAGCGTATCATAGTCTTTTAATGGTTCTGTTTTAATGAGATAGAAGGCATCATCAATTAGCCTGTGCTTGATACAGCTCAAGAACACTTCTTTCTCGTTCTCCGATAACCTTTCCTATAAACTTCTACTGCAGTCTATGAATCGGTTTAATTCCATACTTAAATTGGGTGTTCTTGCACCAGAGAACATTGGTACATACTTAACCAATGCATCCATGACAGTTTTGGAGCCTGTGCTGTGTTCGTTTTTCGGTTCCCACTTTTTAAGCCAGGAATTTGTTGGGCTAGGTGATAGTAGTAAATGGAAATCCTGCTGCTTCCCTGCTTCACTACGATCTTTTAACTTGTTTTCTAGGTCGTAGTTTGTCAACTCCGCCTCAAAGCGGTCACAGATTTTTTAAATATTCCCTTTCCCCCGCGATCCCTCCTGCTTGCTGTTCCCAATTTCGTTTATCGTTCGCAGATTCTAGACGTTCCGCGAGAAATTTCCAGTCTTGAATATGGTCTTCTATTTTCTTTTCAAGCACACTAATTACCTCTTTATATTCTTCGTTTTATTGTTCTAATGCTTGAAATTTTACTAGTTCATTCCTCGTAAGAACGTTTGATCTTGGCGTTGACATAACCAGGGACGACGACTAAAAATGCATTCATGAAATTCTATATAAAACGTACATTGTCCTACTGTGATGGTAGTTATAATTTAATATTAACGTTTCAAAAACACCAGCAATATTCAGCCCCAAAATCGTTTTCTTTACAAGGAAAAAAAAACCAACAATGGCTAAAGTCTTAATATACACTGTATATCAACTGGACAACACGCTACTTCCAATAACTCCATCCCAGAAATGCTACTTGAGATAGTACCCCTATACAACCCTTCAATCCTCCTATCACTATTAGTTACGTTAATTTTTCATTCTTTTCGGTTGCTAGAAAATTTTTCCATAATTGCTTGAATTGTATTTCCGTTTCATATTTATACTTATTTCTATAAGAAAACTTACCCCAGGTACACAGTTTTGGTCCTTAATGTTCACTTAAACGCTGCACAGTTTTTCGTCTTTTAATGTTCACCTAAACACTACACAGTTTTCTCCTTTTAATGTTCACCTAAACACCTAAACAGTCACATGATTTACTTTCACTTTTTTCTGGCTGCGCCAAATGTGGAGTCCCTTTTGGAACTCTGAATTAAAACACTAATTTGCTTGCACTTACTACTTTATTCACTAACCTTAACATATTTTACTATTTTCTTCCAACTATAATTTATATTTTGTTATCACGACTCGTTCGGTCGGTAGTCAAATCTTAACTCAACTCTGTACCCTCCGAGCATGGTCGATTGTCACCGGCTAGTGATAATTGCCGATCAGCAGTATCACTTGCATTTCGCGAATATCGAGCTTTGATGGTAGGTCAGCAATAACGGCGGCTCGTGCATCGCGAATGTCGACCCTATGTCTGGCCGCTTATATCGGTTGTTGACCGGTGCTATTGACTTGTATACTGCCGATGGATCAAATTATCGTGCACGCACCCGTCGGCAGTATACAGTCAAGAGCAGGAAATTAAGTCGAGCCGATTTCCTAGTGATATTAACTCATCTTGGAAATCGGGCCTCGACAGCTCCATTAGTTTGAAGATTTCCTTGTACGTTTCAATTTCATTGAAGTTTTTCGACGATTCGTCTTCGGAATCACTGTAATCGGCCAGGCCCCGAATGGTTTTCTCGATGCAGTTCTTGTCGGTCTTGACCTGGAAAATAGATTTGTTGGTTACGATTCCAAAACAAAGCCTTCTCCCTCTATATGTTGCCAAAACAATGCGTTTAAATCCCAAGCATTCCCAATCTTAATCCAGTGGATGCTATCAAGTATTTAGTTTTCTTCGACTTGTCCTAGTGAAAGTGGCCCTCCTTGTCGAAGTGTCCTTCCTCAAGTTCCTCTTTCATGTTGAACGGAGTTTTGAACTCGCCGTCCATTCCTGAAATTCCAACCTCTTCGCCTTCGAAATCATTTTCGTTTATGGAGGTATCCGCAGGTATTGTAAAGTATGAAATTAAACAACGATTTTGAATATTCAATATAAGACTTCGAATTTAATTCTATGTTAAATGTTGCCTGGTCGGCGTTCAGAACGAGAAGAGATGTTAGAATATGCTTACAATATTCAATGTCCAAATACGGTAAAAACAAGTTGGTTAGTGTACAGAGATGTACTTAGGTTTTGTGAACGAAATAAATTCAAAAATAAAAAAATGAATTTATACAAAATTTACAATGATATGATTTTTGGTAGTTGTGTTATCCACATTACTCTCCTTCCAGCGACAGCGATGTTATTTCAGCTACTTTGGAAACGTACAGGTCGTCTGATTCTTCTGCCGGATCTAGTAGTTTGTTGTGGCGGTGAAGGGCTGGGTGATAGGTTTTCGTTGTCTTTCGGTTCACCGTCTGGGGTAGAATCCTGTGAGGGCTGTTCCATAAACATTGGCTTAAGTCTGTCGATGGAAATATTTTTAGAGTTATTTTTTATTTCTAGGGTAAAATATTTTGTTGTTCTTGAGAGTATCTTGTAGGGTCCATCGTATGGGGGTTGAAGTGGTTTCCGGACGCTGTCGTTCCGCACGAAGACGTGAGTACAATCTTCCAATGCGGGGTGGACAAATGTGTTTCGAGAAGTGTGATGCTTTATGGGTACTGGTTTCAAGTTCTCAAAAATGTTCTTCAGGTGGTGCATAAATGATGTTGGTTCGTAATCACGGTTACAGGTTTCGAAGAAATCGCTTGGTAGCTTGATCGATGTTCCGTATACATATTTCGCAGGGCTTTCGCTCCCATCGCTGACTGGTATTGATCGAAGGCCCATTAAAACTGTTGGTAGGACTTCAGTCCACCGATTATCATTGTGGCATTTTATTGCATTTTTTAAAGTTCTGTGAAATCTTTCAATTTTACCGTTTCCTTGTGGATGATACGGAGTGGTTCTGATATGTTTAATACCGAGGAATTTCGTTAGATTTCGGAATGGCTCCCACTCAAATTGTCGACCTTGGTCCGTAGTGATTTTTTGAGGGGCTCCAAATCGAGCAATCCAATGTGTAAATAGTGTTCGAGCCACGGTTTTAGTTCGCACTAAAAGCTGTTTTCTTTCTGTCCCGCGTGTCAACAAGTACTTGGTGGTAGGTGCTCGCTAAGTCTAGAGTGGAGAAGTATCTCGAATGGCCAAGTCTATCCAGAATATCTTTTATTCGTGGTAACGGGTATGCTAGCGATATGATTTGTTTATTCAATTCTCTGAAGTCCACGCAGAGACGGAACTTTTTCTTATCATTCTTCTTGGTCTTCTTCGGCACTAGAATAACGGGAAAATTATAGCGGCTGTCGCTGAATTCGATGATATCGTCTTCCAGCATCACTTTAACTTGGTTCGCGCATTCCAACCGGTGTACTTCAGGCATTCGGTACTGCTTTCTATAAATAGGGTTGTTGTCGTCTTTCAGAGGGATCTTTAAAGTTTTCCGATTCGTGTAGGTTAATTTATCTCCCGGTAGATGAAAAATATCGCCGTATTCAAACCAAATCTATATCACTGACTCACGTTCATAATCGTTAAGGGTGTCTGGTAAATTCAGATTTTCCTTCATCAGCTGCAAACGACGTGCATCCAGCTTTTCTTTTTGTCGCTTTAGTCTGTGAACCTTATAGTCCACTAATCGTTCAAACCGTGGTGTAAAGTTGTCTAGTCTTACATCCTCTGTAGTAGCGTTTACTATTCCAATAAAGACCTTCCTTTGTACTGGCCTAACCACAGCATTGCTACTGTAAACACCAGGTTTAATTTTTTCCTGCAAACACACCATGTCTTCGTGTATATTCACCGGCAACTCTATGATTTTTTCATGTCGCGTTTTTATGGTAAGGACGGGTGCAGGTAACGGTTCGTTTTATGGTCCCGTCCTTTTATCAATTTCTCTTGCCTTGTCCTTACTTACTCTTCCCCTTAGTTCATCTACTATATCAGTACCGTCTATTCATCTTCTCCGCAACTCCTCTTCCCAGGCTTTATTATTTTCTTTGATTTCGTCTCTCTTCAGGTTCACCTGTTTCTTATTTATGCTCGCTGGTGCCTGAGTTTCAGTATTTTCTCCTAACCGTTCTGCCTTATCGTCACTTGTTTCCACTGCTGTATGGTGAAAATTCACTATATTACCTGTTTTGGGGCTTACAAACCCGACTCGTTCCCTCGGGGCCTCTTGTCTTTGGTCTGCACTCTTCGGCATTATGCGTGATTTTCAGGTTACTAGCTTGCTTTAAACCAACACATGGTTCCATCTTTTTTTATTTCGTTGTATTCTTACATTTATCGACGCCTTGCGGTATTCCCTTCCGATCCCAAATTGTTCCTTCGTGGCTTGTTCCCATCAACAACCGGTTATTTACACAATCGATAACAGCCTGACCTGCCAAAAAATCTTTACCCAGTATGCCATCCCCAGGAAGGTCTTTCGCATCTTTAATAACAGTAAATTCACATGGATATTCGATGCTTCCTATACGAAGTTTAGCATTGCATGTTCCTAGTGATCTCTGCTCGGGTCCCAAGAGTCCAACAATGGTTTGGATATTATTTACACCTATTTAAACATTTTTTTTTAATCTTTCCCACTTAATGATGTTACAGGTAGCTCCAGTTTCTATTAAAAAAAATTAATTTTTCCCGCCACCTGCTTCTGTATCTAAAACTACATTAAAATTTTTATCAAGTTCAAGTTCGTTTATACTTTCATGGCACTGTTTACGTCCCCGACAGCCGTCCACGTGCCCCGGTGCTGTCTTCATTCGTTCCTCTCAGTATTATTTTCCTTTTCTGCTAAGTATTTTTTCAGACAGATATCTGTATAGTGGTCGGTTGTTTTACAGAAATCGCAGTAAAGGGTATAAGTTTCGTCGCTCTCTCTGGAATTCGTGCCCTCCGCAAAACGTATTTGCTCTTTTTGCTGATTCTTCCCTTCTTGATAGATTTTCCTCAGTTGCTGTTTCGAGCGGCAATCCTGCGTGCTGTGGCCAAACTTACCACATTGTGTGCAGTAGAGATCTTTTCGTTTTTGCCTACAATCCCTTGCGAAATGCCCTGGTTTTCCGCAATTGTGACAAGTAAACCGCGTATTACGGCTAGAAAAAATAGGAAAAGTCCTGGACGAAGATCGATGGTCGCTCTTATCTTCAGAACCCGGAAAAGTATGTAGAAAATGTAAATTAGAATATGGAATTTAAAAAGAAAAACATAACATTGGGACTTACCGCAGAATTATCAGGAGATGGCTCCCCATTGGAGACTCGTATCGCCTTCGCACCCGGACGCGATAACCTAAAACAAACAAGAGTACGCATTAGAATTTGGTAAATAGAATCTTTACATAAGGCTGAAAGGAGAGAACGGGTTCAGGTATAAAGTAGAGAGTGAATTGTAAAATATGAATATGAATTAAAGTAGAATGATTTTGAATTGGAATAGGATTAGGATTAGAATTAAAGCGTTAACGAAGGGAACAACAACCACGAAACATCGAATTACGCAACATACACGGCACAAGTGCAGTGCGCGAATTTCCGCACATAAACGCGGTCGGAACGATGATCGCAGTCAGCCGACACACGCGAGTGCCGTCCGTAAGCAAACGAAATCAACTTACCCAAATGCGCCGGACAAACTCTTTTCACGTCACTTCACTTCACACGCGAATTTGACATTTAGTGAACATAAACAATAACAATGGGCGCAGCCATATTGAATCAAATAGCCCTTTCGGCGGGAATTTATAACTTTGGAAAAAATTAATGACGTGTTCCAATGCGCATCGGGAACAGCTGTGGGGACAATTTTAAGAGTCAAAAGAGGTGCTTGACCGAAGGAGAAGTTCAGAGGCCCTAACGGATTGGGGGTGACCGTTGTGAGTGTTCGTAAAAGCGGAAAAAAATTAAGTCGAGGCTTTTGGACGGTTGAAGACAAGTTCAGTAGAAGAATCGTAGTAAGAGTGAAATTTTCGGGGAAAAATTGGAAGACTAACGAGGAACAAGATTTACTTTCCGGGGCAAAATAGTCGTGCGGTTAAGTTAAAGGCGCGAATTGTTGTGCGGAAAACGTTTCAGACAGTGTACGAGTCCCATAGTTTTCGAAAGGAAGTGCTGAGACGATATTTTCGACTGTGGATGTTCGTAGAATAGTGAAGTGTGGCATCTTATCTCTTCCGTGTAAAAGTATTAGAATCGGTGAAAAGTAGTTCAATACCGGCAGACTCGTGACTCCGGAGTAAATTAATTAGAGATCGGTGTATATTTACTAGAAATCGGGTTCGTCAGTGCGGCGCGTGAAAAGAAGTCTATCGTGTAAAAAAGATTGTTTCGGCGAAGGCGATTGTCGTAAATGAACGTGTGGAGTTCGTGCGGAATAAGTCGGCGTACATCGTGGGAGACACCAGTGGTACCCTAGGTTAAGAAGATCAGAATAGGATCGCTTTTATCATAAAAAAAAAATTCTTAACTAATTTTGGAAAATTCAAGCGCTCTCATATAGGAAAAAAAACTGTGTTCTCACAGAGTGACGTAAGATTGATGTAAAGATTGTTGGTAAGTCCTTTCCTTTTAGAGACCTGTCAGAAATAACTAGAAATCCGTCCCCGCGATAAAATTAACTCAAAGAAAGGTTAATTAGTTTAATTTTTTTTTTTCTCTAGCCATCCATCCGAATCTCACGGCTGGTTCGGGTGAGAGAGAACGACGACGAAAATCTCAGCTGTGTGGCGCCCACCCCGTCTCCACGGGTTAGTCGGCTCGTCGTCGTTCGCCGCTTAGGCGGAAAGGGGTTCGAAAGTTGTTTCGTAAAACGCGCTCCTGATGAATCGTTTGTTTTCTCGAACTTGGGACTTTTTACCAGCTCGCCTTGTGACTCTCTGCGACCTACTCCCGAAAAAGTTGAAATCCTTTTCATTTCACCTTCATAAAACCCCGCTGCTTCTTTTACTGCCATTAGAGTTTCTACATTTTTCCCTATTAAATAGATTTGGGTATTTTTATCCTTTACCCCAATTTTAAATGTTGCTTCCAATTCCACTAACAAACCCTTATCTCCTTCCGGATATTTAGCTGAAACTGCATCCTTAACCTGTTTCCATAGCGTATTCATTCGGTCTGACTGGCGGTCTGCGCTATATCTTCCGCTGGTCTTTGTCTACAATTGAAAAGTTCATTTCGTAGTTCATTCAATGTAGCCTTAGGCAAATAAGCATTGTCTAGCGTTTTCTCCAGCGTATCATAGTCTTTTAATGGTTCTGTTTTAATGAGATAGAAGGCATCATCAATTAGCCTGTGCTTGATACAGCTCAAGAACACTTCTTTCTCGTTCTCCGATAACCTTTCCTATAAACTTCTACTGCAGTCTATGAATCGGTTTAATTCCATACTTAAATTGGGTGTTCTTGCACCAGAGAACATTGGTACATACTTAACCAATGCATCCATGACAGTTTTGGAGCCTGTGCTGTGTTCGTTTTTCGGTTCCCACTTTTTAAGCCAGGAATTTGTTGGGCTAGGTGATAGTAGTAAATGGAAATCCTGCTGCTTCCCTGCTTCACTACGATCTTTTAACTTGTTTTCTAGGTCGTAGTTTGTCAACTCCGCCTCAAAGCGGTCACAGATTTTTTAAATATTCCCTTTCCCCCGCGATCCCTCCTGCTTGCTGTTCCCAATTTCGTTTATCGTTCGCAGATTCTAGACGTTCCGCGAGAAATTTCCAGTCTTGAATATGGTCTTCTATTTTCTTTTCATGCACACTAATTACCTCTTTATATTCTTCGTTTTATTGTTCTAATGCTTGAAATTTTACTAGTTCATTCCTCATAAGAACGTTTGATCTTGGCGTTGACATAACCAGGGACGACGACTAAAAATGCATTCATGAAATTCTATATAAAACGTACATTGTCCTACTGTGATGGTAGTTATAATTTAATATTAACGTTTCTAAAACACCAGCAATATTCAGCCCCAAAATCGTTTTCTTTACAAGGAAAAAAAAACCAACAATGGCTAAAGTCTTAATATACACTGTATATCAACTGGACAACACGCTACTTCCAATAACTCCATCCCAGAAATGCTACTTGAGATAGTACCCCTATACAACCCTTCAATCCTCCTATCACTATTAGTTACGTTAATTTTTCATTCTTTTCGGTTGCTAGAAAATTTTTACATAATTGCTTGAATTGTATTTCCGTTTCATATTTATACTTATTTCTATAAGAAAACTTACCCCAGGTACACAGTTTTGGTCCTTAATGTTCACTTAAACGCTGCACAGTTTTTCGTCTTTTAATGTTCACCTAAACACTACACAGTTTTCTCCTTTTAATGTTCACCTAAACACCTAAACAGTCACATGATTTACTTTCACTTTTTTCTGGCTGCGCCAAATGTGGAGTCCCTTTTGGAACTCTGAATTAAAACACTAATTTGCTTGCACTTACTACTTTATTCACTAACCTTAACATATTTTACTATTTTCTTCCAACTATAATTTATATTTTGTTATCACGACTCGTTCGGTCGGTAGTCAAATCTTAACTCAACTCTGTACCCTCCGAGCATGGTCGATTGTCACCGGCTAGTGATAATTGCCGATCAGCAGTATCACTTGCATTTCGCGAATATCGAGCTTTGATGGTAGGTCAGCAATAACGCTGGCTCGTGCATCGCGAATGTCGACCCTATGTCTGGCCGCTTATATCGGTTGTTGACCGGTGCTATTGACTTGTATACTGCCGATGGATCAAATTATCGTGCACGCACCCGTCGGCAGTATACAGTCAAGAGCAGGAAATTAAGTCGAGCCGATTTCCTAGTGATATTAACTCATCTTGGAAATCGGGCCTCGACAGCTCCATTAGTTTGAAGATTTCCTTGTACGTTTCAATTTCATTGAAGTTTTTCGACGATTCGTCTTCGGAATCACTGTAATTGGCCAGGCCCCGAATGGTTTTCTCGATGCAGTTCTTGTCGGTCTTGACCTGGAAAATAGATTTGTTGGTTACGATTCCAAAACAAAGCCTTCTCCCTCTATATGTTGCCAAAACAATGCGTTTAAATCCCAAGCATTCCCAATCTTAATCCAGTGGATGCTATCAAGTATTTAGTTTTCTTCGACTTGTCCTAGTGAAAGTGGCCCTCCTTGTCGAAGTGTCCTTCCTCAAGTTCCTCTTTCATGTTGAACGGAGTTTTGACCTCGCCGTCCATTCCTGAAATTCCAACCTCTTCGCCTTCGAAATCATTTTCGTTTATGGAGGTATCCGCAGGTATTGTAAAGTATGAAATTAAACAACGATTTTGAATATTCAATATAAGACTTCGAATTTAATTCTATGTTAAATGTTGCCTGGTCGGCGTTCAGAACGAGAAGAGATGTTAGAATATGCTTACAATATTCAATGTCCAAATACGGTAAAAACAAGTTGGTTAGTGTACAGAGATGTACTTAGGTTTTGTGAACGAAATAAATTCAAAAATAAAAAAATGAATTTATACAAAATTTACAATGATATGATTTTTGGTAGTTGTGTTATCCACATTACTCTCCTTCCAGCGACAGCGATGTTATTTCAGCTACTTTGGAAACGTACAGGTCGTCTGATTCTTCTGCCGGATCTAGTAGTTTGTTGTGGCGGTGAAGGGCTGGGTGATAGGTTTTCGTTGTCTTTCGGTTCACCGTCTGGGGTAGAATCCTGTGAGGGCTGTTCCATAAACATTGGCTTAAGTCTGTCGATGGAAATATTTTTAGAGTTATTTTTTATTTCTAGGGTAAAATATTTTGTTGTTCTTGAGAGTATCTTGTAGGGTCCATCGTATGGGGGTTGAAGTGGTTTCCGGACGCTGTCGTTCCGCACGAAGACGTGAGTACAATCTTCCAATGCGGGGTGGACAAATGTGTTTCGAGAAGTGTGATGCTTTATGGGTACTGGTTTCAAATTCTCAAAAATGTTCTTCAGGTGGTGCATAAATGATGTTGGTTCGTAATCACGGTTACAGGTTTCGAAGAAATCGCTTGGTAGCTTGATCGATGTTCCGTATACATATTTCGCAGGGCTTTCGCTCCCATCGCTGACTGGTATTGATCGAAGGCCCATTAAAACTGTTGGTAGGACTTCAGTCCACCGATTATCATTGTGGCATTTTATTGCATTTTTTAAAGTTCTGTGAAATCTTTCAATTTTACCGTTTCCTTGTGGATGATACGGAGTGGTTCTGATATGTTTAATACCGAGGAATTTCGTTAGATTTCGGAATGGCTCCCACTCAAATTGTCGACCTTGGTCCGTAGTGATTTTTTGAGGGGCTCCAAATCGAGCAATCCAATGTGTAAATAGTGTTCGAGCCACGGTTTTAGTTCGCACTAAAAGCTGTTTTCTTTCTGTCCCGCGTGTCAACAAGTACTTGGTGGTAGGTGCTCGCTAAGTCTAGAGTGGAGAAGTATCTCGAATGGCCAAGTCTATCCAGAATATCTTTTATTCGTGGTAACGGGTATGCTAGCGATATGATTTGTTTATTCAATTCTCTGAAGTCCACGCAGAGACGGAACTTTTTCTTATCATTCTTCTTGGTCTTCTTCGGCACTAGAATAACGGGAAAATTATAGCGGCTGTCGCTGAATTCGATGATATCGTCTTCCAGCATCACTTTAACTTGGTTCGCGCATTCCAACCGGTGTACTTCAGGCATTCGGTACTGCTTCCTATAAATAGGGTTGTTGTCGTCTTTCAGAGGGATCTTTAAAGTTTTCCGATTCGTGTAGGTTAATTTATCTCCCGGTAGATGAAAAATATCGCCGTATTCAAACCAAATCTATATCACTGACTCACGTTCATAATCGTTAAGGGTGTCTGGTAAATTCAGATTTTCCTTCATCAGCTGCAAACGACGTGCATCCAGCTTTTCTTTTTGTCGCTTTAGTCTGTGAACCTTATAGTCCACTAATCGTTCAAACCGTGGTGTAAAGTTGTCTAGTCTTACATCCTCTGTAGTAGCGTTTACTATTCCAATAAAGACCTTCCTTTGTACTGGCCTAACCACAGCATTGCTACTGTAAACACCAGGTTTAATTTTTTCCTGCAAACACACCATGTCTTCGTGTATATTCACCGGCAACTCTATGATTTGTTCATGTCGCGTTTTTATGGTAAGGACGGGTGCAGGTAACGGTTCGTTTTATGGTCCCGTCCTTTTATCAATTTCTCTTGCCTTGTCCTTACTTACTCTTCCCCTTAGTTCATCTACTATATCAGTACCGTCTATTCATCTTCTCCGCAACTCCTCTTCCCAGGCTTTATTATTTTCTTTGATTTCGTCTCTCTTCAGGTTCACCTGTTTCTTATTTATGCTCGCTGGTGCCTGAGTTTCAGTATTTTCTCCTAGCCGTTCTGCCTTATCGTCACTTGTTTCCACTGCTGTATGGTGAAAATTCACTATATTACCTGTTTTGGGGCTTACAAACCCGACTCGTTTCCTCGGGGCCTCTTGTCTTTGGTCTGCACTCTTCGGCATTATGCGTGATTTTCAGGTTACTAGCTTGCTTTAAACCAACACATGGTTCCATCTTTTTTTATTTCGCTGTATTCTTACATTTATCGACGCCTTGCGGTATTCCCTTCCGATCCCAAATTGTTCCTTCGTGGCTTGTTCCCATCAACAACCGGTTATTTACACAATCGATAACAGCCTGACCTGCCAAAAAATCTTTACCCAGTATGCCATCCCCAGGAAGGTCTTTCGCATCTTTAATAACAGTAAATTCACATGGATATTCGATGCTTCCTATACGAAGTTTAGCATTGCATGTTCCTAGTGATCTCTGCTCGGGTCCCAAGAGTCCAACAATGGTTTGGATATTATTTACACCTATTTAAACATTTTTTTTTAATCTTTCCCACTTAATGATGTTACAGGTAGCTCCAGTTTCTATTAAAAAAAATTAATTTTTCCCGCCACCTGCTTCTGTATCTAAAACTACATTAAAATTTTTATCAAGTTCAAGTTCGTTTATACTTTCATGGCACTGTTTACGTCCCCGACAGCCGTCCACGTGCCCCGGTGCTGTCTTCATTCGTTCCTCTCAGTATTATTTTCCTTTTCTGCTAAGTATTTTTTCAGACAGATATCTGTATAGTGGTCGGTTGTTTTACAGAAATCGCAGTAAAGGGTATAAGTTTCGTCGCTCTCTCTGGAATTCGTGCCCTCCGCAAAACGTATTTGCTCTTTTTGCTGATTCTTCCCTTCTTGATAGATTTTCCTCAGTTGCTGTTTCGAGCGGCAATCCTGCGTGCTGTGGCCAAACTTACCACATTGTGTGCAGTAGAGATCTTTTCGTTTTTGCCTACAATCCCTTGCGAAATGCCCTGGTTTTCCGCAATTGTGACAAGTAAACCGCGTATTACGGCTAGAAAAAAAAGGAAAAGGAGTTAGTAAATAGATTAGTCGATATTGAAATTTTACCTGGTAGTCGTCCTGGACGAAGATCGATGGTCGCTCTTATCTTCAGAACCCGGAAAAGTATGTAGAAAATGTAAATTAGAATATGGAATTTAAAAAGAAAAACATAACATTGGGACTTACCGCAGAATTATCAGGAGATGGCTCCCCATTGGAGACTCGTATCGCCTTCGCACCCGGACGCGATAACCTAAAACAAACAAGAGTACGCATTAGAATTTGGTAAATAGAATCTTTACATAAGGCTGAAAGGAGAGAACGGGTTCAGGTATAAAGTAGAGAGTGAATTGTAAAATATGAATATGAATTAAAGTAGAATGATTTTGAATTGGAATAGGATTAGGATTAGAATTAAAGCGTTAACGAAGGGAACAACAACCACGAAACATCGAATTACGCAACATACACGGCACAAGTGCAGTGCGCGAATTTCCGCACATAAACGCGGTCGGAACGATGATCGCAGTCAGCCGACACACGCGAGTGCCGTCCGTAAGCAAACGAAATCCACTTACCCAAATGCGCCGGACAAACTCTTTTCACGTCACTTCACTTCACACGCGAATTTGACATTTAGTGAACATAAACAATAACAATGAGCGCAGCCATATTGAATCAAATAGCCCTTTCGGCGGGAATTTATAACTTTGGAAAAAATTAATGACGTGTTCCAATGCGCATCGGGAACAGCTGTGGGGACAATTTTAAGAGTCAAAAGAGGGGCTTGACCGAAGGAGAAGTTCAGAGGCCCTAACGGATTGGGGGTGACTGTTGTAAGTGTTCGTAAAAGCGGAAAAAAATTAAGTCGAGGCTTTTGGACGGTTGAAGAACAAGTTCAGTAGAAGAATCGTAGTAAGAGTGAAATTTTCGGGGAAAAATTGGAAGACGAACGAGGAACAAGATTTACTTTCCGGGGCAAAATAGTCGTGCGGTTAAGTTAAAGGCGCGAATTGTTGTGCGGAAAACGTTTCAGACAGTGTACGAGTCCCATAGTTTTCGAAAGGAAGTGCTGAGACGATATTTTCGACTGTGGATGTTCGTAGAATAGTGAAGTGTGGCATCTTATCTCTTCCGTGTAAAAGTATTAGAATCGGTGAAAAGTAGTTCAATACCGGCAGACTCGTGACTCCGGAGTAAATTAATTAGAGATCGGTGTATATTTACTAGAAATTGGGTTCGTCAGTCCCCAGTAACGGAAATTTGTGTCTCACACATCGGCGCGTGAAAAGAAGTCTATCGTGTAAAAAAGATTGTTTCGGCGAAGGCGATTGTCGTAAATGAACGTGTGGAGTTCGTGCGGAATAAGTCGGCGTACATCGTGGGAGACACCAGTGGTACCCTAGGTTAAGAAGATCAGAATAGGATCGCTTTTATCATAAAAAAAAAATTCTTAACTAATTTTGGAAAATTCAAGCGCTCTCATATAGGAAAAAAAACTGTGTTCTTACTGAGTGACGTAAGATTGATGTAAAGATTGTTGGTAAGTCCTTTCCTTTTAGAGACCTGTCGGAAATAACTAGAAATTCGTTCCCGCGATAAAATTAACTCAAAGAAAGGTTAATTAGTTTAATTTTTTTTTTTGTCTCTAGTCATCCATCCGAATCTCACGGCTGGTTCGGGTGAGAGAGAACGACGACGAAAATATCAGCTGTGTGGCGCCCACCCCGTCTCCACGGGTTAGTCGGCTCGTCGTCGTTATTGTTATTGTCTACTGGGGGGTTTTTTATTATGTCACTCACCGTATATAATATTTCGGTTTGAACGGCGGATATCACATGATAATATTTAGTTGAGTCTGATTTCACGGAAAGGGTTATGAACTGGGCCTCAATTTGGTTGAACCATATTTCCGGATCGGTCTTCCAAAAGGGCGGAAATTTTATGTTTACCCGGGCGATTTCGTGTTCTGAACCGGCGGAGTTTTCCCATTCGCACTTTGTTTCGTCGTTTTCGCTCATTTTTCACACAAAAAAAATCTTAGTATATAATGTGTATATTCGGTGTTTCGTATACACTAGTCTGTTTTTGTTGAATTATGTGTATATGTTTTCATGATAGAAAGAAAGTAAAGTTTTTAAATACCTGGTACCTCGTTTCAATTTTCAAACCAAATTTTAATCCCAAGTCGGATGATAAGCGGTTCTTGTGTGAACGTTATTCATGTTAGTGATTTCTTTTCTGCAAAAAAATGTGACCCGTTTCTGCCCTCAATTTTTTTCTAGCAGTTCCGACGTGTTATTTCTGCTAGAAAAAAATTGAGGGCAGAAACGGGTCACATTTTTTTGCAGAAAAGAAATCACTATCAGAGTTGATCCGGAAAAAAATGTATCCCGCGTTGGCTACCAAGCGATTTCAATTATTTATCGTTGATTTTAGCGATCGTCGAATTTTCCAAAATGTTGATGGTTGTTAAAGAGTTTTTTTTAACTCTTTACGTGCTTCGGCGAGGGTCACCAAATTCTGGAGGTATCCGCAGGTAATGTAAAGTATGAAATTAAACAACGATTTTGAATATTCAATATAAGACTTCGAATTTAATTCTATGTTAAATGTTGCCTGGTCGGCGTTCAGAACGAGAAGAGATGTTAGAATATGCTTACAATATTCAATGTCCAATTACGGTAAAAACAAGTTGGTTAGTGTACAGAGATGTACTTAGGTTTTGTGAACGAAATGAATTCAAAAATAAAAAAATGAATTTATACAAAATTTACAATGATATGATTTTTGGTAGTTGTGTTATCCACACGTTCATAATATTGTAGCTGAAAGCCGAAATCGCGAATTATCAGTGAAAAAAATAGGATAAATAAGAATGCAGCCCACCTGTTAGATCTCTTATGATCTAACGTCTTCTCTTATGGTTTTACACTTACCTTGAATGTCTTATTTAGAGAAGAGAAAAGAGTTGCTGGATTTGTTGTATGCAAATTTACTTTTATTCAGTTTAGTATTCTTATTTTTTCTTGGGTTTCGGATCAAGCTGATATTTTTTTTTCTGAAAAAAGAGAGAGGACGAGACCGTCGGTTGTCGCGACCTTTAAAGTGGGTGCGAGCTTTTTTTTACCCCTTATCCGAGCGATTACGTTCTGCGTAATCAAAAATCGGACTGGTGCCGGCACAGTAATCGCTAGAAAAAGCGAACATTATAAATGTTATGTTCGAATCTCAAGCATGTTTGACTATTTACATGCTTGAGATTCGAACACCACCGATCATCGTTGCCGCTGTCTTCTTCGTCCGAGTCCAGGGTGTGCTTCTTGATGGGCTCTTCCGCTTTCAACCGCTTCACATCCTTGCCTATATCCTCCGCAAAAATTTCAGCAGCTCGTTTTGCTATTTTTCACCGTTTATGCCTACAAATTTACTTTATTCACGGCCACACACAAACTACACAAAATATATTAAACATTTTAAATGAAATTTCTTCACTTGAAGGAATGTCACACATACTAATGCAATATAAAACTGCTTTCTTGCTTACAGTCTGTACTCTAAGCAGTGAAAAGCACCTATGATAGCAGCTATTTTTAAATACTGAACAGAATAACTGTCGAATAGCAAGCACGAGAAAGCAGCTTTTTGTTGCATTGGACAGGAAAAAGCTGCTATAGCTGCTATCGAAGCAGCTATAGCTGAACATTGGACAGACCCCAGATGGCTCGTGCAGTCGCACAAGTCCATCAGCTCTCGACTTTTCTTCGACGCACGCTTCCATATGTGTACCCATTCAATAGAGCTGTGGTACCAAAATTCGCAGCCCATCGTATTTCTGTAGTTTCGCACCTTTCGCACTTATAGGCAAGTTACGCCGCAGGGGCATGTTGACTGTGAATTTTTTTTAACACAGTAAAGAACACTGCCAACGAGAACCGGTTTGCAACGCCTCTCAAGGGTGAGTGTAAACGCACCATCAGTTGTCACAGGTCACAGTGGCTTGCCGAATTCTCGTTTAATATCAAACAATTTTTCTGCCAATACCACTTCCAATTCGTGTACAACTATTCAATGAAAAGTTTCGCATGTGTTGTGTTTTAGACCGTGGTATGATTATTATGACTTGAAGTCAAAATAATCGAAGGATGGGTAAGGTACGGAATAGAGTGGGCCAATTCCTCCTACGTCTGAATTGGTGGCTGAGTCGGAACGGAAGCGACACGCTTGCTGGCGGCCGGGACTAGCTACGGCAATGTGGGCGGGGTACTTGTTCCGAGTTCAGACCATAAGCCCTAGGCCTGGACAACAAAAATTTCGTGTCGGCTTACTCCTGGTTGGGTAAAAATTGGGACTATCTTCCCAATAGGTCGTGAAAGATCATGAAGCGGTTGGATTGCGCGACTTCGCGATTTGTTAGGGCGCTTAGGTGTTTTTAGCGCCCTGTCTGCCCACCCTACCTCAGCCACGACATTCCTTAAATGAATTTTCGCGTCGTGGCCCCTTATTGAGGTTCGGGGCTAAGAGCTAGACGCTCGGGTTCATTTATATGGCTCTTTCTAGCCTATCATCATCTTGACGAAGTCAAAAGAACACAAAAAAACAAAAGGCTCCAAAATACGCATTAAAATAAATGATACCAAAAAAACTATGCTGCCAAAAATAAAAATAAGCAAAGAAAATAAAACAAAATTAAAATTTAAAAAAACTTACCCCATTTTTAAGTCTCCGACATTTTTAATTTCATATTAAATTAACATTACTTGTTTTTACGTAAATCATTATTTATATTTTATAATCTGTCCCGTCCTGTCTTCGTCTGTCATTTTATGATGATATTTTATTATAGAAATTCGTTTAAATTTGATTCAACTCATTTTTCGTAAATTTATTTATGGTTCGGAACTCATTTTTATATATATTTATGTTGCGTATTTCATTCTTAAAATTTACTTCTTTTGCGTATTTCATTTTTTAAAATTTATATATGCTTGATATTTCATTTTTGAAGTGAAAACTTCTTTAGGCGCGTTGAGTGATTTTTGGATGGGGTAAATCTCATGAATTCGCGTCACCGACATGCTAATGTTAATAGTATGTATATAGCAATAAGTATTACGTGTCGCGCGTATGATATTTGCGTTGAACGGGTTTTGGATAGACAAAATCTTATAACTCGCGTCACCAACATGCTACAATAGCAGTAACTCTTTTTTTTGTTATCCTTTTTGAAGGAGATTTTTCATGCTCGTATGCTCATTATAATATACGAATGCGTGGTATTCCCCTCTGACTCTGCCCATACATTTTTAAATACTGCCCATATCTCTTCCCCCTCTTCATCTATCCCTTTTCTAACAACTGGTTTCCCTCACCCCTCTCTCACCACTTACTTTCCTTCTCACACCCCTTTATCCTAAATTCAACCCTTCGCCCCCACCTTTTTACCCCCCCTCTCTGTGCACCCCTACCCTTCACCCTACATATTGTTCCCCCTTATCTACTTTCTCTTTCCCCATACCCCTCACCCCCTCTCTACCCCCTTCCCTCTCTTAAAACACATTGAAAAACCTCAGAAAACTTACATTTTTACCTCTTTGAAACCTGTTTAAATCTTTATGAATCACTTTTAAGGTATCATACCATACCCTCCTTCCTCCTCATACCCTCTACATACTCCCCTCATCACATTAAATTAGCGGGTCTAAGATTGGGTTTTATTTCCTAATTATAGGAATCTTAATGATGAATATAAAATTAGGACTGCCAACAGAAGTGAAAACTTGAAACTAAAATTAAAGTGTTTTTTTTTTTGGATTTTCAAACTTATTGTAGTATCAAAAATTAGTCTGGTTTTCGCATCTATCGGCACTCCGAACAACCATTCCGGGCTTAACCTTGTCGCAGCGTTGCTTCCATTTGTATCTGTTCTGAAGTTCGCTTAGATATTCGTTGGACCACCTTTGCCAGAACTGATTTTTGATCTCGGATATCATTTTCCATCGATGTGATAAACTCAGTTTTGCGGTGTGAGTGTAACTGTCCGTCGTGCTGGTTAATGGTTCACCTATTAAGAAATGACCGGGTGTCAGCGCGCATAGGCCATTTGGATCTGTTGACAACGGTGTCAAGGGCCGTGAATTGAGTATGGCCTCCATTTGGATGATGACGGTCTCCAGTTCAACATAGGTTAGACTGGCGGATGCAATGTTTCGCAGTAAATATTGTATTGTATTGTCCGAAATGCGGTGATCTTGGTGGAATAAAATGGAACTCCATTCCTTAAGAGGCACAGAAATTGGTAATATTCTGCGAATCCGTCCAGAAAAAACAACGATTGTTTATCATTTTGAGATCTCTGCGTAACTGGCCCACCAGTTCTACTGCTAGTTTAGCTGCACATAGCTCCAAGCGCGGGATCGTTGTAAGTTTTAATGGTGCGATCCTCGATTTTGAACATAAAAGGCGCACTGTGACTGTTCCATCCTGATGCGTTGCTCGAACGTATACTACGGCTCCGTATGCCTTTGCAAAGGCGTGTAACTGTTGTTCTTTCGGCACCTTCCCGCCAAAAACATGCCGTGGGATCCGTATCTCACTGAGTTTTTCTAGATCCTGCCAAAATTTAACCCTTGTTGTATGCATTTCTACTGGGAGAGCGGTGTCACAGTCCAATTTCAGACTCCAAAGTCGTTGTACAAAGATTTTTACCGTTATTGTGACTGGGCTGATCAAGCCTAGAGGGTCGAACACGTGTGCGATATCGGATAAAGCTGATCTTTTCTATATTCTAGTTGACTCATTCTGGAAAGCACGAATTGCGAAATCATCACTTTTCGGTAACCAAGTCAAGCCCAATGTTTTGATTTGGTCATCATCTCCAAGCTCTAAATGGAGCGCTGTCTCTTCAGGTGGAACGTCTTGAATGATATGGGTGTGGTTAGCGCACCATTTGCGTAGTTTGAAGCCCGCTGGATCCAGTACTTTCACGATTTCCTCCTTCTTCCAGATAGCTTCACGCAGGCTGTCTGAGCCGGACATCAAGTCGTCCATATACATACAAATCTTCTTTAACAGCTGGAGCACCTAGTAGATATTTGTCCGCAGCATTAATGGCTAGTTGCCGTAGATACTTTGTTGCGAAGTACGGTGCCGACGTTGTACCATACGTTATCGTGTTGAGTTGAAAACATTTTAATGGTCCAGTAGGGTTATCTCTCCACCAAATAAAATGAAATCTTCTGTCATCTGGAGCAATGATTATCTGCCTATACATCTTCTCGACATCAGCCGTAAATACAAAACGATGTAGCCGAAATTGTAGCAGGATGGTAAGCAGATCGTCTTGGATTGTTGGACCGGTGAAAAGAATTTCGTTAAGGCTGGTGTCAGAAGTCGTTTTTGACGAGGCATCGAAAACTACTCGCATTTTTGTTGTGGTGCTGTCTGGTTTTAAGACACAATGATGCGGGAGGAAGTAATGCGGTGATTTGATTTGGCTAACATTGACTTCGCTCATGTGTCCGAAGCTCTGATATTCTTCCATGAAATCGATATACATGGCCTTCAATTCGGGTTGTTTTGCAAGAAAAAACTGCTGCAAAGCTTTTCCTTCGATTCTCCTAGCCGTTTGCTGTCGTGCAAAAACGGTATTTTTACTTCGATGCGTCCTTCACTTGTCCTTTTAGTATTTTGATGGAAATGTGATTCACACTTGATTTTGCGTGGCGTCATATGTTTGACCGAGATTTGGTTATCTTTCAGCTTCCAAAATTACTCTAACTGTTCGTTTAGTTGTACATCTGCGGCGCTATTCATACCACAAATTGGTTGTTGATCTACTGCCTTGTGTAACGATTTGGTCCGCAGAACGTTCCGTTGGCAATCGTCATTGCCGAAATTTTGAACGTTAGCCTTGCGGACGGAAAGTCATCCTCCATCTGTCGGAAGAAATCGTCATTTCTTCACCCAAATGAAGGATAACTTTCCTATGTTTATTTTTGTCGTTGACTATGCGTCATTGGACACATTAGTCCCACGGATGACCACTGAAACGGCTGAGCATCTAGCATAAAAGCACGTGCTAGCTCGTCGGATGGGGTGGATTTGCCGTTTCGATCCGTGAACCGATTAATTATGCTCGGTGGGCTGACGAATGGGTTTGAGAACTCCCATTCTATCTGTCGGCGGCTTGAAAGGACTGTAGGTGAGGGGCCAGATGCACGAAGGGTGCGGAAAAGAGGGTGGAGGAAGTTAGGTGCTTGGAAGGAACATCGGGGGTGAGATCATCCGACGAACGATCAAATAAGATAAGAACCATGGTTAGTTATTAGTTTTGCAAGAGAACAAAAAAAAGGAATGGTCCGTCTAAGAACGGGTACCTTGTGGTCCAGTCGTGCTAAACCCGGACGGATACTGTTTTGTTGGATTGAAGTGAAATGTTTTAATTCATTAATTCATCTTTGCATGACGACATTTCATCTTCCGAGTAAATTTCTTTCTTAACAATCGATATAAAATTGGACGGCACTTTCGAACAATATCGACGTTTATCGTTAGAATCACGGTGCATTTTTTTTCGCGAATCGTTGACATTTCCCTTGTTTGAACAACGTTGACATGCTTTGATAGCGAAAGGGTAACGCCCATGGCTTCACTAGATCAGACGGAAAAGGTTATGGCGCATCGTACGACACTATACGCTCACGTGCTAGCTCTTCACTATAAACTAAACATGGACCTTTCTCCGGAATTATATCAGGGGTATAACTATTGAACAAAAATATTCAGTGAACCTCGTAATTTCGCAAAGCGTTTAAGTCCACCCTGTAAATTACTTCCGCTTGTATACCAATTTAGAAACGTGGTTCCTTCCGAATCTCATTATAAGCATCAATTTCGATATTACAATGCATATCCGGATCCCAAGCTTTAGCAACTCCGTACGTAAATGCGGGTTGCCTTACGAAGACTACCTGCAAACTGCACACTTAACTCGTTTTATTTATCCGCTACACAATTCTCACATGAGTATTTTTCTTTCACTCTTTGACAATCTTTTTAAAAGAATCTCTCCTTCTAAGTAAACACCTAATAATTTAGACTGGCTTGAGGTTCCATTAGAGTAGAGTTCCGTAAGGACAAAAAAAACTTATACGCGACGACAGCTTCTGTCAGTTTACAGGTAGAAATCGTCGCCACCATTGGGCGGGGTAACACGTGGTGACCTATAACACATCACACAAACACAAATTAATGTTTCATGCACAATAAAATGAATTACGTCACGTGAGTGTGAAAGCAATAGAAACAACATTTTTTTTTTTTTTTATGGATTTTTTTTCTCAAATTCAAAATTTTGAATGTAGGAAAAATTGCGGAGATGACGAAGGAGTAGATTGACCGGTCAAATGGTGTCGTGCCGTGGTTGTGACGGCGTCTTTGCGAGTTGGTGTGACGCGACTTGAAGAATCGCGAAGCTTTCGGTGGACAACGCTGTATAACTCCTTTCGCAAGGAGAGATGTGGTGCTAACGTCTGTATGGTGGCCGGTGGTAATGCGGCTGTTGTTTGGTGGTGTTGCGGGTGTATTTGCGGTTAACGATGGGAATGCTAGAGGTGTATGTGGATCAAGCGTAAAAGCGCTGAGGTTCGAAAAGACGGTGTTCTGATGACATGATATCTTACGCATTAGGACAGTTTTCCAGCAGAAATTTTGTCATCTTTGCAGCAAACCGGGACGTCCTGCTTTGTTGGCGAATCCAGAGTTCGTGACGCAACTAGTAGGGCCAAACAAGACAGTGCAGACAACTCGGTTAGAACTTGTTGATTTAGTTAGTCCCTCGGATTCTTTAGCAGGTCCTCGTTGACCCCAATTTGGTGAAAGTCTTACTCGATGAGCTTGATCGTATGAGTCATGACGAATACAGCCACAACCGGGTCCAGCTACTTTATCCATTCCATGATTCGTCGAGAAATACGCGACATCTCGGTGGCTGGCGATGAGTTATTGGCTCGGTTAATGCAACCACGATTTTACTTGGGCTCCGTGCGGCAAGATGGTTACGGAAACGTACAAAAAGAAAAACAATTCAGCCGGCATTTCGATGAGAGGTGAGTGACAGCAGGAACGCCACCCAAATTAAGGAACCAAACCCAATTTTCTTTTGCCGAACTCGTAGTTACTCCACGGTTAGCGAAAAGCTGCTCATGCAACTCCTTCACGATCAACGCCATCACAGATTTTTTTCTACCCTCGATACCATCGTTCAGCCCGCTCATAACAAATTGGATGATTCGTGATTTTCGCAACCGGCCTGTTGCACAGGTGGCTGAGCCGAGCCGAACAATTTCATCCGTTTAAATCTTTTTCCTACTAGTTTCACGTGTCGGAAGAAAATAACGGGAGCCGACATGCGCCATCAAACGGGACTTGGAACTCGTTGCCTCCGGCGTAACCGGCGTGTTGGATGCAGACACACAAAAAAAAAATCAGCGAAAAGCTGCTCATGCAACTCCTTCACGATCAACGCCATCACAGTTTTTTCCTACACTCAATACCATCGTTCAGCCCGCTCATAATAAATCGGATGATTCGTGATTTTCGCAACCGGCCTGTGGCACAGCTGGCTGAGCCGAGCCGAACAATTTCATCCGTTTAAATCTTTTTCCTACTAGTTTCACGTGTCGGAAGAAAATAACGGGAGCCGACATGTGGCATCAAACGGGACTTGGAACTCGTTGTCTCCGGCGTAACCGGCGTGTTGGATGCAGACACAAAAAAAAAAATTCCAAATGTATTGACTTACGTGTGATGACGTTGCAGGGCTTAAACTTTCAGCACTTCGATATGGGGACGGTCTTCGAACCGTTCTTTGAACCTTTTAAATTCTTACTCAATTTGCTTTGCCGGACTAAGCGATGTCTGAACACTGTGACGGTATGTTACTGACTGGGGGCGAGCGTCGCTTTCTTTTCGCGCAGGTAGAATGTTGTTTTGTCCACTGCCGCCACAGACAAGTTGGCGTTGCACACGTTGGGGTGACTTAAGTTCAGATCTGAAAGGTGTTGTCAGGGCGGCTCGTTTCAAATTCCCACAGGATCCTGTGCGAGGCCCGTCCGACGCACAGGAGGCTGAGAAAGGAGACGCTTATGCCGGTTCTCCCACGCTGCTGTTAGGGTACTCCCTCGCTGCAGTCACAAAAAAAAGGTTGATCCGTCGATCCGGATTTTTTTTTTTTTTTTTTTTTTTTTCTTGTTGTGGTTAGAATATTTTAGTCCATCTTTTTATCATTCTTACTTCATACAATACAATCAACAAACAAATACAATCATTCTTACTTCTATTAACAATGCTTTTACAATGAATGAGGGGGACAAAAGAAAAGACCTCAGCTGTGATGGCACAATGAATGATAAGACGATAGTGTAAACATCTATAATATTTCTAGAATTAGTTCAATTATTAAATATATCTCTCTTTCTATAGAATTCATTGTGTACGATTTCAACTTGGTTCTTTTAACCGGCCGATACTAAATATAATTCCAACAAAATCATCGATACACATTTACCAAATTCATTGCTGCATCGCATACATGTACATATATCTTAAGTAAATTCAAAATTAAAAATTCAATGTGTCCTGGTTTGATATTTACAACAAAAATCCGAGAATGGAAATGACTTGCCTATAAAGGTAACAAAATTCAATCGACGAAAGAAAATGCTCAATGTTAGCCTGGTATGTAGCGTCTACAGGAAACATGGAGCATTCTCCTTCTCTCTGCGCGTGTTAATTACTTACAATAACATGTGTGCGAGACCGCTGCTATATCCCAGTAGGACTTGTATTGATTACCACATTAATGCAGTATTTATTACTTGTAGTCCATTATAACTACTTTTTGCCATATATGTATTAGTATCTATATTGCTAGCAGTCATATTTTCTCATTGAAAATGAATAAGCACGAGTTGATTTGGAAATTCAGAATCAGCTGTTCGTCTTGTTCTTGTTCTGTCTGAAAAATGTGAAGAATCGGTGGCGCCAAAATTTGAATGCAAATATTTAATTACAAAAAATCATATATGTTCAGTATCTATATTGCTAGCAGTCATATTTTATCGTACAAAATCAATAAGCACGGGTTGAAATGGAAATTCAACAGCTTAGTCTGATTTTTGTCTCAAAAATGTAAAGAGCCAAGAGAGGGCAGTACAAAATTTTTATTACAAATCAAGTTTTTATGAAATTTGAACATCGTAAATATAAGTATTTAATTAGAAAAATTATGTTTTATAAGAAATTGTACAGTTCATGATTTCAAAAACATTATAATATTAAATTAAAATCCAGTAACGTTTAAACTACCACTATATTGAATTGGAAAATTCAGAATCAGCTGTTAACGACGAGACTTACTCTGACAAGTGCGGCTGGCAATATAGATACTAATACATATATGCTTTTTGCAAGAAAACATCAATTACATTAACACAGCGTTGTCATAGGCGGTTGTCATCAAAGCTACTTTCTGCATTACCAAACACTGATGAAAGCATCAATAGCTAACTTATTAATGACATCATCAATGGCGTGTATCTTTTCATCGATGATTTCATCATTCATGGTTATCGATGTTTTCATCACTGCAAAATCATCAATAAGTTCACTAATGACTAGAACTAGTCGACGCCCTGGAAATTCTCACGTTTATACTGAATATTTCTTTGCCCTAGCGAGTACTTCAGAAGATCGCGGTTAGAAGGGATTATATAGGAACTAAGGAATGGCACCTTATGAAAGAAAATATCTGAAACTCTTAAATGGTAGTGCAGATAGGTACATATCAATTAAAACAATTCAATGTAAATAAAGGAAAATTAAAATATTTCAATAAAAAAACAAGCATACATAATAAATTAAAAAAAAAATTTAAAAAAAAAAACTCCAGTTAGCCAATTAATGACTGCTCTTTTGCCTTTCGACGCACAAGTTTTTAAAATGACTATTTTTAAAAACTTTCAAGGATGCTTGGACATCTTTTTTGTATTCTTCCTTGGAATACCCATCCTTGAGAAGATCTTCTGTAAAAAAAAAAACTTTAATATAGTATGTATTTATGTGTTCTACGTTACAATAACTTAAGGAATAAATTATCATTTATTCGCTGATATTCCTTCCTTCAACGGACTCTTCCCTTTCAGCCCATCATAACATATCAGCCACGCATGACTCCTGAGTCAGGATTTAATCCTTTGATTGATGAGGGCTCGTGTTATTGTCATTGCGTAAGCGAGCCTTGGGGGCTTTCAGATTATTTAACTATTTCTTAAGAGGAATACATAATTAGTAATAGAATTTACTATTGAAAACAAAGCAGCTTAAGACTTACTTATGCCTATGGTATATAAAAATGTAAATGTTGACTACTTTTTGCATTACATACCGATTACCAGGTCATGAATTACTAATATGAAAAGATCCATCGCTGAAATAATGAGTCACTATTGTAATTGATGGGCATAAGTCCTACTGGGATGTATAACAAAAACACGCAACGGCCCTGCAAACGACATTAAATTACCAACTTAATATTTTAAATGTTATTACCCAATAAGGGGTCTCAAAAGTTAATAAAAGGAAGATTGTTTTTAATTGGTTCTAGTAAGGTGATTGCGTTTGCTCTCTTCAGGGAGGCATAGAACAATCCCTTATCATGATAACTTTTTGTTCGTCTACGTACCTATGACTTGGCTAGGAAATCTGTTAGAGAATTCACTGCTTTAGATCCTTAGCGTGATACGTCCCTACAGATTTTCCCTGCAAGTTCTCGACTTCGTACATAGAGTTCCCGATCTTTCGTACTATGCGACCTTTAACAAACTTTTTTTTTTTTTTTTTTTTTTTTTTTTTTAAATAATAATAATTTATTAAATTCATAAATTCATAAATAGTTACAAGCTTGCTCCCAGACAGCTGACAGCTGGTATAAGGGAAACAAAAATAGGAAATTAAGTAAAACGTAATTCAAAGTAATTTAAAAAAAGAAAAAAAAATAATAATAATAATATACATATAGAAAAAACATAATAGAAAAATAAGAGATTATAGCTTAAAGCAATATTAAAAAGAAAGGAAAGAGAATAGTAAAAAAAAAAAAAAAAAATGAAATAGAAGAATATAATTAAAAAAAAAAAATTAAATAGAAGAATATAATTTAAAAAAGAAGAGTAAAAATAAAATAAGAATGTAATTCAAAAAAAAAAAGTAGATTAAAAATAAGACTATAATCTTAAAGACCGGAGAGATAGATTGACAATCCTTAATTATATCATATCCGAGGCGCCAGAGCTGATGGATGTCCATGCGTCTGTAGTTGTAGTAGTTGCTGTTGAATTTGGGGAAGAATTTAAGGAGCTCGTTCAAGTTCACACAGCTATGCTGCGTGTCGAACTGAGTCCGCTGCAATTCTCTACCAGATTATTAGAAATTAAGAGCATCCACTTATGTCTCGTCTTGTTGGATAAATTTCTTCGCTAATTTTTTTAGTTCCAATATATTTTTTGCATGTCGAATTTCGGTTGGTAGTGAGTTAAATTCAATTATTGATTCATAGATCGGATCATTTCTTAGACGATCAGTCCTTGGTAGATGTTTTTGTCGTATGGCCGAAGCATTCCGTGTGTTAAAGCAATGAATGTCGTTGTTGTGTATAAGAGTGACTGAAGATTTTGTAAGGTGGTGTTTGATTTTATATATAATTTTTATTCGCTCCAGTCTTATAAGTTGTCCAATATTTTGTTTTCCATAAGTTAAATAGAGTTCCGTGGAAGGTGTCAAATGTGGTAGGTTGTAAACTGCCTTGATACTCTTATTCATTATTCTCGAAATTATGTCAATGTTATACTCAGACGTTTGTCTCCAAATTAAAAGTCCATAAGTTATAATTGGGAGAATAAAAGAATTGTATATAGTGTCCTTAATATGTGTCTGTAGAAAATTACTTCGTCGTAAGACTCCTATGATCGACGCAATTTTATTCCGTATATTGGTGACATGTGGTGTCCAAGTTAGTTTTTCATCAATAGTTAGACCCAGATATTTTGTTTGAATGGCTCTGGCAACCGGTATCCCGTCTATGTATATTTGCATGTTAATGTCTGCCTTGTTTGTTTGTTTGAATAACATATACGTTGTTTTTGGTATGTTCAGAGTGAGCATATTGCCTTAAAGCCAGTCTTTGAAGAGTACGAGGTCCAAGTTAATTGCTGACTCCAGTTGTTCCTGCTCTTTTCCTTTATATAAGAGAAGAGTGTCATCTGCGTAAATGATATATTTTGCCTTAAGTCCAATGCACTGCAGGTTGTGTATGTATAGCAGGTACAACGTAGGGCCAAGAATTGAGCCTTGCGGAATCCCTATGTTGACTGTTTTCGATTCACTACGTTCGTCTAAGTTTTTTGTTATATATTGCCGTCCTAGAAGATAATCCCGAATGACCTCATTACACTTCCCTCGAATACCAATCTCCTCTAGTCCTTGTAGCAATATTGAATGATCTACCGTGTCAAATGCTTTTTTTAAGTCTATGAAGATCGATGCGACATAAGATCCTTTATCAAGGCCTTCATTAACGAATTGCATGGCATCGACCAATGCTGCAGTAGTATTGCTCTGTTCTTGGAAACCATATTGCTGTTTATCAAATTCACAGTATTTATCCAAGAAATTTAAAATTCGATTGTTTATAACTTTTTCGAAAATCTTACTAATAGAGCTAACTAGTGCAATTGGTCGGTAGTTATTGGGATC
The DNA here is from genome assembly GCA_949128065.1 of Beris chalybata. Taxonomy (NCBI): domain Eukaryota; kingdom Metazoa; phylum Arthropoda; class Insecta; order Diptera; family Stratiomyidae; genus Beris; species Beris chalybata. Next base: position 60,936,652 of record OX421895.1, on the reverse strand, counting down.
CCTGTTTGAGCCCGATTTTAAAATTGGCTTGATTAGAGAAGTCTTTAAACAGTGTGGAAATGAGCCGACAGTCAGGTGAACATTTATTGCATCAGAAAGAGGTCCCGATATAATTGTTTTAATGATTTTTAAGTCATTGGTGCTAGTTTCGCATTTAATCTCTTAGTGGCGTCACTTACTACGAAATTCCTACGAAATATTTCTTGACCAGGTGAGAAGTTGACTACCCGAGCCTTTAAATTATATTTCGATGCGTATTTGCGGTGAGTTTCTACCAGCTTGTTTTTTACTTCCGCGCGTATGGCATTGCATGTGGTCTGTTCTAGCCACACACTCAATCCGGCTACAATCCATCCGAAAACAGTATTTTGAAGAATTGGTAGTCCTCTTCCAAGATTAATTTGGCCAACAGAGAGCAGCTGATAGTATAGCTCTGCTCCGATAAGGACATCTACTTGTTTTGATTGTTCAAAGGCTGGATCGGCGAGTTCGATGTTCTTTGGAATGTTCAACCTTTCTCTGTTGAACCCTTGGAGTGGTTGAGGCGACGTAACTTGTGGTAGAATATGCATTTCCAATTGGGCTGGAAAACGGTTAATTCTTGAATGCAGCGAGAGGCTTACTCGCCGATGCACTGCCGAGTTATTTGATGCACTGGCGCTAGGAACTGGTGCCACCACGGCAATGTTGTTGCGTTGACTTGTGGACGCTTGATTGGAAGTAGAAGGCTCCTTCTTATGAAGCAAAGTGTTATGCTTTTTGGGACATTTCTTGCAACGTCGCGCTGAACATGCGGGGGCAATGTGGCCTTCCTTCAAACAATTGATGCATAGTTTGTGAAATGAGTTCCACTAATTATGAAATAACAACACTTTGTTTTCGTTTTCTTAGAGTTTAATATAATTCAGATTTTTATTTACATATAGTATAATTCCACTTTTTCCACAATTGATGCTAATTTGATTGAAATATCATGAGATTGAACAAAACGAATTGTATACGCGATGATGTAGCAAATCAAATTATTTCGATATAGCAATATATATAATTCAAAGTCAATGTTAAATTGAACATCTACGATTAGATAGAACAACCGAGTTGGATTCGCGACGAGGTAAAATCAAAATTGTGATCGATATCACCAACAAATACTTCTGTTCGCGTCGAAAGTACAAGTTCAAGTACCACTAATTGTTGGAAGAATATGCAAAAGCAGTAATTAAGGTTTTTTTCCAAAAACAAGCTTGTGAGGTCGGTCGTTTAATTTTTCGATGTTGTTGTTGTTTCGATGCTGGCTAATTTTTGATGCTGTTGGTAGTTTTAATGTTGGCTGATTTTTTGATGTTGGTTGCATTGGAATTTGCAATTCGAACAGCCTGAACATTCTTCCCGGGTTGACATCTCTGTGTCAATGAATGTCCAGGATTCCAGATATGATGACGGTGATTGGTCCATGTGGTGACATTGATGACTGGTAGTGTCCCAATGTCTTCAACGGAGTATAATGAGACGTACTCGATTGTGTAATTCTTTCAGATGGTTTCTTAGTACGTCCGGTATCTGAGAACATTAAGTTTAAAGGTAAGGAAATATAGGATGAATTGGTTGGGAGAGGCATGGGGAAGTGGAAGTTATAAGAGGTTTGCGTTTCGGGAGTTTATTGGTAATGCGCATACTTTGGCTATTGATCGTTTGAACACGCCTTCTTTTGTTTTCAGTGTAACGACGCGTACAATTTCGTCAGTTCCGGGATGCACCTCCGTAATTCGTGCCATTGGCCAATGTGCAGCCGACGTTCGATCGTCTTTCATGATTACAAGGTATCCAATAGTTAAATTTGGTTCGATTCTATTCCATTTCGGCCGCTGTTGTAGACGTCCCAGGTACTCATTGCTCCATCTTTTCCAAAACGATTGATACATGTGTTGTACGAGATGCCATCTTGTTAGGCAATAAAGATTACAGTTCAGTTACGACGGTTCAGGCAGTGAAATCAAGGTATCTCCGATGATGAAATGACCAGGAGTGAGCGAAGTGAAATCGTCCGGATCGTGAGTAATTTCGCAAAGTGGTCTCGAATTTAAGCATGCTTCAATTTGGGTCAAAAGTGTATTGAATTCTTCAAATGTTAGTAGTGTTTGGCCAACAATCCTTTTTAAATGGAATTTCGTTGATTTCACCCCAGCCTCCCATAGTCCGCCAAAGTTTGGTGAGCCTGGAGGAATGAAATGCCATTTGATCCCTTCATTCTCCAATTTAGCTGCGATGACATTGGCATTGGCTTTGACCAGTTGTTTAAATTGTCGACAGAGTATTGCATTCGCGCCTACAAAATTCGATCAGCAATCGCTATACAAGTCCGTAACTAGACCTCTTCGAGAGATAAACCTCTTGAAAGCGGAAGAAAAGCTGTCTGCGCTCATATCACTGACCAACTCTATGTGTATGGCCTTGGTTACAAAGTAAATTAATATGGCCTTGTATTCTTTGTAACTTTTAGCTCCTCGTCCCTTGTATCTGAATATGTTGAAAGGCCCGCAGTAGTCAACTCCAGTATGACTAAAGGGCCGGGATATATTGACTCTTGGTGCAGGAAGATCTCCCATCAATTGCTGCCGAAGATTACTTTTATATCGAAAACAAATGACACATGCGTGAATAACCTGACGTATACTGTTTCTGCGTACTTAATTTCAAAAATCGGGGGTTCATAATATGAGTCGTTGATTTTGAAAGTGGAAAAAGTCGATTTTTAAAAAATATATTGTTGTGACATTGTAACGATGTTTTATACAACACAAAGCAACTTTCTGAAAATCTATTGAAGCCATTGTTTCATTACACTTTTAACAAATACCAGTAAATTATCCCGAAAGTTGGTATGCATATTTTTAAACATGTTAAGCGTGTTATGCCTTAAGCATGTCGATGTAAGAACGAAAGTGACTTTTTTTTGTTACTCTATGGAGATGTATTTACTGGAGATGACAAGCAGCGATTGAGTTGAAAGCAGATATTAGCTAATTCACTTACACGTTTTTCCTCACTCAAATTTTGTTATGTCCCGCTCTTGAAACACGCTTAACAACAACAATTTTATATAACGGCGATATAAAACAGGTGGTTTGTAGTCTCCAGCAGCTCTATGGTCTATGGTAATGATATGAACGTATTTATAAATTTTTCGAGCGAATATTTTTACATTCATTGAATAGAATTTCTTAATTTGAAATGATTCTATTCTTTTGAACCTGCATTTACTCCTTTTCTTTTGTTCAATACTCAATACAAGACGCATTACAATTATATAGTTACGCTTACGAGTAAGTTCGGTTCCTTATATTCTTCTTCGTAGGGTAGATCACATTAGAGTCACTGTATAAGAACTAACACAAACATCCACTATCATGAGTACGGACAATCACCACTTTTGGTACATATTTAGTACTAAAAACCTGCGAATTTAAAAAATCGCAGGTTTCTTAAATGGCATAGTTTTAGTGTGTATACGTGTAGCAGATGGATTTTGATGGACGTTTCACGGAATCGAGATATGTCTCATGAAATGTCAACTAAATACAGCGTTTATCCACTTTAGTGGAGATCCTTAAAATGAAAAATCGAGACAACTGCAAAAAAATTTCAAATGTACTGGTTTCAAATGAAACACACATTGTCCGTACTCAAGATAATGGATGTTTGGGTTAGTTCGTATGAAGTGACTCTAGATCACATCATAGCCTAACAGCACTCAAAATTATTAACACCAACTACCATACCCGGCCCGATTTTTGATCTCCCATGCCTAAGCTGACTGGATAGTACACTACAGTGTATTAAAGGCTAACCACCTAAATCAAGTTTAGTATCCTTAAAAAACCTCACCTGACTCAAGTCCTTGCAGAACTTGTTTGATCAGCATTCTGTCTATGAAACCCCGTACTGCCAGTGCGCCGCGCCACGCCTTTTCTCAGTCGTAGTGTAAAATTTGCTACTGATTCGCCTTTATGTTGCGAAATTTGCCGGAATCTGATACTCTCCGCATATTTGTTTTTATTTTTATCAAACCCCCGAAATTCTTATAAAAGCCGTGAAGTTGAACTTGTGCTCAATACATACAAAGCCATTAGTCGGCCGGTCGGCTGATAGCAAAATGATTAGCAATGAGTAATTTTTGGTTTTGGATGTAAATACTTCGCGCATTTTAGATATTATAAAATGAAACTATGGCATTGATCGTATTGTAGACCGTGTTGCCGTAAAAACATTTTCAATTACCGTATTTTGTGTTCGTGTCTTCTCTGTGTGCTTGTTCAGTTTCCCGGAAAATATTTTTGCCATTCCTGTCATTTGTTATGTTTTGCTGGATCCCTATTGGAAAAGTCGTAAGGCCTAATTTAATTAATACCAAGATCGGACCTAATTTCGGCCTATCGATAGGCCCCAAACGCAAAGTGTAACGTTCGCTGGACATGTATGATATGAATCATACCACTTTGGATGGAAATTTAAACGGTATGACTTCAATCACTCCAAAATCAGACCTGATTTTGAGCTGTCGATAAGTGCGAAATGTATGATCTGATTATTCACCATATGCGTACCATGAATCTAGGAAAAGTCTTAAGGCCTGATTTTAGTCACAATAATCAGACTTGAGATTGGCCTATTTGTTATGTCCGAAAGGAAAGCTATAACATTTAATGTACTCGTATGAATCATTTATACTTTTCTGGAGAAAAGTTGAACGGTCTGATTCTAATACACTAAAATCAGACCTAATTTCTGCCTACGACAAGTCCGAAAAGTTTAATAAAATGTTGACGAACGATTTACGGCATCTTTCAGTTGTGTTCTGCAGTGTTTACTCGCGTCAATTCAAGAACATTCAACACCGGGCTGAGTAAGTGGTGCTCACGAAAAATGATGATTCTAGCGACTATAATCAAATTTACAAAAAATTTACTTTAAATTACCGGATTTGTTGTGAAATTCATATCGAATTCAATTTCCTAGGCCAAGCAAATCGCCATCAATTTCTTCTTCCTATTCGCAAAATAAACATATTGCACATAATTTATGTAACTTAGATTTACTGTATTCAAATTTACACACCATTTGATGTTTAGTTAGACAGGAAAACGAGTTTTAGCAATATGCGGTACTGCTAGTCGGAACAACTTGCTCTAAATTCTGACAGTTAAGCACAACCGATCGGTCGACTAGCACCAACTCAAAACTTTCTGCATTACTGCTTTTGTTAAGAGCCGTACAGAATGAACGCAATCGCAGTCGGACCGAAATGCTAAAATATCGCAACAAGATGCAACGGACCGCTGTAAGCCGCAAGTAAACGCTACATGAACACAATGACCCGATTGAGTCGCAGTTGCCAATAATCAAAGGGAAATAGATATGGACGCGAAAATCAGGGAATTATTTTTAATTTTCATCGAAATCTCTTGCATTTTCCATTGTATTACTTTCTTTTTCAACTAATACTGTGCGTTTTATATTATGATAATGTCATATTTGACATTTCGGTCCAATCACTTGCGATCATTTTAAAACATAGCAAGTGTATGCAAGAGGAACAGACCTAATGTTGTGCCTGCTGGATACCACAACTCGCTTCAGTTTAATTTGGCAGCACAGAATAATAGTAGGTTGCCGCCATTTATAAAAATATGTCGCATGCGCTCGATTGCTTGCCCAAAGTCTGAAGGAAGAGTCCGGGGCGTTTTTATCGGGAATATTTTGTAAAATTCAATTTAAAATACAAAGTGAAAACTTGATTCTAATTTTCTCAGTGCTCCAAGTGTTAACCCTAAATAATTATGGAAAAGAAACAACAATTGCTAATTATTGACCCCCAGAACGAGCTAAAGTTTCGTGGTAAGTGGAATTTGGTTTCAATGCGTAGGAATATAAACGTCATGGCGGTGCTCGGCTATAGTAGCTGATTAGTTGACCAAAAATCGTTTTTAAAGTGACTAATCACAAATTGCTGAAAAAATTTCGTCTTAAGTATTCCTTTAATTATTAAAATTAAAATCGACGAGTACGGAAAAAAATAAATTCTTCGCTCGGCAATTTCTATTTCTGTTCTAGCACATAATAATCCACTAAAGTTAGAAATATTTAAAATTCAAAGATCAAATAAAAACTGGTTTAACTTTAATTTCTTTGTATTAACTTCTGAGGTTATGCGACAATTTTCGATTTTCTAATTTCGAAATATATTTGCAGTATATGGAGGTTTTCTTGTTGTTGTAGCAATCGATTTTTGGATCGAAGATAGTGTTCTCTGCTGCAAATAACTGACGATTGGTGTTATGATATGATTCTAATAAGGCTACTATTGCTGATGGTATCATGCAAGTAGGAAACAGGGGCAACAGATTTATTGGACTAATACGAGGAGATTTTTGCTGAACAGTTTCTTAGATAATTGCAGTCTGCAATTTTTATGAAAGAATCCTTACACGTACCGTTTTCTTTTTTGCTTCCGAGTATATATTTGTTTATAATGTGAGTATGTAAAATCTATGTTTTTTCAATTTTCACGGCAGTAGAACTGTTTTATGTATGTACCTATTTTTAAGACAACTATAAATAGTCATCGTCGGATCTCTAGAATGCTTTCAGCAAGTTATCATAAATACGCGAAAAAAACTCGCGTGTAGGTAGGTAAGTAGGTATAAACTTAAGTCAGGACAGTAGCACACCGATAACCTTAAATGGAAGAAAAATGCAACAAAGTGAATTTTGTCAGAAAACTATGCTGAGCCATGGATGGATTAGTATAACTGGATCGGTACCCAACAAACAACGTGAACTTAGGGCCGTTCCTACGATCGTCAGTAACGTTCTAACTGGAACTTTAACTGACAGATGTTCATACGAAACTTACAGTCAAAGTTATGGTTAAATTTTTACTGATGGTCGTAATAACGGCCCTTAATGTACCTAGTCATATCATAAATACTGACACACGGTTTTTTGGAAATTCAAAAATAACGGCTTGAGATATTTTCATAATTTTTTGTCAGTTTATTCAAATAACGGTAACAAAAAAAAATACATTTATTCAAAATTGCCGCCTGTGCGTGTGTGAAGGCCACACGCACAAATTCGCCTTGGCCAGTCATCAATCGCAGCACGCACCTCAGATAGGGAAAAATGGGCCACTGCATCCTCCAGATCCTTTTTCAAGGACTCAATATTGGGTGTAGCAGACCATGCCCTCTAAAACGGACCATAGCTTGTAATCCAAAGGATTAAGGTCTGGGCTGGCGGATGGCCATTCTTCAGTGCTAATAAACGCGGGTAAACTGTTTTTCAACCAGACCTGGGTGGTTTTGGCCTTATGAACGGGTGCATAGTCCTGCTGGAACACCCAATGCTGGTTTTTAAATAAGGACTCGTTGAGAGGCTTTACAACACGTTCTAAAATATCTGATTGGCAGTTTCGGGCTGCAGTTTTTACACCTTTTTCGCAAAAATTAAGCTTGGTGACGCCATCATAGGACATCCCCCACCAAACCATCACTGAGGCCGGGTGGTGCCCTTTTTGAACTCGTGAAACTACCTCGGACGCTTCCTTGGAAGAGCGATCATACACTCTATCATTCTGTTTATTGAACTTTTCCTGCGGGGTAAAAATTTTCTCGTCGGTAAACAGGTTTTTTTTGAAATTCCCACCTGCGTGCTGGGCGAGTAGCACTTTTGATTTTGTCTTCCTATTTCCTTTCAACTTCAGATTGAGCATTTGTCCGGTTCGCCGTTTGTAAGCCCCGAGCCTCAAGTCCTTTTTTGTGATGAGACTCATAGATATCGGTTTGATGTTCATCTCTTGAGCCAAGATTTTTTGTTTGCGGAGAGGGTTTCGTCGAAATCGTTCATGCACTGCTTTGACGGCTTGCACCGTACGAGCGGTGCGAGAACGGCCGGATCGCTGGCGGTCATTTACGTTACCGGTCTCTATGGACACTTTGCTGGCACGATACCCAAAACTTCGTGAAAGTTTAAGCGGTCGGAGCGCTCGGAAAATGTCAACTTTTTTCATTTCACACTTGTATAGCCCTACGATAACGATACGATTTTCTTTATCCGTCCACTCCATGATGAATCACGAACCAAAACTAAATTCTTTTGGCATATAAACAACACACATACCAACTGTCAAAAATGACATATTAATATTTTGGTGCGTTACGGTATTTAAGAAATACCGTTGAGTTTACAGTTGTGTCAGTATTTATGATATGACTAGGTAGTATCACGTTTTACTCACTATGTGATTGTGAATTCAGTTTATTTTCATATGGTTTTCATTAGAGCTTAACATTTTGATAAAACATTCTTTGAAACCTTTTACCCTGAAGTATTAATGATTAGTGACAGTTAGATGGAATGTAGAACATGTGCTTCTAATGAATGCAGAATTTCAGGTTCCATTTGTACTCGCCTCGAAAGCATATATTACTTTCACGTGGTGAATGAAATGTCAACTCATATCAAGACTTATAATAGGTGTGTTTTTTCAACTGGATCAAGATCATTTATTTTACATTGAAAACAACAACAATTGAGGTGATCCAAAAACAAAATGGGATCATAGTTGGATCGTAAAGCTGCTTCTGAATTCAACAAAATTTTCGCATGCAATGGCAGCTGATAATTGACATTTGTCAAACGTCAATAAATATTTTCCGTATTTATTAAACAATATTCGCAAATATCTACACAGTTTTGGTTCAATACATAGTAATTTTAAGTACTTACTGCTTCTATTTCGTTTATATCCATTATGTTCACTAGTTTCTGCCAATAATATATCAATAAATATTTGACAGACAACAGCTGACACATAATTTCTAGCAGAAATGCCAACCGTTTAAATTGATTTTTTTGGATCATTCCACATCGTTTTTTTCAATTATGATCTTGATCCAGTTGAAAAAACGCACCTAATTACAGTCACAAAATGAACCTAATGACACTAGGAGGACATGTGCATAGCTCGAGGTGCGTATATGGTTTACTCATCCTGTCGAGGAGTGAATAAGTAAAAGTGCATTTTGTTTAATTGTCGGTGACAATTTAGGCCTTAATAGTATTTTTGGATTTGTACAGTCCTTTAATGCAAAATGATACTATCGTGGTTGAACAAGATGTCGATCAGAAATGAAAGCCGACAATACAGAGAAATTTATGCAATTGAGGACCAAAGAACACTACGAAGAAGACCTTTTGAAAGCTGATTTCTTGGAAACAGGAATTAAGAGTAACTGCATTTTTAATAACTTAGATAGTTTTCACGGAAGTGAGAACAATTATTTAATTACGGAGAAACAGAAATAGGAGATTTTTCACCTCCATTGGATATGAATAGGTTGAAATCTAATAATTTAAAAATGACAGCCAGCGAAGTTTTATGCTTTGTTCATTTTTACCACTCATGACAGGTGAATTATGTAATTGATTTACAAAATGAGCATAGGATTTTAGTGAAAAAATTGATGTGAAAAAAAGATTTTTATGGATTATCATGTAAATATAGGAGGCCAAGGTTCGATTTGGACTGTAGTGCCATCGTAAGCTAAGCATGTAAATATAAAAAACATTTAAACTAAGAACGAAACTTACTGAATCAAAGATAAAAATTATTTACTTTTAATGTATACAACGTCTTAATATATTAAAGGATGGTATTTTAAAACAAAGCCGATCATATTAAATTTTATCTGGGCTCCAACTTAAATTCGACACCTCATATTTCTAATCAATAATTTTTTTATTCAATGTTAAAGCTCATTTAATATAAAAAAAACTGCGCTAACTATAATGATGAACGTATTTAAAGTATACATAAAACATGTTTGAATTAATTATTTCAATTCTTTAATTCCAATATGAATTGCAATTAGATTTAGATGGACTCCATTTAATTTATTTTTTGAAGTTGTGTACCTCAAAATTAAAAATTTTCTTCTTTAGTCACAAATCAAACGTTTTTACTTTGATTTAAAGTGGTTTTACTTAATTTTACATGTATTTTTCTCTCAGTGCATGTATGCACATACATATCCCATATACCTTTGTTTTTTTACCAGATAATTTGTTGACCATATCTGTTCAATTGATACTAGATACTTTTTTCCGTTGATGTCGGTATTACCGATAGACATGCGCCTGGGTAAAAATATGCTATGTAGTTTTATTTTTCAAACTTTTTATCTTTTCTTACTTTTTGAAGCAGATGTAAGCAGATTATAAGCAATTTAATTGTATCTTCTTTGTCTAATAAGGATTTTTCAAAATTAATAAATTCCTCCTTTGTTTCCCATGGTTTTTCAGGGATTACTGACAAGGGATCATTTTCCTTATTAAATGATTTTAGTTCGCGAACTTGATTTTTTAAACTTCTGATTATTACTTTCAGATTACATAACTGCTGAATTACCCTCTCGAAGCATCTTCTATTTTCTTTTTGAAAAGGAATTTCGTGAATGCCTGTAAAATAATTGTTAAATAACAATTATATAATTGTTATAATGTATGAACTTTCACCTTTATCATTCGTGTTGCTTCAGCGTAACCTCTTGTTTTCAAATTGGCAATCGGAAAATCTATCTAAATAAATGAAAATTCTATTATATTTTACGAACTAGCTTTCAATAAAATAGTAGGTAATTACACCTTTTCTCCTGTTCCTTTTGTACCTAAACACTACTTGACGTAAAAGGATAACGGAAGCCTGTAAACTTAAATGAAGTACGATGATAAAAATAAGTCAAGTGGCAGATGTACCCTTTTCCAGACGTAAAAAGTCCCTGTATCCAAAATTGTCGTCGTTGGAATCAAGAGGTGATGTCACTAGTACACGATCCCCTATAAAGTTAATGTATACATTATGTATTACAAATTCCAAGTCTTTTATAAACTTATTTTGATCTTACCAGGCTTGTGAGGTAAGAACTCAGAGTAGTCGATATTGGTATCCGTTGTCTGTTGGCTTTCTTGCTGAGTGTGCCTAAAAGGTGACTTCGACATCTTAAAATAACTTCAGTGGTGAATTAGTGGGCAGAAATAATCACGGTTGGCATTGTGAAGATATAATACTTTTGTATCAATATCATTTATGGAAAAATTACAAAGTTCATCAAGGATGACATATTTTTCTGTGCAGAAAATTTTGAATAACATTGAGGCTACTGAATATGTAAACAGCGACTGCAAATTAGAAACTTCTTTTCCCTTAATGACATTATTTTCATGGTTTTTACCAATTGAAATTAATTTAATAATCTTATCATTTGATAAGAAAAAGTTTTCGGGTTGTCTTTTAGAGAATATGAACTTATATATATTAATCATTTCGTGTAGATTCGCACAATGGTTTACTGGGTAGTAACAAAACCACCGATAACTACAAGCCTGCAACTAGGGAATCTCGCACGCACACTTCGAAAGCAAAGGGGGTCGACGTTCGAGATGTGAAATGTGTATTTCGCTGTGATTGCTGGCCATTTCACACAATTTCTTTACAGTTTTTGTATTTATTAAACGAAATATGTAAAAAATTGGCTCTGATTTGAAATAAGCGGATAAAAAATGAAACATTTGAATATTCAGTAAAACAAATATTTTCATTTATGTATTTTCGTGTATGTCTACTTGCACAACTTTTAAGCCCACAATTTTCTTCTCTTACAATCTGAAAATTAAATTTAGTAGTAATTTCTCAAGATCGGGTGGGTATAGCTACAATATTGACGCTTACATGGAGTGAAAGGTCATTTCATTCCTCAAAAAGCATGCTATAACATGTTAATTTGTGATTATTAGTTTTGGAAATATAACAAATTATGTGAATGAGGATTCATGTCCGAAAGACTGTTCTTTACCATCCTGATATCCACGGATATTGAAAACTGACCCACTCTGTAGAAAATCAGGAATCACCCCTTAACATATGATAACTGATTTAATGTTGTTTTCAAATTTAAATATGTAATGAAAATGATATTGAAGATCTAGTTTTTGTATGACTGAATCTTATTCATGATGGCACGATACCTTGAAATTTAGAATTGGAATAATATTGGCGTAAAATTTTACATTGAAAATGGCCTTTAGGAAGATGTACTCAAAACCAAAAAAGTTTATTGGTCCACTATTATGTTGACCTTGCAGCAGTGACTTTCTTGGGATGTATTTGATGCTGGTGTATATCGTGTGAATTGGTATCGTTCCAAATCCGACAATTTTGGTGGTTCACACATTCAATCAAGAAATGGGCCTCTTCTTTAAAAGTCAAACAATGCGCGAAACATTTTTCGAATGTAGCTCTAATTTTGAAAATAAAATTTTATGATTTCCACACGTTCGACGTTATATCCTTCCATGGTGATTTGCCATACACTTACACTTCTGACAATTCACAACAAATTTGACGGATGTTGCTTTGACAATATGGCCGCTATAACCTAACAAATTCCAAGCATTCCTACTGAAATACCCAAAATATATAATTTCTGATTTACTACGTATACTCCCCATTTTCGAAAAATACTCCTCTACTTCACATGACTTCACTACTCCGCAAAATATTCAAACGACAGCACTGCCTGGGATGCGTTCGGAAATAAACTCGGGTAGGGTTAGAGTTACCTTCAGAGTTAAGAGGAGCAATCTCTTTAGACGCCCGAAAATGAGCCATTATTGATGAATTTTTTTTATGGTGATAAAATAATCGCATCATTTTAAAATTATGACATGATATTATTAGAAGTGTTGACAAAAAATTGTATTTTTTTTGTTACAAAACAAAATGGCGGCGTTATAGGGTATTCCTTTAGGCGTCTTTTGCGTTACATCGAAAACTGCTCCATTTGTCATACATTACTTTATTATTTATAATAAAGTATCTGTTATCGATTTTTAAAAAAAAAAATTTGTTACCCTCAACATTTTTTTTCCACGTTTCATGCCTAGTAGACACGAAAAAAGCAATAACATTTTTCTGTCCGTCTGTCCGCCGTACGCCGTACGTCGACAGCCCCAAATCGTTTGAAGGCTCGTAGCTCTCAAACCAGAAGCTATTAAATTAAATTTTTTTTATGAATAGACGTGGTAGACCCCTTGAAGTGCAATTTTTTTGAGGGGTGAGGGGAAGGTGGGAGAAGCGTTTTAGACGAAAAATTTTGGTTTCTAGATCTCAGCAACCGCTTATGTTAGGAGGCTTAAAATTGGGATTTCTATAGAGCTTTGATAGTGGACCCATTTGCAAAAAAAATTGATGATATGGGTGAAGGGGTGTGGGAGTGGAAGGGGAAGCAATGCTTCCGAAACGCAAAAAAGTCGAGATCGACACATTCTAAAATCTATATCTCCTAAACCGTTAAAAGCAAGCAATTAAAACTTAACAAATATCTGTAGTTATACTAGGAGAGTAGATTGAAACAAAATTTTTGGGTGGGGGTAGTGACGTACGGGGGTGGGGGTTGAAATACTTAACATTACGATATCTCACAAACCAGTGATACCAGAAAAACAAAATTCGGTTTGGATATAAAGCTTGATAAATAAAGATTGCTCAAAGTAAAATCTTTGAAGGGGGCGGGGGAGTACGTAAGTGGAGGGGATAAGAATTTTTCAAAAATAACACGTTTCATATCTCAATAACAGTGTAAGATGGATGCTTCAAATTTTTACCAGAAGTAGGCCTAATAAAACCCTAGTAGGGAAAAAAAGTTTAAGGGTGTGGGTGTAGAGAGTGAGGGTGGGGAAGGGTGAGAAAGAAAAAGTTCCGATGCTTATATCTTAAGAATCTATAGTGATAATAAGCTGAAACTTGGTATTTAGATAGAGCTATAGTAGTGGCATGGTGGAAAAATATAATTTTTTTTAGGTGTAGTATGGTACGGTGGTGGGGGGTGTTTTTCCTAACTTTAGAACGGCTTATGCTAAGAAGTTGAAACTCTGATAACAAAAAAATTCGAATATTCATTCATTGTATATCAGTTAATATAAAATGCATATATTTTTACGATTTTCGTCATATCTACTAGGTCTTTCCAAATATTGAATTCATTTTTATTCTACGGATTCTTCATATGAATACCTAGAATGTGTTTTCAAGATTTTTTGAAATTCGACCCCTAAGGGTGGGTGGGGTGTAAAGTGGTTGCATACTTTTTCATGAATTCCACCATGTTTCTCAGGTCTGATCAGATATCGAATTTCTTTTCACTTCCCCATTCTTGTTTAATAATCACCTATTTTTAATTTTTGTTTTTTTCAACCTCTAGTCCGCATCCCGGAATATAACCCAATTATTTAATTCATATGTTACACCCTTTTCTAACCGCTTCCCGAACTTTTTGTTAGGTTTTCAGTCACATAGTAACATACACCGCATCCCCGAATTGAACGCGTTCTCAACTTCTGCCGGAAAAATAATAAAGTTGCGCCCAGACTGTTGGCAGATTTTTTATACTCTAGATGAAATCATATAGAGTATTATAAGTTTGATCCAGCCGAAAATTATGTAACGCATGGAACCAAGCCTCGGATGAAAAAAAGTTATTTATTATTTTTTGTTTATTTGTGGCCAAAAACCTCAAATCCGCTTGACGTCCGTCCGTCTGTCTGTCCGTGAACACGATAACTTAAGAACGCCTTGACCTAGGATTTTGAAATTTTAAATCTGGGTGTTTGGTTGAATTTGTAAGGCTAAGTTCGTTAACGGGCAAAATCGTCCTACTCCTTCGGGTAGCTGCCATACAAAGTGTATTTAAAGCACGTGTTCAAGAATATTGGTCGATAGCTTCAGAAGGGCTTTACCTAGGTTTTTGAAATTTTGTATGTGCTATTTTTCCAACAGTTAGAGCTAAATGTATGATTATGAAGAAAATCCAATTAGTCCTTCGTGTACCTGCCATACAAATATCCTGTAAAAATGACTTCACTTAATTTACGGAACTCACTATAACTCAAATAATCTTCTAGCTACGAATTCAGAATTTAGTAGAAATTAGTTTTGAGTGAAGACAAAGTTCGGGTTTACTAGTCAGCGAAATTCTTTAACTCTTTCTGTTAGCTGCCACACAAAATATCCTTAAAACACTTGTTCAAGAATATTGGCCGGTAACTTCATAAGGATTGAAGCTACGACTTTGAAATTTTGTGTGTGTTAATTTTCTATAGTTGAAGCTAAATGTATGATTATGAAGAAAATCCTATTAGTCCTTCGAGTGGCTGCCATACAAATATCCTGCTAAAATATCTTCATTCCATTCACGAAACTCACTATAACTCAAGTAATCGTTTAGCTACGAGTTCAGAATTTTGTATAAACTAGTTTTGAGTGAAAACAAAGTTCGTGTTTACTAGTCCGCGAAATCCTTTTACTCTTTCTGGTACCTTCCATACAAAAAAATCCTGAAGACACGTGTTCAACAATATTTTTCGATAACTTTTGAACGCTTCAAGCTACGAATTTGAAATTTTGTACACATTAATTTTTGAATGGTTCCATAGAAAAGGATGAATATGTAAGTAATTGAGTGAGTCCCTGCTCCACCTCTGTCCAGTTCAAGATATGAACTTGAACACTTAATATTGTCTTTTAGTTTTGAGTAGCAATCTAATGGGACTCCTTAATGAAGGACATACAACATGCACACACGTAATACTATTTACTTCATCCCCAGCTACAATATAAATCGGAGTTCTGAATCATCTAGAGTATTATACGATTGGCTTGCAGCCGATCGAGACTGCAGTATGTTTTGTGTTCATATGGATATGAAAAATTTTATTCTGCTATTACTCTTTCGTCAAAAGTGAACTGTACACGAGTTCCCAGCCTAAGACACCTCATTCACGAGATCCCTTCCTAAAACCTACACATCACTATAATCCGACATGCGAAATCATAAGATAAAATATTCCTGATTTTCTTTTACAGCAGAATGTACTGTTCTTACGAAACACATGAGATCGTTGCAAAGAAAATCAGTTCGAAGCACATGTAGTCTAGTGCTGCGACATCGATCTTAAAACATCGATGTTGTATAACATCGATGTTTGAAATAAACGACTTCGATGTCGATAAAACATCGGTGAAAAACATCGATGTTTTTAGAATTTTAGGTGAGACATTAGAGAAGAGGCAAAATAAATGTTTTTAGCTAAGAGAACCTCGATGTTCCTCAAACATTGATGTTTTATCACGGTAGGTAAAAGACACGATTGTTAAAACAAAATAATCTTATTAATTAAAAACAATCTTATTACATATTTCATTATTATTTTATATATCATTTCATTATTATATTTCTAAACATAACAATGCAAGCCAATCGTATGATACTCTAGATGAAATACTGAACTCCGATTTATATTTTAGTTCGAAATATATCAAAATAATGAGGAGTGCAAATTACATGACCTTTTACTTACAGGTACAAACTATTGTATAGTGGCTACGCGATTTTTTCATTAATAGTGAATTCCATAAAGTAAGGTAGGACATTTTACAGAATTTTTGTATGGCAACAACATACAGGACTTATGGGATATTTTTCATATTAATAGTTTCAGCTGCAACTATTATAAAATTAATGTGTATAAAATTTCAAAGTTGTAACTTAAAGCGTTCTAAAGTTATCGTTCAATATTGGTGAACATGTTTATTAAGGTCTTTTGTATGACAGCTACCCGAAGGAGTCAACGGATGGCTCTAATTAATGAACTTCGTCTTGGTTTTGGTATAAAACTAATTCCTGTAAAATTTAAAACTCCTGCTTTAACTCGTTCTGGAGTTATGTATAGTGGATTCAGTAACAAGCATACATTTTTGAAGGACTTTTCTAGGCTGCTACACGAAGGACTCATTCGATTTGCATCATATTCGGAACTTTCGATTTAAACATTGTAAACCTTTAAGTATGCAAAATTTCAAGTTCCTAAGTTGAAGCATTCGAGCAATAATTGTGAAAACGTGTTTTAAGGACTCTTGTATGGGAGGTACCCGAAGGAGTGGAAGGATATCGCCCATTAACCCCTTGAGTGGAAATGACGAGTGTCGCCCGCATATATTTTCTGTGCCAAATTCGACTTTGACGGGCCACGCCCGCCTCATATTGCAATCATCATCATCATCAATGGCGCGACAGCCCAAATCGGGCCAGGGCCTGCAGGATACATTGTCTGAAGTCATCTCGGTTCAGCGCCCGCGTCCTCCAGTTTGTGCATCTAAGAAGCGATTTGCAAACTGCGTCAACTGAATCCTCGTATCTTTTTCGCGGTTTTCCCACCGGTCGCTTGCCATGGGCTCTACCTTTCAATGTGCGCTAGGGAATTCTTCCGTCCTCCATTCGCTCCACATGACCTGCCCATTGCAGCTTACGGAATTTTATAAGAGTCGATGCGGCTGGGTCGTCATAGATGTTATACAACTCGTTGTTGTACCGAATACGCCATTCAGTGCCTTCTCTTACTGGTCCCAAAATTCTTCGAAGAATTCGTCGTTCAAAAGTGTCTATTGATTTTTCAGACGCTTGGGTGAGAGTCCACGTTTCTATTGCATATAGTAGCACAGGTCTTATTATGGTCTTGTATATGCGAAGTTTACTCAGCCTGTGCACTTTTTTCGATTTTAAGATCGGGATAACCGTGAAATATGCCTTATTTGCTAGTGTGATCCGTTGATTTACTTCGTCCCGTTCGTTGCCGTCTCTTACAAGGTGTGATCCCAAGTATGAGAAATGATCCACATTCTCCAGGTTGTAGTCCCCCAAGGTCATATTTTGTCTAGTTGGCGCGTTTCTTCTTGTTTGGGTCATGAACTTGGTCTTACTCTCATTGACCCTTAGCCCGACCTCCTTTGCTGCTGAGTCTAGACAGTGGAAGATTTCCTTTGCGTCTGGAACAGATCTGGCCATGATGTTTACGTCATCCGCGTACACCACTAGTTGAGTGGACTTGATTAGTAGGGTACTTCTGGTATCAACGGGTACCTTTCTGATGACATATTCCAGGGCAAGGTTGAAGAGCATGGGAGCGAGTCCATCTCCCTGCTTCAGGCCGGATTCTGTTCGGAAGCTTTGGGTTAGCTCGTTTTGTATCCTTACTTGGGATTCAGTGTCAGTCATGGTCATTTTTGTTAATCGGACGAGTTTTGATGGGATTCCAAAGTCAAGCATTATTTTATATAGTACATTACGATCTATACTATCGTATGCCTGTTTGAAGTCCACGAAGATCTGGTGCACGTCAATGTTATACTCCCAGCATTTTTCTAGCACTTGTTTGACTGAGAATATCTGGTCAATAGTAGATCGTCCGGTTCTGAAACCACCTTGGTATTCGCCGATAATACTTTCTGTATAAGGCTTTAATCGGTTATGAATTACTTTCGTCAGTATTTTGTAGGACGTACACAACAATGATATGCCTCTGTAATTTTCACATCGCAGTTTATCTCCTTTCTTGTAGATTGGACATATAATGCTCTGGCGCCAGTCGTCGGGTATTTTTTCTTCAATCCAAATTTTTGTCACGATTTTGTGTAGGAGATTGGCGAGGTATGGACCGCCTCTCTTTAGGAGCTCTGCTGGTATTGCATCAACTCCGGGTGATTTATGTATTTTTTGGTCGCGCAGGGCTGCTTCCACTTCTCCGATAGTGGGTACCGTAGTTGATGTCTGCTCATCCGATGGTGCACTTGATGTTATAATTGGGTCGGTGGTCGTCACTCTGTTAGGGTTCAGCAGCTTTTTAAAGTATTCAACCCATCTTTGTTTAATTTGTTCTGCGTCACTAAGGATATTTCCTTCCTTGTCTTTACAGAGGTTTGTTCGTGGCTTATAGCCTTGTCTTATTTGTTTGACGGCAGTATATGCGGATCGTAGATTATGTGACTTCATGTCAGTATTTAGGTTTATAATTATGTCATTGTTGTGTTTTCGTTTCTTTCGTCTGCAGATTTTGTTTGATAATCGCCTAAGCTCGTCGTATCCTTCCTTTTTGGCTCTCGTCGGTTTTTCAATGTACGCCTTGTAAGCTTCATTCTTTTTCGTTATTGCGTCACTACACTCATCATCGAACCAGCCATTATGTTTCTGCTGGGGTTTTAATCCAATGATCTTTTCTGCTGTCGTTCTGATTCCATCTCTCAACTGTGTCCACTGTTGATCGATGGTTGTCACTTCGTCAGTTCGTGATGCTTCAAAGTGATTTTGTAGCGCTGACTTATAGGCTGACGCGACAGTCTCGTCCTTTAGTTTATCGATGTCAAATTTGGGTGTTCTGCCCTTTTTGGAGTACCCGCATAATGCCACTCGACATCGATATTTCACTTTTACGAGATAGTGGTCGGAGTCGCAGTTTGCTCCGCGAAAAGATCTTACGTCTAGAATGCTGGTCGCAGCCCTTCTCTCGATCAGAACGTGTTCAATTTGATTGAAAGTGCGACCATCCGGAGATGACCACGTTCTTTTATGAATGTTGCGATGGGGGAAGCATGTTGAGCTTACAACTAAGTTTTTGCTGGTAGCGAAGTCGATTAGACGTTGTCCATTGTCATTGGTGGTGTTATGGAGACTGTGCCTTCCTGTGGTTCCTCTATGTGTCTCCTCTTGTCCAACTTTAGCATTGAAGTCTCCTAGAAGTATCTTTATGTCGTTAGATGGTAAAGAGTCAAATGTTTGTTCTAGGGTGTTGTAAAAAATGTCCTTCACTGCGTCATCCTTTTCCTCTGTTGGAGCGTGACAGTTTACCAGCCATACATTGAAAATTTTTGTTTTTATGCGGATCGCACACAATCTTTCGTTTACGGGTTTGAAGTCGGTGATTAAGTTCTTAAATTTGGTATCTACCACGAAAGCTTCTCCAAATTCCCTGCTTCCCGAAGCTTTTCCACTGGTTAGTATTGTGTGTGTCCGCAAGTCATTAACCTCACTGCCAAGCCATCTCGTTTCTTGGACCGCCAGAATGTTGATGTTGTATCCTGAAACTGCTTGAAGAAGCTCTCGCAGTGCACCTGTTCTGTAAAGGTAGCGAACGTTCCAAGATCCAAAAGAGTAGTCCTTAATGCGTTGCCAGAGTCGTTGCCGTTGATCCAATCTTTTCCGAGGCTGTAGTCCTGCTTTCGGAACAATAGGTTTTTTCCGGGGATGGGTTGTTAACCCATCGCCCAACCCCCAACCTGGAGGACCAGGTCTATAGTACATAGACATATATAATATTAATATTTTAGATTTATTTAGTGATAGACTTAAAAAGGGTTTTTCTAGCGATTATTTAGATAGAAAATTTGGATAATTTGCAAACGATGTGCAAGTGTGTATCGGTCCATGATGAAATGTATACTAATGAAGTTTATAAATGTCAAGAGAATGGAAAAAAATATGGCATCGTTCGCCGTCCTTATTGGAAAAAAGATGGAGCGCGCACCCAAGGGTTTTTCAATAAGAGCGCTCCAACGATTATTTAGATAGAAAATTTGGATAATTTGCAAACGATGTTCTAGTGTGTATCGGTCCATGATTAAATGTGTACTAATGAAGTTTATAAATGTCAAAAGAATGAAAAAA
The DNA here is from genome assembly GCA_949128065.1 of Beris chalybata. Lineage (NCBI taxonomy): Eukaryota > Metazoa > Arthropoda > Insecta > Diptera > Stratiomyidae > Beris > Beris chalybata. The sequence continues at coordinate 60,916,043 of OX421895.1, read as the reverse complement.
ATATGGCGTCGTTCGTCGTCACTATTGGAAAAAAGGTGGAGCACACCTATTGAAAAACTCTTTTAAAATTAAATAGTCTGCACACGCACGTTTCTTTGCAATTAAATCGTAAGGCAAGGGGCTAACGAACTTAGCCTTACTTTTTCCATTTTACAAGTTGTGACAAAGTTTCAACTTCCTAGGTCAACGCGTTTTTGAGTTATCGTGCTAACGGATGGACGGACAGCAAACGGATTTGGGGGTTTTGGCCAAAAATAAACACAAAATAATATATAACTTTTTTTCGTCCGAGGCTCGGTTCTATGCGTTAAACTTTTCGGGCTGGATTAAACTTATAATACTCTATATCTTCATCTATAGTATAAAAATAGGAACAGGATTCTTAAAAGAAAACAGTTTCATTTCTGCTACTAACAAATTCTACTTTTCAAATTTTATTTGGTTGGTGTTAACAAAACAAAAAAATCTGACAACAATCTGGGCGTAACTTTATTATTTTTCCGGCAGAAGTTCGGAACGCGTTCAATTCTGAGCTGCGGTGTAGGTTACGATGTGTCTGAAAACCTAACAAGAAGCGGTTAGAATAACATATGCATTACATAATTGGGTCATTTGCTGTCTAGGGGTTGCAGAAGGAAAACACTTTCAAATAGGTGATTATTAAACAAGCCCGTGGAAGTGAAAATCTGATCAGTAGCTCAGTTCTGTAACTTAAGCCTCGTTTTCACGGTGATAGTTTTTGCGATAGTTGCTGTCATGATAATTACTATCGTTGTAACTAACACCATGTAAACTTCTCGATAGTTACACTATCATACTATCGTGCTATACTTTTGCGAAAGTCCCATCGTACAAAACTATCGCCGTGAAAATGGGGGTTTATGAGTGAGAAATTTCTCACCAAAAAGTCAAAATCAGGACGAATTAATGCAGTTTTCTCTTTGTATTCACACCAAATGAGAAATGAAAGATTGCCAAATGCGCAGTCAAGTACGGTGCTTTCTCATTTGGTGAGAATGCAGTGAGAAAATTGAATTAATTCGTCCTCATTTTGACATTTTGGTGAGAAATTTCTCACTCATAAGTTACAGAACTGAGCTAAAAATCTGAGAGATATAGCAAAATTCATGAAAAAATATACAGCCAACAAATGTTCGGAAAGTGATTTGAATAGGGTCGCGCTTGAACGCTCATGCCGCTGCCAGACAAAAAATTAGAATTACAAAATTGGGTCATATTCGGATGTGGTCTAGGGGTTGAAAAAGAAAAAAAAATTGAAAATAGGTGATTATTCAACAAGCGATATCTGATCTGAGAGATATGGCAGAAATCATGGAAAATTATATAGTATGCACTTTACACCCCCTTAGGAGTCGAATTTCAAAAAATCTTGAAACTGCATTCTATATATTCATATGAAGAATCCGTAGAATAGAAATGAGTTCGATATTTGGGAAGACCTAGTAGATATGACGAAAATCGTGTAAATATATGCATTCTTTTTCCACTGATAATTTTTTTTTGCCCCTCTTCCGAACGTCAATAAATATTCGATTTTTTTTATTCAAAATTATTTTTCTAGTTGATTTAGATATACACACCGAGTTTTAACTTTCTAGCATAAGCTGTTCTATAGTTAGGAAAGTCACACCCTCTACCGTACTACGCATAAAAGCGGTATATTTTTCCAACATGCCACTACTATAGCTCTATCTAAATACCAAGTTTCAGCTTTATATCATTATAGGTTCTTTAGATATAAGCATCGGAACCTTTTCCTTTTCACCCTCCCCCACCCTCACCCTCTACAACCACATCTCATTCTCTGTTAGGTTTCTATTGGGCCTACTTCTGGTAAAAAATTTGAGCATCTATCTGATACTGTCCTTGACATATGAAACGTAATTTTCTTGAAAATTTGTTATCCTCCCCACTTCCATGTTTCACCATCCTCTTAAAAAAATTTACTTTCAGCAATCTTTATTTGTCAACCTTAATACTCAAACCGAATTTCATCTTTCTAAAGCAATTGGTTCATGAGATATCGTAATATAAAGTTTTTCACCCTCCACCCCCGTACGCCACTACCCCACTTAAAAATTTCTTTTCAGTCTTTTCTCCTACTATAAGTACAGATATTTGATAAGTTTGAATTTCGTGCCATCAAGGCTTTCGGAGATATAGATCTTAGAATGTGTCGATCTCGGCATTGTTGCGTTTCGGATGCATCCCCCCCACTCCCACATCCCTTCACCCATATAAATGCAAATGGATCCACTATCGAAGTTCTATAGAAATTTCAAGTTTTTTGGCCTCCTAGCGTAAGCGGTTGCTGAAATCTAGAAACCAAAATTTTTCATCCCCTCTCCTCTCCCTCATACCCACACCCCTACCCCTCTAAAAAATACCAGTCGTAGAGGTTCGTCCAATCTACCCACCATTAAAATTTCATTATAATACCTAAACGGGCTTAGGAGCTACGTGCCTTGAAACAATTTTGCGTACTGACGGACATTATTTTTTTTTTTGCTCTTTTGGGGTGGGGTCTACTAGTCCTAAAACGTGAAAATACAAAATTTCAGGGTAGCAATTTTTTTTTTTAAAATTCAAGTCGATCACCATATGTACTTTATTATTAAAAAATAATAATATAAAAAGGAATTAAGCTCTAATAATCCAAACTCCAAAATGCTGAGTTTACTGTCTGTAAAAACAGTAATTTTTGAAGCTTCTCCTCTGAGAGAGAGCTTCTTCTGCTGGACTGGAAGCAATGTTCACTGTAGCGGAGAACACTCTCTCAGAGGGTACTGAAGTAGCCATTATAGACAAGTATTTCATGGCAGTCTTCATGAGTGCCAAATTTCGAGGAACGTATCCCTGTACCTGTTCCCATCCCTCCAGCGAGTAGTTTCGATTCATTTGGTCCCATCGATGTTTTACCTCCTTTTCCTTTTCCTAACAAAGTTCGATGAGTTATAAAACCTCGGTACAATTTTTGCTAAGTGATTGGTGTGAGGAGCAAAAAAAAACCCTCGCTGTGCCTCAAACATCGATGTCGATGCTTTTATAAAACATCGATTTTAAAAGTACCCGATGTTTTTGCAAAACATCGATGTTTTAGAAACATCGATGTCGATGTCGCAGCACTAATGTAGTCAAACTTTCCGCCAAAACAAGTACGAAACACATGAGATCGTCGCAAAGAAAATCAGTTCGGAGCACATGTAATCATGATCACATGGTAATAACAAACTTTCCGCCATGATACATGATGATAACAAACTTAAATCTAGTTTAACCAGATGCAAGATTGCAGTTCTGAAGCAAGATTGCAGTTCTGAAGCAAGATGCATATTCACTTCATCTCATCCAACCCATTCACACCTTCATGGCTCTACAAAGCAAGAAACAAGCCGATTTCCTGTTTATTTTCACACAAGTATATCTATCCCACTTAGACTCCCAACCCTTTAAAAAACAAGCAAATGACCTCATTCCGAAAGAACCAACCAGAAACAAACTGATTTCCTGTTTTATCTGACCTAATTTCCAAAGACCATACCAGCTGGTCTAAACGGCCGTGGTACAACAAAACTATTCCCAATTTTTTTTACCACACTTCAGTATTGCTGTCATGTACTGGAGAAATGATAAAATGATAGGTAAGTGTGGGTCTTACTACTTGCTTTTAAATAAATGATACATTTCATTACTAATAAACAATTATCTCAGCGAATGATATAATGACTGAAAATTCACTCAGCCTCACTGCTGCTCACTATTTATGTAACTGTTAACATTAAGGGGTTGAAACTATATTTTTTTTTTTTTTTTGAGATAACATATTTTGATTCGTGAAGATTTCTTTCTATCAACCCAATTTTTAGTGTTTTCTCAAGTTATATAATATAAGCCATTAAGGGGTTAGGCCAGTCTGAAGCCCTCAAAAAAGGCCTAACATTGACAATTTATTCTGGGAGAAAGTAAAAAGGCATCGAATTTTTTTCAGGCATTATTAAACATGTATTTGAGTGTATAAAAAAATTGTTATATTGACATTTTGATACAAAATGGCGGCTATTGGTCCAATCTTCGGAATCACCTTTTTCAAGAGGACCTCTACGGCGACGGTGATTCTAGGAACTCATGATATCTGAAACAAAATAAAAAACGGGATCTTAAGATTTGCTAGTAAATTACGTACGTTTTTAGCTTTACATCAATTTTTCGCAAAATGGTGGACTTGTAAAAAAAAAGTTCAATATTTTACCGAAAAAATTAGCAGTAAATTGTTTATATAAAAAAAAGTTGCTATGATAACAAAAAAATCGTACGTACAGTGGCGAGAAATTAAATGTTTCCAGGTAAAAAAAATCGTGTTTAAGTGCTCCTTTCTAGGAAATTTTGCGAAAAGTGGTGAATAGTTATTTTTTTTGTATAAAGGCAAGTCTTATCCCTAAAATTAGGTCAGTTAAAATTTGGACGTTAAAGCTATCGGTCGACAATAATTAGAAAACAGAAAAATGGTTAAAAAAGGCAAAATGGATGAATCAGTGAAATCCCGAATAATCGCATTCTTCGAGGATAATTTAAGCACTCGTGAGATAGCAGCTAAGGTAGAATTAAGTCACACCGCTGTAGGTAGATTTCTTTCGAATTTCAAGAAAACTGGTTGTTTGAAGCGGAAGGAAGGTAGTGGAAGGAAAAAAATTACGACTGCCGCAGAAGATCGGGCTATAAAGCGCGCCAGTCTTCGCGATCGTTTTAAAACTGCTGTGGATATTCGAGGAGAACATGTGAGAGCCGGAGGAACTGTCATTGGTGTTCATACTGTCCGAAATCGCCTGAGGAAGGCTGGTTTGAAGGCGGCTGGGCCCGCAAAAAAAACCATTTTTAACAGCGAAAATGCGGAAAAGTAGACTGCAATGGGCCAAAAAATACGAAAACTGGACAGAAATGAATTAGAGAAGTGTTATTTTCTCTGACGAGAGCAAATTCAACTTGTTCGGATCAGACGGATTGCAGTACGTAAGACGAAGACCTGGAGAGCGATACAGCGATGAGTGCATTATACCAACAGTAAAGCATCCGGCTGGAAATATGGTGTGGGGATGCTTTTCCTTTTACGGAGTGGGGGAGCTGGCCTTTCTTCAAGGCACAGTGAACGCTGTAGCCTATAAAAGTATTTTGGTCAACCATTTATTTCCTTCGATTGAAAATCATTTATCGTTCACCGATGAGTGCATATTTCAAGATGATTCTGCACCATGCCATCGCACCAAATTGCTAAGTTTATATTTTTTCCTAATACTGGCAATGTTCTGAATTGGTTTCATACGAAAAGGTATAATTTTTGTATCTCCTTCCTTCGTAGATTAAGGATTTTATTTCCGAAGCTGCACTTTTAACGCTCGAATGGCCCGGTAATTGCCCCGATCTCAGCCCCATCGAGAATCTGTGGTCCATTATGAAGGTCAGAATATCAAAAGCAAAACCGACTTCAAAGAAAGAGCTCTTGAAATTGCTAGAAAAAGTTTGGTATGAGGAGATAACCGTTGAAACACTCCAGGATCTGGTGAACTCTATGCCTAGAAGGATAAAGGCGGTCATCAAAAGTAAAGGAAGCACCACAAAATATTGAAATCGACTTATTTCACATTATTATAAATACTACATATCCGATGAAAAATAAAAAAGATATTCAAAAAAATTAAATATTAAGAAGTTATTTTCAGTATTTCATGTTACACGATTTCGATAAAATTTTAGTAGAAAATGAACAATTCATATATCTGCCCAATACTTCCATAAACAAAACTCAAACTATATATTTTATATAGTTAATATTATTATTTAATATTGTAAAGAACGTATTTTATCAACCGATCAAATTTTTTATAATAATTTCGCACTTATAGATAATTTTTTGGGTGGAAACATTTCACTTCTCGCCACTGTAGTTTACTAGATAATGTTACTGTAAAGCTACAGTTAAAATTTCAAGTGGATATGTGCGATAGTCTCCAAGTACCATCGTCGCTCGATTTGAAAAATCAGTTTCGTGAAAAACGCGTTTAAGGTTTTACATGCTAAAAATTTTGTTATATGTTCCTTCAGCTGACTAACCCACACATTCAGCCTATTGATGAACTAGCACCTCCTAACGGCTTCTTGGGGAACCAATACTGCAATCAGGCCTAGTTGGTACATTAGTACAGAGGGTAAGAGTCGAAAAAGAGGGACAAAGAGAAGCGCGCCGCGGCAGGTAGAAAATACGCTCGTCGCTTCGATACTACAGCGGATTGGACAGGGAATTTTTTTTCTACTATTCTACTAATTGAATAATGTTTTTATGACCCTAAAGTGTACTTTAAGCCAAAAAAACAAAAAATCGATTTTTTGAAAATCCTAGACTGGCCTAACTAACTCCTTAAGCCTTTTATACTTTTCTGTCAAACTATGTTACCTTTACACATTTCCAGGTCCCTTCACAAGACCAGTAACGACCCATATGCGGCTAACGAATCCAACTCAACAAATTATTTTATTTAAAATTAAAACAACTGCTCCTAGAAAATATTGTGTTCGTCCAAATTTCGGTTCGTTGCCTCCAGAAGAATCGACTGAAGTTGCAAGTAAGAAATTGAAATTTTATTTATATAAATTTATTGTTATTATTCATAATATTGTTTTTAGTTACACTACAGGCATTTGTATTTGATCCAACCGAAAAAAATAAGCATAAATTTATGGTGCAAAGCTTAGTCGTACCGGAAGGCGTCACGAATTTTGATAAACTGGTAAACAAAAACTTTTTAATTTTCATATTTTTTGATGATTTTTTAGGTTAAGTTTGTAAAAATAATCAATTAGTAAAAGATCTTGGTCATTCCATGAAAAATCGCAAAAGTTGTGACCCCACCATCGCCGATTCTTTCGAAAAAATTTTTCCTTGAAGAAGTAGTGAAAAAACAATATAATATCAGTTGTTTTTTTCTATCTCATTTTTTTGCTAGTTATAGTATGATTAGGAGTTAGTTGTTTTTTCCGGTGTCAGTGGAGTGAAACTCAAACACGGAGTCCCCGACTGTGGACTAACCGCCATCCCTGAGGATATGACAAATTTGGAAAGAAACTTCACTGGAGAAGCCAGTTCATCATAAGATTGTGTTGGACTAGGTCCGAAGGAGCTGTTTCGTCATCGGGGGCATAGACTCTTCAGAAGGTGTATTCTATTCTGAAGAGTCTATGCCCCCCGATGACGAAACAGCTCCTTCGGACCTAGTCCAACACAATCTTATGATGAACTGGCTTCTCCAGTGAAGTTTCTTTCCAAATTTGTCATATCCTCAGGGATGGCGGTTAGTCCACAGTCGGGGACTCCGTGTTGGAGTTTCACTCCACTGACACCGGAAAGAACAACTAACTCCTAATCATAATAGCTTCTTTGGTAGCTTACCACGAAAAATCTAATAAAAAATAGTTATAGTACGTTAAAGATTTCGCAAAAATGGTATCCAAGTCCCCTTTGAATATTCATATCTCTGTTAGTTTTTATCATAGAATAATAAAATAGGACTTATTTTAAAGGGGAAGGTTGTCGCAAAATAAGAAAAATACAAATCAAATTTATCCTTAATTTTTTTTTTTCAAGGATAACGATTTTGTCCTTTATCCTTGAATATCTCAAAAAACCGTTTTTTTATTTTCTTTTTTTTATATTTTGTGTATTATACTGTTCTTCAAAACATATCAAAAAATCAACTTGGGATCGCAATGGGATCGGGGTAAAAAAATATAGAAGAACATCAGTGCTTCTCAATTTACTTTATAGTAAAAGGGTCATTCCATCAAGAATCGCCAAAAGTGTAACCTTACCATCGCCGATTCTTTTGAAAATTTATCTACTCGAAGAATTAGTAAAAAAAAAATGCAATATAAATTTTTTGTTTCTATCTCATTTTTTTAGTAGTTATAGTATGTTAAAGATTTCGCATAACAAGTGGTCAAGTCTTTTTTGAAAACTCATATCTCTGGTAATTTTAATCCTAAAATAATAAAGTAAGGCTTATTTTAAAGATTTTTGTTTAAAAATTTCTGTAATATAAAAAAAATACGAATAAAAGCTATCCTTCAGTACTTCTCAATTATGTTAAACATAACTGTAATTTTTCTATAACATAATTGAAAAGCACTGATGTTCTTTGATTTTACTGTATTATCTATAATACAGTATTGTTATCGATTTTTTAAAAAAAAAAATTTGCTGCCCTCAAATTTTTTTTTTCCACGTTTCATGACTAGTAGACACGAAAAAAGCAATAAAAATTTTCACTCTGTCTGTCCGCCGTACGTCGACCGCCCCACGCAAAATCCTTCGAAGGCTCGTAGCTCTCAAACCAGCAGAGCTTTTAAATTAAATTTTTTTCTAGGAATAGACTGGGTGGACCCCTTGAATTGACATTATTTTCAGAGGAGGGGATTTGAGGGGGAAGGTGGGGGAAGCGTTTTAGACGAAAAATTTTGGTTTCTAGATCTCAGCAACCACTTATGGTAGGAGGCTGAAACTTGGAATTTCTATAGAGCTTTGATAGTGGACCCATTTGCAAAAAAATTAATGATATTGGTGAAGGGGTGTGGGAGTGGAGGGGGAAACAATGCGTCCTAAACGCAAAAAAGTCGAAATCGACACATTCTAAAATCCATATCTCCTAAACCGTTAATGGCAAGCAATTAAAACTAAACAAATATTCGTAGTTATACTAGGAGAGTAGATTGATACAAAATTTTTGGGTGGGGGTAGTGGTGCACGGGGGTGGGGGGTAAAAACTTAAGAGTTCGATATCTCAAAAACCGATTGCACCAGAAAAACAAAATTCGGTTTGAGTATAAAGCTTGATAAATTAAGATTGCTCAAAGTTAAATCTTTGAAGGGGGTGGGGGAGCACGGAAGTAGAGGGGATAAGAATTTTTCAAAAATAACACGTTTCATATCTCAATAACAGTGTAAAGTGGATTCTTCAAATTTTTACCAGAAGTAGGCCTAATAAAACCGTAGTGGGGAAGAAAAATTTGGGGGTGTGAGAGTAATGAAATTTCGAATATTCATTGGCGTTCAGAAGGGGGGGGGCAAAAAAAAATATCAGTAAATATAAAATCCATATATTTTCACGATTTTCGTCATATCTACTAGGTCTTTCCAAATTTTGAATTCATTTTTATTCTACGGATTCTTCATATGAATACCTAGAATGTGTTTTCAAGATTTTTTGAAATTCGACCCCTAAGAGGGTGTAAACTGGTTGTATACTTTCTCATGAATTCCAACATATCTCTCAGGTCTGATCAGATATCGAATATCTTTTTACTTCCCCAGGTTTGTTTAATTATCACCTATTTTTAAGTTTTGTCTTTTTCAACCTCTAGACCGCATCCTGGAATATGACTCAATTATATAATTCATATGTTACACCCTATTCTAACAGCTTCCCGAACTTTTTGTTAGTTTTTCAGTCACATAGTAACATACACCGCATCCCCGAATTGAACGCGTTCTGAACTTCTACCGGGAAAATAATACAGTTGCGCCCAGACTGTTGGCAGATTTTTTTTTCTACGATCCCCTTGAGATCCCAAGTTAATTTTTTGATGTGGTTTCAAAAACAGCGTCACCTACAAAATGTAAAAAAAATTAAAGAATTAAAAAAACGGTATTTTGAGTTATTCAAGGATAAAGGACAGACAGAATCCTTTTTCTTGAAAAAAAAACCTTATAAGGTTAATTTTTATTCGTATTACTTTATTATTTTAATAAAAAAGTATTGTTATCGATTTAAAAAAAAAAAAAAAAATTTGCTACCCTGAAAAATTTTTTTTATACGTTTTATGACTAATAAACGCCAAAAAAGCAAACAAAAATTTCACTCCGTCTGTGCGCCGTCCGCCGTACGCAAACTCGTTTGAGGAATTATAGTTGCCAAACCCTATGAGCTATTAAATTGAATTTTTTTTCTGAATAGACATGGTGGACCCCTAGATGTGATATATTTTTGAGGGGTGTGGGTGTTAAGGGGAAGGTGGGGAAGCGTTTTAGACGAAAAATTTTGGTTTCTAGATCTCAGCAACCACTTATGGTAGGAAGCTGAAACTTGGAATTTCTATAGAGCTTTGATAGTGAACCCATCTGCAAAAAAATTGCTGATATGGGTGAAGGGGTGTGGGAGTGGAGGGGGAAACAATGCGTCCTAAACGCAAAAAAGTCGAAATCGACACATTCTAAAATCCATATCTCTTAAACCGCTAATGGCAAGCAATTAAAACTTAACAGATATCTGAAGTTATACTAGGAGAGTAGATTGAAACAAAATTTTTTGGTCGGGGTGGTCGCGTACGGGGGTGGGGGTTAAAATACTTAACATAACGATATCTCAGAAACCAATTGCACCAGAAAAACAAAATTTGGTTTGGGTATAAAGCTTAATAAATAAAGATTGCTCAAAGTAAAATCTTTGAAGGGGGCAGGGGAGCATAGAAGTGGAGGGGATAAGAATTTTTCAAAATTATCACTTTTCATATCTCAATAACAGTGTAAGGTAGATGCTTAAAATTTTTACCAGAAGTAGGCCCGATATACAGTGGCGAGAAGTGAAATGTTTCCACCCAAAAAATTATCTATAAGTGCGAAATTATTATAAAAAATTTGATCGGTTGATAAAATACGTTCTTTACAATATTAAATAATCATATTAACTATATAAAATATATAGTTTGAGTTTTGTTTATGAAAGTATTGGGCAGATATATGAATTGTTCACTTTCTACTCAAATTTTATCGAAATCGTGTAACATGAAATACTGAAAATAACTTCTCAATATATAATTTTTCTGAATATCTTTTTTATTTTTCATAGGATATGTAGTATAATAATGTGAAATAAGTCGATTTCAATATTTTGTGGTGCTTCCTTTACTTTGGATGACCGCCTTTATCCTTCTAGGCATAGAGTTCACCAGATCCTGGAGTGTTTGAACGGTTATCTCCTCATACCAAACTTTTTCTAGCAATTTCAAGAGCTCTTTCTTTGAAGTCGGTTTTGCTTTTGATATTCTGACCTTCATAATGGACCATAGATTCTCGATGGGGTTGAGATCGGGGCTATTACCGGGCCATTCGAGCGTTGAAAGTGCAGCTTCGGAAATAAAATCCTTAATCTACGAAGGAAGGAGATACAAAAATTATACCTTTTCGTATGAAACCAATTCAGAACATTGCCAGTATTAGGAAAAAATATAAGGTCTCCAATTTGGCGCGATGGCATGGTGCAGAATCATTTTGAAATATGCACTCATCGGTGAAAGATAAATGATTTTCAATCGAAGGAAATAAATGGTTGACCAAAATACTTTTATAGGCTACAGCGTTCACTGTGCCTTGAAGAAAGGCCAGCTCCCCCACTCCGTAAAAGGAAAAGCATCCCCACACCATATTTCCAGCCGGATGCTTTACTGTTGGTCTAATGCACTCATCGCTGTATCGCTCTCCAGGTCTTCGTCTTACGTACTGCAATCCGTCTGATCCGAACAAGTTGAATTTGCTCTCGTCAGAGAAAATAACACTTCTCTAATTCATTTCTGTCCAGTTTTCGTATTTTTTGGCCCATTGCAGTCTACTTTTCCGCATTTTCGCTGTTAAAAATGGTTTTTTTTGCGGGCCTAGCCGCCTTCAAACCAGCCTCCCTCAGGCGATTTCGGACAGTATGAACACCGATGACAGTACCTCCGGCTCTCACATGTTCTCCTCGAATATCCACAGCAGTTTTAAAACGATCGCGAAGACTGGCGCGCCTTATAGCCCGATCTTCTGCGGCAGTCGTAATTTTTTTCCTTCCACTACCTTCCTTCCGCTTCAAACAGCCAGTTTTCTTGAAATTCGAAAGAAATCTACCTACAGCGGTGTGACTGAATCCTACCTTAGCTGCTATCTCACGAGTGCTTAAATTATCCTCGGAGAATGCGATTATTCGGGATTTCACTGATTCATCCATTTTGCCCTTTTTTTTAACCATTTTTCTGTTTTCTAATTATTGTCGACCGATAGCTTTAACGTCCAAATTTTAACTGCCTTAATTTTAGGGATAAGACTTGCCTTTATACAAAAAAAATAACTATTCACCACTTTTCGCAAAATTTCCTAGAAAGGAGGACTTAAAAACGATTTTTTTTACCTGGTAACATTTCATTTCTCGCAGCTGTTGCTCTAGTAGAGAAAAAAATATTGAAGGTGGGTGTGTAGAGGGTGAGGGTGGGGAAGGGTGAGAAGGAAAAAGTTCCGATGATTATATCTTAAAAACCTGTAATGACATAAACCTTAAACTTCGTATTGAGATAGAACTATAATAGTGGCATGGTGAAAAAAATTTTCCTAACTTTAGATCGGCTTATGCTAGAAACTTGAAACTCGGTACGTATATGTAAATCAACTAGAAAAGTAATTCTGATGAAAAAAAATTCGAATATTCATTGGCGTTCAGAAGGGGGGGGGGGGGCAAAAAAAAATATAAAATGCATATATTTTCACGATTTTTGTCATATCTACTAGATCTTTCCAAATATTGAATTCATTTTTATTCCACGGATTCTTCATATGAATACCTAGAAAGTGTTTTCAAGATTTTTTGAAATTCGACCCGTAAGGGGGTGTAAAGTGGATGTATACTTTTTCATGAATTCCACCATATCTCTCAGGTCTGATCAGATATCGAATATCTTTTCACTTCCCCAGGTTTGTTTAATAATCACCTATTTTTAAGTTTTGTTTTTTTCAACCTCTAGACCACATCCTGGAATATGACCAAATTATATAATTCATATGTTACACCATATTTTAACCGCTTCCGGAATTCTTGTTAGGTTTTCAATCACATAGTAACATACACCGCATCCCCGAATTGAACACGTTCCAAACTTCTGCCGGAAAAATAATAAAGTTGCGCCCAGACTGTTGGCAGTTTTTTTTTTATAGTACAGAAATTTTTAAACAAAAATCTTTAAAATAAACCATACTTTATTATTTTAGGATTAAAATTACCAGAGATATGAGTTTTCAAAAAAGACTTGACCATTTTTTGTGCGAAACCTTTAACATATTGTAACTACTAAAAAAATGAGATAGAAACAAAAAATTTATATTACATTTTTTTCACTAATTCTTCGAGTAGATAAATTTTCAAAAAAATCGGCGATGGTAAGGTTACACTTTTGACGATTCTTGATGGAATGACCCTTTTTCTATAAAGTAAATTGAGAAGCGTAGTCTGGGTGGCTTAGTGGCTAGAGCACTAGCAAGCTGATTTTTTGAAATGTTTTGAAGAACAGTATAATACACAAAATATAAAAAAATAAGAAAATAGAAAAAACGGTATTTTGAGATATTCGTTATCCTTGGAAATTTTTTTTTGCGATTTTTGATGGAATGAGCATTGAAAATCGACTAGTTTTGTAAATTTAAATTAGCGTTTACATATACATTTTCTTTCGAAATTTAATATATAAAATGGTATTTTCGCTCGCAAAATTGTTGTAATTTCGATAAAGAAATTAGTTTACGTACATACTTATATAAAAACATTTTACTTATCTGTTGGCCTATGCAAAGCACTTTAAAACAATCCAAGCCGCGTATGAACTGTGACCATTTACAATTTAAATACATATAGAACCTTTTGTTGTTTTTGGAACAATCATTCAGTTGAACCATAAAATGTTTTAAATTTTATTTATATACTAGCCGCGTACCGCGGTTACGCTCTCATTGTTCCCTCGCCCCTTTTATCCGTTTATCCATTGGTCCGGTTTCTCCCTTTAATACATTACTCCCGTTTCGAATACACTTTCTCAGCTCAAGGAACTGGAGACATTTATGCCATTTTTAATTTTTCTCCATCCCCGTCCACCATCCTCCATCCACCATCCTCCATCCACCATCCTCCATCCACCATCCTCCATTCATCATCCATTCGCTATCCTCCATACTTCACTCAATGTTGAAATACCTCGCGAACCACCAATTTCGGGAATATATAATTCTGTTTCATCGCCTCTGTTACTCCCGTCACGTGTTCGCAGCCGGTAGTACAATCGAAACAAATAAATTAAAAAAAAACACACATGTTCGGGGTCGGCAGGATTCGAAGCTACGCTCCCAGAGAGAATCATTTGATTTCTATTCAGCCAACTTACCTGCTCGGCTGCGACTGCCTGTTATAAATTTTTAATTCTAAGTCAGGTTCATCTGATTGAACTTATTAAAAAACTGAAATGTTGAAATAACTCGCGAACCACCAATTTCGGGAATATATAATTATGTTCTCAACCTGTCCGGTAGTCTCGAGAATGTCCATGCAAAATTTGGGAGGGAACGGTTCACAGGTGTAGATTTTAATTTCGACCATTAAACTGACTTATTTTTATATATTAAATCATATATATTGTGTATTATTACTGTATATTTTGTATACCACATCTTTTATTAGTGGAAAGAAGTACAGCCCGACGAGCTAATGGACTCCAAATTGAGATGTGTTTTTGAAGCACCGGTGGAACTTCCAATGGGGGATGCTGTTGGTGGTAACATTATTAAAATTAGATTAAATGATGTATTCTAATTTATTTGTGCTATCTAGTCACCAATGAAGATGCAATAAGAGATGCCGCTGTTAATGCTGGAGGTGATGATAAGGTAAAGTTGAATACATAATAAAATATTTTATGAAAACTGTCATATCATTTTAAATTTCTGTAGCCTTCAGATATTCAAGACGATTATCAACGTGCTGTTCAAGAAGTGAGACAACTTCGAGATGATGAAAGCACATTAAGGCATGAAAATTTGCAATTGAAGGTATTTTATATTAGATTATATACATATGTAAATATACTGTATGCGTTGGCCCGTGAGACCAAATCGAAAATTTCAACTAATTTGCTTTGATTTTATTTCGAGAGCGTAAGAGATTACGATTCAACAGTCAGGGGATGAATCGTCGACACTCGAAATAGCTCCGTGTATGCAGAGGTATATTTGTGTGTGTGAGATGAAGAATGATGAATATAGCTGAATGTAGAAAAATAGCGAAAGTATGAACGGACAGGAGCACTTGTGCAAGGGATATATTCTTTTTTTTGTCGATAAAGATCAGAAGTAATACACGTAATAAGAACGTTGAATTATGAAGTTGCCAGAAAGATGGCAAAAGGTCGTCGAACAAAATGGAAAATATAGTTCATTCTTTATATTTAAATTTTTTTTTTATTTATTTGAAAAAATCGACAATTACTTAGTTGCCATTAGGTAGGCATCTAAGTAATTGCTAAAGTTAAAGATTTCATGAAAATAGTGTCCCACTCATCTTTGAAAATTTACATCTCTGGTAACTTTTTTCCAAGAATATCTAAGTTTTTCGCAATATATAGAGTAAGAATAAAATGTATCCTTTAATAATAGCTAATCGCCCAGTTCGGCAAACAGCCCAAAATTAACACTTCAACCTAAAAGGGCATTTAGGTCCAATTATAGAATCTCAACCAAAAACTCTTTCTTTTTCAATTAAGGGCCTCGTTGCAAAAAATATTAAAAAATAATAGTTTTTTTTTATTTCATATTATTTTTCTACACTTATTTCTGCACATCACAGAAAAGACCGCACCTTTGTGGGATAACGGGAAGTGTCTCAAATTTTGCTCTGAAGTCGGAAATGTCGAATAAGTTACTGAGAGACATGTTTTCTTTTTTGGCTCTCCTGAAAAGTAGTGCTTTTTCAACTTTCGGTACACGTTTCTCAGCAACAACACATCGTAGCGTCTTAATTTTTTCGTGGTAATATTGACTTGCTTCATACGTGAGCAAATTAAAATATCTCATCAAAAACTATCATTTTTTCATATATGAATAAAGAAAAACGTAAAAAAAAATTTTTCATTCCCTTTTTCTTAAATATCTCCACTTTTAGTGAATTTTTTTTAATTTACTCACGTACTAGGCATTTAAATAGACTAAACAATAGGTGTAAAAAATTTGACTGTTGTGAGTTAAGTGGAAGCTGAGATTCAGGTACCGAAAGATAACGTGTTTCGCCATCCAAAATGTATGGGAGCTCAAAATTTTCAACGAGTCCCTTAAGGGACATATTAAATTTCAATTTTCAGTAAATTTCATAATCTTAGTAATGAAGAAACTGTTCACAAATAAGGGAATTTCCCGAGGATCCTATACCACGCGCATTGAATTGGTTGCAAGTGAGTATAAACCATGATACGGGTACCTACAATTAATCGGTCATTCTAACCTATCAACATTTATATTTTTTACATTACTTATAATGTATGAAATTCTTAACATAAGTACAATGTTAATGTATATAAATTAACAAATTTATGTTTCTGAATCAACGAACCAAACGCGTTAAGAATAGTAAATATCCCGGTGTGAACACGAACAACATAAAGTTTAAAAAATTGACGAGACAGGTGCCTAGACACAAATCGTTGCAGTTGAGAATTGTTTTGGTATAACAGAAAAGTCAGTTCTATACATTACTCTTACATCTGTCCATTACTCTTCAGTCTGTCCATTACTCTGGCATCAGTCCATCACCCTTACATCTATCCACCATGCTCGGAGGGAACGAAGACACGCAGTCACAGTCGGCAAATACAAATAACCCGATGACTGACGAAAATGGACATGATTCAGGCCCGAACACAAACCAAGAATTTCATACCGGATTCGAAGCTAACGAAGAAACCTCACGGCATACATCCGGGGTATCCATCAAGCTTCCGCCCTGCTGGACAGCGTCTCCGAGCTCTTGGTTCATCCAAGCCGAAGCGCAGTTTGTTCTTGGCAAAATCAGTAAAGACCAAACGAAATACAATTACGTCTTGACCTCATTGCCACAATGTGTTCTAGAAAGCGTTCTAGATTTCATACAAGCACCACCGAATACAGAAATTTACAATAAATTTAAATCAACATTAATTGAAAGACACTCTCTCAGTGAGGAGCGTCGCGTCGAGAAAATCATCTCAAGCGAGGCACTGGGCGACAGAAAGCCGTCAGAATTTCTCAGATACCTCAAAACCTTGGCAGGCTATCTGGCATGATAAGCGACAATTTTGTTCGAAAATTGTGGCTGAGACGCCTTCCTCAACTTGTCAACCTAGCACTCATCCCTCTCCAAGATAACAAGGAAGAGAGTGAGCTTACAAGTTTAGCCGACAGAATTTGGGAAGCATCTTCTGCAGCTAACCAATCAATAGAAGCAGTAACCGCGACCCCATACACATCCAATGCTGAAAAACGCATCTCCAACATGGAACGTCAAATTGAGGAACTCAAATCTAACATACAAGAACTAAAAACTAGACGTAGTCGTTCTTCAACTCCGAACCAAAGAAAATTTCAAGCTAGATCCTCCAGCTGGAACAAACAGCCAGAAAGTGGCGAACAGGCATGTTTCTACCACAAAAAGTTTGGAGACAAAGCAAAGAAATGTAATTCACCTTGCAAATTTGAGCAAAAAAACTAACAAGCCCTTCCCGCATCGCGTCAACGGATAGGGCGTTCAAAACATCACGTCGTCTATTTTTAACTGACGATGAACACAAAATCACGTTTTTATCTAATAGACACGGGCGCAGACCTTTCTCTACTCCCCCGCTTGTTTAACAAAAGATTCAATAAAAAAGACCCAACATTTTCAATGCTCGCCGCAAACGGCACTAAAATCGACACTTTTGGCATTAAACTCTTAAAGGTTAACCTTGGCCTACGAAAGTCATTTACTCACGAATTCACAATCGCAGACGTAGACAGACCAATCATAGGGGCAGATTTCCTAAACAAATTCGGACTATTAGTGGAGGTTAAAAACAAAAAACTAGTAGATTCCCAAACTAAGCTCCATATATCAGCGAACATCGCTATGGTCGAAACACCGACACCTAAACATTTCTGCGTAAACGATAACAACGAATTCATTAATATCCTCAAACAGTACCCAA
Organism: Beris chalybata; assembly: GCA_949128065.1. Classification (NCBI taxonomy): domain Eukaryota; kingdom Metazoa; phylum Arthropoda; class Insecta; order Diptera; family Stratiomyidae; genus Beris; species Beris chalybata. Next base: position 60,897,983 of record OX421895.1, on the reverse strand, counting down.
GCATAATAGACACCCCAGATTTCACACGCCCAGTCAAACACACAAGACAGCATGAAATAAAGACAGAAGGCCAACTCCCATTCTGCAAACCTCGTCGTCTCAACCCAGTTCGCTACAAAGCAGCTCGACTAGAGTTCCAGCACATGGTTGACATGGGGATCTGCAGACCGTCCTCATCACCTGTAGCCTCGCCATTGCATATGGCAAGCAAAAATAACGCAGACTGGAGACCCTGTGGGGACTATCGGTTGCTTAACGGAGCAACAATACCGGACCGATACCCGATACCTCACATACAAGATTTCGCCATGCGATTACACGGATGCACCATCTTTTCGAAAATAGATCTGGTGAGGGCCTACCACCAAATCCCGGTAGCCCCTGAAGACGTACACAAGACGGCACTAACCACACCATTCGGCCTCTTCGAATTCACAAGAATGCCATTTGGGTTACGAAATGCAAGTTAAACGTTTCAAAGACTCATCAACAAGGTTGTGGGCAATCTCTCCTTCGTATACCCGTACATCGATGACTTGCTAATAGGAAGCAAGGATCGAGATGAACACAAAGTACATTTGCAAACACTCTTTCAACGTTTGGCCGAATATGAACTAAACCTAAAACCACCAAAGTGCGTTTTTGGGCAATCTACCCTAGACTTCCTAACGGTATTGTCCCGAGCAAAGATAGGATTGAAGCGATTCTATGCCTAAACGCTCCAAACAGCATCCGTCAAGTACAACAACTTGCAGGAATGGTCACATACTATAGCCGCTTCATACCAAAACTGGCCGAAATGCTTGCGCCAATTCACTCCCACCTGGCAAACATGGTCAAAATAAAGAAAGACAAAAACCATTTCAGCTGGCCAACAGTCTGTGAGAACGCCTTCAGCAACATCAAGCAGGCAATATCACATGCCACATTACTAGCGCACCCAAAAGAAAATGCAAACTTCAGCATTACAACTGCCGCATCAGACGTATCAATAAGTGCGGTCTTGCAACAGTTCAATAACGACAATTGGGAACCATTGGCGTTTTTCTCAAAGAAACTCTCAGCGGCAGAACAAAAATATTCAACATTCGATCGAGAATTACTGGCGATATATCGGTCAATCAAACACTTTCGTTACTTCGTTGAAGGGAGGGAATTTACGATCTACACAGATCACAAACCCCTAACTTAAGTCTTACTCTCCAAAAGTGACAGAACTCCACGTCAAGCTTGTCAGCTTGACTACATATCGCAATTCACTAACGATATTCAACACATTGCTGGAAAGCTAAACGTGGTAGCCGATCTTCTTTTCAGGAATGACCAAGTTAATGCTATAACACTGAATCTCAAAGACTTAGTCGAAGCACAGAAAGGGAACGAAGAAATAAAAGACATTAAGTCCAACCTCAACTCCAACGTCAGCCTCGAGAACATAAAAATCCCTATTACCAACGAACAAGTTTGGTGTGAGACCAAAACTGGTGTCAACCGACCATTTGTTCCTGACAAACTGAGGAGACATGTTTTCGACTCAATCCACTAGCTATCGCATGATGGAATTCACGCAACGCGCAACAAAATAAAAAAAAAATACTACTGGCCATCCATCAATAAGGACTGCAACAATTGGGCTAAGTCCGGCGTACCATGTCAACGGTCAAAAGTGCATAAACACACCAAGACCGGTTTTGATCAGTTCAGCATACCTACAGGTAGATTTGACCATATACACATGGACATTGTAGGACCTCTACCTCCGTCGAACGGCAACAGCTATCTTCTGACGATCGTTGACCGGTTCACGCGATGACCTGAAGCCTGGCCAATGCAAGACATGTCGGCCGAAACGGTGGTAAAAACATTCATAAACAACTACGTATCGCGCTTTGGCGTACCAATAGAACTCACGACTGATCAAGGACGGCAGTTCGAATCAAGAATATTCCCAGGACTGACAGCATTGTTAGGGACAATTAGGATCCGAACAAGTGCTTATCATCCGCAATCAAACGGAATGGTGGAACGATTCCACAGACAGTTAAAAGCTGCATTGATGGCTCGTAAGAACACGATCAACTGGCATGATGAACTACCCTTAATACTCCTAGGTGTCAGAACTTCAATCAAGCAGGACTTAGGATGTTCTTCCGCAGAACTAGTCTACGGCCAAAGCCTAAGGCTACCCGGGGAATACTTCATCGCAAGTACTCCCACGGACACGTTCACTATCCTAGAAAACCTCAGAAAAAGAATGCAATCGGTAATCTCACCCAATACTAGAAATAATGAAACAATCGTTAACATTCCAAAGCCATTAGAAACAACCGATCACGTATTCGTTCGGGTGGACAAGACTCGAACGGGTTTAACACAACCATATGAAGGTTCCTACAAGGTAGTCAGAAAACTGCGGAAACAGTTTATAGTAGAAATCAAAAATAAACAAATCTCAAATTCAATAGATAGGCTTAAGCCAGCACATACAACAAACGAACAGCCCGATCTGCAAATTAACATCATAATGAATTCACCAAAAAATCGAAAGGAAGTAAGATTCACAAATAAAAACAGCAAAGACAAATTGAATTATGAATTATAAATTATAAATAAAATGAATTCCATGTACATAACTTTTTATTCCATTATTAGCATTATTAATTTTTAAAATTTAACTACAACTATAAATATTAAACAATTTCTTTATATAATATTATTCTAAAATATTAAACAATTTTAAAGCTTAAATTTTTGTTTAATACAACTATTTTTGAGTCCAAAATTATTATTGCATGTACGAACACCAGTGTTTAACAATTATTTCATAAAAAATTAAAATAATTAACTACTTACTAAAATAATAAAAAAAAAACTGGTATGTATTATTTTCAAAGAGGACTTAGACACTATTTTTAACTTCTTTTACATACTAGTATAAAAAATTGAAATTATATATTTTTCCACTATGTCGTCGAGTAGAAAAAATCGGGAATGGTGATCTCAGAAACTTCATAATTTTTAGCGATTTTTGGTGGAATAACCCAAAACTAAGATATTTTTATTTACATAGGAATAAAATAGAAATAAGCAGCTCAATAATAGAATCGTACCAATACATTATTTCGCTCTTCTTTCTTCGACTCTTCTATTCCTATTCCTATGTAAATAAAAATATGATATGGCAATTATATTGGGTTGCCCCAAAAGAAACCGGCGATTTTTTAAAAGAAAGTAAACACATTTTTTTAAATTTTAGAATGAACTTTAATCAATTATATATTTTCCATTTTGTTGGATGACCTTTCGCCATCTTTCCGGCAACATCATTATTCCACGTTCATAGAACTTCTGGCCTTTATCTGCAAAAAACTGAACCAAATGCGATTTTATAGCCTCGTCATTATCGAAAGTTTTACCATTTAAGGAGTTTTGCAAAGACCGAAACAAATGGTAGTCTGACGGTGCAAGGTCAGGGCTATATGGTGGATGCATCAAAAGTTCTAAGCCAAGCTCTCTCAGTTTTTGGCGAGTGACCAAAGATGTATGCGGTCTAGCGTTGTCCTGGTGGAATATGACACCTTTACGATTGACCAATTCTGGCCGCTTCTCGTTGATGGCTGTATTCAATTTGTCCAGTTGTTGACAGTAGACATCCGAATTAATCGTTTGGTTCCTTGGAAGCAGGTCAAAATATACCACACCCTTCCAATCCCACCAAACTGACAGCATAATCTTCTTTTGGTGAATTACAGCCTTTGAAGTGGTTTGTGACGCTTCATCATACTTGGACCATGATCGCTTTCGATTGACGTTATTGTAAACAATCCATTTTTCATCTCCAGTTATGTTTTGTTTTAAAAACGGATCATATTCATTGCATTTGCTCGTTTGTGGGCTCCATATTAAAATTGACGCCAAGCAAACAAATATAAATAAAATTACGCGCACTTTTTTTCTAAAGCAAGCTAAAAGTGACAGCTTATAACTGACAAAAAAAAAATACAATTAAATAGTCACCAGCTGTTCAAAAAAATTGTTAACGCCATCTGTATGAAAAATCGCCGGTTTCTTTTGGGACAACCCGATAATTACTTAGGCCGCTATTCACAGACGTCATAAAGTTGGCTTTGAGTTAAAGATGACTTTAGTGTCGTATAATTTATATGACACTAAAGTCAGCTCTAACTTAAAGCCTACTTTAAGACGACTGTGAATAGCGGCCTTAGATTTTAAAATTATTGATAATTACCTTCCCAACTAAATTTTTAACAATTTTATTTTCTTCGATCTACTTTTTGTGCTATTTGCCATCGGAAAATAAATCGATCAAATAATAAATCAAATACTCAACACTTGTACACGAAACACGATATCTGGCAAGGTCTGGGCGAAACTTTATTATTTTTGGGTCAAAATTCGGAAGCAGTTACAAAGTTAAAGTCGGAGTTGTTTTTTTTTTGGAAAGTTAGGTTTAAAAAATATATTTAAAATAGAGATTTTAGCCGATTAAACGTAAGAAAAGCACGTGTAGTATTCGAATTTCAGTATATTACCTACACTAAGAAGTTATATCGAATTCGCTGCCTTATCAGAATTAATAGATACGACGAATTGGGGTTTGAATTTCCAAAAAATTGTGAAATGGTGAGACAGCAAAACCCTTGGCTGTTGAATACCCAAAAATTGAGAAATGGGTTCGTAGGCGACTATATAAAAAATCTGTATGAGTGAAAAGCGATCTAATATTTCATCAATAGCTCAGTTCTGTAACACATGAAATGAGAAATTTCTCACCAAAACGTCATAATGAGAACCAACTCATGCAGTTTTGTCTCTGTATTCTCACCTTATGAAAAAGCACCGTAATTGACGTCATACACGGGAATAATCGTGGAAACACGTGAGAACAATGTTTCTGCAAGCAAGTGATTGCGAGTTGGTTCTCACAAATAGTGAGCCGATTTTCACGCTATTTGTAGCTGGTGAAAATAACAATAGCTGAAAAATCTCCCAACAATCTCGGTGCAATTTTATTATTTTTGGGAAGAAGCCCAGAACGCGTTTTAATCTGCGACGCAATGTATGTTACGTGACTGAAAACCTTAAAAAAAATTCGGAAAAAGATTTAAAGGGGGTCGCGCTAGAATACTTACGCCGCTGCCACAAATAACATGAATTACATAATTGGGTCATACTTCGGGACGAGGTCGAAGTCGTAATATAATATCAGTTGTTCCTTTTCTCTAATTTAATTGGTTGGCAGCTCTCAAAAATTAATTTTCGTTCTATACATCTAGTTTCTAGTCTATAAGCAAATATCAAGTTTCAATTTTTGTGACATCAACCATTCAGGAGATATTGATTTAAGAATGTGTCGACTTCAGCGTTTCGGACACTGACGGAATTAATGAAAACGTGTACACGTTTTCACTGATTCCGTATTCGTATTCGGTAATTTTTCGGGCCTTTTATTTGATAAGCCTTAAGGGGAATCATCTGAGCTGAAAGCAGACAAAATAAGTGAACTTTAGAAATTATTGTCTCAAAAACTATTTGCTTGATTTTATCCAGACTGGTTTTATTCAAAAGTCTTATTATTATTATTTATTAATAAGAAGTATATAAATATACATGATTATTATAAAGCATTAGTAGCTAAGACCATCAGCTGTATGATACATAGTGAAACATGTTGTACTTAAATATAAATTTAAATTAGATTAATTAAGTTGATGTTTTTAATATAGCTTAGTAATTTTTTACAGTTTTCGTCGATATTTTTATTGTGCCAGTTATATAGGAACTGATTTAAATAGTAGGTTGGGCAAATTAGGAGGTGGTTAAAGTGTAAGTTACATTTACATTGATCGCATCTGGGTGGGGTTGTTTTGGCGAGTAGATGCTTATGTGTAAGGTTCGTGTGTCCCAACCTTAGACAATTTACAGTTTTCGTCGATATTTTTATTGTGCCAGTTATATAGGAACTGATTTAAATAGTAGGTTGGGCAAATTAGGAGGTGGTTAAAGTGTAAGTTACATTTACATTGATCGCATCTGGGTGGGGTTGTTTTGGCGAGTAGATGCTTATGTGTAAGGTTCGTGTGTCCCAACCTTAGACGAGTGATGGCAATAGCTTCTCTACGTGTTAGAGATTTCGGCAGAATGAATGGTTCCTTAGTCGGGTTTATGATCGTGGAGTAGGAGTTGGTTCTTTCTGGCCACAACTCCAAGCTCTTGTTTAAGACTAGCGTTTTGATATATTTTTGTAGGTCCACGAGTGATAATGCTGAGGAAGTATGAAGAGGAGCTTCGGTTGCGCGTGTTGCCATTTCGTCTGCTTGCTCGTTACCGACTATTCCTACGTGTCCGGGTATCCAGAGTATTTTTAATTTATTTTTGTGGATAGTAAGTTTATGCCTTATTTCGGTAGCTTGTTGGTTTTTGCTGTTTATATTTGTGACTGCATTAACGACTGACAAACTGTCAGTGCAGATACAAAATTTTCCTTTGGCTTTAATGGAAAAGTCTATTGCGTCTAAAATTGCATTAGCTTCGGCGGTGAAGATTGTCCAGAAGTGGTAAAGCCTGCTTATTTTGATGATATCTCCATTTTGTTTAACGGCTGCTGATCCAACTCCATCGCCTGTTTTTGAACCGTCTGTGAATATGAATTGCCATCCCTCCTTCCGGAGTGTGGTTTGCAGTTCATAGAACATAGATCTGTATATTGGTGCTGGGGTGGTAGATTTTGTATAATCAGCTAGGGATTTGTTGATGGTGTAGTTTGGGAGTGACCATGGGGGCTGTAATTGTAATTTGCCAGGTGTCGCTTTTTGTGGAATGTCTAGTTGTTTAGTCGCATATAGAGCAGTTTGAATTGACGAAGGTATTCTAAGCGCTCTTTTCCGTTTAATTAGGCGTGTAAGGTCAGGTAGCAGCAGTCGGTTGCCTTTTAATGTGATTTTTGGAAGAATAAGGGCGTTAGCATGTCTCTTCTTGCCTCTATTGTTTCTAGGTTGGCTTCAGCTAGTAGGCTACAAATTGGTGTCGTTCGAAGGGCTCCTAATGCTGTTCTTATTGCTGCGTGATATGGTGCTTTTAGCTGTTTGAGGGCGCTTGGTGAAGCTTTACCATAGATAGCAAAACCAAAATCAATTTTCGCGAGAACTAATGCTTTTGTGATGTTAACTAGAGTGCTAGGGTGTGCTGCGGAGCTTTTGTTGCTGATGTATTTTATGATGTTAAGTCGCCTAAAGAGGTCAGTCCGAGTAGCTGCTATGTGATCGTTCCAGTTAAACCTATTATTGAATAGAATGCCCAAAATATTTAAACATCTGACGTCTTCTATCGTGTCTTGTCCCAATGCGATCGTAAATGAATTTCAGCTATTTTTACGGCACACATGCAATTGCTTACATTTACTTAAAGAAATTATAGCTCCAGATTTATTTGCCCAAGTTGATATAATAGTAAATAGTGAATTAATTTTAGAAATGGCTTCTGTTGGCGCAGAGATTTTTATTAGAATGAAGAGGTCATCAGCGTAACAGACATGTCTACAGATTCTTGAATTGTTGATGGCCTTGGAAAGGGCATTAAAACCAACAAGGAAAAGGGTGACTGAGATCGGTGACCCTTGTGGGATACCATTATAGAGTGGCCATGTTTTCGAGTATGTGTTATTAACTCTGACTCTAAATTTTCTGTTGGTAAGAAAGTTTTGCACCCAGCTGAAGATTTTTGGTCCAACTCTTAGTTCTTTTAGTTCTGTTAGAATTCCGTGGGCGCTAATACGGTCGAACGTGATTAGAGCTTGATAACTGTTCGCTTATAAAGTGGTCAATATGGAGATAGGCGTCTAGGCAACCCCGGTTTGGCCTGAACCCAACTAGTTCATTGCATATGAAATTTGTATTTTCTAGGAACTAGGAGAGTCGTATTGCAATAATTTTTTCTAACACCTTGCTTAAGCAGGGTAGAAGGGATATGGGGCGATATGAGTCAACCAAATGTTTTGGTTTCTGCGGTTTCGCAATGGGAATAATTGTGGCTGTTTTCCAAATTTGTGGTATAGTTCCGGAGGTGAAAATATTGTTATAAAGCGAACAGAGACGATTTTTGCTGTTGGTCGATAGATTGGATAGCATACTATATGTTATTTTATCGAAACCGGGAGTGGAGCCTTTCAGCAGTTTAAGAGTTGAGTGGAGCTCAAAGTAAGAAATCTCAGAATCAATGCGTAATGCTTTACTATTGGGTGAAAGAGCGTGTCTTGTGTTGTAGAATCTTTCTCTGCAGTCGTTAAATTCAGCGGAAAAGTTAGATTTGGAGTATTGTAACCATTTTTCGCCGAAACTATTGGCGATCTTCTCATTGTCTGTGAGGGGGGAATCATTGGAGAGGATATGATTAATTTTGTGTTGCTTCTGGTTTCTGGAGAGTATTTTTATCTTGTTCCAAATCAATTGTGGGCTGGTGTTAGGATTAATTGATTCCGTAAATTTTTTAAAAGCTTCATTCTTCGAAATCTTTGCTTCACGCTTAAATTTCGCGTTGATCTTTTTGTATTTGATAATGTTGATTGTAGAGGGAGATTTTTTAAGTTCGCGCCATGCCGCTTTTCTTTGTGTGTTTAGTTTGGCAAGTTCCAAATTCCACCAAGGAACTTGTTTTTTATTTGTTCTTAAATTAGAGGGTACCTTGGTATGCGGGATTGACATGTTCGCACTGGAAGTTATGGCCTTTTTGATGATTGCAGCTTCTTTGTTAATGTTGCTTGCTATCGGAGAATTCATTAAGAGCTCGTCTACTTTTGACTTGTACATTTCCCATTTCGCCAGGTTGGTTTTAAATCTTGAGATGGGTTTTGTTGAGTTGTTTCTGCCAGTTTCTAGTGTGGTGATTGCCGGAAAGTGATAGCTTCCATAGAGATCTTGCAAGGCACGCCAGCTGCATTTTGGGGCTAATTGTGATGAGCAAATTGCTAAATCAATGTGGGTAAAGGAGTTATGTGTACTGAAATGTGTCGGTGACCCATCGTTAAGTACTACCAGATTAGAAACAAGTAACCAATCTTCAATTTCTTTACCTCTGATATTGGTCTTTGTAGAACCCCACAGGGTGCTCCAGCTGTTAAAGTCGCCCACGATTATGAGTGGTAGGGTCCCATGTCTGGTAATTTTGTCTAGGTCTTCTAAAGTTATGTGGTCATTCGGATGAATGTATATACAAATTAGTAGAAATTTAAGAGGTGACGAGACTTCAACTGCTAGTGAAATAAATTTACACTGCAGGTCTTTGAAAGTGTATGTAAGACTCTTCTTGATTAAGATGCCAACTCCATTCTTAGCTCTAGTGTTGGTCGGGTTGTTTACGAATACAAAGTAAGTAAGTATATATGTTGAGGTATGCTAATAATTTTTTTTTATATAAATATATATCAACCAGAAGCGCTGCTGTCAAAGTCGGCGTAAAGAATGCCCTTCGCTCGCATGCTCTGCGGTTCCCATGATTACATGCAGGTGGTTGATCCAAAAAAAAAATTCAAAATGATTCTGAAAATGATAAGTATGATGCCCTTCGCTACGCAGGGGTTATGAAAAAAAAAAAAAACAATTTTCACTAAATGGCGGCCGATTGAACTTTATTTTCAGTGTTTAACCTCAATTATCGACCTTTCTGGCTTGATATAAAAAAAAGTAAATACGTTAAATAAAAAATCCTACGTAGCGAAGGTGAAAACCTATCCAAAAATAATGTGTGAAATTTTGCAAGAGATCGGTTCAGCCGTGTTCCGAAGATTTTGGGAACGGTCTTTGCAAAGTATGTTTCGAGATAATCGCGTTTGAATGACGTGCTATACAGGGTGTTTGGTACTCCGTGTGCCACCTTGTAACGGGTTATTACTTGATATATTAGGAGAAAAAAATCGTTCTACAGGGTGGGTCTATTTTCAATATGTGCAATGGAATGACACTGATTTTATGTATGTTTTTTATATTATTATATATTAGGAGAAAAAAATCGTTCTACAGGGTGGGTCTATTTTCAATATGTGCAATGGAATGACACTGATTTTATGTATGTATTTTTACCTATTACTTCCAAAACGTTATTCGTAGCTCATACATATGTATGCAGCTTTTGTAGGTAATAATAGGGTTAATAAAAAAATAAAATTAAAATGACATTTTTAGAACGGGTTTTTCTGAGAAAAACTACATTGATCACAGAATTTTTAGGATTGACGAAGCAAAAAACTGGGTTTTCGACTAAATATTTCAAGATTGGGTGCAGTTACAATTTATACTTTTACGTCAAATCAAAAGTAATTCGATTTCCTAAAAAACGAGCTTTAACGCTTTGCCTTATGATTATTCGTTTTGAAGATATAACGTTTTAAGTGCATGAGGGTACCGGTCAAAAACACTTTTCTTAACCACCCTGTATTGCCACTAATATTGAAAATAGACCCACCCTGTAGACCGATTTTTTTCTCCTAATATATCAAGAAATAATCCCTTACAAGGTGGCATACGGAGTGCCAAACACCCTGTATAGAGAATTCACGAAGGGCCCATTCCGGTTAATTGCCCATAACTTCACAATTATTGGAATTTCAATATGAAATTTACAGACAACATTCTTAAGACTATAAATTTTAAGATGAGGGAAAAAATGTTTTAAAAAAGAAAAATTTTCTACTCGGATGACCCGCGTTTACGCGTTTCGGACATATTGTTTAGTAAGTCTCGAACCCAATAAATCATATAAATTGTTTTATAATGGGTTTGAGTTTCAGCTTCCTAGCACTAAAACTACTGTGATCTAAAAAAAAAATGTTCCGTCTAAAACGAACATCCCTACCCCTCAGAATTTAGTCTCTTGAAGGTGCCTACGCCTCTAGATGCCTACCCAGATTTTCATAAAAGAAATTTCTATGAAATTGTTGTTCTCTTTTTTCGTGTTTACTAGTCATAAAACATGAAAGAAAAGTTTTCAGGGTAACAAATTTTTATACTCTAGATGAACATATAGAGTATTATAAGTTTAATCCAGCCCGAAAAGTTTGTAACGCATAGAACCGAGCCTCGGACGAAGAAAAGTTATAGTATTATTTTGTGTTTATTTTTGGCCAAAACCCCCAAATCCGTTTGCTGTCCGTCCGTCCGTTAGCACGATAACTCAAGAACGCGTTGACCTAGGAAGTTGAAATTTTGTCACAGCTTGTAAAATGGAAAAAGTAAGGCTAAGTTCGTTAATGGGCGATATCCTTCCACTCCTTCGGGTACCTCCCATACAAGAGTCCTTAAAACACGTTTTCACAATTATTGCTCGAATGCTTCAAGTTAGGAACTTGAAATTTTGCATACTTAAGGTCCACAATGTTTAAATCGAAAGTTCCGAATATGATGCGAATCGAATGAGTCCTTCGTGTAGCAGCCTAGAAAAGTCCTTCAAAAATGTATGCTTGTTACTGCATCCACTATAACTCCAGAACGAATTAAAGCAGGAATTTAAAATTTTACAGGAATTATTTTTATACCAAAACCAAAACGGAGTTCATTAATTAGCGCCATCTGTTGACTCCTTCGGGTAGCTGTCATACAAAAGTCCTTAATAAACATGTTCACCAATATTGAACGATAACTTTAAAACACTTTAAGTTACGACTTTGAAATTTTATACACATTAATTTTATAATAGTTGCAGCTGAAACTATTAATATGAAAAATATCCCATAAGTCTCTCATGTAGTTGCCATACAAAAATTCTGTAAAATGTCCTAGCTTACTTTATGGAACTCACTATAAATCAAAAAATCGAGTATTCGATAATTCAATAATTTCTACCTGTAAGTAAAAGGTCATGTAATAATTGCTTGTGCTCTCCTCATTCTTTTGATATATTTCGAACTAAAATATAAATCGGAGTTCTGTATTTTATCTAGAGTATCATACGATTGGATTGCAGCCGATCGTGAATGCGTTATGTTTTTGTTAAAAATCGAACACAATTCCGTACTTATTAGAAAATAATAAAGTAAAATCAGTTGTAGCCGCAACGGAAGCAGAACATAGAAAGAAGAAGAGCTAAGCATCACTTTTCATTCTCGGCAAGCGAATAGACACACCTTGCCATAGTTACTTTGTCATCGAATCGTGTTGTAGGGTTCGAAATGAAGTGGGAGACGCCGTAATCTCGTTACTCTCAGCCATTGAGCTATATGTACAATGAAGACAACGTGCAGCGACTGCTTTGAAGCCGGAGGTTTTCTCGCAAAGGACCGGCGATATTCACTATGGTACTATCAGCATCTGACTCACATGTATGTTATACTCCGGTATTGAAAAGAAAAAAAGCCCTACCTTTAAATGCTACGCTACTACTTGCATTTGACTGCCACCGGGCATGAAACGCTCCATACAAAATGTTCAATTTTGCATCAAAATGCTTCAAAGTGCTTTATACAGGAACGGCGTCTTGCGATCTCCGCTAGTTATAGGTTTATGCTCTCAGCGAATGAAACATGAAAATATAGCTGCCGAAAAAATGCGACGCAGCCACACGCCCGTACAACTCGACTTCTGTGAGTGATCTGAAAGAATGGAACATTTGATTGAAAATTATATTATAATTTGAAAAATTGTTGCAAAAGTATTGTTACACTAACCTTTTTGAATTTAAGGCCAGGTATCAGTCGAGAGACCCGAAAAATGCCTCGCTTACGTTGTTACGCTTACGTTGTTCCATCGCCCATTGGTCCTGTTTCTCCCGTTGATGCATTATTCCCGCTTCGGGTACACTTTCTTAGGTGTGTGTTTTTCAACTGGATCAAGATCAAATTGAAAAAAACGCTATGGGATGAAAGAAATGTCATGTATTATGTGCCAGCTGTTGTCTGTCAAATATTTATTGATATATTCTTGGCAGATACAGTAGTGAACATAATGGATATAAACGAAATAGAAGCAGTAAGTACTTAAAATTACTATGTATTAAACCGATACTGTGCAGATATTTGCGAATATTCTTTAATAAATACGGAAAATATTTATTGACGTTTGGCAAATGTCAATTATCATCATTGCAGTTGAGTTGCAGGGCGACAACTGTGAAAATGCGAAAATTATGTTGAATTCAGAAGCAGCTTTAATGATCCAACTGTGATCCCATTTTGATGTTGGATCATCTAAATTGTTGTTTTCAATGTAAAACGAATGATCTTGATCGTGATCCAGTTGAAAAAAACACCTATTGTTCATTTTTAATTTTTCACTTCATTTTTCTCCATCCACCATCCTCCATTCTCTATCCACCATCTACTTAAATGTTGAAATAAAATAACTCGCGAACCACCAATTTTGGGAATATATAATTATGTTTCATCGCCCCTGTTACTCCCGTCACGTATTCGCACGATAGTAAAATCACAACAAATAAATTAAAAAAAAAACAGAATCACACATGTTCGGGGTCGGCAGGATTCGAACCTACGCTCTCAGAGGGAATCATCTGAGTTCTAGTCAGACGCCTTACCCGCTTGGCTACGACAGCCTGTTGTAAATTTTTAATTCTAAGTCAGGTTCATCTGATTGAACTTATTAAAAAACTGAAATGTTGAAATAACTCGCGAACCACCAATTTCGGGAATATATAATTATGTTCTCAACCTGTCCTGTAGTCTCGAGAATGTCCATGCAAAATTTGGGAGGGAACGGTTTACAGGTGTAGATTTCCATACCGCCCGACCATTTATGCGACTTTATTTTATATATTAGATATATATGGAAAAAACTATTGGCGGCTTTTATTGAGGTACAAATGAAGAATAATTGTGAATGTTTTCATAAAAAAATTTGCAAAATAGTTGCTCCAGCTCCCATGACGTAAAGCTGCGATCTCGTGAGTTGATGCACACGGTGCCTCCTACAGCCTGGCCGCGTGATCTAAAACCGAAAATCCAAATTTTTATGAAACTAGAGTAAATGTGCGGGTCCCTAACGTTTCCGATTTTTAAAAAAGTTCTGAGACTAAAATGGCAGCTATTTGAAAAAAACACCACTTTTTTCATTTTTTCATTTCCTTAAAAACTGAAGTAAAAAACTTTGAAAAAAAAAAAAACCAAAAAGGCCGACGTTAGGGACCCTCAAATTTAATTTACTTTTCATTAAAATCGGTTCATTCGTTGAAGCTGTAAAACGTACCGCGATTTCGAGAAAAACGCTTTTAAATTTTTCATTATAAAAAATTATATATTATGTTGGCCGACCGTTCCACAAATCGGTCTGTAACTCGTGAAATACATTCGATATCGGAATATTCTCTTGTTCACGTATTTTCAATAACTTAAGGATGAAAATTAATAAAGAAATCATTTTTTCATCGTCATGAACTGATATCTTGCCTTAAGTTGCCTTATGCTACGAGACTACGAGATTAACACGTTTAAATCGCGTTAAATGCGAAAACACTTTTCGAAGGCGTTTATGAAAACACGTCGCTACGACGCATTTTAACAAAAAAAATGTACTGCGATCCTCGCGGAATTCGAAGTGAACTTTGGAAGAAACTATTTAATGCTGCAGAAACTCAATTTTGTGCTTATGCAGCGACTGCATTTGCTAATAAATTCCCTTTTCATTACTGGTATACAAACTAATTTGTTTCAAGCAATTTAAAAAAAGCATACATTTGCTAATGAAATACAGATAAAAATATATCTTGTCAAAACAAATCACATCAAGCTATCATGTATAAAAATAAAACGAGTTGCCTGGTCTGAACACTACTTTTTTATCATGTTAAATTTACCTACTTAAATGCGTTTAAAACACTTACACAGAGTATTAAAACGCTTTGATGAAGTAACATAAGAAAAAAATCGTTTTTCAAAGAAAGTTTTAATAATAAAAACATAACCCAGTCACGATCGGCTCCAAGCCAATCGTATGATACTCTAGATGAAATACTTAACTCCTATTTATATATTAGTTGAAAATATGTCAAAAGAATGAGGAGTGCACAAACATTTATTACATGACTTTTTACTTACAGGTAGAAACTAGTGTATAGTCGCTACTCGATTTCTTGATTTATAGTGAGTTCCATAAATTTAGTTAGGACATATTACAGAATTTTTGTATGACGACTACATGAAGGACTTATGGGATATTTTTCATATTAATAGTTTTAGCTGCGACTATTATAAAATCAACGTACACAAAATTTCAAAGTCGTAACGTAAAGCGATTTAAACTTATCGTTCAATATTGGTGAACACGTGTCTTAAGGACTTTTGTATGACAGCTACCCGAAAGAGTCGACGGATTGCGCTCACTAATGAACTCAGTCTTGCTTTTGATATAAAACTAATTCCCGTAAAATTTTGAATTCCTGCTTTAACTCGTACTGGAGCTATAGTGGATTCTACAACTTGCATAGATTTTTGAAAGTCTTCTCTAGCCTGCTACACGAAGGACTCATTCGATTTGTATCATATTCGGAACTTTCGCTTCAAACATTGTAAACTTTAAACATGCAAAATTGCAAGTTCCTAACTTGAAGCATGCGAGCAATAATTGTGAAAACGTGTTTCAAGGACTCTTGCATGGGAGGTACCCGAAGGAGTGGAAGGACATCGCCCATTAACGAACTTGGCTTTACTTTTTCTATTTTACAAGTTGTGAAAAAATTTCAACTTCCTAGGGTAACGCGTTCGTGAGTTCTCGTGCAAACGGACGGACGGACGGACAGCAAACGGATTTGGGGGTTTTGGCCCAAAATAAACATAAAATAATACTATAACTTTTCTTCGTCCGATGCTCGGTTCTATGCGTTACAAACTTTTCAGGCTATATTGAACTTATAATACTCTACATGATTTCATCTAGAGTATAAAAACAATTCTTTTTAAAAATCAGAATTTTCAAAATACATTATTTCCATATACATATAAGTCAAAATCGAAAGTTCTAATTCCATCACAAATTAGTTAAATCGTTCCTGATTGAATTAAATCAAAAATAATGAAAGCTGTTATAGATCAGAAATTTTTGCAAAATCGCGATTACCAATTATGTGTGTGTTTTCATTATTTTCGAAAACGTACTTGAAGTAATCGGTTTTAATTTTTCTTATGACCAAAATTTTTTAAAAAAAAAAAAAACAAATATCATCAAAACCTTGAAAAGACATAATTATATTTGTCCAAGCAGAAAAGACCTATTACATGTTTTGCTACTTTATAGATTTCGCAAAGCCCATTTGCATTATTTGCAACATAAATGCTGTTTTGGTATACACGCGGAGCCTTGTGAAAAATAGTCTCATCTTTCACAATATTTGTAAACACCACCACTGGGTTATTCCATCAAGTAGTCAGTCTCAATATTGATATCGCACTCCAAGATAATAACCTATATAGTGCAACCCGGTTATAACGTACCTCGTGGGGACCACAACAAGTAGAACGTTATAACCGATAGTACGTTATAACCTACATATGGAAAAAAGTTGATCCACCTATGAAAAAAAAATTCTTTATTAAAGAATAGAGTCCATAGATTCATAATACAAAATTGTAGAGTGAGATACTGAGATAGGATGAAGATATTCAGCAAAATTAAAAAGGATTCTCTAGTTTATTTACCAACTACTTACCTATTGGGTCATTCCATCAAAAATCGCCAAAAAAAATTTCGGTGAAATTTTGTACCTTACCGTCGTCTATTCTTTTGAAAATTTTTGTGTACTTGAAGAATTAGTAAAAAAAATATAATTTCATTTTTTGGTTTATATCCAAATTTTTTTTGTTAGGTATAGTATGTTAGTAAGTTTTCGCAAAGTTTTCGTCCGAGACCTGTTTGAAAATTCATATCTCATGTAATTTTTATCCTAGAATAATACAATAGGGTTTATTTTAAAGGTGGAGGCTGTCGCAATATACGAATGAAAATTATCCTTGACATTGTTTTCAATTCGACCGTAAACAGATCGAATTAATATTTTGTACGTTATGAAGAACTCACGTGCTATGAAAAAGGGTACGTTATAACTAATATGTACGTTATAAAAGGGTACGTTAAATCCGTACAAAAATACAAGAACTTTTCACATTCGTACATGGGGATTGAAAAAAAGTACTGAATCCTCCAGAAGATGACAGCGTACCGAAGGACTGGGGAGTTTTATTGATACGAGTCTCCTAATCTACATCAAAAGCATAGCTGCAAAAGGTGATCTCAGACTCAAAAACCTACTGGTCACATAACTACAGTGCAACCCGCTTATAAAGTGCACTTTTATAACGTACTTTCGGTTATAAAGTCCTTTTTTTTAATCCTCATGCAGCTGACCTCCCGATTTGGGCTGTTGCGCTATTGATTATTATTATTTATGATTATATATACATAAATATATATATATATATTAATATTGGTAAAACAAATTTTTTTTTCTCTCACCCCTTTAATTGACTCGGAATACTAAAAAGTGATTTTTAAAAGTGAAATCCGCTCTAAATTTTATTATTAACCCGTGCCCTAAAGGCCCTTTCAAGGAGTTAAGGGACACAAAGATTCGATGATTTTTTGCTAAAAAAAAAAACAATTTTTATCCAATCGGAATAACTGGAGGTTCACGATACAGAGAAACTTATACAGAGTATTTAAAAGAAAAATCATATCAATCGGATGATTTGTAATCGACTTATAACTGCAGCAATTTTGAAAAATGTCGTTTCGAGAAAAACGCGTTTAAAGATAAAATTATTGATTTCATTTCGATGATCGACTACTCTTCAGGAGGTTGTAAAAACCATCAAAAACCATTTAAGATACACACTTGAACTTTTGGTGTGTTATTCTTGAAGGTATACACTATAGAAATATGTAAAAAAAAATCGATTTTTTCCAATTTTCAAACTGGTTGTGCCCTTTAAAATCGAAGTGATTATCAAAGTGAAAACTCGTTGAAAGGGCCTTTGGGCACGGGTTAATAATAAAATTAAGAGCGGGTTTCACTTTTAAAAATCATATTTTAGTATTTCGAGTCAATTAAAGGGGTGAGAAAAAAAAAATTTTGTTTTACCAATATTAAGGGCCACCCTAATATATATATATATATATTAGGGTGGCCCTTAATAAAAAAAATTTCTCTCACCCCTTTAATTGACTCGAAATAGTAAAAAATGATTTTTAAAAGTGAAATCCGTTCTTAATTTTAATATTAACCCGTGCACCCAAGGCCCTTTCTAGGAGTTACGCGGCACAACCAGTTTAACTGCACAACCAGTTTAAAAATTGGAAAAAATCGATTTTTTTTTTACATATTTCTATAGGGTAGGTATACCTTCAAGAATAACACACCAAAATTTCAAGTGTGTATCTTAAACGGTTTTTGAGCTACAGCCTCCTGAAGAGTAGCCGATCACGAGAAAAACGCGTTTAAAGATAAAATTATTGATTTCATTTTGATGACCGGCTACTCTTCAGGAGGCTGTAGCTCAAAAACCATTTAAGATACACACTTGAAATTTTGGTGTGTTATTCTTGAAGGTATATAGTACACTATAGAAATATGTAAAAAAAAATCGTTTTTTTTTTTCAATTTTCAAACTGGTTATGCGGTTAAACTGGTTGTGCCCCTTAACTCCTAGAAAGGGCCTTGGGGGCACGGGTTAATATTAAAATTAAGAGCGGATTTCACTTTCAAAAATCATTTTTTACTATTTCGAGTCAATTCAAGGGGTGAGAGAAAAATTTTTTTTATTAAGGGCCACCCTAATATATATATATATATATATATATATATATATATATATATATAAAGTCGGCCATAGTGTAGAGAACGTTACAATGTTAGAGCTATATAAAGTCGGCCGTAGTGTAGAGCAGCGGTCGCCAAAGTTATGGTCCGCGGACCACTGCTGGCACGCGAAAAAATTTCACTGGTCCCCGAGAAATGTGGACATTATTTGCATTTTTTAATCGACACAAAAGCAACACAGAAAAATAAGATGAACAAAATTTTGTTTGTTAAGTCACAAAAATCCTACGTTTAATACTTCGTATTAATTTAAAATTTCGCGCCAGAAGCTTATCCTCCGTCGACAAACTCCCGAACCTGTCGTCCAGCGAGTTGGACGAAAGCGAAACCTCATCGTCGTCCCTCGACAGAACGCTGGGTTCCCGTCTATCTCCCTCTACGTCCTCTACTATTTTTTTTTTGTGTTTTTTGGTTTGTATTTTTATTGATATTCATATGATTCCCACGAGTAGCGCGTGAAAAAGGGACGTCACCCATGGCAGAGCACCGAATTACCATGGGAAGGCTAGGCTAAACCAGAGGTCACCAGGTGTCTGGAGTCTATCGTCCGCGATTGATCTACCCCCTTAGCCATGCAGTCCTCGGCACGATGATTTACACCTTGACTTGGGGTTGGGCGGGAAAAGAGGTTATGGGTAGACGACACAGTGGGAAAGTAACACACATTTGGGAACCTCAATCTAAATGACCACAACACCCGATTGATGCGAGTGCGTAAGTCTCGGCTGAGTAATCCGGAGGAAACAAGATCCATCCCTATTACGAAGTAAAATGGATGCATTTCAAAAGAAAATATTACTGTGGCAAACGCGGTTGATTGAAGACGATCTGAAAATGTTTTCTAATTTTGATGAATACATGAGAGAGCATGATGTTAACCAGCAGGTGGTGATCCTAGTTCAAAAGCATTTGAAATCACTAACAGAATCTTTTGCTCATTATTATCCAAAGAATGAAGATCCTAGACTCAGTAATATGTGAATAGATCCATTTGCAGCGAACATTCAAGATAGTAGCGTAAGCATGAATTTAAAAGAATGCCTCATCGACCTATCGTCCGACGACACTATCAAAGCTAAATTTCATTCATCCTTATCAAGGCCTGGATTTTGGCTTTCTATAAAAAGTGAATACCCTTTGCTTAGTGAACAGGCGATGAAAATTTTGATTCAATTCTCCACTACTTATTTATGCGAAAAGGCCTTTTCATCTGTCACAGCTATCAAAACACGGTACCGATCTCAACTTCAAATAAATGCAGTTCTCCGTCTTGCAGTAACATCATTGGAGCCAAACATACACAATATTATTTCAAGGAAGCCGCAACATCCATCACACTCTCGTGTGTATGGTGCTAAAACTTTAACATAAGTAAATTATCTTTTTATTGCATTGTTTTTAAATTTTTTTTTTATTAAAGAAGCTTTTATAATTTGGTTACAATTCATAGTTTTACTTTATTTACTAGGTGAGTTTTATGTATTCTTAGATAACTTTTTTCTAAATATATTTTACACAGTAAAGAATCATTGAATAGTGCTAGTGGTCCGCGGGATTTAAAAATATGGCGATCACTGGTGTAGAGAACGTTACAATTTTAGAGCTCAGCACAAACGTATAACTATTTATGCGGTAATTTCTACTATTTCTGTTATTGTTTATTATATAATTTTTATTTCCATATCGAATATAAAAAATATAATTTTAGACGTGGAACGAATTTTTATATCGAACTGAAATCAAAGCAAATACGGGTTCCTACAATAATTTATATTTATTCTGTGACAATAGCATAAAAAATTATTGTCTTCTCTAAAGATATATGAATATAACCTTCCAATCCAATCCAACGAGTGGGTTTGTAAATGTGATTTATGTCGATATATGTACATATTATGTACATACGAGTATGTGCAGCATATATGAAAAAATTACAATTTTACCTTACCTTCTCTTAACAAAACCTACAATATATCAAACTGCATTTGGAGCAATAAGTTTCGATTTATTATTATCGTTATTATTTTCCTAAGCTATACTTCTAAATATAAATTACATAATATGTGACTTGTATTTGCGTTAAATATTATTATATCTTTTCAGGAACAAATATTTAGACTTCGAATTAACTTGGAAGCAAATCAAAAAGAGCCATCTTCTTCAGAGGGATCTACATTTCAAAACTTATACTCTCCACCTCAATTGCGTCAACAGCCGATTCCAGTTATGTATATAGTACTTGGAGTCGCTATGGCTGTTATTGGTTTGCTTTTTGGAAAATATCTGCTATGAATAAATTAATGTGTTATGTTATTAAAAGAAAATAACAATAAGAAGTAAAATAGTAATTATTAACAACAAAATTGCAACACTAAAATTAAAAGTAAAAATGTTATTATAAACGCAAAACATGAGAAAAATATATTCACCGTATTATATCATAAAAAACAGTTATAATTTTTTCGAGTATAGAAACTTGTGATCAGTAGCTCAGTTCTGTAACTTATGAGTGAGAAATTTCTCACCAAAAAGTCAAAATGAGGACGAATTAATGCAGTTTCCTTTCTGTATTCTCATCAAATGAGAAAGCACCGTACATGACTACGCATTTGGCAGTTTTTCATTTCTCATTTGGTGAGAATACAGAGAGAAAACTGCATTAAATCGTCCTCATTTTGACATTTTGGTGAGAAATTTCTCACTCATAAGTTACAGAACTGAACTACAGGAAACATAATATTAGAGAAATGTGTCAAACATTTAAGCAGTATACTTTCACAATATAATGCTTTAGTTAGCTTACTACTTAAGCTTTGTTTTTACTGTGAAGGCGATAGCACGAATATTACCAAAATATTATACATTTTTGCTTTATAGATTTATAATCTCTGTTTAGTTTCCTTGTGTTGGCGTTGTACAGTTTTCTCTCAAATTTGATAATCTGTAAAATAGTATGTTGGCATTTTCTCGGTTTATTGTATTGTATTTATCGGTGATTGATTATGCTCTATTTTTTCTCATTTACACTTAAATTTTACTTTGCGTATATATATTAAAATAATGTTGTAATTTGTAAGATAATTCTTTCCAGTCGTTACGAGTCTGTACAGGATCTTATTTTAGTCCAACGCAAATAAATGTTATAAAAATTTATTTACGTATTTCCTCTTTCTGTCACCGATGGTGTTACGATTGCAGCCTCGGCTAAGTATTTTTTTTTTTCTTAGTAAGTTTAACTCTTTTCTGGTATTCGGCATGTAATGGTCTCAAACCCAAAAGTGTGTTGTAGTGCCGTACAGCGATCTTGTCTTTTGTGACATTTTCTTCAATCTTTTTGACGCTACCGCTCCGCAAGGCATGTTACCTTCTTATTTTACTATACATGTAAGCATAATAATAATAACAATAAGAATTATCACTATCAGAATTCTTAATGCAAGAATTGCCATAAAATTGGTACCAAATGAAAAATGGAATTCAATTTTATCGTCTGGCTCATCATTTAGTGAAGGGACGAAACAAACATCAACATCCCAACACGAAGAAAAACATGTAAAAATTAGTTAAACAAAACAATGGAATTAATAACAGTTAACAAGGAATTAGTGCAACCAGCATTAAGTCTGCGTTTCAGACCGAATTTATCAATAGAGAAGTCGAATACATTGGCATTCTTATTAACTTCCCTCGCGAGACGCGCAATCGGTTCATTCATACCATAGTTCGTCCGGTGAAAACCAATCTGCAGAAGTCTAGGATGCCTCGGTAAAAATTTACCGATGGATAACTGGATCAGGCCCAAAAGTGAAGAAGAATCAACAAGTCCTGTGAGAAGTTGATGAGCAAAAACCACATCAGCTATCTTACGTCGCTTCGAAAGAGATGACATGTTTAAAAGTTGGAGCCAATCAGCATAAGGTGGAAGACGAACTCTATCATTCCGGTTAAGGCGACATAAAGCAGTTCTCACAAATTTACGCTGAATCGACTCAATTCTACCAATGTGCTCATCATAAATAACATGGCGACCAAACTTGGGAAGCATATTCAAGGTGGGATCTAACGAAGGTGTTCTAAAGACTAAGTCTAATAAAGGGGTTATTAAATTCCTTAGTATTATTATTAAATTCCTTAGTAGTAAATCCCAACATAGAATTACCCTTTTGCACAATTTTATGGCCAAATGAAACACCCAAATCAATAATGGAACTAACACGATCAAGACTGCAGTCATTAAGATTATAAATAATAACAAATGGGGATACCCTCCTAGTGAATGACATCACATGACATTTATTCAAATTCAATCGAAGACTATTATGGCGATACCAATCGCTAAAATGAATCAAATCCTCCTGAAGGACACTGTCAATACTGGAAGTAACAGACCTAAAAATTTTAATGTCATCAGCGTAAATGAGTACTTCCGAATGCCTAAGAATTGTGGCAACATCATTGATAGCTAGGATAAACAAAAGTGGCCCCAAATTCTTGAGGAACACCAGAATGCGAAATAAAGGGCTCCGAAATATAACCACGAAAGAGAACTTGATAAGTTCTATTCGATAAGTATAAGTTGATCCAGCTAATGAACCAATTAGGAAAACCGAACAAGTGCAATTTTAATAAAATAATAGAGTGCGGTAAACTATCAAAAGCCTTACTGAAATCAGTATAAATACAATCAACCTGCTTCCCTCCTCAATATCCACAATGGATTTATTCGTTAACTCCATCAGATTAGTGACCGTAGACCTATTTTTCACAAAACCATGTTGTGTCTACTGGAAATTACGGATTTACAGTGAAATGACATGCACTCATACTCAATAGACTCAAAAAGTTTAGGAATAGCAGAAAGTTTAGCAATAGGCCTATAATTTACAATATCAGATTTTGCTCCAATCTTATGAGTCGGGATGATAAAAGAAGCTTTCCGCATATTGGGGAAGATCTGTTTTTAAAGATCTTTGAAAAAGGCGGGAGAGTGGTTCAGCAGTAAAGAGACAGCAGCGTTTAAGAACAACAGCTGGAACACCATTCGGTCCAGGAGAAGAGACATCCTTAAGACGAGAAATGTGATTAACTATATCACTGCATGAAATTGGAATGCTGGATAATGTAAATGAATTAAAATCCCCAAGGTTAACAAGACTTAAGACTTATCAGGAATAAAACTAGTACAAGTAAAAGATCTACTGAAGAAGGTGGCAAAAAATTGCAAATAGTGGATTGATCATTACTAGAAAGAAATTGAAAAGAAGCCGGATATCCATCGGACTTACGCTTACAGTTAACAAATTTCCAAAATTTCTTTGGGTCTTTAATAATATCCGTCTCCATTTTTAGTAAATATTCAGAATACAAGCGCGTTGATAAGTCTTTGAACAAGTTATAATATTCATTATACAAACACAAATCAGAGTCAATCTTCGTTTTGATATACCTTTTCCAGGCAGCATTACGAGAACTACGAATTGAACGCAGTTCACTAGTGTACCAAGGATAGGAAGATGAGATATTTTTACGATAGGTAAAGGGAACTGACGCAACAAAAAATTTAAACAGAATATAATAAAAATCAACAACAGTGCTCTCAGGATCAGTATTATCAAAAATTTCATTAAAGTTAAAATTAGAGATAAGGTAGTTCAACTGAAAAAAATATGCGTTAGTAAAATCGAAAGAAAGCTCTTTCTCACTAGGGCTGAAAATATTGTCGTCATCAATTATAACACAGATGCTAATTGGGGGATGAAATACATTTATGACGGAGATTGAAGGTTCACTCTCTTCCACTGAACAGGCATAATAATCAGTATAAAATACCAAGTCAAGTTATCTTTCATAAGAATTACGAACAAGGCTAAGTTGCTGGAGACCAAGTGCAAAAATGCTATTGCCGAAAAAACATTCAAGCAAAGAGGAAGCATCAGAAACTAAGAGAGTAGAATCATCGTCAGAAAAAGACCAAGAAAGACCTGGAATATTAAAATAACCCATTAAAATAAGTTCATCCGAGATATTATTACGTCTGGAAAAGAAGAACATTATTATTAAAGAAAATAAGATACTTATGGTATACCTTCCTTTCTCCTTTCCGTTGCGAAGAACGTTGACCTCCCATATCCAGAATCTAAGGGAAGTATGCAAAAGGTTAGAATTAGAATATAGGATAAGAAATCACAAGTCTACGGACTTACCGCTTAAATCGCATAGTTGCAGCTTCGCCTCCGCATCCAGGCACTGCCTACCTAAAATAACGAATTACGGATGAGAACTAATAGAGAAATAATAATCCGGAAATGGAAGGACCGGTTCAAATAAGTCATGAATTAAAGCAACAAAAGGAAAGGAAATCGAAATTAATATGAATAAAACTTAAATGAATTCTGATAGAGATAAGATAGGATAGTTTTAGGATTAAGTCGAACATGAAGTGCAAAACAATGAAATTATACCGAAGTATGAATGCAAAGACGGGAACATATGCGCGGCTCAAAAACTCAAGTGCGCGAATATCCGTAAACTTAGGTGGTCGAAACGACGATCGGAGTCATCCGACACACGCGAGTGCCGACTGAACTGATAAAATACGCAATTGAACTAAACTTACCTCAAGTACGCCGGACAAAATCTTCTTACAACACTTCACTTCACACGCGAATTTGACATTTAGTTAACATAAACAATAACAATGGGCGCAGCCATATTAAATTAAATAGCCCTTCTGACGGGAAATTATAACTTCGGGAAAAATTAATGACGTGTTCCAATGCGCATCGGGAACAGCTGTGGAGACAATTTAAAGAGACCAAAGAGGTGCTTGACCGAAGGAGAAGTTCAGAGGCCCTAACGGATTGGGATAACCGTAGGGTTGTCGTGACTCCTTCTTCGATCGTGCCTCGGATTCGTTTTGGTCCTCTAACTCACTCACTCAACTGTACACAATAAAAGTCACGATCTTATGTACCAATCTGTTGTATAATTCTTTAAGTTTTAACTATAGTGTACACTTTACCAATTACAAACCAAACACGTTACTACTACTTATTGATACAAAACACAACAATTTGAACCGCGGAGGCTACTCGTTTTCTCGAACGTCGTAATCAAGACTGCCCGTTTCCCGGACTTGGACGACTCGATCAGCAATTATCGCTTAGTCAATTATTTTACCTCAGCCGATAATTGCTGATCTACATCGATCATCGATCAATTCTCGGCAGTTGACCCGAGTTGGACATTGTTGATCGATAATCGATGTTGCAGATTTTCTGCTGACCACCGAGCAAAGGTATTCGACCCGACTTAAGTTTATCACCTCGTATCGGAAATTGTGCCATAGTTCGAATATTGAACCCAATCACCGATACGAGGTGCGCATAGGGAGAGTCGGGGCCAAACCGGACCACGACAGGGTGTTCTCGAGAACGCGAAAAACTGGTGATCGTGGCTTATTGAATTTGGGCGGTGGTGAAGTCAAGTACGGTGTCGGAACGAGGAAAAGTTGAGCGACGGTTTTGACGGAAGAATTTGCGACGGAGATTGTTTAAGACTTTACCGGGTATCTTGTGAGTGAGTTTGTGGTAAAAGAAGGTGCGCGGGGCACTACGTTAAATTTCTCCTGAACTGTGTCGAAATTCAATTTCTGGGATCGGAAATTCCGGAACGGAAAACCAAGTGACTCGAAAAGGAAAGTAAATTGTGAATCTCGAACGTAACGAATCCAAGTGACTCGAAAAGAAAAGTAAATTGTGTCTCTCGAACGTAACGAATCCAAGTGACTAGAAAAGGAAAGTAAATTGTGAATCTCGAACGTAACGAAACCAAGTGACCCGAAAAGAAAAGTAAATTGGGAATCTCGAACGTAACGAATCGCCGTCGGTTAGTGTGTCGCGCATCTTGGCGCGCGAATATCGCTAAGGTCATCAAATTGTCGACGAACTTGTGACGCGCAAATACCGCCAAGTACAACAATTTGCCTTCGGAAAAGGGTCGCGCTAATCAACCGCGTTAATTTATTAAAGAGCGTCTATCGACTACGGAGGAGTTGTCGCGCAACACGGGACGCAGATATATCTGTGTCAAGCGTGAGGAGGTAGCGGATGTGGAACTAGAACGTACGATCTGCAAGCGTAACCTAGTGGCGATCAACAAGGACACCAGTGGTACCCTAGATATAAGTTCATCTTGATTGTAAATTTTAATTTCTTGTAGGCAGAATCAGATTATTTATTTGAATTATAATATTGAAATCTAATCAGAAATCATTTGTTCTAACTGGTTGATCTTGTGAAGCAAGAAAGGTCCTCCCATTTCGGCGCACTTGTGTTAAAGAAATAACAATTTCCGCGTAGTAAGTAGCGAAAGTAGTAATTTGGAAATTTTCATCCATCCGAAATTCACGGCTGATTCGGGTGTGAGAGAACGACGACGAAAATCGCAGTCGTGTGCCGCCCACCCCGTCTCGACGGGTTAGCCGGCTCGTCGTCGTTCGCCCCTTTGGCGGAGAGGGGGTTTTGAGAGGTTTAGAGACGTAAAAATATTCATTATATTATGTACATAAGTTAAACGATCAACTGTTTTCTCATATAAGGTACGAGGACTAGACGGAGGAATATATGTCAAAAAGATAAAAATTTCCTTATTACTAAACACGAGTTTAACACAAAGGATATCAAAGCAATGTGGGTTTGGCACAGGAACAGGTACACAATTAATGCAATTACGAACTTCCAATAAAAGTCCACCCCCTTTTAGCCTAAAATCTGAATTACATCGATCTCTTACGAAAGACTTGAAAGTCAGAACCAATGAGTTCACCGTCAGAAAAGCTACAATTTAGACCTGTTTCAGTCAAAGCAATAACGTCATAAGAACAATTTTGAGTAGAAGCAAATACCATATGAGTTTTAGTGCGCAGTCCATAAATTTTGGTAGTAAATTTGTTGCGCCGAGAAATAAATTCTTTAACAAGCGCTCCAGAAGGCCAAGAATTATTATCTAACAATTTATTAAAAAGATCATTATTAGCGATAACAATCTTAAATGAGGCGACGGAACTACCAACTTTACTAATCTTATCACATTTCATTGCTGATCCTGATAAAATTAGGTTGCTCGTTAGCAAGTACTTGAGAACATCATCTAAAGATGTTAAAGGATCAAGACGAGAAACGAAAAGAGCTTTAGGACGAGGCACCGTAAAGAGTTGATGAGTAGGTAAGTCAGGAGAAGGCTGCGCAGGATTGGCATCAATCGAAGATGCTAGTGAAAGACATCGAGAAGCTTGGATAGACTTAAGATGACGTCGAATTGCTATCTACAGAAACAATAGAAGAAGCTAAGATCTTTTTAGAAGAGGTTGAGCTTCTCCCATTATTCTTCTTACGATTCACACGCGGATGAGATGTAGGACTATTAGTATCAACAATAGTATCCACCAAAACCAGATCACTCATCTCTGTCTGAGCGGAAATACCAGCAGCACCATACTCACCCTTAATGGTAGTGACTCAACAGCCGTATCCAGGAGTTCATTCACATGACCAGAAGATTTAGGGACCAAGTAGGCATTACTCATCTCTTTCACCTGGGCAGACATATTGAAAACGGACTAATCAACGCTATCAGCAAGCAATTTCGCCACTTTTAGGTCATCATGCATTACTTCAAGTTTATGCGAGAGGACACTGGTTGAATCTGAAACATTTATTGGGCAACCAGGCGAGCGATTCACAGAATCACTATCGATATCAGGCAAGCAACTAAGGATCGTATTTAATTTCACATCTGACTGCGCACATTTTTTGGTCAGTTTAGATATGTCATGTTGAGTCACATTACAACATGCATGAAGTTTATCAAATTGCGAGCCAAATTCACGAAACTCATCAACACAATCATTAAGAATTGATACACTATCAGAAATTTTATTGACTTTATTACTAATAAAGGCATAATCACTTTTAAGATCTTCAAAAGCGGTGATAGTTTTATCAATCCTCAATGCCGACAACTTCAGAAATCTCAGGATATGACAAGGTTTAATGGCCACGCAGTCAGTACACGTAAAACTGTATGCACTTGTGACATTACGTGAGGCCTTAACACAATTAATGTGGAAACCTCGGTCACAAATTCCACCGCAGAAGACACTATCACCACTATCAAGATGTAGTGAACACATGCCACAGAGGGTCGTGGATGAAGATGACGTCATAGACATTTCAAAACTTTTCTTCTTACTAATAAATAGCTAGTTCCTGAATCTGCAACAACAACAAAACTGCTGCACTGCAAAGTATAGGTGCCTGTATTTGTAACAGCAGTAACAAATGCAATACAAAACACAGATCTATAAGCGCCTATATAACACCAACAACAATGCAATGTGAACTATAGAACTGTAAGTGCGCTGTATCACAACAAACTGCAATAGAATAGGTAAAAGGTACAAAACCAAGACCCCCGGCACTATATAACACCAACAACTGTAGCGCCCTGTTCTGCCCACCCTACCTCAGCCACGACTGTCCTCAAAACATTTCAGCGTCGTGGCCCCTTTCTGAGGTTCGGGGCTAAGGAGCTTACACGCTCGGGTTCACTTTATATGTGGCTTTAATCGCCTCGCGGCATTTCAACAAAAAAAAAAAACCAAAAATCTCTACGAATGAAAACAAACCATCCTGAAAAGGAATACAAAAATCAAACCCAAAAAAAGGTAGGTATGTAAGAAGAAATTAAATAAAAATGAAACAAACTTACCCCATCTTACTTTCGGGCACCTGTTATTAACATTACAAATCGAAATTTTTTGATTATAGATTGAGTAAATTATTATTAATTTATTTTATTTCAGTTCCTCGTCATGTCATGTCTTGTCATGTTAATTTAATTTAAGATTTAGTTAGTTATTTGAATTTTTAGCATTTGTTTTGTTTTAGGCCTTGGAAAAATTATTCTGACTCAAAAGTCAAAATTATTGAAGGATGAGTAAAGGTTCGGGACAGAATGGGCCAATTCCTCCTACGTCTGAACTGGTGGCTGAAGTAGAACGGAAGCGACACGCTTGCTGGCGGCCGGGACTAGCTACGGCAGTGTGGGGTGGTTCTTGTTCTACCTCAGACCATAAACCCTAGACCTAGACAACAAAAAATTTCGTGTCGGCTTACTCCAGGGTATTTAAAATTGGAATATCTTCCCAATAGGTCGTGAAAGACCAAGAAGCGGTGGAGTTGCGCGACTTCACGATTTGTCAGGGCGCTTAGGTGTAAGTAGCGCCCTGTTCTGCCCACCCTACCTCAGCCACGACTGGTCCTCAAAACATTTTAGCGTCGTGGCCCCTTTTTCAGGTTCAGGGACAAGAGCTTAAACGCTCGGGTTCATTTTATGGCTCTTTCTAGCCCTTAAACATCATTTTGACTAAGTCAAAAGAACAAAAAAAACCAAAATGCTGCAAAATACGCATCAAAATAAATGATAAAAAAAACTATGCTGCCAAAACAAATACAAAAAAATATAAACAAAGAAGATAGAAAAAAAAATTAAAATTCAAATAAGGAACTTACCCCATTTATGAAATTTTTACTGCTTTTTGATTTGGGATTTGTTATAGTTAAATTTATTCTTATTCAATTAAATTTCGTTCCGTCCTGTCTTCGTCTTGTCATTTTAATTATTATTTTTTTTTTTCTTCCCATTTTATTTTTAATTCATTTTTATAAATCTATTCTTAGTTTTATAGAAATTCGATTATTTATTCATTTTAATTCAATTCCCCGTTTTATTTAAATTCTTTAATTTTTCGTTTCTTAAATTTTCATTGTAATTTTAAATTCATTTATTCAAATTTCCCATTTTTTTTTAAATTTTTATTCTTTTAAAAAATTCATTCTTATCTATTTTTATATTTTTCATTCGTTCCAATTTTCGTATAATTCGTTTAGGTTAGTTCATAATAAAAAAATTTAACTATCAGACTCGATTCCTTTTAAATTCGCGCTTCTATTTTGACAACTCCATCATGCGCACAAATCAATCAATCGATGGAGATGTGTTCCACCAGATTTTAAAATTAAAATTTTCGGAAATTTTGCGGAAAATTTATCGACTTTCCCATATGATTTTCACCGACTTCCTTTGAAAGAGGTTCAAAGTAGACGAGACAGAAAAAATAAATTTTTCAACGAAATGAAACTTCCGCGACTTTTCAACTTTACGAGTCTTTTACACTTTCGAATGAGTCTTAACTGCGTACAAACGACGGGGCAGCGCGTGTTTGGTATTTTAAGGTTTCTCGCTTTTTATGTATTTCGATCGGGAGGAATTTCACTGACGAGGGCTATCCAACTTGTCCACACTAGTTTCTCGAGCAGACTCCACGTCGAAGCGACGGCTTTTATCCAGTTTCTGACTGAAAGTTCCTTCAAAATTCGTAACAAAAACACACGCCGACGAGTGCCGCACAATATGGCCGCAATGACTTAAATTCATCATTCTATTGGAGGTTAGGTTGCCACCACCCCGCGCAAAAAGTTGTTCATTGTTTCGTTCTGTTTCACGCGTAATGCTCTTTTTAAAAACCAATTGATCTTGCGACTTTTTAACAGTAAATCACTTATAAAGATTAACGCTGAAATAAACACAACTAGCATTCCACAACCGGCATTGGATGCGTGCTCGAGTGTTTATTTATGTTCTAACGAGCGACTTTAGGAGACAAATGAACACACATTTACTTCAATGATATTACAGGCGTTATAAGTTACGCTATAGCTTCATTTTTTTTGTTTAAAAAACACAGTCGTAACAAGATTCACTGCATTTTTGACAACAAATGAACAATTTAGCAATTACTTGATTTTTGATTACTTCTCTTTTTCACTCCTCAACTCCTTCCGGCCTTGCTCCGAATCGCTGTCAAACTTTCTGTCCATTTTTTTTGTGGCTAGATTGGTGCAGGTGTTTTGGGCTGCGTTCGGTCACAGTTAGTCTGTTCTTTTTGCATGAAATTTCTGCACTTCTTTGCACTCGATTTTCTAAACAGCCTTTGACGTCAAATCAATGACACAAACTCAACCTCAAATAGTGTTCTTGTTCCTTCCCCACCACTCCCTCTTACACTCTTCTGCACTAGCTCGAGAGCCAGTGGAAAGATGCACTCAGTGTACACTAAAACCGACAAAAAGAACAGACCAAGTGTTTGCAAATGCGCCCAATGCCCGACAGATGTCGCACATTGAGCGCAATTACAACCACCGGAAGGAAGTATAAATTCTTGCGACAACCCAACACCATTGTGCAGCCAGGCAGCTCGATACGAACTTTTCGGTGTGAGAACGTGCTTTTAATTTGCCGGTATAGTTTAGTGTGTCGAGTTTTATTAATTTTAACAGAATAAAGCAATTACGAATTAAATTAAATTAATGAAAGACATGACATGACAAGGACGGGACGGAATGTAATTAATTAAAAATTGTTGTGTATTCACGAGTAAATGAAATATGCGTCTTTAATTGATATACTGATAATAATTTTAATTCGATATGAAATGTTACAATGATGGCGGTAAGCTTCTGACTGTGCGATTCGTGGTGTTCATCGCCGTTGCTGACATCTGTTCCGCGAGTGCTGCCAGATTCGGTGTATATATATAACATCATCCCCGCTTGAATCAGATGGTTAGAGTAGTTGTAACCGATCAGGTTGCTTCCTGATACGCGTTGAACGTCTGATAGTCGGTGCTGACGGCGCTTCATCGTTCGTTTGAGCAGTCGATGCTTCGGTGGATTTTTGACGATCCGGAGTGGTGTCATCTTGATCCGCAATCGTTTGAGCAGTCGATGCTTCGGTGGATTTTTGACGATCCGGAGTGGTGTCATCTTGATCCGCAATCTCATCTTTTACTTTGCTTATGGTTTCTTCCGCAGGCTGAGGTATGTCAACTACGGTTTGTCGGTCGTTATCACTGTTACTCTCTTGTATAGTGTAGGGTCGGTCATTCGGCTTGTCGCAGTCGGTTGACCTAATCTGATCTACATGTCGGACGTGTATTTTGTTATCTATTAGCACTTCGTACAGTAGACCGCCCTTTCTAGATGAAATTTTCCCGAATTTCCACTTAATGTTTTTATTTTCATAGAATCGCGCTTGCACTAATTCCCCAATTTCAAATTGTCGTATCCGATCACCCTTCGTGGTGCAGTTTTCAAGCATTTCGCTATTGTGTTGTGTTTGAGGCCTTGGAAGAATTATTTTGACTTGAGAATGTCAAAATAATTGAAGGGAGAATGAAGGTTCGGGACAGAAGGGTCAATTCCACCTAAGTCCGAATTGGTGGCTGAGTTTTAGCTGGTGCGACGCTCTTGCTGGCGGCCGGGACTAGCTACGGCAGTGTGGGGGGGGGGGTACTTGCCTTAACTCAGACCATAAACCCTTGGCCTGTACAACAAAAATTGTCAGCGCCGACTTATCCAAGGGAATTGAAAAAAATTGGGATAATTTTCCCAAGAGGTCGTGAAAGACCAAGAAGCGGTTGGATTGGCGCGGCTGCGCGATTTGTCAGGGCGCTCTGGTGTTATTAGCGCCCTGTTCTGCCCACCCTACCTCAGCCATATCTGTCCTGAAACAAATTTCGATATGGCCCCTTTTTGAGGTTCAGGGAAAAGGAGCTTAAACGCTCGAGTTCATTTTAACGGGCTCTTTCTAGCCTTTAAGCATCTTAATCATCGACCCAAAAAACAAATCTAAATTCAGAAAAAGTTTTTTTCTTTTTTTTTTTAAAAAAAGGAAAACCATAAAGCTGTAAATAAAAAAAAACATTTGCAAAATATAGTTTAAACAAAAACTCACCCCATAAATTTATTTTTTTCCTCTGCTTCTTTTTTAAATTTTCTTTTTTTATTATTTAATTTATTATATTTTTTTTTTTTTTTTGATTTATATTATGTCCCGTCCTGTCATGTCATGTCATAATATATTTTTATTTTAAATTCATTTTTTTCTCTTTAATTATAAATTTATTTATGTTTTGGTTTTAAATTCATTTTTTTTTTTTTTCTCTTTATAAATTTATTTATGTTTGGGTTTTAAATTCATTTTTTTCTCTTTATAAATTTAGTTATGTTTTGGTTTTAAATTCATTTTTTCTATATAGCCCTAACTTTTACTATTATTATTCATTCAATCATATATTTTATTTTTTTTTTCTCCCAGTTTTATTATTTAATTTGACGAAATGCTTTTTCGTTACACTCGTCTTCGCGATCTCGTTCGATTTTCACTCAACTCATCTAGCGTCGCCCGCAACTTAATTTCAAAAAAAAGAAAAAAGGAAACGTCCAGCTCGTCAGACTCAGGGGTGGCCGATCCACTGATTCGTAGTTAAACTGGCCAAAGATAATGCAATTGTTATGCAACTTCCGAAAAACGTTGCAAACACCAGTCCTCTTGATTTAATACTCATTTTGTATTTACTATGTGAATCAATCGAAAGTATTTCAATGTGTACGGAAGTTGTGGTCAGTCATCTAACACAGAAAGATTTAAGCGATAAACTTGCGAGAAATTTTACGAAAAGAGTTTTCCGCGCAAAATATGCTTGTAGAGTTTTTTGCTATATCTCACAATTCACTACAAGTTTAATATAATTCATGGAAGGAATTTTAGGCTGATGATCAGGTGATTCTTGTTTTATAAGTTATTTTTATGTTATCGCACTGCACTTCTACAGGCGATCACACGATAGTCCGGCACGATTGTTGCAATTCTAGTTCATATATTTTTGCCATTCAATAACCAATCCAGTTCGAATATCGGACAATTAAATTTAGGACAGAATAACTCCATCCACGGGGGTCAGTATTCAATGTGACAAGTAGTCGAACGAATTTTGCCGCGAAAGATTTTTGCCAATTTAATACTACTCATTGCTTTTGCCGAAAATAAAAAATTTACTTGAAAACGAAGTAGGTTCTTAACGATTTCATTACGCCGGAATATACACAAAAGGCACTGTACTCAAAAAGTTGGAACACCAAAAAAAGCTATATTCTAATGCAGTCTCGATTCACCCATCAGCACACTGTCGCCCGAGTCGAGTGTCATCTCGGATGATATCGTATCCGGGTGATGACGTTGGCAATTTCTCAAAGAGCCACGTATTTGTCCAATACCCGAAAGGTATGAATTTGAGTAATATCACCCCTATTGTTTTTTCTTTTTCTTTTATTTTGGTTAACCGTCACGTACTATATGACTCAATGCACTGTGAAACGAACGACACCCCGATCTTATTCTTATCTTTGGTTTCTAGCGATTTTGACCAAACCGGAGACAACGATTCGCGCAGTCCTTCCAGTCTAGTGGACTGTAATTTTACTCGTAGACGTTCCGACAATTGTTTCAGATATCAATTTTCGTTTTTTCATTGATTCGCATGTAAGGAAGCCTCGCACGTTCCAAGGGCTAAGTGGCGGTCGGGTCGACGGCGGAGCGTTCGCCGTTCTCTGCGTTGCTGGCTGGCTTCTTTAATCAAAAAAAACACTCGGAAAACACGACGTTGGCGATTTCTCTCGTTTCGTTTTTTTTTTTTTTTTTTTCTTTTTTTCCGCGACGACTCTCGAAAAATCACCCGACTCAAAATATTAAACCAGAAAACTTTCCGACTTGTTTACAAAATTACGATTCTACAATTATAAGGGAAAGAAACGCGTAGGAGGAAAAAAAACTGGCACAAATATTATTCGAAAAATCGCACCACGAATTCGGAATAACCTTTTATCGCAAATTTTCAAGACCGAATCCCGTTGTCGCTCTCCTTCCGGCCTCACCAAAGCAACGGCTCTCTTTTGCTTGTATTTGTATGCTGTGAAGTTGGTGACAGTGGAGCTGATGCGATCACAATTCATCGCAGGGTTGAGTTATGATCGCAACAGCTCCATAGGGACTTTTTATCTTCGCTTTCCGCGGCGATTCAACAATTGAAATCGCGTTTAACTAGGTCTATTCTTGTTCTTATGGAACGTCCGAACATTAGCTCCGCCGGGCTTACCCCAGTAGTTGCATTAGGCAGCTTACGGTGTTGCATTAACAACCGGCACAGTTTAGTGTCCATATCTCCATTTTCTGTCATCATTAGCCGTAGTCCTTGCTTTACCGTGTGAACGTAGCGCTCCGCTTGTCCATTACTCGACGGATGATACGGCGCACAGAAGCGGTGCGTTATTCCGTTGGACCTGAGGAAGTCCTCGAATTCCTGTGAACGGAATTGGGTGCCGTTGTCCGATATGACTGTTGATGGCAACCCGAATCTTGAAAACACATTGCGTAATTTTTGTATCGTTCCTTTCGCAGTTATGTTTTTGGTTGGAATCGCTTCCAGCCACTTAGTGTAGGCGTCGACTATAATAAGAAAATTCGTGTCCATAAAGGGTCCTGCATAGTCAATATGTATGCGTTGCCAAGGTTGTGATGGGTAATCCCACGGATGTGAAGGAGCCTTACTCGGATTCGCTTTGAATTTGGCGCAGCTATGACATTTGCGGCAAAGTAGTTCAATATCACTATCGACCACCAGACGTAACTCCTCGCAAGTGCCTTCATTCGAACAATACCAGTATGCGCTGCGTGCAGTTCTTCCAGTATCCTTGATCTTAGTGTTCTCGGTATCATCACTCTGATTCCATTAAAGACACATCCATTCTGTAGGGAGAAATTTTGAATGGGTTCAGCATTGGGCAACTTGGAACCAGTCTGGATCGCATTAAAATATGATGTGCATTCCTCATACTTACGCATCTCCTTTTGTATTTCTTTTCGTGTAACAGGAAGTGTTTCAATTTGATTGATTTGGAAAACGGTATCGACGTCTTCGTAGTTTTCATGAATGTTACTATGAAGTGGAAAACGAGATAAATAATCGGCGTTGGCATGTTCTTTCGTATTCCTATAGCGAATGTTGTAGTTGAACCCAGACATAAAGGTTGCGTAATGTAGTAATCGAAGAGCAGAAGTTGAAGGGAGGCTTTTATCGGGGTGCAAGATGCTCGCGATTGGCTTGTTGTCAGTTATGAGTGTGATTTTTCTTCCATAGCAGTACTGGAAAAATTTCTTGAGGCCCCATACGATCGAAGTTGCTTCTTTATCTATTTGCGAGTAGTTGGACTCTGCTTTAGTTAGCGATCTAGATGCAAACGCAATCGGACGCTCTTCGCCACTATTCGTAATGTGTGAAAGCACTGCACCCAGGCCTGTAGGTGAAGCATCCGTTGCTAGAATTATCGGTAATTTCGGGTTGAATGTTATCAATGTCTGAGCACTTGCAATCTCTTCTTTGAGGTTATTGAAAATCGTGCTACACTACTGTGTCCATTTGAAAGATACGTTCTTCCTCAACAAGTTATTTAATGGCCTTAATTTAGTTGACAGATCGGGTAAGAACTTTTGGTAGTAATTCACGAGACCTAAAAAAGTCCGAAGCTCAGAAACATTCTGCGGAGGAGGTGACCTTGAAATTGCTTCGATCTTTTCCGGCAAGGGCTTAATACCGGTTTTGTCAATAACGTGTCCTAAGTAGGTTATAGAATCCGACAAGAATTGGCATTTGCTTTCATTGAGATGTATCCCATTATCTTGTAATCGTTGTAACACTTTCTTGAATCTATGTATTAGTTCAGACCGGGTTTCTCCTTGAATGTTGATATCATCAAAGAAGCATGACGTTCCATCAAGATACTGCAATAAGGAATCCATGAAACATTGCCATCTGTTGGGGGCAGGTTTCACTCCGAACATAAGTCGATTTACTTTGTAGTTCCCTTTGTGTGTGCTTAGTGTTTGTAGATCTGCACTCTTGTTATCGACTTCCATATGTAAATATGCTTTATGAAGATCCAATTTAATGAAAAATTTTCCACCACCCATCTTTGCAAATATATCCTCCACTCGAGGTATGGGATATTTGTCGTCCTCTATCAGTTTATTAATAGTAGCTTTGTAGTCTGCGCACAATCGTATTTCTCCATTTTTCTTTATAACTGGAACAATAGGTGTACCCCACTTAGAGTATATGACTTTCTCAATAATACCCTCTTTTTCTAAACGACTGATTTCAGTTTCAATTTTATCCTTTAGTGCGTATGGTACTGGTCTTGGACGTATAAAAATGGGTGAGCACGATTCGTTCTTTAGTTTCAACGAGCATTTAAAAGCTGGAATCCTACCGATTTTTTTTGAAAATAGTTCTCTGTACGTGGATGTAATTTCCTTAATTTGTAACCTGTATTCTTCTTCGCTTAAATCATTAACTTTTATGTTTGCATTAGTCATTTGGTGTATTGAACGAATTCCTAACCCTAGTTTCTTGAGCCAATCTCTACCTAATATTGGGTCGACCGATTCGTTTATAACGAATAAATCCGCTCGAATATTTCGGTTTTTGTGTGTTACAGCCATTTCGCAAACTCCGCAAGGATATACTATTTCCCCGGTGTATGTTTTGAGTCTTAAGTGTGTCGAGCGCAATTTCTTTTGGGGCCAAACTTCCTTAAACTGTTGTAGTGACACGGTTGATACTGCAGCGCCTGTGTCCAATTCCATTTTAAGATTGACATCCTGTATTTTGACGTCAATTAACATTTTATCCGTTTGTAAGCAATCCGTAATTACATTATTTATGAAGTAATCATCTTCACTCGGATTACTACAATTATCGCTAACATCGAGAATTTTTGCTTCCGTAACGGTGTTTACGTTACCAGTTGTTTTACT
Organism: Beris chalybata; assembly: GCA_949128065.1. Taxonomy (NCBI): domain Eukaryota; kingdom Metazoa; phylum Arthropoda; class Insecta; order Diptera; family Stratiomyidae; genus Beris; species Beris chalybata. The sequence continues at coordinate 60,859,382 of OX421895.1, read as the reverse complement.
GAAACATACACTCTCTACGTGTCCCGGCTTAGAACATTTTTTGCATTTTAAGTTTGTTTCCTTACAAGCAGTGGCGATGTGGTCCTTTTTACCGCACTTGTAACATCGCCCACGCATCTTGTCCCGAAAATTCCAGTTATTCCTTTGAATGCTGCCTCCCTTTTGAGACTTGTTACTGTGAATTTTATTTATCGAATGTATTTGACTCGACGTACTTGCCGCTTCACGGATTTGTTTGCTTTCATATTTTGAAGACTCGATAGACAGTGCCAATTTTACTGCGTCGTCGAACGTTTTATTGGAATCCTGCTGTAGAAGTCTTTCACGTATTTCGCTGTCTCTAATTCCCCGTATAAATTGTGAACGCAGATGGGTCGAAATTGTCGATTTGCTGCAGTGATTGCAGGCGAAATTGCAGTGGGTTGCTAGTTTCTTTAAATCCGCCTGAAAATTGGCAACTGACTCACCTTCGTGTTGGACGCGGAGTAGAAATTGGTGCTGTTCGGCTACTTCACTCGGCCGCGGACATAAATGTTCACGAAGAAGATTAACAATTTCTCCAAATTGTTTATTCTTGGGCGGATCCGGTGCAGTGAGGCACGTAAGTGTATGATACAACTTCGGACCGAGACAATTTAAGAAAATTTTGGTACACTGATGGTCGTTTTCCGGAACGGCACTGTCAAGGTTACGTAGTTCTAAGTAATTTTCGACACGATCAATGTATGAGATTCACTCTCTTCCTCATAGGGTTGCAAATGAATTCCGCGACTGTCATTATGCGTTGAAACACTTGCGTTATTAGAAGAAGTAGAAGGCGATTGCAATCCGCGTATTGCATCAACCAGACTTTGTACGAGTTCTGGGTTCATTATGTCCGTCTATGAACTAAATAACGGAACGAGAAAAAAAATTTATCGGTACCGCACCACCGACTCGACCAACTCGCGCACTAACAATGAGTTTTTTTTTTTTTTTCTCCTCCCCTGCGGTCCACTTGAAGTCGCAGTAACTCCTTGTATTTCCGACGTATTGAAGTACGGGTAGGTTCTTCAATGATCCTCGTCGCCAGTTGTTGTGTATTCACGAGTAAATGAAATATGCGTCTTTAATTGATATACTGATAATAATTTTAATTCGATATGAAATGTTACAATGATGGCGGTAAGCTTCTGACTGTGCGATTTGTGGTGTTCATCGCCGTTGTTGACATCTGTTCCGCGAGTGCTGCCAGATTCGGTGTATATATATAACAAAAATAAATACCCCTTTAAAAAAAAAAAAAATATATAATTAAAACAATAAAAATAAATAAAAAAGAAAAAGAAAAATGAACGTGAACTAGAAGTCAAAACCAAAATCAAAGGGGTGAGTTTCTATTATATATGTTTTTTTTGGATTTTCTTGCATGATTTTTTTTTGAATTTAGGTTTTATTATGTTTTCTCGTTGTTCGTTTTTTTTCCTCTTTGATTTGATGATGATAGGCTAAAGGCCAATTTATGAAGATGAACCCGAGCGTTTAGCTCCTTCGCCCCGAACCTCAATAAGGGGCCACGACGAAAAATGATTGAAGGACAGTCGTGGCTGAGGTAGGGTGGGCAGAACAGACTTTCTCAAGTCAAAATAGTTTTTCCAAGGCCTCAAACACAACACATTTCAATTTCATTTTAATTTATTGATTGAAAATTATTTTTAAAATTCATTTTGTTCACGGCTGGTATATTTGAATTCGTTGATAGCGATTCATTTTAATTTATTGAATTAAATTATTTTTAAAATTCATTTTTTTCACGGCTGGTATATTTTAATTCGTTGATAGCGATTCCTTTTTAATTTATTGATTTAGAATTATTTTTAAAATTTATTTTGTTCACGGGCTAAGATTTTAGTTCGAGAAAAGCACTAAGGTGAATAATCTTGACCGAGTTAAGAATTTTAAAAAAAATTGGGAACTGCGATGTGTGCTACACTTTCACGTCCGCCATTTGCACGGTATATTTGCCTACGTTCGCTGATCGCTTGCCAGCCAGCAAGCAGGCTTTTCCGGAATTGATTTCTCGACTTTGGTGGACTTATGATCCGCACACTGTTTTCTTTTTTTAGGAGCCCCGACGTCGGCTGTTTTCTACAAATTGCTCACACATTATGACGTCACTTTCAAATCAATTTAATTCACAGCGCTTCGATACACAGAATTTTCCCTTTTTCTTTCCCGTTCGGAAGGACAACTCGATCGACCAGCGAAAAACTCGAACTACTGGCCACGAATGTTACGTGATCTTGACGCGATTTTTTCCGCGATGTATTTGCGCGTTTTGTTTTTTTTTTTTTTTATTCGACTGAGAAATGCGAAGATTTCTTAAGATTTTTCGTACTTTTGACACAAAAACTTTGACTTCGCCGTCGCCCGACAAAACTCCGACCGCCCAAAAAAACCGCGTGCACCACCTTTTTTCCTCTTTTGACAGCTCTCCTGTGAAGTTGGTCGCAGTCGAGCTGATGCGATCACAATTCATCCCAAAGTTGAATTGTAATCGCAACAGCTCCACATAGACTTTTTAACCTTCTGACAGCGCGACACAACATCCCAGACGGTTCGCAACGACGACCCAACACCATTAGTCGGTTCGCCGTTGGTTTCCCAGCGCCGAACAGACTAAAAAAAGGTCGTCGTGTTCTAGAGTCTCGTGCGCACGACTGAGTACCGGGCAATAGGTGTTGTACTCCCTCGGATCACTGCCTCAGATCCTTGGAGTGGCAGATCACCAGACGTTTGCCTCCTAAATCCTCCAATTCGTATCGTGAGTTTCCCAGCACACGACGAATCCTACACTTGAGGAACTTCTTCGCCAGCTTGGTGTTATAATTCTGCGCGGCTGTGGACAAGGAAAAATTTCTTCGGAATACTTCTTGTCCTACACAAAATTGTGTTTTAGCAGCACGCAGATTATAACGCCTGCTACTGTCCTCATGTGCGACCCTTATTCTCGTCTGCGCCAGTTGTCTCACGATAGGAATTCCCTCGCGAGGTCGAAGCTGTACATTTGACTCTCCCAACGCTCGCAAATGCTTCAGTAGTTCGTAGTCCTTCCCGTGCAGCATCATTTGATTTCCAAACAGAACCTGATAAGGAGAAAATCCAGTGGCTTGGTGGATTGAGCTCCGAAGGGCACATCCAATTTTGCTTAGACTCTCATCCCATCGTGTTTGGTCATCAGTGATGAAGGTTCGAATTCCGGCCAGGATGGACTGATTGACACGCTCCGAAGCATTCGCTTGCGGTGAGTAGCTCGGTGTGTACAGGTGTTTAACTCCGTATTTGTTCAGCATGGTATTAAACACATTCGACCTAAATTGAGAACCGTTATCGGAGAGGACCGTCTCGGGTGTTCCAAACGTATGGAAGACCTGCCCCTCCAAAAAGTTGGTGATCTCTTCAGCAGTGATCCGCCCCAAAGGATGTAACAGGGGAAATTTCGTGAAATGATCCAAGACGATCAAGATAGCGATCTTACCTCGTTTGGTACGCGGATATGGTCCAAGTACGTCGATATAAATATGTTGGAATGGCTGATCAGTCTGGAACGGTTCTCCCATAGGCGCTCGTAGAGGTCTGTTCGGGGACTTTGTCTCTTTACAAGTGTCGCACGCTAGAACGTAGGTGCGTACTTGTGTAGCCATTCCGGGCCAGTACAAAAATCGCCTGACTCACTCTAGCGTTTTGGCATAACCACCATGGACCGTGGTGTCTGCCTCGTGCGCCTGAGCGATCGCAGCTGACGTAAGACTTGATGGAATCCATAATTTCCAGGCCCTGTCTTCAGCAATCGGGTTACCATTGTGAGGCTCTGTGCGTTTATACACGAAACCACCCCTCACGCATATGTCAGGAAGCCGATCGGCGTTCGCATCGACAGTGGACACTAACTCTTTATATTCTTTGCCAGAGAATTCTGGAGAATCCATGTCCACCATCGGTGCCACGTCGATCAGCGCGTTTAATCCCTCTTCGTATACACGAGAGAGAGCGTCGGATACAACGTTCACGCTCCCTCGTCGATGCTCGATTGTAAAGTCGTAACCCTGAAGTTTCAGACTCCACCTTGCCAACCGTCCTTGTAGGTCTTTCTGCGACATGATCCATTTGAGACTTGCGTGATCCGTAATGACTTTGAACGCAGTCCCTTCTACATAGGCTCGAAATTTTTCCACGCTCAACACAGCTGCATAACACTCGAGTTCGGTTACGCTGTTGCGTTGAGCGGAAGTGAGCTTCTGTGACATATACGCCACTGGAGATTCCGATCCGTCGTCGTTTTCTTGGAAGAGAACGCTACCTACACCTGACTTACTGGCATCGCATTGAATTACGAAAGGCCTCTTAAAATTTGGGTTGATTAGTAAGGGGGCTTTAGTCAACAAGTCTTTCACTAACAGGAAGGAAGTTTGTGCCTCTGTAGTCCAAGCAAACTGGTTGAACTTCTTTAGAGTGTCTGAAATTGGTAAAACAGTAGCAGCAAAGTTGGGAACGAATCGTCGATACCAGCCTGCCATACCAAGGAAGCGTCGTACTTGACGTGCGGACTTAGGCGAAGGGTAATCGACGATGGCTGAAACTTTGTTGGGATCAGTTTTCAAGCCTCCTTCTCCAACAATGTATCCGAGATATTTCACCTCTCTCAGACAAAACTTACTCTTGTTGACGTTAATAGTCAAGCCAGCCTTTCGCAAACATTCTGCGACTTCAGCCAATAAAACCACGAAATCTTCAGAAATTAACAGCAGATCGTCCAAATATACGAATACCTGCTCCTTCAGCTCGGGTAGGATGACTTTGTCCATCAAACGACACATCCTTTGCGGCGCGTTGCATAACCCAAAAGGCATGCGAGTGTAGTGGTACAGAGGCCGGCAAGGAATGGTAAAAGCTGTATACTCCCTGGATTTGTTCTCGAGAGGAATCTGCCAAAAGGCGTCTTTGAGGTCCAGGCTAGTAATAAAGTTGGCTCGCGGCAAACAACTTAAGATACCGTCAATGTGTGGTAATGGATATGCATCCTTCTTCGTCACACTATTGACTTTGCGTGAGTCCAAACATAGCCTGACCTTGCCTGGCTTCCTCACGAGAACCACAGGCGAGCTCCATGCACTCTGGCTGGTCTCTATTACGCCAAGTGCTCTCATGCGATCGATCTCGTCATATAAGAGTTTTTGGATCGCAGGAGACACAGGATAGTGTCGCTGTTTGATGGGACTTGCATCACCAACGTCTATACTATGTTGTTCCACGTTGGTCACACCGAGTCCGTATACTTCGTATGATGGAAATTTGGACTTTACCATTTCCAACCTCTTTACATCTGTGGGCGTTAAATGGTGGGCATCCGGAGCTATCAGTTGCGATGCAGTATTGGGAGTATCGACCGCGCTGATGATGCTAGGAGCTTGTTGAAATGATCGCCAGAAATTTACCCCCAGGTACAATTTCTGCGACAGGCTCGGCACGATGTATAGTGTAATGGGTTTGGTAATACCACGAAAGGTAATATCGGTAGTTACTGTGCCTTTACCTTTTGTGCTGCACCATCAGCGGTCTTCACCTCCTGACAGACCGGTCGATAATTCACCTGTGCATCATGGAGACGTTGTAGAGCGTTAGCCCCCAGGCAACTGATGCTCGCCCCACTATCGAGGAGTCCTTCAACGTCCACTCCGTACAAGGATACCATGGCGTACGGACGTATGTCCAACGGATTGGTAATGATGGTAGAGAGAATCGCTTTCTTTTTTTCACGCACCATCCTCCAGAATATACGAAGGCGCGCGATTGATTTCCTGCGACCGGATCCACTCGTTAGTGCTGATACCTGATCAACACTTGCGACTGGAGTAGGTCCGAAAATTCGCTCCCGCGCCTCCATATACTCCTTTAGCCGAAGATGGTATGGCTTGAGAGGATGGTGGGAATGTCGTCTTGGATTTTAATCTGCGATAAGTTCATCTTCAAGCCGGGAAACAGCCGGCTCCGTCTCATCGCTTGGTCTTGTTAAAATTTTGACGTGAGGAGTGTTGATCGTCGGGAAATAGGTTTGGATGATTTTACGTTAAAAGGATGGGAATTGGGTTCTGAAAATGTTGTAGGTAGGGTATTAAAATTTGGAGGGGTATTTGTAGGGGTTGAAAAATTGGGTAAAGTTGTTTTATTTGGGAGGTCTAGATGAAATTGGGACGTGGAATTGGGGTGGTGAACAAATTTTCCTACTGCTGTCGGGATGCAGTCTTCGGACGGAGGGACCCGCTGTCCTTCCGTCCCTTCGGCCGTTTCCCGCCTTGCAATGGATGCTGTTGGGCTTCAGAACGTCAGCCCGCCCACATCCAAAGCAGAAAATGCCCTTCGCAGGTTCCGCGCACTCACGATACCCATGTCCTTTCTTCTTGCAATTCCAGTAGATCCAGGGGTTCGATAGTCCGGCCAAGTCGACGGAAGAAGTCGTATCCGGATGTTCTTCCACGACTGGCTCCTGTATTTCGTGGACTCTGGCCTGGTTCCAAGGGGATGGTCTGGTGGCTTTTCGCGTGTCTTCCACTTGCACTACCAGTCGACGTAGTTCGTCCATAGCAAGTACTGAGTAGAAACACAATTGTTGCTGTGTGCTGCCCACCAGATTTCCGCGCACCAGAGCCACAAATTCGGACTCAATCATGGGAGCGCTCAGCAGTAAACGAAGCTCCGTCATGTCTTGTTAGAAGGACATGAAGGGCTCGTGTGGCGCTTGTCGTCTACCAAGCATCTGCTTCCGCAACTCCCAATCCGTGCTGCGCTCTCCCCAGACCTGCAAGAATGCTACCTTCAGGGTATCCCAAGACGAGTTGTTATTGGACCGACGCCCCAACCAATACCACTTGTTGGGCCTACCACCCAGCAGCAGATGGAAGCCCTGCGTCAGCAGATCTAAATTGCCGCGCAAGTCGCTCATCGCGAGAGTCTCGGCCCGAAAAATCAGCTCCTCTGCGCGTAGGAGTTGGCTATCCCCGATAAAACGCAGACGCCAATGCCTTAATGGGCTGTAGGAATTTCTTGTTCGATGATTAGGGCCGTGGCTAACGCGATCGCTGACCAACGCGGCCGCTCCGGTCCGCTGATCTCCCCTCCCAGTACGCGAGTCTCCCTCTGCTGCCGAATAATGGGCCCCCACCGGTCTCTGAGACGCCTGCTCTTCCCGAAAAACCCTTCTCATCAACTCTATTAGTTGTTCCACTCCCAGTTCAGTTCGTACCACTGGTGAACGTGTACGCCCTGGCGCTGGATTCGCCGTAACCGGGATACCTGCGTCGTGTATATCGGACCAACGTGGTCGTTCGCCTACTACCCTTTCTGGTGTTTGTGGGATTGGATTCGCGAGCTGGTTCACCCCCTGCTCTTGACCAATTAAACCGTCAGGGGCATAAAAGACCCCACCGCCGACCGTTTCCAGCGGAAATTCTAGATTTAACCGCCTTGGTGAAAGTCCGCCGGCCGCTGACTTAGCTCTGCTGCGTGTCACGGCTCCGGTTCCGGCTGTGGCGCACTCCACGCCCCTAACTGTTCAATAGTCCTGCGGTTCGAGTGCTTGGCGACAATTGGGACACGTTTTGTGGCGCAGCACCCACTCTTCCACACAATGCAAGTGAAAAGTGTGCTCACATTTCGTCCGCGCTTCGTCTTCGCCCCCCACGATATGTTGGCACATCGTACACATTTCTTCATTTCGCCCCAACGGCGACCGTGTCAGTGGCATGGCTACAGGCGAATGAACTAGTGAGTGACTGAACGGGTGATCTATTCAAAGGATGAGTGATCAGATAAAATGTAGTGGAATGGTCAAATATTTGATACAAATGTACGGCAGACTAAGAATAAATGTATGTTGGGAAAATATAAAGCTGAATGAATTGAGTAAATCGTTGACTGAATTTTTCAATGAGTGAACGATTGACTGAATGAACTGTGCGTATAATAATGAACGAATTGGATAATATGGCTTAATGTGATTAACTGTGTCTGAAATTTAATACAAGCGGATGAATTTTAATTGAAATGAATGGATTTAATTTTTTTTTTTTTTTTTTTTTTAAAAAACGACTGAGTGAATGCGTGGCTAAATGACTATGGGAATGAACTACTATACGAATAGGTTATGAATGAATGATTAGATTAGATTAAATATATGTAAAGGGTTTTCCAATAAGGACTTGACAACTTTTTTTCAAAATAATATAATTTAATTTGCAGACGTTGTTCCTTCGTGTACTTTACCATGATAAGAATGTTAAGTTTACTGAATAAATTGACAGTGACAGTTCGATGATTAGTGAAAGGGTGCGTTCACAAATTGAATTCAAAGTTGTCAAGTCCCTATTGGAAAGGGTTTTCCAATAAGGACTTGACAACTTTTTTTAAAATAATATAATTTAATTTGCAGACGTTGTTCCTTCGTGTACTTTACCATGATAAAAATGTTAAGCTTACTGAATAAATTGACAGTGACAGTTCGATGATTACTGAAAGGGTGCGTTCACAAATTGAATTCAAAGTTGTCAAGTCCCTATTGGAAAACCCAGGGTTTTCCAATAAGGACTTGACAACTTTTTTTCAAAATAATATAATTTAATTTGCAGAAGTTGTTCCTTCGTGTACTTTGCCATGATAAAAATGTTAAGTTTACTGAATAAATTGACAGTGACAGTTCGATGATTAGTGAAAGGGTGCGTTCACAAATTGAATTCAAAGTCCTTATTGGAAAACCCTTTATATGTGACGTAGTATGAATTCCTGAGTGAATCCTTGAACGAAGTGTGGCTTAGTTACACAACACACACACACAATTTCATATATACATTTACACTTTACATAAAAAACTCTTAACAATTAATCATAAACAAAGTATACACAAAAATGTAATTTTAAAAAAATAAAATTGAAAAGTCAGTTGGAAAATATAATCAATAGAATCAAGTTGTTTAAAATAAACTTTTTAGTATTTTAATATTACTAAATTAAGATAATAAATAATAATCGAATATATAAAAACTTAATATGTTTTATTAAAACAGTTTAGTGAAGCTTATAATTTAAGTTAAGCTCCACAATTGGTGACCCTAACGAGCAGTAACACGACGCCAGCAGCAACGCACTCGTATAGCGCAACAAAAATCTGGCTCAGCAACAGCAAACGGTGCAGCAGAAGATTGAAAAATTACAACAACAACAGTTACAATAAGAATTCCAGCAAAAAACGACGGAGCAGTAAAACAAAACCTACATTCTTTGAAGAATAAACTTATTTTAACATCAAGATACAAGATTTACTAACGGCAGTAGAAAAATTGCTAATAAACTTAATAATCTGGTGGACAACGTAGTGAACTTGAGTGAGTGTGTTGAGGAATTTCGGGACTATGGATCCCAATTGGACAAAGTACAGTCTTGATGTAGTATAATCCAACATGACTCATCTAAACTGACTAAAAAGTGGACTCAATCAGACTCTAAACTAACCACGATCATAAATAGTTTATCTGATGGTACTTTTGCTGAAGGTTTTTCTGCACGCCCTGAAAACGATTCGCTATTGGATGGAAATGCTGTTACCAATAAGCTGATCAGAATCCATGATGACATCAGGTCAGTCAAAGTACTAGCATCCAACGCTGACAAATCTTTAGCTACCTTATCGTGTAAATTGGACGACGCTTCCGAATCTAAAATTAACCGATCCAGCGACTTGACGTCGAAGCTTCTTGATTTCGAACGCGAACTAGCTGTTACCCGATTTGTTTGTAATAGCACTACTGATAATTTGCAGAATCAATCAACATCACAGCCCTCGCAAGACAACCTACATATACATACTGTCTCACCATCAGCTAATCACAGTTTCTCGCTACCGAAGGTGCACCTACCAGATGATGTTCCCGCTGCAAACTCTATGAAAAAATTCAACACGACGTGGTCGCAAACTGATTGGGATGCTAGAATAAGGAGGCTTAACAAATCGAATCAAGGAAAAACAAAAAAAGCACACATCACCGTTTCTTATTTCGTCACGAAAGCTCCTCCAAGCGCAGACGAATCTTGGTTGAGCAATTCCATTGCGGAACAATTTTGTATCAAAGGCTGTAAGTGTGAAAAGCTACCAAACCGCAGAAACAGTAGGATTACGCCTAAATATTCAAATTTTAAACTATATATGCCCATGGAATATGACTGGCTCTTCTTCAATACTAAATCCGAAGTCTTCAAATGGAACAACATGGAAATCCGACACTGGAAGACGGATTTCAAACGAACCAATGAGAATAATAGTAAGACTAGTATTAGTAAAATTAGATTTAAAACTAACAAAGCTAAAACTTCTCCCAACTACAAACCTCGTGAAGCTCCCATTAATATTTCATCTAAACTAATTAGCACTGGTAACAATCCTTTGCCTAAAGCGACTAACACTCTTACTTCGAAACCTGTTACAGTTCCTAATCCTTACAAAAATTTCGTTCGCGGCGAAACTATCAATCCCTACCCTTCGTCTTCAGTACACATCACATCAGAAACCAATAATCATGACGACACTGATGCGCTTATTGCTGATAAAAATAACCCCCCTTTCCTTGATCCACTTCTCCCCCCGGTCGTAAAGAACTCAATAAATTCTGCGAAATCCGAAGAGAATAGATATCTCCTATCGCGGTTGAGAGAACATAGAATATTTGACAATGTGCGGCTGTATCTTGCTTACATGCACAATAAACCTGACTCAACCTGTATCAATGGCAAAGCATATTTCTCATATGCAGAAAAGCCGTGAAGATCACAACAGGTTTTTTCGTTCCTAAAGTGAACGTTAGCTCTAGAAATAACCTACGATTATACTATCACAACGGCGGCGGTATTAGGGGGAAACTTAATAATCTTCTTATCGACGCTAAATCATGTCACTTCAACGTTTTGGTTATAACGGAAACATGGCTTAACGACTCCTTTAAAGATGAAGAAATACTGGATAACAACTGGACCATTTACAGGAATGATAGGAATTATAGCGCTACCGGTCTAGCATTAGGAGGGGGTGTCCTTATCGCAGTTCACAGATCTTTATCCAGCGAGATTGTAAGCACAAACCCCACACTGCTTTTCGAACATAAGTTTATCAGAATTAAGTTGATCAATAACTATGTTTATATTGGTGTTGTTTATATCCCTCCTAACTCAGAAGACCAGAAATACCATGACATTCTTGATATTTTACATGGTGTCAACAGCTCCTTAAATGAGAATGATAATCTTTTCCTCCTTGGCGACTTTAATCGTCCAAGCATTTCTTTCATCACTAATCATTCAGATGACACTGTCATACCTGGGAATCTTACGTCTGTTATTGACACCACTATCATAGACACGATGTATTGTAATGATATACATCAGGTAGTGCACTTTCCAAATAGAAACGGGAGATGGCTTGATATGATTTTTACAGACGCATACGATGAAGTGATTGTTAGCCCTGCATCTGACGCTGAGAATCTTTTCTCAAATACCCAACATCACTCTGCCATCATAGTAGACCTACCTTGTGACAATATGAATTTTGTTAACTCTTACAACAATAATGTTGTATTTGACTTCCGTAATGCCGATTTCATTAGTATTAATAATGAATTGTCTTCAATTGACTGGGCATTCCTTTTCTCATGTAATAATCTGGACAATGCTGTATCATCGTTTTACGAAGTGATTTTTGGGGTTGTCATCAAATATGTGCCTGTAATCAAGCTGAAGGATAAAGTATCAGAACCATGGCTGGATAAAAGTCTCAGATCACTGCGGAACCAGAGAAATAAGTTCTTCAAAAAACTTAAGACAACGAGCAGCGTATGAGTCTTATGTAAACAAAATTGGCGAAGATATTATTACTGATCCAAAAAGATTTTTCGATTTTGTGAATACAAAACGTAAAAGTTCAGGTTATCCCGTAACCATGTCCAATGGAATCAAGCAAACATCATGCAGGCGCGATATCTGCGATATGTTTGCCGACCGTTTTCGAGAAGTTTTTAGTCCCCAGTCGGAATCAACCGTCAGCGATCCTGACGATTCGGTCTCTTCACTTGCTGACAATATTGAATTGTCCGCAGAGGAGGTGTTTGATGCCCTTACTAATATCGACGTCAAAAAAGGTCCTGGCCCAGATTTTATTCCTTCCTTATTTCTATCAAAGTGTGCCATTCAACTTTCAACACCTCTACACTTTCTATTCAACAAGTCACTGTCAGTAGGGATTTTCCCTTCGGCCTGGAAATCATCGCATCTCACGCCCATTCACAAGAATGGTGACAAACGAAACGTTGAGAACTACCGAGGTATTGCAATACTATCAGCCATACCGAAATTATTTGAAAAAATTATATGCGATAAACTCACTAATGTCATCAACCCCATTCTTAATGACCAGCAGCACGGTTTCAGAAAAGGGCGCTCAACCACGACTAACCTAATGATTCTTGTATCTGATACACTCTGTGCACTGGAGAATGGTCGCCAAATTGACGCAATATACACTGACTTCAGCAAAGCCTTCGACCAAGTAGATCACAATATTCTCATCTCTAAGTTAAAAAAGATCGGTATAACAGGACCATTACTTGACTGGCTTAAGTCATATCTTAGTAATAGAACTCAATGTGTTAAGTTCCAAGGCTTCATTTCCAACGAAATATCAGTGTCTTCTGGTGTACCCCAAGGAAGTCATTTGGGACCTCTTTTGTTCAATATCTTCATTTCAGATCTCTCAGAGGTATTAGAAGGTGTTCCGCATCTTTTATACGCCGATGATCTGAAAATATATTATTCCATTAGCTCCCCTGCGGATGCTGTATTCCTGCAATCGAAGCTCTTGGCACTAGATGGATGGTGTAGTCAAAATAAACTAAAGCTTAATGTAGGTAAATGTCACGTGATAAGCTTCACACGTAAAGAATCCACTTATCACCATAACTATACCCTAAGTGGAAATGATTTAAATCGAGTTGAGCATATTGAAGACCTCGGTGTGCTGCTTGATAACAAACTATGCTTTAAATCTCACTACAACAGAATAATCTCAAAGGCCAACAAACTTCTAGGTTTTATTAAAAGAAGGGCTAAAGAGTTCAAAAATGTTTGGGTCACTAAATCATTATTCTGTTCCCTTGTTCGCCCTCTCCTGGAATATGCATGTCCTATTTGGGATCCCTTTTTCCAGATATATAGCAGCAGAATAGAGTCAATCCAGAAGCAATTTCTTCTTTTTGTTCTAAGGGACTTGTATGACCCTAGAGACTTTGATAACCTTCCACACTACACAGTTAGACTACAATTGTTAAATCTTCTACCGCTTAGCTCTAGAAGAACTATGCTAACATCCTGCTTCACCTTAGATGTTTTGAATGGTGATGTTAAGGTTGATCACCTTACAAACAAAATTCGACTTAATGACACTGTCAGGCTGACGAGACATTCAAAACCTCTTAAGGAATATCCCCATCGTACTGATTACGGTCAAAATGCACCCATCAATAGATGCTGTAGAACATTTAACAATCTCAGCGTACACTTCACGCCTCCAATAAGCAAGACAACATACAAACAGAAACTTCGTTCGATTTTATCAGCGCCTCCTCCCCAAGTTTAGCCCATCAACCAGTGCCTCTAATTAATTTATACTATTCTAACTAAATTAAGTTAAATTAAGTTAAAGTATATTGTATTAATTTTAAATTAATTTATGTTAATATTGAATCTGTATTTAGGTATATCTTGTTTGATAAATAAATAAATAAATAAATAAAAACAATCAATTCAACAACATACATTAAAATTACGTAAATAGAAATTTTACAAACCAACGAACAATAATAACGAAAATCAATTCAAGAGGATCAGGTTTTTTTTAACAAAAATTTTAAAAGAAAATTGTAACAAATTAACACTTTTTCACATTTTTTCCAAAACACATCAACACTTTCAAACATAAACATTTATTTTCAAAATTTGAGTATTTAAAAGCAAATTATTATTTTCCGGTCGCACACATTTTTCTTTCCGGGCGATTTTAAGTGAATCATTTTTCGAAAGTGCTGTGTTCAATAAATTTAGTGAATCATTTTTCGAAAGTGCTGTATTCAGTAAATTTTTTTTCCCTTTCAACGAAAACCTACCGTCGTGTTTTCAAGAAAGTGCTACGACAATTTTTAAATTGAATTGTCTGATAAAATTTTGAAATTTTTCGTCGCGCACCTACTTTTTCCTTTAATCTCAATTTCCAATTATAAATATGCCGTTAACAAGATCACAAACAGCAAATATAAGAGATATTAACGGAATTGAACAAAACAACATGGACATTGAAGAAAACAATGATCATGTTAATATATCGAGTAATACAGATCGTAACAACGTTTCGAGACCACTTTTAAATTGTGTTCCTGTCGAGGAATTTTCTCTGCTTAAGGATCAATTGTCTGCACTTACTGCCACATGTACCTTACTATGTGAGCACATTAATGCTAATCAAAACACACCACCAATATCGGATACATCAACTTGCATCAAATCTATCAAATTACCCAAATTCTATTCTGATAAACCAGATCTGTGGTTTACACAAATTGAAGCACAATTCAGAAACTCAAAGATATTATTAGATGAAATTAAATTCGATAATGTCGTTGCTTCTCTGGACACAAAGTATCTCGATATTGTGGCTAATTTAATACGCGATCCACCTGTTCTTAATAAATATGAGTCAATTAAAACCGCACTCATTAAGGAGTTTCAACATTCTGACGAAACTCGGTTGAAGCAATTATTGTTAGATATTGATTTGGGTGACCAAAAACCATCATATCTCTTACGGAAAATGAGAGATACAGCGAAAGGTCTTGTCTCCGAACAAATCGTAGAGACACTTTGGTTATCCAAACTACCCGAAAATATTAGTACGGTAGTCATCGGAACGAGCTTACCATTAAATGGTAAAGCAGAAATCGCTGACAAAATTTCGAACAGAATTAATTTTAATTCTACAACTTCCGCGATTTCCGATCAAAATTTTCCTAACAATAATAACAATGATTTATGTACTCAAATCGCAGCTTTAACAAAACAAGTCGAGCAACTACAACAATCTCGTTTTCGTCCTCGCAGCCGTTCCCGCAACAATTCGCAAGTCAGAAATTCGAATAACAATCCACCTCCTGAATCTGATCAATGCTGGTACCATTTCACTTTTCAAGACAAAGCTCGTAAATGTATCGAACCTTGCAAATTTTTCGCCACTTTTAAATCAAATCCAAAAAACTAATTCTGCCAGTTTCTTCTGCGGCAGAAACTGCAGCCATAATTAATAGCCGTAGATTATTTATTACAGATAAATCACCCAACCTTCGATTTTTAATCGACACAGGATCTGATTTATCAGTTATACCATATAATTCAAAAGACAAATCACTTACTATTTCCTCTTTGAATATTCTATACGCAGCTAATGGTTCGCAAATTAAAACTTATGGGCAAAAAACGTTATCAGTTTCCCTAGGTCTACGTCGTGATTTTCAATTTCTTTTCACGATCGCTGACGTTACCAGACCTATAATTTGAGCTGATTTTTTGGAACATTTTAACCTAATAGTCGACCTCAAACGACGTAAATTAATAGATTCAACTACCAATATCAAAACAACCGGTTCAGTTGAATCAATAACTTCTGACGAAATCAATATTACTACTTTGGCTTCAGATAACTCAATATTCTTCAATAATGATTATGAAAAATTATTGCAGAAATTTCACGATTTAACTTTGCCAACAAACTATAATAATAAAAATAATAAAAATTTAACAGGCGTTTATCATTATGTTGATACGACAGGTCCTCCAGTTTTCGCAAAAGCCCGCCGTTTACCACCTCATAAGTACGAATCTGTAAAGAAACAATTCGAACACATGATGGAAATTGGCATTTGCAGACCGTCGAAATCACCCTGGTCAAGCGCATTACACATGGTAAACAAGGAAAACGGAACAGATCGACCTTGTGGGGACTATAGACGTTTAAATTCAGTCACTGTACCCGATCGATATAATATTCCGAATATTCAAGATTTCTCTATAAATCTTCACGGTTGTAAGGTTTTTTCTAAGATCGACCTTACCCGAGCTTACCACCAAATTCCAGTACATGAATCAGATATTCCACAGACAGCTATTGTAACACCTTTTGGATTATTTGAATTCGTACGAATGCCTTTCGGTTTACGTAATGCTGGTCAAACATTTCAACGTTTCATTGACCAAGTTTTGATCGGTTTACCTTTTGTTTTCAAATATTTGGATGATGTTCAAATTTCTTCTAAAACTCATGCCGAACACATTCAACATTTACAATTTGTTTTTGAACGTTTTCGTGAGTACGGACTCAGAATAAACGTATCCAAGTGTGAATTCGGAAAAAGCGAAATAAACTTCCTCGGATATACAATCAACGAAACCGGCATACGACCAATTTCTACAAAAGTTGATACAATCATGAACATTGATTTACCTCAAACCGCTAAGGATTTGAGACAATTCATCGCATCAATGAATTATTATCGACGTTGTATACCAAATGCCTGTGTAAACCAAGGAATTTTACAGAAGTTAATTATTGGCAACATTAAAAACGATAAATCTCCAATTACTTGGAATGAAGATGCAATTAAAGCATTTCAAGATTGCAAATCCGAAATTAAAGCAGCAACTTTAAGGGTACTTACACATCCATGCCCCTCTGCTAAACTTAATATTTTCGTTGATGCATCTAATTTCCGAGTTGGCGCTACATTACATCAAGTAATTGATGATGTCCAAGAGCCACTCGGATTTTTTTCCAAACGCATGACTGAGACGCAAAAGAAATATAGCACTTATGATCGAGAATTACTTGGAATTTTTCAAGCAGTTAAGCACTTCCGCAACCAAGTAGAAGGACGCGAATTTACAATATTTACCAATCATAAGCCACGCATTTCTATGTTCAACAAAAAACTAGAACAATGCTCGCCTCGTCAACTTACACACATTGATTTCATCGGCCAATTTTCAACCGACATTCGCTACATTTCCGGTAAAGATAATTTTATCGCTGATATGCTTTCGCGAATTCAAAATCCTGAAGTTTCCGATATTCACACAATCGATTTCGAACAACTAGAAATCGAACAAAATTTGGACAACGAATTGAAACTTCTATTGAATGACAGCAAATTAAGTTTGAATTTACAACTTCTAAATATACCAGGAACTAAATTCAAAATTTATTGTGATGTTTCATTCAACAAAAAACGTGCGTATATTCCATTTAAGCTCAGGAAAGTTTATTTTAACCTTTTGCACAACCTCAATCACCCAAGTATCAAATCTACAACAAAATTAATTACCGATAGATTTGTATGGCCTGGTGTTAACAAAGATTGCAAATTATTGGCAAAGCAGTGTATTAAATGCCAGAAAGCTAAAATCAGTCGACATAATAGACGACATTTGGCTACCTTTTTAGTTCCAGATGAACGTTTTGCACACATAAATATCGATCTTGTTGGACCTTTTCCAACATCTCGAGGTTTTAATTACTGCCTAACCTGCATTGATCGATTCACAAGATGGCCGGAAATAGTTCCCATCAACGACATTACCGCTGAAACAGTTGCTAAAGCACTAATGTCTGGTTGGATTTCTCGATTTGGAATTCCCCGTAACATTACGACTGATCGCGGTAGACAATTTGAATCTATCTTATTTAAAGAGTTGACCAAGATCTTAGGCATTAAACACTATCGAACGACTTCCTACCATCCACAAAGTAACGGAATGATTGAACGTTTGCATAGAACCATTAAATCTGCACTCAAGTGCAGCAATGCAAACGACTGGGTAGACTGTTTACCGGCAATACTTTTAGGTCATCGTTCGACCATTAAGGAAGATTGAAACGCAACTCCTTCTGAGTTAGTTTACGGTACACCCTTAAGGTTACCGGGAGAATTTTTTGACAAATCAACTAAAAAGGTTCCTCAAACCGATTACGTCAAAAATCTCAAATCTATTTTTAATGATTTTAAGCCGGTAAACACTTCGAATCATAATTCCAGTAGGATCAATTTCGTTCAAAAAGATCTTGAAACGTGTTCTCATGTATTTCTTCGTAACGATGCGGTTTCCCCACCTTTAACACCACCTTATAGCGGTCCTTATATTGTTTTAAAGAGGAAACCCTCAACATTTATCATTGAAATTCGAGTAAAAGGTCAGGAGGTTGCAACAGTTTCGTTTCACAGATAGATTCACACAATTTTTTGAATAATAACTCAAACATAACCCTTTCCAACAATGATAAATTATTAATTGAAACTAAATTGAATAATAAAAATGTAAAAACAGTTAATTTCGATCTACAGCCACAAATAAAATTTTTTTCGTGACCTCATCACTGGAGGGGGAGTAATGTGGCGTAGTTACACAACACACACACACAATTTCATATATACATTTACACTTTACATAAAAAACACTTAACAATTAATCATAAACAAAGTATACACAAAAATGTAATTTTAAAAAAATAAAATTGAAAAGTCAGTTAGAAAATATAATCAATAGAATCAAGTTGTTTAAAATAAACTTTTTAGTATTTTAATATTACTAAATTAAGATAATAAATAATAATCTAATATATAAAAACTTAATATGTTTTATTAAAACAGTTTAGTGAAGCTAATAATTAAAGTTAAGCTCCACAGAAGTAATGACAGTAGATGTGTATTATTAACAATGAATGAATGGTTATAAGATTAACTGGTGAACGAATACTCGACGATTGTGCTCTTCATGAAAACGAATGAATACTTGAATATATATATGTAAATACGTAATTTACTTCAAATTCCAAGTGAGCGATAGAATTGATGATCGTAGGTATATGCGTTTTGACTTAAAAAAAATAATGAACAAAATGAACGAATGATTATTTGAATAATTCTATATGCGTTTTTGTATGAATTAGCAACGAGAGAAAAAAAAATGAACCCTCACCTTTCGCAACTTTTCCCCTCCCCTCAATATGCAGAACAAATCGCGAAGCCGATCTTGTTCTTTCCCGACTCACTGGGAAAATCTGTATCGCTATAAAATTTCCAATAAGAAAAAAAAATGGGGAAAAATAGCAATCAAAAGAAAATCAAAATAAAGCGCAAAAAAAAAACTCTAGGTTAAAAATTTCGTCCGAAGACTTATCAAAAAAAATTTAAGTTATAAAAAAACTACGTTATTTTTATCAAAAAAAAATTTATCTACGTTAGAAGGTACTCTAAAAGGAAGGATAAGGAATAAAGGTACTTAGCAAATTTCGACGAAATTTCCTATCATCAAACTCACCAATATTTTACAAGTATTTGTCCTTTTTGTCTGACGACACGACCGCCAAGACAGGGCATGCCCAGCCCTCAAAAGGGTACTTGCAAAATAAAAGTGGAATAAATCAGGAAAATTAAGTATGTCACAACTTACATCCATCAATCCGGCAGGCAGACAATGTTTCCCTTTCCTATGGAACTGAGTTGGCGCCTGAAGGTTGCCAAAACGGTTCGTCAATAGGATCGTTCCACTTTATCCACATACAAAATTTTAGAGATGGTTTGCTGTTGAAAATTCGAAAAGCTTGAACACTTGGACTGTTGCCGTTCAGGCGAAAAATGATGTCGCAGAACGACGAAATTAAGTCCTTTTTGCCCACCAACTTTTTGCACGGAATTTTTCTGTACTCGCGCGTGTTGATGGGCTACGTTTTGTGCTCGAGCGTAGCTTAGGCTAGCCCCACGTTGGGCGCCATTTGTTGTGTTTGAGGCCTTGGAAAACTTATTCTGACTTAAAAAAGTTAAAATAATTGAAGGATGGGTAAAGGTTCGGGACAGAATGGGCCAATTCCTCCTACGTCTGAACTGGTGGCTGAAGTAGAACGGAAGCGACACGCTTGCTGGCGGCCGGGACTAGCTACGGCAGTGTGGGGTGGTTCTTGTTCTACCTCAGACCATAAACCCTAGACCTAGACAACAAAAATTTCGTGTCGGCTTACTCCAGGGTATTTAAAATGGGACTATCTTCCCAATAGGTCGTGAAAGACCAAGAAGCGGTGGAGTTGCGCGACTTCGCGATTTGTCAGGGCGCTTAGGTGTAAGTAGCGCCCTGTTCTGCCCACCCTACCTCAGCCACGACTGTCCTCAAAACATTTCAGCGTCGAGGCCCCTTTTTGAGGTTCGGGGCTAAGGAGCTTACACGCTCGGGCTCACTTTATATGTGGCTTTAATCGCCTCGCAGCATTTCAACAAAAAAAAAAACCCAAAAATCTCTACAAATGAAAACAAACCATCCTGAAAAGGAATACAAAAATCAAACCCAAAAAAAAGGTAGGTATGTAAGAAGAAATTAAATAAAAATAAAACAAACTTACCCCATCTTACTTTCGGGCACCTGTTATTAACATTTCAAATCGAAATTTTTTGATTATAGATTGAGTAAATTATTATTAATTTATTTTATTTCAGTTCCTCGTCATGTCATGTCTTGTCATGTTAATTTAATTTAAGATTTAGTTAGTTATTTGAATTTTTAGCATTTCAATTTCATTTTAATTTATTGATTGAAAATTATTTTTAAAATTCATTTTGTTCACGGCTGGTATATTTTAATTCGTTGATAGCGATTCATTTTAATTTATTGATTTAAATTATTTTTAAAATTCATTTTGTTCACGGCTGGTATATTTTAATTCGTTGATAGCGATTCATTTTAATTTATTGATTTAGAATTATTTTTAAAATTCATTTTGTTCACGGGTTAAGATTTTAGTTCGAGAAAAGCACTAAGGTGAATAATCTTGACCGAGTTAAGAATTTTAAAAAAAAATTGGGAACTGCGATGTGTGCTACACTTTCACGTCCGCCATTTGCACGGTATATTTGCCTACGTTCGCTGATCGCTTGCCAGCCAGCAAGCAGGCTTTTCCGGAATTGATTTCTCGACTTTGGTGGACTTATGATCCGCACACTGTTTTCTTTTTTTAGGAGCCCCGACGTCGGCTGTTTTCTACAAATTGCTCACACATTATGACGTCACTTTCAAATCAATTTAATTCACAGCGCTTCGATACACAGAATTTTCCCTTTTTCTTTCCCGTTCGGAAGGACAACTCGATCGACCAGCGAAAAACTCGAACTACTGGCCACGAATGTTACGTGATCTTGACGCGATTTTTTCCGCGATGTATTTGCGCGTTTTTTTTTTTTTTTTTTTTATTCGACTGAGAAATGCGAAGATTTCTTAAGATTTTTCGTACTTTTGACACAAAAACTTTGACTTCGCCGTCGCCCGACAAAACTCCGACCGCCCAAAAAAACCGCGTGCACCACCTTTTTTCCTCTTTTGACAGCTCTCCTGTGAAGTTGGTCGCAGTCGAGCTGATGCGATCACAATTCATCGCAAAGTTGAATTGTAATCGCAACAGCTCCACATAGACTTTTTAACCTTCTGACAGCGCGACACAACATCCCAGATGGTTCGCAACGACGACGCAACAAGGAGAATATGGAAAACAATTTTAGGAACTAGAAATTAAAAGTAAAAAGAAAGAACACTAATCACTGGTTGACACCACACAATGAACAAAGAATCGTAGCTGCAGGCAACTATTCAACGACAGACTAGCACGACAGACTAGACTGGACTATATAACAACAACAAAAAAAATCGTCGTCATCTAAAGCCATTCATGCGAAAATAAGATTCGGATCCTAGCCAACCCACTGGCGACATCTGCGTGTACGAGGAAAAAGTTGTAAAAATATGCTTTCCGCGAAAATTTAACGTAAAATTCGACACAGGAACCGTTTTTTTTTTCACGGCGATGAAAAATGAAGATTTTTTTTTGGGATTTGTATGGTGATAGAGCTCGAGCAAGGACAAAAGTCCACATCTATACATTGTGGAAAGAAAAAGTAGTCTGGACTAGAGTCACTTCATACGAACTAACACAAACATCCATTATCTTGAGTACGAACAATGTGTGTTTCATTTGAAACCAGTACATTTGAAATTTTTTTTGCAGTTGTCTCGATTTTTCATTTTAAGGATCTCCACTAAAGTGGATAAACGCTGTATTTAGTTGACATTTCATGAGACATATCTCGATTCCGTGAAACGTCAATCAAAATCCATCTACTACACGTATACACACTAAAACTATGCCATTTAAGAAACCTGCGATTTTTTAAATTCGCAGGTTTTTAGACTACTAAATATGTACCAAAAGTGGTCATTGTCCGTACTCATGATAATGGATGTTTGTGTTAGTTCTTATACAGTGACTCTAGTCTGGACTAGTGATATTGTGAGGAAAACTGCACAGCAAAGTGAACATTGTGTTTAAAACTGAAAACTAAAATACTTAAAGTGACAATAATTCAGAGAAGTGAAGACGACAGCGAATTGCATATTTATTTTTTTCCTTCTTTCTTTCGTTCTCTCGTACTTTTTATTTTATTTTAGTGGCATAAGTCTTCTATGAAAGGGGCCCAGGGGCTTCATCAGACAAGGATGGTTTTGGTCTTTCCGATCTCTCCTCTCTTTCTCTTTTTTGCGTCGCGGTTCTGACTATTCAAATGAGTCGAGACGGTAGTGGTGCGGCTATGTTCCTTTCTCCTTCCCGAGAACTTTTCCCCACTTTTTTTCCTTACCATCCGGCTCCTGAGCAGTCGGCAAATTATGCTGTCCAGGCCCAAAGGGGCCCATCAAATTCTGGAAGCGAAATGGAGGAGAAATGTAACAGTGTCGTCCAAACGTGTGTACACGTATATACATATTTTTATTAATTTAATATTTCAAATTTTCAATTTCATAGTCTTTCTTTCTGTTAATATTCCTAGTCCCGTTCTAATTGTACGGTTTCAGCTTCATATCAAGCACTACCAAATACAGGCTTAAACAATTTTCCATTCTAGCTGAGAGGCGAATGACTTCGCTTAACTTTATTGAATTTTGCTATTAAAATTTTATGTTGTTGTTGCAGTCGGGTTTGCTTTCTACTTTGGATGATTTCTTTTATAGCGCCTGCCTATCCAACGATTGCAGGTCATTGCATATTTTGATAATTTCTAAATAAAAATTATTTGGTCCACTTGAGGATTCGAACCGGGTTCGCCCGCGTGATGGTCACAGTAAGCTGACTTGTTTTTTTTTTAGTTTTAAAAAGAGCTTTATTTGCCTTAAATTCTTAATACTAACAGATTTTCGATCTTAATCCTAAAGCTAAAATTAGTCTGTATCTAAGCTGCTACCGTTCTTAATGGCCTCAATGGGCACTCTAAGACATAAATTTTATCGGGGGGATGTTTTTTGGGGGGATCAGAGTATCTTTCTTTAATTACATTCTTAATGTACATATACTTATCAATAAACTATTGGGAAAATGGCAAAAAACCCAATAATACGTAAATTTTACTCTACTCTACTTATACTATATACAATTCTTGCACACTAACTTAAAACTACGGTTTGAGCCTAGTTCTCCGCCGCCAGGGCCAGCAGCATCATGCTTCACTATTCGAGAATAGTAGAGCAGAAACCACCGTATGCGGACAGCCCAGTCCAGCATACAATACACTCAAACCTGTTTTTGTGCGGTGGATAGGGACCGCATTAAAAAAACGCATAAAAAAAAATCTCTCAAAACTTCACCAGTAGCTATAAAAAATAGTTTTCATAACAAAATTAAAAAAAAATTTTTTTATGCGGTGAATAGGGACCGCATAAAAAAAGTCTCACGTATAAAATAACTCAACACCTAACACTAAATGACTAGGAATTGCTTTTTTAAACGAAATCAAGAGACGAGGCTTGGCAGCTACTTGGAATCTCGTCCAAACTGTCTACTTTCCTCCCCTAATTAATAAAGAAACCAAGGTCCAATTTTTATAACAAAAATACTGTGTTGTGTCCTGTTTTGTTATAGATAGTCTTTGTCTTTGCTCCCTTCAAGTAAACTAATCTACCTACAAAACAAATCATGAAACTGGTCGCCAACTATCTCACTAGCAAAAAATTCTGACAACAGTCTGGGCGCAACTTTATTATTTTTCCGGCAGAAGTTCGGAACGTGTTCAATTCTGTGATGCGGTGTAGGGTACAATGTGACTGAAAACCTAAAAAAAAGTCCGGGAAGCGGTTAGAATAAGGCGTAGTATATGTTATGAATACCATAACTGGGTCATATTCCAGGATGCAGTCCAGGGGTTGAAAAAGGAAAAAACTTTTAAATAGGTGATTATTAATCAAGCCTGAGAGATATGGAAGAATGATTGAAATAGTATACAACCACTTCACACCCCCTTAGGTGTTGAATTTCAAAAAATCTTGAAAACGGTTTCTAGGTATTCATATGAAGAATCCATAGAATAAAAACGAATTCAATAATTTGGAAGACCTAGTAGATATTACGAAAATCGTGAAAATATATGCATTTTTCTGATAATTTTTTTTGCGGCCCCCTCCTCCGAACGCCAATGGATATTCGATTTTGTTTTTAATCAAAATTAATTTCTAGTTGATTTACATATACACACCGAGTTTCAACTTTCTAGCATAAGCTATTATTTAGTTAGGAAAAATACCCCCCCCCCCCCCCCGTACCATACTACCCCTAAAAAAATTATATTTTTCCAACATGCCGCTACTATAGCTCTATCTAAATACCAAGTTTAAGGTTTATATCATCATAGGTTCTTAAGATATGAGCATAGGAAATTTTTCCTTTTCACCCTCCTCCTTCCTCACCCTCTCCACACACATCCCCAAAAATGTTTAATTGACTGGGGCAATACTTATGTAATGTGATGAAATGCATTAAACCTACTAATTTTTTTTTATTGATAACGTATTCATAATTATTGACTTCTTCTTCAAGTATGTTATGTTTGATTGAAATTTTCATATACCGCACAAAAAAAAATTGCATAAAAAAAATCGCACAAAAAGAAATAAATCGCATTAAAAAAATCGCACAAAAAAAAATCGCACAATAACAGACCGCACAAAAACAGGTTTCAGTGTAATTGCACTAAGGGTGCTTTGAGAAGGGATTTCTTAGGTGGGATAAGAATCACTTTCGACCGTATTGTGATTGTCACGTCGCGTCACTTCGATGGCGATTCGATATCGACGCATGAAAAGGCGATTGCAAATGTCCATTGTCATCGACCGTTGTCACTTTGATCGTCATTTTTCGTCGATGACATTCCGAGTCCGTGACGCCTGAAGAAAATTAACGTCGATGCAAAAATGCAAGTATATATTTGACAAAAAGATGTTTCTTTCCTTATTTTGATGGATTCGCAACAAGTAATCTTCATTAAAAGCGGTGCAGATCGACACACATAAAAGAAATATGGCTCGAATTTTCGGCACGGAAAAATTCTTTGGGACTACCGTCACGAGATGCAAGCAGAAGTGAGAGCCACAAATGGGCCGAACAAGATGTATAGCTTTTCTACTTTAGAAAAAAGCATTATCCGCATCTTAAATTTAAATGTAGCATTTGATATTGCAGAAAAATAACGTCATAGTTGTAAACGAAGGCATACAAGACCTTAAACTCGCAATTTACAGCTGATACACATATCAATATGGCAATGCCATTGAGTCACGTCGATGGAGTTACACAATCGCTTTTTTCGATCGACGTGACACTTCGCATCGGCATCGAAGTGACGTGACCGCGACATTCACAATACGGGTGTTTATTTAAGTTATTACAATCTCCTTAAATATAACAATTTTTTATATATAATTTTTTCCTTATAACTATTCCGGGCCGAGCCATTCGCCACCTGGACCGATAGCTGAAGGCCATCAGTTCCTGTAGCGATTGTCTCGGTGCGGCATCCCTTATAACTAGGGAAGCTGCTAAAAAGGTTAGTACTTATTCTAGTTTCGTTTATAATTTTGTTTGGTTAGCTTAATTACTTAATTAACTTACACTTGAAAAACTAACTAAATGTCTTGTTGCCACCAGTATCTCGTAGCCTCACGCTCATGTCTGTCAATGTCAACATAGTTCGCGGTGGAGTAACGCTGTAAGGGCAGGGGGTCGCGGGTTTCGAGATTGGGGTCGTATTCTATTTTTTTATCGGTCGCGCGCCTATATACGTGATAAATGATTGGTACGTAGTCGGAATCTTAACATGTAGCCGTTTTCGTCCAGGTAGAGGAAGGCTTCAGGTGGGATAAAACCAGTTGACATGGTTTTTTCGATATATTGTGGGTTTGGGAAGAAGGGTTGGTGGATCCAGGGGTTAAGATCCTGATCTGAGGTGCTTCCTGCTATATGGTTCCTAATTAATCTAATTATAGTCGTATCAACTCGCGGGATTTCTGCCGTTTCGTATATTTCTTCATTCGATATATGATGCAGAAAATCTGTCTCTGCCTTTCTATAGATGCCAGTACACGCGCGTTGACATTTTCTTTCGAAAAGTCTAAATTTGTCCATATAAGATGGACTAATATTTAACCAGATGGGGCAGCCATAAGTGAGAATACGTCTCACCAAAGCTTGGTAACAAATGATTTTAACGCGAGGGTATAAATGTTTCGCGTAAAAAAGCCGTTTTAGAGACATGAACCCGTTACGCGTCTTTACAATCTGAATATTAGAGTGTTGGTTGAAGTACAAGTATTGGTCTAAGTTTACTACTAGATATTTAACACAAGTTTTGTGCGGAATTTTTTCGTGGCTTCCCTCCCCAGCTACAATATGGAATTTCTTCCAATTGCGCTTCAAAACTCTGTTGGCATGGGCGGGCTAAAGTGGTGCGGAATAGGATAGTCTCACATTTCTGTGAATTAACTTTCATCTTCCAAGAGTTCGTGTAGAACTTAACGTCATTAAACATTTTCTGAAGTTCCTCTTGGGCTTTAGCCGCTTTAGAATGGGGTGTGTATATAATAAGGTCGTCTGCGAAGGCTACAATAGATCTCTTGGGTGATTTATTAAAATCAAATGCTTCCAAAAGATCGCTAATGTAGATCGCGAATAAAGTGGGTGCAGTTGCTGTTCCCTGTTGGAGCCCTTCCCTAACATTAAAGGTCTGTGTAGTAACAATTTTCCCGTTTGTTAGCACAAAGTTTTTGTTGTATATTTATCAAGTGTTTGGGGATTTTTTTTTTGATTAATTTAAAGATCAGACCGTCAAGCCAGACTTTGTCGAAGTGGGTCCCTATTAGATCTAGTTTTTGGGGTTCGTCGGTAATCACGAAGTAGCCGTTTGTATCGCGGCTTGCACTTGTGATATGGATATTCGCGTCTTCCAGGAGTTTTTGGGAGTCGGCCGGTACCTTAATCGTAGGTACGCTTGCACTATTCTTTTTCCTGAACATAGAGTTTATTTGGGCAAACATTCCGGAAGAGTCGCTGGGCCTAACAGATTGAATTTTTTCCCTCCATTGCCTATTACTTTCGTTCGCGAAGTTTTGTCGAATTAGAGTTTTAACATTTTTTAAGATTGATTTTAGTCTACTCAAGTTGGGATTATTGTAATCTAAAAATCTACGATAGGTGTTATTAATTCGCGTGAGCAGATGACTTTTAAGTCTTTGGAGTTTTCGGATAATAGGGTTTTCGTACCTGTCTAAGGTATTTCGGATTTTTCTTTTTGGTACTGTTCGTTCTACTGTGGCAGTTGTGAGATTTCCTAATATTTGGAGATAGTGTTCTATCTCCGAGCTTGTTAGGTTCCTATCTGTGGGGGTCATGAATTCTTCTTCTTCTGGAATTGTTTCTGAGTGAGCTTTCACTATTCTCTTTCGAATCAAATTCCAGTTAGTTTTTATTATAATTAAGGATAATATTATCCGCTTGAGAATTAATGACGAAATGATTGTCTTTCTCATGACCAAATGTCATGAGTATGACTTGATGGTCGCTATCGTAGTTTATGGTTTCTAATTTATTTGGGCTTCCTGCGAACGTGAAGTTCAATCGGGTATCTGCTATGCAGATATCAAGGTATGAATTTGCTCTTGGTAGGGTGGGCGAGTCGGGGCCGTAGAGTACAGATTTGAATTCTATTTGGTTGTCTAAAACCCAGTTATACATGAATTTGCTCTTGGTAGGGTGGGCGAGTCGGGGCCGTAGAGTACAGATTTGAATTCTATTTGGTTGTCTAAAACCCAGTTATACAAAAAATTTCCACGTGTGTTATTATCTCGGTTAAGCCAAGATTTGTGTTTCGCGTTGAGGTCCCCTGCTATTACATAGTAGTTTCTAAGGCTATTTAATTCAAGGGTCTGGAATAGTGAATGAAATTCGTCATTGAATTTTTCGGAATTTCTTTTTGAGGCATAGGTGCTAATAAAGAAAAGATTATCATTATTCTGCAGGAAGATTTGTATACAGGTCAGTTCTAAACATTCCAAAAGTGCGAATTCCGGCCAGTTTATTGTAGAGAAGTTTAAAGGTTTTTTTTTTATTAGAATACCCGTGCCGCCTGCCACCTCCGGAGTTCGGTCGGTCTAATAAAATCGTAATTATTGAATTGGGGGGGTATGGTGTGGTTTTAATTTTGTTTCGTTTAAAAGGAGGAGATCGGGTTTTTCTTTTTTTAGGAGATCGTCTAGATTCATCCTTCTATTTAGGTACACAATGGAGTTAGCATTGACAGAAATGAGCCTGAGCTCGGTCTTCTGAAGGCTTTGTGTGACCTGGCTATCAACAGACATTGGACAGGTTGAGAACTCTACTTATGTAACTAAGTTGTTGAGTGTGAGCGCCGATAGCTTGCTCAAAGCGCTCAAACTTGAAGTTTATTAATTGAAATAAATTTTGGTGGAAAGACAAAAGATTATTTTCATTAGATTTGTTATCGTTACCTGTGTGCTCTCGTAGGTAATCCTGGCTTGGTAGAGCTTTCGTATTTTTTCCCTTCAATGCATCTGCGAAGTTCACACCTGGTCGAACTGCACTCTCGATGATCTTCTTATATTGTTGGTTCGTTGGTTTCGATGTTGTCTCTGCATTTTTTTCCTGTCGGGCGATGTTTCTCCTGTTTTTTGCCTCCTTGTGCGCTGGGCATCCTTTCAACGATGCTGTGTGTCCGTGTCTCTTAAGCCTTGTATCCACTGAGATTGTACGCGAGCATAACTCGCGCGCTTTGCACGTGATTGCCGTATCCACCAAAAATTGCATTCAACGTTCAGCTCGTCACTAGCGCGCCGGCATCACGCTCAGCTCGCTTGCAGCTCGCGCGCTGAGAATGTCAACTGTACCTACTGAGCGTTTTATTACGAGCTCGTGAATAGAACGGCAAGAAGCTAATAACGCGCAGCCAGGCTTGATGGATACGGTTTAAAAGCATGAACGCGCCTGTTTTTGAACGGCGGCGAGCTGCTTGTCTGTTTTCCATTTGAAATGGAAAGCTTCGTAGCGTGTTTAGGGTTTTTCGTTATTTTCATCATAGAATAGAGGTATCTGTACCTAATTTAGATGATAGATTTAGTTTAGAATTGCTGTTACAACATGTAAAGGATCATCATAACATTATTTTCGTAATTATAAAATGGAAAGGAAAGATTTATGGTTCATTAAAATTCATTTATGACAGAAATAGTGCAAAAAACCTATTGTCTTTGCCGTTTTGGTAAGTTTTCGATATAAGACCGTCGCTTGAAAATGAAAATTTATATTTTTATCAATAGTCCATGTCCATTTACACTGATTGCAATCGGTTTCACTCCGCGATCCACCTAAAATCAGATTTGACATTTCGCACGGACCAGTTTTCAAATAGCTATGTACATCTTCTGATTTCAGGTGGATCGCGGAGTGAAACCGATTGCAATCAGTGTAAATGGACATGGACTATTGATAAAAAATATAAATTTTCATTTTCAAGCGACGGTCTTATATCGAACATTTTCCATTTTAAGAATAAAATTAGTCTTGATTTCAATTTTGCACTCCTTGAATAACATCGGCGAGCTGTCGAGCGTCCCACGTTCAGAACGCGAGCACACAAAAAAATGTATCTGTCAAAATTCTAAGCATGCCACAGCTCGCCGGTTATAAAAAGCAACGTGCACAATGGATACGCTCTAAAAACAGATGATGCAATAGCACGCGCGCTGCGCGTCAAATGCTATGTACAGTGCACCATGCAGTAGGCATTGATCAAAAATTATGCTCGCGATCTGCTTGCGAGCTGCAGTGGATACGAGGCTTAACAGTTCACGCAGAAGGTCTTCGATTTTTCCGCTGCTGCATCTAATTTACACTCGCCTGGCAAGTGTGTCTGGTCACATTTTACACAGCGGTAAGCCATTTTGCAGTTCACTGCGGAGTGGCCATACCGTTGGCAACGCGTAATTTCAGGCTTCCTCAATTTCTCGAAGCGTACCACCTGGTGGTTTAGGTAGCGAATTTGGTGTAAATCCGCGGCTTTGCTGGTGCATCCGATCTAGACCATGAGGGTTGGCAGGACTCTCTTTTCCGCCGTCGATCTTCGCGTCGAGAATCTCGATACCGAAAGGATTTCGGTCTCCGGCAGTTGCTTTTGTATCTCAGTTTTAAATTCCTCAGGGATAGCGTGGCTGCTCAGTCCCTTCAGCAGAAAAGTTTCCGTTTTTTCTTCGCGAGCGGTGTACGTGAAGAATTTAGACTCGCTTTTCTCCAGTACGTCCTTTGCTTTACGGAAATCATCGAGTTTTGATGTCCGTATCGCTATTTTTGAGCCAGTCACATTCTTCACCTCGAAATTTTCTATTCCAGCACTCTTTTTTAGAAGTCTAACCAGAGTTTCCGGGTTCTGGTTGAACGTCTGGATCGGCGGCATTTTTTTGAAGCTATTTTTCTTATCACTATCAGAATTCTCAATGCAAGAATTGCCATAAAATTGGTACCAAATGAAAAATGGAATTCAATTTTATCGTCTGGCTCATCATTTAGTGAAGGGACGAAACAAACATCAACATCCCAACACGAAGAAAAACATGTAAAAATTAGTTAAACAAAACAATGGAATTAATAACAGTTAACAAGGAATTAGTGTCAACCAGCATTAAGTCTGCGTTTCAGACCGAATTTATCAATAGAGAAGTCGAATACATTGGCATTCTTATTAACTTCCCTCGCGAGACGCGCAATCGGTTCATTCATACCATAGTTCGTCCGGTGAAAACCAATCTGCAGAAGTCTAGGATGCCTCGGTAAAAATTTACCGATGAATAACTGGATCAGGCCCAAAAGTGAAGAAGAATCAACAACTCCTGTGAGAAGTTGATGAGCAAAAACCACATCAGCTATCTCACGTCGCTTCGAAAGAGATGACATGTTTAAAAGTTGGAGCCGATCAGCATAAGGTAGAAGACGAACACTATCATTCCAGTTAAGGCGACAAAAAGCAATTCTCACAAATTTACGCTGAATCGACTCAATTCTACCAATGTGCTCATCATAATATGGCGACCAAACTTGGGAAGCATATTCAAGGTGGGATCTAACGAAAGTGTTATAAAGACTAAGTCTAATAAAGGGGTTATTAAATTCCTTAGACAAGCGTGTAGTAAATCCCAACATAGAATTACCCTTTTGCACAATTTTATTGATATGCAAAGTAAAATAAATTTTATGGTCAAATCAATAATGGAACTAACACGATCAAGACTGCAGTCATTAAGATTATAAATAATAACAAATGGGGATACCCTCCTAGTGAATGACATCACATGACATTTATTCAAATTCAATCGAAGACTATTATGGCGATACCAATCGCTAAAATGAATCAAATCCTCCTGAAGGACACTGTCAATACTGGAAGTAACAGACCTAAAAATTTTAATGTCATCAGCGTAAATGAGTACTTCCGAATGCCTAAGAATTGTGGCAACATCATTGATAGCTAGGATAAACAAAAGTGGCCCCAAATTCTTGAGGAACACCAGAATGCGAAATAAAGGGCTCCGAAATATAACCACGAAAGAGAACTTGATAAGTTCTATTCGATAAGTATAAGTTGATCCAGCTAATGAACCAATTAGGAAAACCGAACAAGTGCAATTTTAATAAAATAATAGAGTGCGGTAAACTATCAAAAGCCTTACTGAAATCAGTATAAATACAATCAACCTGCTTCCCTCCTCAATATCCACAATGGATTTATTCGTTAACTCCATCAGATTAGTGACCGTAGACCTATTTTTCACAAAACCATGTTGTCTACTGGAAATTACGGATTTACAGTGAAATGACATGCACTCATACTCAATAGACTCAAAAAGTTTAGGAATAGCAGAAAGTTTAGCAATAGGCCTGTAATTTACAATATCAGATTTTGCTCCATTCTTATGAGTCGGGATGATAAAAGAAGCTTTCCGCATTTTGGGGAAGATCCCTGTTATTAAAGATCTTTGAAAAAGGCGGGAGAGTGGTTCAGCAATATAGAGACAGCAGCGTTTAAGAACAACAGCTGGAACACCATCCGGTCCAGGAGAAGAGACATCCTTAAGACGAGAAATGTGATTAACTATATCACTGCATGAAATTGGAATGCTGGATAATGTAGTTGAAGTAAAATCCCCAAGTTTAACAAAGTAAGACTTATCAAGAATAAAACTACTACAAGTAAAAGATCTACTGAAGAAGGTGGCAAAAAAATTGCAAATAGTGGATTGATCATTACTCTTTCTACCCAGAAATTAAAAAGAAGCCGGATATCCATCGAACTTACGCTTACAGTTAACAAATTTCCAAAATTTCTTTGGGTCTTTAATAATATCCGTCTGCATTTTTAGTAAATATTCAGAATACAAGCGCGTTGATAAGTCTTTGAACAAGTTATAATATTCATTATACAAACACAAATCAGAGTCAATCTTCGTTTTGATATACCTTTTCCAGGCAGCATTACGAGAACTACGAATTGAACGCAGTTCACTAGTGTACCAAGGATAGGAAGATGAGATATTTTTACGATAGGTAAAGGGAACTGACGCAACAAAAAATTTAAACAGAATATAATAAAAATCAACAACAGTGCTCTCAGAATCAGTATTATCAAAAATTTCATTAAACTTAAAGTTACTGTGTTATGACACTGGCTAGTAAATCCAAATGGAGAGGGATAGAAGATGTAACATACAATTTCCGCTTTGGTGTGAGAGAGACAGTCCGAGTAGTTTAAAGCCAGTACTGTCAAAAACTAGCCGGCAACATAGCCAGCAACAAAGCCGGCAACATAGCCGCAAAGCAGATTCGAGCAGTGTTTCGCAACATTCTAGCACTTGATCCAAGAAAAATCTCTCTACCAATGGATTTTTGACCTGCATCAGACTTGTTTTTAATAGTTCGGTACGTATAAATTGTGGAAAGTGCCATGTTATGTTATAAAACGCGCTAAAATCAGTATTTTTCTCAACAACGCAGTTGCTAATTTCGGTCACTAGATGCCGCTAGCGTCGGAAAGAGTGGTATCTCTTTCTTTTAATGTTGTTCGCCTTGTCGCACGATCGGGCAGTTATTGTGCTTTTATTGTGCTTAAGAAATAGCCAAAAAATAGCCAGTGTCATAACACCATTAGAGATAAGGTAGTTCAACTGCAAAAAATCTGCCTTAGTAAAATCGAAAGAAAGCTCTTTCTCACTAGGGCTGAAAATATTGTCGTCATCAATTATATCACATATGCTAATTGGGGGATGCAAAACATCTATGACGGAGATCGAAGTTACACTCTCTTTCACTGAACAGGCACAATAATCAGTATAAAATACCAAGTCAAGTTATCTTTCATAAGAATTACGAACAAGGCTAAGTTGCTGGAGACCAAGTGCAAAAATGATATCGCCGAAAAAACATTCATGCAAAGAGGAAGCATCAGAAACTAAGAGAGTAGAATCATCGTCAGAAAAAGACTAAGAAAGACCTGGAATATTAAAATCACCCATTAAATAAGTTCATCCGAGATATTCATTATATTATGTACATAAGTTAAACAATCAACTGTTTTCTCATATAAGGTACAAGGACTAGACGAAGGAATATATGTCAAAAAGACAAAAATTTCCTTATTACTAAGCACGAGTTTAACACAAAGCCAATAAAAGTTCACCCCCTTTTAGCCTAAGATCTGAATTATATCGATCTCTACGAAAGACTTGAAAGTCAGAACCAATGAGTTCACCGTCAGAAAAGCTACAATTTAGACCTGTTTCAGTCAGAGCAACAACGTCATAAGAGCAATTTTGAGTACTATATGAGGTTTAGTGCGCAGTCCACTTACATTTTGGTAGTAAATGGACAATTGTCTGAGTTTTTTGGAACAGAAGTAGAAAATTTGTTGCGCCGAGAAATAAATTCTTTAACAAGCACTCCAGAAGGCCAAGAATTATTATCTAACAATTTATTAAAAAGTTCATTATTAGCGATAACAATCTTAAATGAGGCAATGGAACTACCAACTTTACTAATCTTATCACATTTCATTACTGATCCTGATAAAATTAGGTTGCTCGTTAGCAAGTACTTGAGAACATCATCTGAGGATGTTAGTGGATCAATACGAGAAACGAGAAGAGCTTTAGGACGAGGCACCGTAGAGAGTTGATGAGCAGGTAAGTCAGGAGAAGGCTGCGCAGGATGGGCATCAATCGACGATGGTAGTGAAAGACATCGAGTAGCTTGGATGGACTTAGGATGACTTGTCGAATTATTATCTAGAGAAACATTAGAAGATGCTAGGATCTTTTTAGAAGAGGTAGAGCTTCTCCCATTATTCTTCTTAAGATTCACACGCGGATGAGATGTAGGACTATTAGTATCAACGCTAGTATCCACCAAAACCAGGGGCCTTATTACTGAATACGATACGATCAAAATCAATCGTAAATTCTAAATTCGGCATTACTGAATACGATCGAATGATGAATCGTAAATTTCGATCGTAAATTTGGCATTACTGAATACGATTTTTTGAGAAATCGTTAAGTTATGGTCGTCAAATTTTACGGTCGCTGTCGACCAGTCGTAAGTCACTTGAAAGAGAAGAAATAAGAACAAAAAAGAAAAAATTTCAGCATTTGAATAAAGTATACCTATACAGAAAAGCAAATATACCGTATGTAAGCCTTAGAAATGAAAAAAAGTTGAACTAGGAAGTTGAAAAAAAAATTTAAAAATGAATGTACTACGCGACGGCATTTGAAGAACAAGTGCTCGCTATGGCTAGGTCTTACTATGTGCCCGATCTGCAGAGCCGATTACACCAGGCAATCTGTATTTCTCATAAAAAAAACGTTTCGCGGCATTTTTTTCCTCCGAGTTCGATTCTTTTATCGACTTCGAACATAGCTTCGTTTCCATCACGTCAAAGAGCTCTGTAAGTACAACAGAAACCTGAGGTTGAGACATACCGCTCTGTCCAACGAAACACTGATAGCTGCCGCTCAGAGCAGATGCTAATTTCAAGATTAGTGGCACTGATGAGGAGCGACTACGTACTTTCAATTCGTCCTTTATTCCATTCAATGCTTGCAAAAATGCGGTTTGGATAATCGGAACAATTGTTTGAAACTGTAATTTTTTACAATAAACTATCTAATTAAAAATAAAGTACAAGAGAAATCCTACCTTGGATCAGGAACTTCTAATGGGTTCGCAGCGTCACGAATCCGTTTAATATTTTTGATCGAGTTTCAACATCGAAATCCTCGTCGCTACATACTACACCGCTAGAATTAAACACCGCCAAATTAAACATTTCTACGTCGACAACAGTAACGAAAGTAATATTGAATTCAAACTAACGACATAAACAACAACCACTTGTGTAATTTATTGTTAAGTATAGTGTGAAGTTAGGCGCAATACACTTTTAACCGTAAAATTCATACTTTTTTGATGGCAGCACTGTTTGGCCCTTACGATCGTATTCAGTAATACCAAAGTAAAATCGTATCGTAAATTCAAATCGTAAATATTTTTGATCGTATCGTATTCAGTAATAAGGCCCCAGATCGCTCTTCTCGGATGTCGTAGTTTTGGTTGCTGTCTTCTTCACTGCTTTCGGGGCCGGTTTGGGCTTCGTGCTTGTCGCTTGTTTAGCACGGTTTTGGCGTCGTACAAAATCGATGAACTCCGCCTCGTTTTCTGCTGTTTCATTGTTCATTTCGACATCGGCCGTCTCTCTTTCCGCTGCTGGCGGGCTTCGCTCTTTCTGATTGGCCTGGAGCTGACCAATCGCTTCTTGCATTTGGATTTGTAGCGACTCGATGATCTCGTCCCGCTGCTTTATTTGGCTGGTTAGCTCAGCCTCTCGAATAGCGAAAGTGGCACTTTCACCCGAGAGTACCCTTCCAGGCTCGCTCTCGTACTCGCACTCACTTTCTCGCTTCCTAGAGCACTTCTTTTGGCAATAGTGCCATCACTATCAAAGTCACTACTCGCACTCAAGTTTCTGGCTTTCGCCCGCACATGTTTTCTATTTTTACCTATTGCGCACTGTCGCTATGTGTCTACTCCTGTCCTTTCTAACACGCTCACTCAATACCTGTTCCCAGGTACTACCACAAGTCCTTTTTCACACACGGCGTGATTTTAATAGGTTTTACGCTGTTTAAAAACGTTTAAAATCCGTCTCAAGTACCTGCTGGTGCAGGATTTCCGTAATTTTGCACGAGTTTAAATTTTCAGCGGAGCTCAATTAAAAACACGTCTAGACGCTACGGTTGTCGGAGATCGACTAGTGAGATGACTTGGAGCTAACGTTGAGTTCACTAAGTATGCTGCTGAACAGTCAATATAAAATTGGAATACCCTAGAAATAGGCAATTTAACACCTTTAACCTTCTCACAGCTGATTATTTTTTTTGTGACTGGGAATTTATCATACAGTGTGCAATGCTCGTTTGCTTGTGGTACAACAACACTTTTGGAGTTTAATTAGGAAAATTTTGCGATTCTTAATGAGAACTTCGTGTTCAAATTTTTTGCTGGAGATTTTCTTTTTCTTTTCTATTCCATGTAAAAAATTTTTGTAATTGTTTGGAGTTACGGTTGGGTATTCTAAATTGTTATCGCGCGGCTTTTTCTTCAATCAGGGGATACAAGTGCGCCTTAAGTGCCGAGCTATTTTGAAGCCGAATATACTTGTTTTTATCTACCCCCTGTTAAAATCACACTGTTTAGTGGTGAGCGCATAAGTTATCCGCCTTTGCGTCGGTTCCGTATAACCTATTGAATACTTATGTAAGAATTAAACCATTATAGTGACGCAAATTTAGACTCGATTTGGTTTCTCGCGAAATTTAATCCGGGGCGGTCCCGTCGGTTGCAGCAATTATTGCGCAGCTTAACGAATAATTTCGTCTGTTGAAATAGAAATCACATCGATGAGCTTCCCGAAAAAAAATTTTAATTCTAAAATAATTTAGTATGGTCAGCTATAGCACGCCGTACCATCTACCGTCTTCGTCGTTTTGGAGCGAATTTTTATTTGGTTTTTTTTTCCGAATTGTTTTATACAGAGAGAGAGAGAGAGAGTAGGCTACATTACGAAGTCTGATGGATCTCAGGACCCCTTTGATTTCTTTACGACTACACAACACACTTGGGAATTGATTATTCGCATGTACGTAATTTAGGGATATACGGTTTAGGATTTTGTATTTTCTTATTTTTTTTTTTGTGCATCTTTATTTATGTAGCACATAATTTTTAATTCTCTTAAAATTCCTTTTTGGGTTATTATTATATCTGAACCTCAGAGGTGAACTGTCGTAACTACCAAATTTTCGATTTTGGGATTATTAATGTAATTGCATTGTTGGGATGTATATTCTTAAGTGGTAAATCATCGCATCCGCAGAGCTAAAGGAAGCCAAGATAATCAATGAGTATTAATCGTATCTGCCTTGTATTGATAGAGGAAATGTATACTTATAAAATGGTCTACTGAACATTTTACGAAATATCACTTACGACAGTTTACCTCTGAGGTACAGATATATTCTTTACAATTAGCTTTATCGTTCATCATTTGGAACCCGATGAGCTCCAGATGGAATGCATCTTTCGTGGCATCAGTGGGTCGGGTCTGGCCCTGTTGGAAAGTCTTGAGTCGCAACTCAAGTTGGAAAAGGAAAGACCGGTCTTGAGACCAAGCTCCAATTTACCGGAAATCATTCTTCAAGATTTACCAAGGAAACTCGAAAATTGTCCTCTTGACAGCATTTCTAGTATTTTAAGGGAGTGTATGGCGGGAAGATCTGATGAATTGGCTAGTTGTCTCTCTCGTCTCAAGCACTATACTGGTCGTTTGACGCGGCTAGTGAAATGTTCTTCGGGGCAAATTCAAGTTATGTGTCGGGAACATTTAAGAAAAGTCAAAGAGTTGCATTCGGTAATTGAGGACCTGTTAGCTAAACCTGAGTAGGCAGACCTGGAAACGTTTTATCAGAAGCTTTCTGAGATAAATTTTAGTACCACCTATTCTCCGGATGTAGAAGCTCCTGGAGTAGAAGCTCTGGACAGTATTGGCGAGGGTGATGGTCAGGAAAGAGGACTGAAGGCATATGTAGACATTCCTACTTTGCCATGTAAATATGTCACCTATTTTTAATAAAAATGGTCGAAAAGTTTAAAGAACTGGGACGTCAATGTCAACTTTCCCTTCGCGACCGCGAACCGTCATTAAACTTTGAAATCTGCCAATTATCTTAAATTCACTTCCGCCCACGTGATCAACGATTTCACTTTTATTCAATTTAGGTGATCCTAGGCGGGTCCACTCGTCTTTACCGTTAACTGTAATATCTCAATCGGAATCGTATTGAAATTGTACTTTTTCGCTGCGTTTATCTGCTTCGACAAAAATTCTGCGACGTTTCCGGAGCTTCGTTAAAGATTGCGTCATAATGCTTTTATTTTGTGCGAGGATGTCAGAGTTCTTCGTGACGGACCGACAGACATTGACGATGTATCCTTTTACACCACATTTTTGACATATTGCATCACGAAATTTACACGCGGCCCGGAAATGTTTACCGCCGCATCGATTGCATTTCACATCCGACGGTTTATGTGATGGATAAGTTTTAGCACTCGAGTTATCTTTTTCGTTATGGTTAGGTTTAAAAACTTTTAGGATCAGATTAAGATCCTATTTTACTTGATTTTAAAAGACTTATTAATTACTTCAAATAAAGATTTATTATAATGAAATGCTCGGGATGATGTCCGTGAGCCGTCTTTTATAAAACTGAACAAACTTACAAGTTAACATCTTATATTTATACTACAAATTCTTATTTCCTAATGTTGGACTTATATCTATTGATCAACTACAATCTACAAATTCTTATCTCCTAATGTTGAACTTATATCTATTACTCATGGTATTATATTCTTGGATGTCAGACTTAGAATTGTCCGACATCTTTTCTTATCTTATCAATGATGAGCCTAATTATGTTTATTTACCCATTTGGTTGGTATTGATGGGTGGTCGTGGTATACGTCAGTGGTTTTTATTGGTGACGCATCTAAAACTCCCGCCGCGTTTTTGTTTGGCGTAGTCCGCGTTAACACTTGAAACTACCGGAATTTTATCCGGGCTTTCCAGAACTTTCATGCTCGTAGAAACGTTGAATTGAGCTTCCAGTTCTGTTATGATCTCTTTTAGCGAAATGCTGCGGGATTTTTCTACTGCACGTAGGGAAATTCGCTTCAGATCGTCGTTTTCTGTTGAATAGCAGAAAGATTGCAACAACAGTAAAACCCTAAGGTTGTCATCAGTTAGTTCGGTACGCTCGAAATCTCAGGCATGCCAGTTGATGCGATCGATGTTTTCGGTTATAGGGACCGATTTGTTGTACCGAAAATTTAAGATTTCTATGCGACTGCGTGCAATAGAAATATAATCGTCAAAAAGCTGCTCTAATTTCGTAATAATTACAGCTTGCGATAGTTTGGTTGGATCTTCTGGAGCGACATGGTCTACCAATCTGTCAAACTCGGGCTGGCCCAATTTATCCAATAAAAGACGCGTCTGTATCTCCGCTGGTAGGGCTTTGGCTTCCGTGATGACGGTGTACTCGTGTCGCTGTAGCCATTTTCTGTCTCGTTTTGTCGTCGGTTCCAAACGTATATTTGTCGTGACGAGCGATGAGTTGGTTGAACAAGGCTGACTGATGCGATGTGTCTTACTGACCGCCATTTTCTTGTTTGTTGATTTGTAACTGTAGAAGTATTGAATGAAAAATTGGAATCTGTTTTATTTATGTCAAATAATACAAAAGTAACTATAAACATAAAAATATACAGCTATACTGAGTGTTTATGACTTGAACAAAAATGATAAATTCAATACTCCCACTTTTTGTTATAAGTCGATGCCAACATTTACTGAATAATAAAAAAACATACATACTTTTTTAAAAAAAATTACGTTAATTCTTTGCCATAACACTCATCAACGAACATAAAAATTGATGTCTTGGCTTCGACAATGCCTTCGTCATGATATC
The DNA here is from genome assembly GCA_949128065.1 of Beris chalybata. Taxonomy (NCBI): domain Eukaryota; kingdom Metazoa; phylum Arthropoda; class Insecta; order Diptera; family Stratiomyidae; genus Beris; species Beris chalybata. The sequence goes on along the minus strand of OX421895.1, from coordinate 60,818,711 downwards.
GGCTGCTTGGTCATCCGTCTGAATATATTTCAATTCGAAAAGTCCGTCTTTAAACTTCTCACTAATGAAGTGATACCGTACGTCGATATGTTTCGTCCTCTTGCGAAACTCCGGGTTTTTCACAAGTCCAACTGCGCTCTGATTGTCCATGTAAAATATTGGCGCATTATTGTTTTCCTGTAGAAGTTTGCCCAAAAATTCTTCAGCCAGACCAATTCCTTTATGGCATGTATTCAGATTCCGTTGTTGATAAAATAACTGATGTCTATCGCTCCGATCCCCAACTGATTACGCTTCCGCCAAACATGAAAACGTAACCTGACGTCGATCTGCGTGCTATGACGTCGCCTGCGTAATCCGCATCGCTGTACCCGCAAAAATGCAAGTCATTTTCCCGCTCGAAACGAATTCCCATGTCCATTGTGCCTTTGATGTATTTGAGAATATGTTTTACTGTATTCACTTGTGCCACTGCCTTTCCGTGGGCGTTTGGCGCCCTGGTGCAGATTTTCAGTGGCGCCCCTTAAATTCGTAAAGAATTGTATAATAAAGCATACTGATTTTTAAATGCTGTTATGTATCGAAATTTATTTCAAAGGTAAAAAATAACCATATAGAGATGAGATATGTGTGTTAAACAATTACATATCTTCCTTCGTGCTTTATTTTATTATTACTATATCATCATAATCAATTGAATTTGCGATTTCTTTTTCAAATGAGATGATGGATAATTCGCTGAGTCTATTTTGATGCATTGCATTTCGAAGATTTATTTTGATCAGCTTCAGCTTTGAAAATGAGCGTTCTCCCGATACCACCGAAACTGGAACTGTTAACAAAATACGAAAAGCAATCATTGCGTTGGGCACTCAATTCTCCATGCCTCGCGTTTGAATGGCATTTAGTACATCGATCGAATGAACAATTTTATCAGTTTTGACTAAAGTGGAAATCATTGCAAGTTCCATGACTAGTTCGTTACCATTAATATCTGAATTTCCTTCATGTTGAAGAACAGCTTCCAACTTTTGACACGATTCCAGCAAACTTCCGTTAATTCTGTTTGCTTCGTAATTTTTGAAATCATATAAAAATTAAAATAATTCGTTGTGCTTCTTCAGTGCATTGAAACGGCCAGTAATTAAATTCATCGCAGATTCGATAATTGTTTTTCGTGTCCCGGCGAGAAGCGGTACCCAGCGGGAACGATTCCAAGCGCTTCGTTGTAAAGCGCTTAAGAAGAACTTTAATGAAACAAAAATGAAGCACTACATATCGAATATAGTTTGGTAGTCCTTTATCACATATAAAAATAAAGTACTTTGAAATTGCTAAAAAAAATGTAAGAAGTATTGACTCCTCCGTGATATAAATGCAAGGCGCTTTAGAAGCGCTCTAAAAGATGTTGGAGAGATGCAAGATTAGTTTATATATTTCCGGTTTTTTATTTTGCTACTGGAAAAAAAGAACTAGAAAGTTGTATTACTCTTTCATATAAATGCACTTCTGAAATGTTAAATTTATATGAACGAAGAGCCTCTTTGGAGCACCTCCCTGCTGCAAAAAAGCGCTCGTTAATGCATTTGCAAACGCTTCATTTCCCGTTGGTTAGCTTCAAAGGTTTCGGAGTGTTTTCTAGCTGAGTCCACTTCGTGGAAACACTGCAGTTGTGTTTTGTTTGTTAATTTCCAGAATTTCAAGAATTGCTGGACTTGCATCAGCATTCCCTTCAGCAAGACGACAATGATGCCAGCCAGTACACACTGGGAATCCTGTAGGTATATTGCCCAGTGTTTTGATAGAGTGGTCTTGCTGTAAGAACAGATATTTGGAAGCAAGAGTTCCACCCAAAACAAGGATCAGTTCAATAGGTACTGGAAACGAAATTTTTTTTGGCTAAGCGTGACTTAAGAACTTCGTTGTTAAAAACTAAAATGACAATTGTCGATGCGGCGAGTGCAGTAGCTACCCAATTAATATTAGCGATATGTTTAAATATTTCAACGTACGTCAATATCACTTCAAAATATTCCGGATGCGATGGAATTGAGATTCCAAATAAGTCTTTAATTTGAGATGTAAGAACATGAATAGCTGCACCAGTTGTTAGGCCGGACACCAAAGTTTCCGATAGAAGCGATGTGATGATTCCCAAACGGAAGGCATACATAAGTAAGTGTATGATTCCAACAATGAAACAAACGGTTGAAGCAACTTCTATTGGTGTATAGGATCCGGTGTCTACTATGCTTCCATCTTCTATTCTAGTCCCATTTATGGAGGGAAGCGCACTGTCCGCTCGAGCATAAGTTTGAACTACCTTTCCCACCATAATCGAGACAACGGCAAACGTACCCATGGAATTATGTTTCGATGTGCCAAAAATAACGTAGACAAGAACCGGAAAGAATGCCATGTAGATACCGACAATTGGTGGGAGATTTCCCAGAAGAGCGTAACCCATACCTTGAGGAATATGCATGACAGCAACTGTACATCCAGTGATGAGATCTGCTACGGAATCATTTTTCCACGAATATTTCGGAAGCCATGACATGATCGGAAAAATGCTCGTCAAACAATCCCAGGGATCAAAGTTGCTCGGTTTCGGAAGGAATTCGTGGTAGCCGTTGCTTTTAGGTTTCGAAAACAATAGCTCATTATTTAGTTGCTCCTGTTCGTAATAAGGTCGCATCACTTGTAAAACATGCGGACTAGTTCGACCATTTGGTTGCGGATTTTCACGCTGATTATTCATGTCATCTGAATTCGTCATTCCCATAATATTTCTGCAGCTGCATCTTTTTAAATTTTTAATTTACTTTAAGTAATTTTAGTTATTTTTAATTTGTTTAAAATTCCGTCCTCGTCCTGTCCTCGTCATGTCATATTTATTTTACTTTAATTTTAGATTTAATTCAATTTATCAATATTTTACTTTATTGATTTTAATTCATGTTTAGTTTATTTTTAATTCAAGATTTAAAGCTTCCGGCCGGTCATTTTGAACTCATCCGGTAAAAATAGCAATTATCTATTTCTTATTTATTTTTGCTTGTATTTCATTTTTATATATCTTTATTTAATTTTTCCTTTTTTCCATGGTGCGTTCGCGTTTTTAATTTTTTTTAACTTTATTCTTTTACTCAATAATTCAGGCGTTTTGTAACGGATTAAGAAGAAAACAATTCAGGAAGAAAACGCGACGAAACAACCGAAAATTCAGGTTACGTTCAAGGCTCCTTTGTTTCACCAAAAAACATGCCAGTATCACTCGGAAACCTAACACTCAAACACCATTGCATCATCCAAAAAAAATGGCTGTAATCGATTTTAGTTTAAGGGCTCTCCTTATAATCGCGCAAACGGTATCTCAAGCCTGCTCGGTGTCTACCACAAATCTCCACTCAAAGCAAAGGATCCGACGTGGACATTCTCGTACAAAACGTTCTCATGTACCTCGACTCAATCGTCTTTCGGAATGTGCACGGGCGCCAATCACTACATCTCAATCGAAACTCAATTTCGAAGCTCTGTACATATATAGCGTTTCGGATAGAATTCCCTCAGCTTAGGTTAAAAGTACCATGCAAATTAATATGCCACCAACCGGTCACAACGTTCACCACCGATCCTGATCTCGGTGTGAAAATTCTGTATTCTTTTTTGATTTTTCGTTCTTGAGAGGGGAAAAGTCAATTTAAATCGTTTCTCGTTCGTTTATTTTCGTTGTTCGCCGTTTCAGTCATGAATCGAATGGCTCCTGTGTTCATTGTCTTTACATGCGGGAATATGACGAAGGCAGAATCGGCGTGGAAACTACAACAACATGAGTGGGGGAAGTATTATCGGTTTGGCTTTATGCTTTGTTGCTTCGTCTTTACCGTCGTGCAACACTCAATAGCGCAAATCCTGCTCTCGTTTCCTAGTCAGGGGAAGTACGAATAAGCCAAAAGAAAAATAAGGAAGAAAAATTTGGCGTGGACAACACGTCTGCATCGTTCGCTGTCTAGCAGCAAACTAACTTTGAATTTACAGAAAAAATAGTGTTATAGGTTTTCAAATTATTTCAAAGGCATAACTATTAAAAATCAATAATATTTTCATTGATTTATCTTCTAGAAATACCAATTAATTATACTATCTATAATACTTTTCAATGAAATGCGGCCTTCTTATGTAATTCTTGCCATGAAAATCGTGAAAAATTGCTTCAGTTTGACTTCATATATTATTAACAAAAATTAAAATATCTTAAAATTTTTTTTATACAAGTCCTTCTTTAAGTTTTTTTCTAGCATTATATTAAAGAAAATGACATGTTATTAATTCAAGAAATATCAGTTCAAAAAATTCGAATTTACGCATTTTAAAAAATGTTCAAGAGTTGTTGTTCTAATAGCACTTTTTCCAACTACAGTTTTGAATTTTTTCTTTATACAAGTCCTAGTTTACATACCGGAATAAAGTGGTGTAATTTTATTCCGTTTTTTTGTTGCCCTTAACGTGAAATATTGACAAGAAAACAGTCATAAATCATCAAAATCGCATTTAACGTGCACATGGAGCCTTAAGGATAATGCTAAAGAGAATCTGTCCAGTTCTCAAACTCTATGCTATAAACTAAACGGTCGCGTAGCCGAATTTTAGGATTTAGAGCCTTTTGGCTACAAGAAAACGAAAGGTGCCCGAATCTAGTGCGAACACAGTTATTGACGCGGAACAATCATCTCCATACGACTCATGGTAGTCATTCCAATGGAATCAAACCGGTAGAAGTGGCGAAGAATGGTGTACAGACTAGCTGTGAAACCGATCTAAATGATACCGGTAAAATTAAGCCATCGAAAGATGAGTTGGTTTTAAGGCGTCCACGCGAAGAACTTTCACCGCCACAGCTGCCATCTAAACCGAGCCCGCTTAATTTCCTCGTAGAAAATCAGAAAAAAAATATATAGCACGCAATTATCAACGCCTAGTAATTCTCCTGTTCAATTAGATGGTGTTCATAGAACTCCCGACAATTCAGTCGTCGATAAAACGAAACTACTTTATGATTATTTCGATCGGGAAACTCTTCACGCACGACTCAGAAATGTAGTTTTGAAAATTTTCGATTACGACGAACTCGTTCAGCGGCAGAATCAAACTCAAAAACAAAACCGCGACGAAAACGAACCAGCTATTTTAACGGACACGAGGGTCTTTTCTTTGTCGTTGTTGTTGTTGTTGCAACAATTGTAAATTTTCGATGACGTTTCCAGCGATGGAATTGGAATAGGAATAAAACGTCGCGTACTTTACGTTGCTGCGAGAATTAAGTTTTACGTGAATCGCATTAATTTTCCCACACGAGGTCGGGCCGCGGTATTTCTTTGCGATTTTTTTTATAGCCGCACAGTTAGCGTCCGTGCGATTCACGTGTCTCCCAGAACCTTTTGCGGGTGCGATCTGATCGAATGATCCGCTGTTCGGGGTAGATTTACCAACCGGATTGCACTTTGTGACCCACAATCGACCGAATTTTTAACGAAAACTCTCCACGGACATGTTCCGGACAATTTACATTGATTTACACTTTTGTCTTGCTCCGAAACAGACTGAAATTCGACCGAGAATTAAAGAAATGAAACCCCGATACGCTCCTCAGATTCCGCCCGAACTCGCAAAAAAATTACCGCTCCCGGCCTCTACCAAGTAACGGTCCTCTTCTCGTCGCCAAGCCGGTTTCCAGTCGTTCGTTCCAGTGCTCACAAATGCATTCGATATTTTGTTAAATATCGAAAGCACTTGTAAGCACCGGAAACGAAATTCTGGCGGCACTCAGCACAGTTTGTGTTTTTTGGTTCGAGACAGAGTAAGTTTTCCATGCGCTTCAAGGCCGGTTTACATGTCGAATGCAAACATTTTTTATTGAGATTGTGAGGGAGATAGCTTATCGAATTATCAATGGAATAGAAAGCAACCACTGCAAAAAATACTATACACAAATATCGTCAATATTTTTTGCTGGATACAATATGTGTTCGTTTCACTCCTGATCAGTTTCTCATCAGAGATTTTCTTTCTCCCTCACAATCTCAGTAAGAATTGCTTGCATTCGTCATGTAGTCTGTAGTAAGTATCGGGCCAGAGTTTCACCAATTCACCAAGAGTAGGATCGGTGTGATAAAATCGACATTGACTCGGCAGTCCAAGGGCACATACTGGTCCCGAAACATTTGCCAGTACTGGCAACTCTGGCACCAGTACTAAGTCTGTGCTGTGCCGTTCTGCTATTCGTACATAGGGAGTTTCACGAAAATGCAAGAGCCGGGCGTTTGAGCACTGAATTTCCAAAGCGTGCCTGGGCGCCTTCGGCGTTTTCAGTACGTTGGCGCCTTCAGCGCCTCTGGCACCTTGGCGTCCTGGTGCGCCGCACCACTTGCACCACCGCTAGAAAAGGCTCTGACTTGTGCTACAACTGGTTTTTCCAAGTATCGGCTGACACCTCCAACTGCAAAGCTGATATCTGGCCTGGTTGCAACGGCCAAATACATCAAACTTCCAACTGACTCACGATATGGAAAGTCAATCTCTCCGCCTGCCTCAAAATCGCCAAGATTTTGTGAATTGTCCAATGGCGTTGATACTGCATTGCAATTCATCATGTTAAAACGATCAAGCACTTTTCTGGCATAACCTTGTTGATGCATGTGAATCGAACCGTCCGCTCGCTTATCAATTTCGAGTCCCAAAAAACATTCCAGCTCGAAAACCTTGATCTCAAATTCTTTTTGCAGGTATTTGATGACTGATTCGATAGACTCGCGCTTCTCCGCTGCTATTAATCCGTCGTCGACGTAAATTGCCAAAAGCAACATTCCATCTTTACCATTGCAAACGAAAACGCACGGATCCGATTCGCACGCCTTGAAACCAAATTTGTTCACAAAAGAAGTAAACTTCTTATTCCAAGAACGTGACACTTGTTTCAAACCATACAAACTCTTCATCAGTTTGCACACTTGCCCGCTTTTAGCGTCGTATCCTATTGGCTGGTTCATGTAAATATTCTCCTCCAAATCGCCGTTTAGAAAAGCAGTTTTCACGTCGAATTGCTTCAGTTTCATTCGTTTTGCTGTCGCCAATGCCAGGTTCGATCTGATCGACGTGAACTTTACCACCGGACTGGAAGTTTCGTGGTAATCGATACCGTATTCTTGTGTGAAACCTCGCACTACTAGTCGCGCCTTGTAACGATCAATGCTTCCATCTGGATTTTGCTTCACCCTGTCTACCCATCGATTTTCGATTATTCTTTGGTCAGCTGGTACCTCGACCAAAATCCATGTACAATTTTTTATGAGTTGTTGGGTCGTCGTTGCGACCCGTCTGGGATGTTATGTCGCCGCTGTCAGAACGTTAAAAGGTCCATGTGGAGCTGTTGCGATTACAATTCAACTTTGCGATGAGTTGTGATCGCATCAGCTCGACTGCGACCAACTTCACGGGGAAGAGATCGCTTTTCGTTGGTACGTGCGGTTGGGACTTTTTGGCGGAAAAAGCGCGTCGGTCTGGTATTGGAGGCGAACCATTGGGTAAAAATTTATGACAGCCGGAATTTTCGGTTGGAAATATTCGCGATCGCGGCTTCTAAATCTTCGTCAAGTGTTCCTTTAAATAATTTACGAAAAAACGTGCCTCATGGTGTCCGACTGATTTTGTGACGATCGTAGCAGTTGATTTCCAGTGATTTGATGGTCGAAAAGCGTGTTGAAAATTTTTCGGTGAAAACAAAATGGCTCCAGGCCTGGAAGAAATGCGCGCCTCGTCTTTCGGTCTTTAAAAGGCGGAATTTTAGGTCGAGTTTCTTGACTCGACGATTGTGTTAAGGTCGAATAAATCCGATTATGCAACAAATTCGTGTAGGATAATAGTGTTATCATAGCACGTGGATATTTTGTTAGAAAAGCCGCGGAATTTTCGATTGGTAAAAACCTTTCTCCCAGCTCCAGGTCATGCGCTTCGTTTGAAAAAATATGCTTGTGACGCTAAGCTAAATAGTTAATTTTCTTAATTGGGAAACTACACGGAAACCGACCAAAAGCTGTTCAGAACTAATTAAAATCATACAAACTATAAAATACTGAGAAAAAGAGATAATGAAAACAAAAGAAACCAACTTTAAGATCAAGTTAGGTTAAAAAAATTTTAAAACTTATATAAAAAAAAGAGTAATAATAATAATACTAAAACGAATTAAATAAAGAAAAAAAAAAAAAAAAAAAAAATCAAAATAGAATAAAACATGACAAGACGGAACAGACAGGACGGATATAAATAAAAAAAAAACAAAAAAAAAATTAAAAAAAAAAATTATATATCATAAAAAAAAAAAGTTGCTTTTACATCAAACTCCTAGATGCAGACTTAATAAAATGAGGTGAGTCTTTTTTTTTTTATTTGTTTTTTTTTCTCGCACATATTTCCTTTTACAGCATTTTAAGTCTTTTGGTTGTCGACAGGATTTTTTTTGGTGTTATGGTTTTTTTTATGTTTAGTCATTGAAATGCCGATGGGCTAAAATTTCGCGTTAAAATGAACCCGAGCGTTTAGCTCCTTTTGCCCCGAACCTCAAAGAGGGGCCACGACGAAAAATGTTTGAAGGACAGTCGTGGCTGAGGTAGGGTGGGCAGAACAGGGCGCTAATGACACCAGAGCACCCTGACAAATCGCGGAGCCGCGCCATCCAACCGCTTCTTGGTCTTTTGGGAAAATAATCCCAATTTTTTTACAATTCCCTTGGATAAGTCGGCGCTGACAGTTTTTGTTGTACAGGCCAAGGGTTTATGGTCTGAGTCGGAGCAAGTACCCCCCCCCCCCACACTGCCGTAGCTAGTCCCGGCCGCCAGCAAGAGCGTCGCCCCAGCAAAGACTCAGCCACCAATTTAGACGTAGGTGGAATTGGCCCTTCTGTCCCGAACCTTCCTTTTCCTTTCGACTATTTTGACTTTTTTTAGTCAAAATAGTTTTTCCAAGGCCTTCGACACAACAGAGTGAATCGTATTCATCATCCATTCCTTCTTCTCACTGCTTGTGATCATCGGATTGAATTGCCTGTTCATACGTCTTTGGTTCCTCGCTGATAGTCAACAATGCATAATAATTTTCTGATGAAATGTTCGCCGCTGTAATGACGCTTCGATCGCGTAGTCGCTGACTTATAACACTTCTGTCATCAAGATCACATATCGCGCCACGATGCTAATGTGCTCGGGTGCGATCCAAACTTCCGCATTTTCATTATCTTTATCTCTCGCATCTTTGTTTGCTTTTTCAGCCCTGATATTGAGTGTGGCCATGGATTCCTCTAACAAAAATATAACATCTCAGGAGATTTCAATTACTTTATTATTTTAATAATAAAGTATTGTTATCGACTTTTAAAAAAAAAAAAATTTGCTACCCTGAAATTTTTTTTTATACGTTTTGTCACTAATAAACGCCAAAAAAGCAATAAAAATTTTCAGTCCGTCTGTGCTCCGTACGACGTACGCAAACTCGTTTCAGGAATTATAGTTCCCAAGCCCTATGAGCTATTAAATTGATTTTTTTTTTCTGAATAGACAAGATAGACCTCTTGAAGTGAGAATTTTTTCAGGGGTGAGGGGAAAGGTGGGGGAAGCGTTTTAGACGAAAAATTTTGGTTTCTAGATCTCAGCAACCGCTAATGGTAGGAGGCTGAAACTTAGAATTTCTATAGAGCTTTGATAGTGGACCCATTTGCAAAAAAATTGCTGATATGGGTGAAGGGGTGTGGGAGTGGAGGGGGAAATAATGCGTCCGAAACGCAAAAATGCCGATATCGACACATTCTAAAATCCATATCTCTTAAACCGTTAACGGCAAGCAATTAAAACTTAACAAATATCTGTAGCTATACTAGGAGAGTAGATTGAAATAAAATAAAATTTTTTGTGGGGGTGGTGGCGTGCGAGGGTGGGGGTTGAAATAGTAAAGATTACGATATCTCACAAACCAATTGGACCAGAAAAACAAAACTCGGTTTGGGTATAAGGCTTGATAAATAAAAATTGCTCAAAGTAAAATCATTGAAGGGGCGGGGGAGCATAGAAGTGGGGGGGGATAAGAATTTTTCAAAAATATCACTTTTCATATCTCAATAACAGTGTAAGATAGATGGTTCAAATTTGAACTAAAACTAGTCCCAATAGAACCCTAGTAGGGAAAAATAAATTTAAAGGTGGGGGTGTAGAGGGTGAGGGTGGGGAAGGGTGAGAAGGAAAAAGTTCCGATGCATATATCTTAAGAACTTGTAATGATATAAACCTTAAACTTCGTATTTGGATAGAACTATATTAGTGGCATAGTGAAAAAGTAAAATTTTTTTTTAGGGGTAGCATGGTGCGAGGGTGGGGGGTGTTTTTCCTAACTTTTGAACGGCTTATGCTAGAAAGTTGTACATATATGTAAATCAACTAGAAAAGTAATTCCGATAAAAAAAAATTTCAATATTCTTTGGGGTTCAGAAAGGGGGGGGGGCAGAAAAAACTTTCAGTAAATATAAAATGCATATATTTTAACGATTTTCGTCATATCTACTAGGTCTTTTGAAATATTGAATTCATTTTTATTCTACGGATTCTTCATATGAATACCTAGAATGTGTTTTCAAGATTTTTTGAAATTCGACCCCTTAGGGGGTGTGAAGTGATTGTATACTTTTTCATAAATTGTTTAATAATCACCTATTTTTAAGATTTTTTCTTTTCCAACCTCTAGACCGCATCCCGGAATATGACCCAATTATATAATTCATATATTACACTCTATTCTAACCGTTTCCCGAACTTTTTGTTAGGTTTTCAGTCACATAGTAACATACACCGCATCCCCGAATTAAACACGTTCCGAACTTCTGCCGGAAAAATAATAAAGTTGCACCCAGACTGTTGGCAGATTTTTTCCTGTCTTCGGATTCCAAACTCGATATCCTTTCGAAAAACTGTCGTAGCCAACAAAAAAGCATTTGATTGCCTTTGGATCAAATTTCTTACGCTTCTCTTTAGGAATGTGAATGAAAACTTCCGTGCCAAAAGTACGCAGATAATCCAGCTTTACCTCTTTTCTGTGCCACAATTCATACGGTGACTTGTTTGCCACTGTGCTCGTTCCGCTTCGGTTTAGCACATGAACTGTTAAATTTACCGCCTAAGCCCAAAACTTCTTCTCAATTTGTTTTGATTGAAGCATTGTTTTTGCAGATTCGACAATAGTTCGAATTTTCCGCTCCGCACAGCCGTTTTGCTCTGGCGTATATGGCACAGTTTGCTGGTGATGAATACCAAAATTCTCGAAAAAGATTTTTAATTCTCCGTTGACAAACTCCGTGCCATTATCAGACCGAACAATACGAACGTTGTGGCCGTGCTCATTCTGAATTAGCCTCACACATTTTTTAATGATGTCTGCTACTTCGGACTTTTGCTTCATGAAGTAGACAAAACGAAAATGTGAGAAATCATCTTTTAATAATAAGAAATATCTTGAGCCTCCTATCGAAACGTCTGGAAATGGGCCGCACACATCCGTATGAACTATTTCGCCGCATGACTTCGATCTTTCTTCTCGACTCTCAAAGCTATTTCGATGATGTTTACCATACACGCAAGCTTGGCATGTAAAATTTTAGTCGATAAAATCGATGTTACGGCCTCGCAAAAACTTCTTCCCATGCACTAGATTCTGATGATCAAGTCGTTCATGCCATGAACGAAGCGATTCCTTTTTGACTGCTATATTTGCCGCAGCCTCGACCTGTGATGGTTGAATCACTCTGAAAAACATTTCCGTCCTTTAGCAGTTCGCAGCGCTTGCTATTCATACAAATATCATATCCTTGATCCGCCACCTTTCCTGATGAAAATAAATTCATCTGAAGATCTGGTACGTACAAAACTCCTATGACTCGCTTGCGAAACCAATTTTTTACCTTGGGCCAAAATTTGTTTACCATTTCCGATCTTCCCTGGTTCTGATATTTCGATAAAATTTTCAAACCAATCACGATTGTGACTCATATGATTTGTCGCACCCGAATCCAAAATCCATGTGTGTTTGTCCTCGTTTGCTGCTGTATGACAAACGAAAACCTCGACTGAGCTATCTTCACACTTAACGTTGAAATTATTCTTCTTTTCGGGGCAGTCCCGCTTCCAATGACCATTTTTCCCACATTTAAGATATTTACCTTTAAGTTTGTCGCTTTCATTCGTTGCTTTGTGGTTGCTGTTCGACAAATTTTCTTTTTTGTTATTGTTGTTTTTCTTGGGAAAAGTTCGTTTGGCCATCAGCGCTTCCACCTCCTCGACTTGTCCCTGCGATTTCAGACGAAGCTCCTCCGCCATCAGTCGTGCTCGAAGATTCGCCAAAGTTTGACTTTCAGGACTTGCAGATTCACATGCACTATGAAAATGGTTATATTCGGCAGGTAATGTCATTAAAATTTTTGAAACTACCATAGAATCAGATATGGTTTCTTTCTGATCTCGCAGCTGCTTCACAATTTCCATTAATTTCGATAAAAAATTGAAATATCATCACTTGTCTCTTTTGCATATGCATAATATTTTTGTTGCAAAAATAAAATGTTCGCCTTCGATGTTTGCTCATAGGTGCTCTTGAGCATCAACCACATCTCACTTGCCAACTCACAATTCATTATTTGCAAAAGCGCCTGTTTTCTGCATGCCGTCGAAATAATTCGTCTTGCCTTGGTGTACTTTTTCTTCCAAGCTGAATATTTCGATGCATAATTTTCGTCCGCAAACTTTGGTTTCTCCTCGGTCCCGTCGACCACATCGAACAATTCGCTGTCCTCTAAGATCATGCGAATTTGGAATTTCCATGTCAGCCAATTGCTGCCACCTTCCAACCTTTGGATGTTCACTCGATCGCCTTCCATTTGTTACTTTCGAGAAGAAAAGATTATTATTGAGAAGAGAAGATTATGCTTTGAAAATCAAAATTCAAAAGTTTTTTTTTTTAAATTTTCTGGGCCCATAACCTATTGAATGAAAAATTGGAATCTGTTTTATTTATGTCAAATAATACAAAAGTAACTATGAACATAAAAATATACAGCTATACTGAGTGTTTATGACTTGAACAAAAATGATAAATTCAATAAGAAGGCTTTTTACTGCCGCCGTGAGGGCGTTTATCTCGTCAACGTTGTTCGACATTGCAACTTTTCGGTACTCCCGTTATGAAGCGGGTCGATTTCACATCCCACCGGCTGCGCCAGTGTTGGGGTTATAGTTTTATATTGAATCTACACGAGGTTAAAATATATAAGTATATCTTTATTGAGCAAAGGCTGAAGACCAACTGAGTGACGCGGTGCGTCTCCGAGTCACCTTACACATGCGATTTTTTTTTGCCTGCTAGAAAAAGGGGGTTGAGCCCTGAAAACTCGCATTTCTTGCCCCGAAAATTTCGGCGGTGCAACTCCTTTAACCTCAAATGTGCGACAACATATGAAAAAAATATCCCATGACAACAGCGGCAACCGATTTAAAAGTATAAATTTAACTGTCAAACGGGTCATACAGTATATAATTAGAAATCATACGGAGTGTAGTGTAAATATATTTAAATTTTCATAATAGCTTTTTGACCTGAAAGCGTTCTATTGTCAATGGACCTGTCGGACGGAACTGTCAAAAAAGAGGGCAGAACTGCAATAATTTTGCATCTAAACGAGTCACATTTTTTTTCAGAAAAGAAATCACCATTAGATAACTTGAAAAATATAGGAGATGCTCAATCTGTGTTTGAGTGCAATCTAATGCTCATTTTAAGCCAAATAGTTGAAGCATCTCCATAATATTCGTCTCTCTGAGAGCAAAATATGCAGAATTTGCGAGATGAAAACGAAACACCAGAGTACTCTGCGAATGTGGTGAACTTGCTTACCAATGATTTCGTCATTTTCGTCAAAGTTTCATTGAACCGGTTGGAATTAACGACTACACCTTTTCAACATGTATTTCAGATTATATAATATTAATTTCAGATTAGGTAAATTGTATTTCAGAATAGTGAGTTGTATTTCAGATTAGGTAAATTGTATTTCAGAATAATGAGTTGTATTTCAGATTATGTAAATTGTATTTCAGAATAGTGAGTTGTATTTCAGATTAGGTAAATTGTATTTCAGAATAGTGAGTTGTATTTCAGATTATGTAAATTGTATTTCAGAATAGTGAGTTGTATTTCAGATTATATAAATTGTATTTCAGATAGTGAGTTGTATTTCAGATTAGGTAAATTGTATTTCAGAATAGCGAGTTGTATTTCAGACTAGGTAAATTGTATTTCAGAATAGTGAGTTGTATTTCAGATAACGTAAATTGTATTTCAGAATAGTGAGTTGTATTTCAGATTAGGTAAATTGTATTTCAGAATAGTGATTTGTATTTCAGAGTACGTAAGTTTGAATTCAGAAAACGTAAATTGTATTTCAGAATACGTAAGTTTAAATTCAGAAAACGTAAATTGTATATCGGATAGGTACCCTTGCATTCTTTATCAGAATGTTGACATTTAACGTAATTATTGTATTGAGATCGCATTAAGTATACAAAATAGAACCTCTGTGAACTTAGCACCCCACTTTAACCAAATTGAATAAAAAAATTGTTTTCGGGTGTAGTTTTGTTTGCACTTGATTGTACCGAAAAAAATTTTGTTTGTACCCCCAAGGGAACGGAGAAAAAATTGGTCCGTGTGAACTTAGCACCCGACTTGCACCAAATTAACTGAAATTTTTTATTCAGATAGTACCCCGTCTGTAAATGATTGTACCGAAAATGATTTTTTTTTTTCAATAATAAAAAAAAAAAATAATTAAAAAATTTGTGACTGTGCTCGGGCGGCGCAGCATACTACCACTTTCCATGCCAAAGCTTTGGCATTGGATGATATGCAAGTGTGAAATTAAGTCTTATTATTTCGATGTGTTCTGAATTTCAATTGATATACTCTGAAATACAATTTACGTTTTCTGAATTCAAACTTACGTATTCTGAAATACAATTTACGTTTTCTGAATTCAAACTTACGTACTCTGAAATACAACTCACTATTCTGAAATACAATTTATATAATCTGATATACAACTCACTATTCTGAAATACAATTTACGTTATCTGAAATACAACTCACTATTCTGAAATACAATTTACATAATCTAAAATACAACTCACTATTCTGAAATACAATTTACCTAATCTGAAATACAACTCACTATTCTGAAATACAATTTACCTAATCTGAAATACAACTCACTATTCTGAAATACAATTTACCTAATCTGAAATACAACTCACTATTCTGAAATACAATTTACATAATCTGAAATACAACTCACTATTCTGAAATACAATTTACGTACTCTGAAATACAACTCACTATTCTGAAATACAATTTACCTAATCTGAAATACAACTCACTATTCTGAAATACAATTTACATAATCTGAAATACATGTTGAAAAGGTGTAGATATAACTCTTCAAGAAACACTAAGCACCATTGAAAGCGCAGGAATCAAAGAGGAACCGAAGATAATCCAGACGGACGTCACAATAGTTCCAATTGAGGCTTCAGTGGCGAAGGTGACCAAACCAACTCCAACACGAAAATCTAAAATAATAATGTAAATGTAAATGAGTGATATTAAAAACGTTGAAACTAGAAAACAGGTTTTCGATGACGCAAAGTCTACTTCTGTCGAAACAAAATGAAGATCTTCGCGTGGTTTGTGTATGTGGGAAGCAACCAGTCAATTATCCTATGTACGGGGATCTATCCGCTCAGTACCTTGTTGTTTTTGGTTAAACCAAATTTTGTTATCGTTCTGTTAGGGTATGTTATGAGCGGTAAATTATGAATACAATTTGCAGTCTTAGACAATAATACGGAACACAAGTTCTTTTATTTTTAGTCGTCGCAACATTCGAAGTCCACCCAATAGTGTTGTGAACAGAGATCTTGGAGTGAACATTTTAACATGAAAAGGTCAAAATATTCGATGGTAAGGTACTGGAAACAGTAGACCAATTCCACCTACGTCCGATTTGGTGGCTGAAGTTCGAGCTGGAGTGACGCACTTGCTGGCGTCTTGGCTAGCTGCGGCTGTTGGGGGTACATTGCTCGAAAAATTAAACCATAAACCGTAGGCCTGTAAAACAAATATTAGTAGCGCGGAGCTATCCAGGGTAATCAAATTTGGGATGAGAGACCGAGAAGCGATGGATTGCGCGACTTCGCGATTTGTTATGGCGCTCTGGTGTTATAGCGCCTGTTACGAATACAGCCTCGGCTAAATGTTTTTTTTGATTAGATTTCTTTATTTTGTTATTGGCATGCAAATGGTCTCAAATCCACAATGTGTGTGGTGTGTTCGCACAGAGATCATTTTTTGTTTTATTTCATTCACCCGTCTTGACGCGTTCGCTCCACAAGATATGTCCAGCCCGAAAAGTTTGTAACGCATAGAACCGAGCCTCGGACGAAGAAAAGTTATATGTTATTTCATGTTTATTTTGGGCCAAAACCCCCAAATCCGTTTGATGTCCGTCCGTCCGTTTGCACGATAACTCACGAACGCGTTGACCTAGGACGTTGAAATTTTGTCACAACTTGTAAAATAGAAAAAGTAAAGCCAAGTTCGTTAATGGGCGACATCTTTCCACTCCTTCGGGTACCTCCCATACAAGAGTCCTTGAAACACGTTTTCACAATTATTGCTCGAATGCTTCAAGTTAGGAACTTGCAATTTTGCATACTTTAAGTTTACAATGTTTGAAGCGAAAATTCAGAATATGATACAAATCGAATGAGTCCTTCGTGTAGCAGCCTAGAGAAGTCCTTCAAAAATATATGCAAGTTATAGAATCCACTATAGCTCCAGTACGAGTTAAAGCAGGGATTCAAAATTTTACAGGAACTAGTTTTATATCAAAAGCAAGACTGAGTTCATTAGTTGGCGCCATCCGTCGACTCTTTCGGGTAGCTGTCATACAAAACTCCTTAGGACACGTGTTCGCCAATATTTATTTATTAATTAATTTACGGAATAAATCCTTACAATAATAATATAAGTATAAAATAATGTTATTACAAAAAGAAAAACATAATTAAAAAAAAAAACAATTTTTTTTTTCTTTTTGTTTTTTTTAACAACTAATACAGCTATGAGACTTGGAAGAGTGACTTTAATGTCACGAGATTAATATTAAATAAATCAATACAATGACTATATTTATTGCCGGTTCTCATTAGTCTTGACAGTGGACTATTTTGACCATATTGGGTTTGGTGCATTGGCAGGGAAAATGAATATTGAATGATAACTTACGACTTTGAAATTTTGTATACGTTGATTTTATTATAGTCGCAGCTAAAACTATTAATATGACAAATATCCCATAAGTCCTTCATGTAGTCGCCATACAAAAATTCTGTAAAATGTCCTAACTTAATTTATGGAACTCACTATAAATCAAGAAATCGAGTAGCCACTACATAGTTAAAGATAAAATTCGTCACAGAAACCGTTTTTTTCACGGCGATCAGCAGAGGAACATTTTTTCCGGACTTCTGGGTGTGACGGTTGAAGTGAATGGACAAGGAAAAAAACAAGAACGGATTAAAAAGTGCACTTCGAGATAATTTCCTTTAAAAGTGAAAAACGAGAAAAAGGTGAAACCCTCTAAAGCTCAGTTTGAATGCTACCAAAAAAATTTTGAAGTACAATTCCAAAGTGGCTTAAGTGAAAAAAAAAACTTTAAAAACTATTGTGTGGTGCAACCTAACACCGGAATCTCGGTTGGACTCAATGCAGTGTATTACTTATTTAAAGTCGAAAACCCGAAAAGATAATTTCGGGTCGCGTCTCGGTCGCGATGGACGGTTTCAGAACTGGTCCCGTGATTTGTTTTATCATTTAGTCTGTTTTTACTTATTAATAGCTAATTTAATGTGCCATTTAGTGTTTTATTTTAAGTTTTATTGATTGACCGTGGCGAATATATCATCTCTAAGGGGATACGAGTTACATAACGCAACCAGTCACCAGTCAGTATATATTTTTATTTCACAACATGTAACATTAAACCCTAAACCCAATTTCCCATTGACATTTTTCCAAGAAAGCAACCACCGTTCTTTTCCCACAATCACCTCATACTCGTTCCTATCACATCAGCAAAAATAATTAATAAAACACCTTCCCACCCTGAAACCTCGTCAATATTTTTGTCAAAATTAAGTATAAAAGAAATAAACATAATTGTCGATCATCAAATTAAAATTTGTTTTTCTTAGAGATTAGTAAAATTAAATTCTTAACTCACGCGTAGTTCAAATTTGTTAAAGTTGAATATAAATTGGCATTATGATCATATATTTAATTCGTGATGTGTTGAATGAATCAATATTTACAAATAAGTATGCGATAAGTGAAAAATTGTGTAGAAAGTGATGTTTTGATATTTTAATGTACCCTAATAATTAATTTTTTATATGTTACTTGTTTTTCCGTTTATTTTTATCGGCCGTGATGTGCTATTGACGATGAGTTTATCGTTGTCGGTATTTTGTGTGTTGCTTGTCGTTGGTGCTTCGTGTGCTGCTTGTTGTTAGTGTTTTGTTTGCAGCCATTTTATTTCATTGTTTTAAAATTCAAGTATTTTGCCGTTATTGAAAAACGGAACGGATTATTTCGGTATTTGACCATTTCTTTTACTTAAAAAGGTTTCTATATCTATTTCTAGAATTGCGATTTCAAAATTTGGAATATAAAATTTGAATGTGCCGCTACAATATATTAATAAGTACATACAGCTGCGAAAAAAATAATAGCACCAACGTCATCAACAATCTTTCCAAAGGCATTGTAATTATTAGTTTAAACAACTAATGAACACATTTTTAAGAGTAAAAAAGTTTTATAAAAATTGTGTAATAAAAATATTAAAGGTTTTATTTACCGTTTGAAAGCTATTTGAACAAATCTTGTAAAAACATAAAAATAAGGCCAAAAAAATAGCACCACAATTCCAGAGTGCACTCAAGGTTAAATACATAGAAAAAATGAATTAGTTTTATTAGTTTTCGATAGTTATCTGTTCCTAATGACGTCCTTCGGTTTTAATATTTGGTTGCGTGACCCTTTTTGGGAGTGACGGCTGCACAACGTCTTGGCATTGAATCAACCAAGCTTTGGCATCGACTTAGCGGAATTTTGCTCCAGGACTCTTTAATCACATTCCAAAGTGATTCGTTGCTGGTTGGCTTGGCAGCAGCAACTGCTTTTTTTACATCAGCCCACAAATTCTCAATAGGGTTGAGATCTGGTGGCTGCGCTGGCCACTTCATGACGTTCACTGAATGCTCTCTGAACAATTTTTTCGCTTTCTTGCTGGTGTGTTTGGAGTCGTTGTCTTGTTGGAAGACCCACAACAAAGGCATCTCGTACTCTGCATAAGGTAGCATAATTTTTTCAATTATTTCAACATAAACGTGTTGGTCCATAATTGTTTTTATCCAATGTATTGGGCCTATGCCATAATGCAAAAAGCAAGCGCACACCATTAAACTTGACCCCCCATGTTTAATTGTTTTACGTGTGAATTGTTGTGTTTGAGGCCTTGGAAGGACTATTTCGACTTGAAAAAGTCAAAATAGTCGAAAGGAAAAGGAAGGTTCCGGACAGAAGGGCCAATTCCACCTACGTCCGAATTGGTGGCTGAGTTTTCGCTGGTGCGACTCTCTTGCTGGCGGCCGGGACTAGCTACGGCAGTGTGGGGGGGGGGGGGTGTACTTGCTCCAACTCAGACCATAAACCCTTGGCCTGTACAACAAAAATTATCAGCGCCGACTTATCCAAGGGAATCGAAAAAATTGGGATTATTTTCCCAGCAGGTCGTGAAAGACCAAGAAGCGGTTGGATGGCGTGGCTCCGCGATTTGTCAGGGCGCTCTGTTCTTGATGGCGCCCTGCTCTGCCCACCCTACCTCAGCCACGACTGTCCTTCAAAAATTTTTCGCCGTGGCCCCTTATAGAGGTTCGGGGTCAAAGGAGCTAGACGCTCGGGTTCATTTCAGTGGGCTCTTTCTAGCCTTTTACCATTTCGGTCTCAAAAAAACCAAAAGAGAACGTTTCTAAACATGCTCCAAAAGAGTCATACAATAACCAACTATAAGGTAAAAAAAAAATGCCAAACAAAGAAAAAAAAATAAAAGCAAAATAAAGAAAACTTACCCCATGTATTTGTGTTGTCTCATCCTTTAATGTTTCATTTCGTCCTTATTCTGCCTATTTTGTGCCCTAATTCTTCTCTTTTCTTTTATCCTATACCTTCCTGCTGTTGTGCACTATACCTAACTTCCTTGATTCTATCCTAACACATGATTTTATATATATTGTAAATTCCTAATTCATTTGTTGTATATTGTTGTATTATATATTTGTTGTATCTTAGCCTAATTTCTAGTCGTATATTTTGAATTCCTAAATCATTGTTGTATATTTTGAATTCCTAAATCATTGTTGTATATTTTGAATTCCTAAATCATTGTTATATATTTATTTTAGCCTAATTCTTCCATTTGAAACTTTAGCTTCTTTCCGACAACTTAATTTTTCTACTTTACATTTGCACTTCTTTTCGCCATTTTTATTTCGAAATTTTTAACTTATTAAATTTTTCTACTTTACACCTGCACTTCTTTTCGCCATATTTATTTTTAACACTTTTCAAGCATTCAATTTTTCTTCAATTCAATTTGCACTTCTTTTCGCCATTTTTATTTCGAAATTTTTAACTTATTCAAATTTTTCTACTTTACACTTGCACTTCTTTTCGCCATTCTTATTTTAAAAACCTTTCACGCATTCAATTTTTCTTCAATTCACTTAATTTCGCATCTTGCACTTCTTTTTTCCATTTTTATCAAAAACAAACTTTTAATTTCTTCAAATTGTTCTACTTTTCACTTCTTTCCGCCATGACCATCACAAGACCAACCCCCTCGTCCACCAAAAAAAGAAAACCTGTACTCCTCGCCCCCCCCCCCCCCCAAATTAAATCTCCCTTTATCAATTTCCCTCTCAGAAAAACTCCCCAAGCCGAATTTCTGTCGCTGCAGCTGATGGTACCGCTGTTGTCGGGCTCCCTTTTACATAGGCTGTGTTCTATGTATACCTAGAGCACAACCACCGAGCAGTTGAAGGTCAGGTGCAGCTGTAGATCAGTTCTATTGACCCAATTACATAGAACAAGGTCTACAGCGCATCGTAAAAATCTTGTGCCCCTTGCACGGCGACTCAACGACATAGGCGATTCGCAACGACGACCCAACAGAATTGAGGATTGTATTTTGCATTCGGAGGGCGTCTGACGTATGAACGAGAGCCTATTCCGCCATACAGAACAATTTTTCTCTCGTCTGACCATAAGGTGTTCCTCTATTTTTCAACTGACCATTTCAGGTGTTCTTTTGCAAACTCAATACGTTTGGCTAAATGCTTCGCACTTAGGAGTGGAACTTTCCTTGGGCTACAGGCTTTTAAATTGTGATGTCTTATAGTGATTTCTTTTCTGGAAAAAAATGTGACCCGTTTCTGCCCTCAATTTTTTTTCTAGCAGTTCCGCCGTTCTATTGTGGAAAATTTTTTGACCTGCTAGAAAAAGGGGTTTGAGTCCGTGGCTAAAATTGCCCTGAAAACTCGCATTTCTTGCCCCGAAAATTTCGGCGGTGCAACTCCTTTAACCTCAAATGTGCGACAACATAAGAAAAAAATATCCTATGACAACAGCGGCAACCGATTTAAAAGCATAAATTAAACTGTCAAACGGGTCATACAGTAATAAGAAATCATACGGAGTGTAGTGTAAATATATTTAAATTTTCATAACAGCTTTTTGACCTGAAAGCGTTCTATTGTCAATTGACCTGTCGGACGGAACTGTCAAAAAAGAGGGCAGAACTGCAATAATTTTGCATCTAAATGGGTCACATTTTTTTCAGAAAAGAAATCACCATTAAACGATTACGAACTGTTTGCACCGTTGCAGCTATATTGAAATCCTTTTTCAGTTCAGTTGCTGGCTTAAAAGGCTCCTTTTTGCTCTGGCGAATCAACCGATTTTCAAGCAACTTCGATATGGCGCGTTTACGTCCACGTGTTTCGGCTTTTTCTTGGAAAGTTATGGCATTGCGTATCATTTTGTTTTAACATCCAACAAAATGACGCACTTCGCTATAAGTTTTGCCCTCTGAAACAAGTTTTCGAATAATGTCCCTTTTTTCAGCACTACAATGCTTTCCGCGACCCATTTCGTGACCTAAACGATGGCTTTACTATTAAATTTGTGTAAAAACTAACACAAACCGAACAAAAACTCTTTAACTTGTACAGGGGTCAAATTAATAAAATCAACTAATGTGCTCTTCGACAGAACTGTCAGCGGTGCTATTATTTTTTTCCTTCAATTTTGCGATTTTCTCTGAAAATCGTTTAAATTGAAAAGAACCGTTATCATTATGAACAAAAAACTGTTTTCTGCGGAAAGTGAACATGTTGTGTGATATATTTATCAGTAATTTACAAACAATTTTCGACACGAAATGTTTTTTTTTCAACAACTAGAAAAAATCTTGTGGTGGTGCTATTTTATTTTTCGGCACTGTATATTATGGAGTCACATAACTGAAAAATTTTCGTATCATAATAATTTTTCGAAATTGCAATACCAGTACGCTATTGGTGTCATAAGCTAACACATGTTCAAACAATTTTTTTCAGGCTCCAATTTTAGTCGCCCTTTGCCATCCCTATTGGTGTCATTCGCATCTCTCTCGTACATAGAGGTTTTTCATTTAAGATGAATGAACACGAATGTGCTTTATTGTGCAATATAGGAATTGCGGATGGGGTGGATGCAACGAGGTTGCGAAGGTAAAATTATGGAATGTGTGGTGGTGACGCTAAATCAAAAAAAAAACAGACGAAAGAAATGGTTGAAGAAAAAAAATAATTGCCACCGAAATAAAGGTACTTCGATGACACGCCGGGGTTCGCAGAATTATTTTCCTTTTGTTTTGGAAGTTGCAATTACGGGATGCTAGACCGTTCAACCAGCTTGGCTGGTACAAAATAATTTAATACAATGCGTATTTCCCATGAGAAATTGTTTTCTGCTGCAACAGCAAAAACAACAATCCCTAATGGAATTCCGCAATGGAAATGGTTATACCTTTTTTTTAAAAAAATGCTGAAATCAGCCGAGCGTAACGCTTCTCCAAATGGTTCGTGATTGAAAAAATCGACTAGAGGCCGAATCAACGGCGACCGGGCCTTTTATAGGGCCGGTTAGCTTTATGCACCGTTTATCCTTTCGACGGATAACCGGCGCCAACTCTACTGGACCATAGTGGCACGTGAAATTGTGCGTCAAGTTCACGCCGCGGTGAGTAGCGTTTACGCGCGTATGTTTGAATTTCAAATTTAATGTATAAATTCAATGTAATGCATTTGAAGTTCAAACATTCTCCCGGGCGCAAAAAAAAAGAGAAAAAAAAGAAAAAGAACATACATGAACCGAATGAAAAAAAACGATTACTTGTTTATAGCATAGTATGTGTATTCATGGTTGATGCAATGAAACAAGAAAGGAAAAAAAATGAAAAAAAAAATTAAGATAATAAAATGAAAATGATAAAAAAAATGGAAATGATACAAATATCAATATAGAATATATAAAAAATAAAATAGAATAACATCCACGATGTGATGCATCTAATGTTGGTGCTTGCGTTTCAACGCGAACCACGTTGTCTTCCCCTTTGCGAAGCGAACACGCACCTTGTCCCCGCCGTTAAAAAACAACGTGTAAATCGGTCGTTTGAACGATTTGATACGACTCCATGGGACTGTGTTTAGTTCGTCGTAGGTGACGTCAAAGGTTTCTCCTTTATTGGTCACTAGACCACAAGTGGGTCTCTGTTTGCGATTGATGATGTTGAAAGACGGTTGTAGTGATTGTCGTGTTTTTGTTGAGTTTATTTGTTCATCTAAACAGCGGCCTGGCGTGAGCGGCAATTGCCGTTTGTTATCGTGTGGAGCGGGCGGTGGCCATTCTATACTGCGGTCTGGTGTAACTCGCAGATGATAGTGACTTTTCTCTTCCTGATTCGTGATAGAATGTACCTGTATGGCTGCCGTATCTTCAAGCTTGCTGAAGAGTGAGTTTACAGCGAGCCCGGTGAACACTGTTTTGTGGTTTATTGTGAAACCCGTGAACTTTGGTTGGTTGGTCGCAGGATGCTGCGGCATTTGTCCAAACAAAATCCAGCCCAGTGAAGTTTCTTGCGCTATCGGATGATCCCTTGGTCCATACCTAAGACCCGCTCGCAAAATCTGCGCGTAGGTTTGGACCCCGAGTAGCAAGTCAATTGACCCGGGTTCCATGAATTTTGGGTCCGCAAGAATGATATCGCTTATGTAAGGCCATTGCTTCGCGGGAACGCTCACTGAAGAACGCATCTGTGTTATGTTCTTGATCACATATGCTTGAGTTCGAATTTCTTTCCCGTTTCCGATCTTCGGAATAATGTCGAAACTAATTTCTTGCGTTGATGTGCTAACGTTTGTAGAGTTCAACCCAGTAATGGATATGGATGTGGGTTGTGCTTTCGTTCGCAGAAGTTGGTAAGCAGCACTAGAAATAAACGAATTTTCTGACCCAGAATCTATCAATGCTCGGAGTGACATGATATTTCCTTCTGGTGTTTTAATTGTGACGATGGCGGTTGCTAATAGAGCTTGCTTACACTCTTTGGTTGATGCAGATTTTGAGCATAATGCTTCAGTAATTGATGACGGTTCAGGTTGTGCACTACTTGTGGGTGTCGCAATTGAATGTAACGAGGATTTATCAGACTCGTGTAAGGTAGTGTGATGTCTTTTATGACAAGTAAAACAGGTTCGCTTACTCTTACATTCATTCGAAGGGTGTTTTGTCAAACAATTGAAACACAAATGTTGAGTTTTAACAAAGTCCCACTTTGCAGATGTGTCGAGGTTGGGAAACGTTTGACATTTGAAAAGGAAATGATCCTTTTTGCAATAAGAGCAAGATGGCTGGGATGTCTTCGCAAAATTGCTTGAACTCTTACGCTGGTTATTGTTGCTTTGTGTGGCCGACTGTGACTGTGTCTTGGCTGCAGCTAATACTTCCAGCGTTCTATGGCGACATTCAATGAATTTTTCAAATTCTTTATAAGTCGGTAACGACTCTGTTGTTGATACCTGTTGTTCCCAAAGACAGGCAGTTTAGCTGTTAGCAAGTACAAAATAATCGGATCCCAATTTTTTGTATCAAGACCTAATTGCTGTAGCTCATGCACGCACTCGTTTGTAGTGTCTAACATTTCTTTGAAACTCTGCTCTGATTCTGAGCGAATCTCGGGGGTGGAGAACAACGCTTGCAGATGTACATTACATGTGATTCTTTTGTTATCGAATCGTTTAGTGAGCAAAGTCCATGCTGGGTCGTAGTTTGAATCGACGCTTTCGAACTGATTCAGAATTTTCGACGCGTCCCCGATCAAACTGCCCTTTAAATAATGCAGTTTATGGACTCTGGATAGTTGATTGTTGTCATGTATAATTGACTTAAAGGTATCTCTGAATACCCGCCAATTTTTGAACTTTCCATCGAACTTTGGGAGGCTTATGTTCGGAAGTTTAAATGATGGTTGTGGTTCTTGCCTCGACTCAACGCGTTGCTTAGAAAGCTCTGCTTCGGGCTTTTTAATCAATTGGTGCAGATCACCGATATACTCAAAAGCGTCTTTTTCTATTTCGCCGTAAGTCGAAAGGTATTGGGTCTTGACTGACTCAGCGATCTCGCTCTGACTTGTTATGATTGTCACGTGCGCGTCTTCGCACTGAGACCAGATTTTGTGGATGTGTTCGAGTCGGCCGCTGGCGTAGCCAACGGTTCTCCGTACTTCGCTAGTCTTCTTGAAATTCGAGATCGCTTGACGTACGAGGGCAAAAAAACCTGTTTGTTTCTCTATCGCTTGCTCCATGGCCTGTGAATAGTGCAATGCACGTGCAACACAGACAAACGATCGAAAATGTGCGAGGTTCTATGAGAGAACGTGGGCCGGTTTGTTTTGAGTTTACAAGGAATCGGCCGACAACGCGCGATGTTGTTCGAAATACCTCGATTGCTTGTTTACTTAAAAATTGTTGCCGCTTGATTGTCGACAATTTTTTTTGCGTGCCGGCTCGAAGGTCGACAAAATTGCTTGTTAGAAGCAAGTTTTGTTGTTTTACTGGTGGCGTGCCGCTAGAGAACGTTTACGCAAACTCACGGAAATTTCAGGCCGTGGCTAGTGAATTCCGTGCAATAAATTATGACGGAATTGCGCGGAATTGATGTAGTTTCGTGGAATACGAATGTGCGTTTGTTTTGTTGTGTGTCTTGTGCAATTTCCTGGTGAATTGCTGACGGAAATGTTTTTGTTTTAAATCGCGGAGATTTCGGTTGGTTTTTTTTGATTCCGCTCGATAAATTGTCGGCGGAATTGCGTGAAATTGTCGCAGATGCGACTTATGTGTTCCGTGCGATGGTGTGTCGTCGGAAGCTATTTTTTCGAGATCACGGAGATTTCGAATTGAATGTTTGCGAGTTCCGTACGGTGGGATTCCGACGGAATTGGTTTGCGTGAAATCACGGAAATTTCGATGTGTGTTTGATTGCTAGTTCCGTACGGTGAGATTCCGACGGAATTGGTTTGGTTTTGTTGTGAATTCCGTACGGCGATGTACCGACGGAATTACTGTGTACAAATTCGCGGAGATTCCGGCTGAATTTTATGTTTTGTGCTTTCCGTGCGGCGATGTGCCGAACGGAATTAAATTTGTGAAATCACGGGAATTTCAGCGTGTGGTTTAATGGTTAGTTCCGTACAGTGAGATGCCGACGGGACTTGAATTGCGCGAAATCACGGAGATTTCGGGTTGTTTGTTAGTGAATTCCGTGCTGCGGTGTTCCGACGGAGTTACCATGAGCTAAATCACGTAGATTTGTGCTTGAATTTTGGCTGGATTCCGTACGGTGGTGTGCCGACGGAGTTGATGTTGCGAGTTTACCAAACTTCGGCTTTTTGTGTGTAAATTCCGTACGAGAGATGTCGACGGAATTACTTGTGCGAATTTATGAGAAATTCGGCTTTTGTGTGTAACTTCCGTACGCTAGATGTCGACGGAATTACTTGTGCGAATTTATGAAAAATTCGGCTTTTGTGTGTAACTTCCGTACGCTAGATGTCGACGGAATTACTTGTGCGAATTTATGAAAATTCGGCTTTGTGTGTAACTTCCGTACGCTAGATGTCGACGGAATTACTTGTGCGAATTTATGAAAAAATTCGGCTTTTGTGTGTAACTTCCATACGCTAGATGTCGACGGAATTACTTGTGCGAATTTATGAAAAATTCGGCTTTTGTGTGTAACTTCCGTACGCTAGATGTCGACGGAATTACTTGTGCGAATTTATGAAAAATTTGGCTGTTGTGTGTAACTTCCGTACGCTAGATGTCGACGGAATTACTTGTGCGAATTTATGAAAAATTCGGCTGTTGTGTGTAACCTCCGTACGCTAGATGTCGACGGAGTTACTTGTGCGAATTTATGAGAAATTCGGCTTGTTTTTGTGTTTTGTGATATCCGTACGACGATGTGCCGACGGAGTTGAACTTACGAAAACACGGGAATGTCGGGCTGAATTTCTTACTTTCGTACGGCTAGGAGTCGACGAAATTGAGTTCGATAACTTGCCGACGGGAATTTCAGCTGATTTGTTTACAAGTTCCATACGGTGCTGTGCCGTCGGAACAAATTTTGCAAGTTTTTGTGAAGCACTTGATTTGTGCTTTGTGAATTCTGTACGGCAGAACTGTGTTATTCAAAATGCCGAGAATTTCGTTTTTGAATTCTTGATAAGTTCCGTTCGGTGATGTGTCGACGGACTTGATTTGCGAATTTACAGGAAATTCGATTTGATGTGAAAAAACGGATTTTCAGCTTTGAATGTAAATTCCGTACGCTAGATGTCGACGGAATTACTTTGTGCAAATGTACGGAACATTTGGCTTAGTACGAAAATAGGAAATTTTCGCTTCATGTGAAATTACGAAGAATTTCAGTTTTGGTGCATGTGAAAAATGAACCACATCGGGGTCACCAATAGTTATGCTACCTGAATGTTGCGCGAAATCGCGGAATTTTCGGATTTTTCGTAGGTTTCTCTAGAGATGAGCGTAAAATTGGACAATTCTACCTTCGGTCTCGTCAACGATCCGGCTCGACGGACCATGAACACGAATGTGCTTTATTGTGCAATATAGGAATTGCGGATGGGGTGGATGCAACGAGGTTGCGAAGGTAAAATTATGGAATGTGTGGTGGTGACGCTAAATCAAAAAAAAAAACAGACGAAAGAAATGGTTGAAGAAAAAAAATAATTGCCACCGAAATAAAGGTACTTCGATGACACGCCGGGGTTCGCAGAATTATTTTCCTTTTGTTTTGGAAGTTGCAATTACGGGATGCTAGACCGTTCAACCAGCTTGGCTGGTACAAAATAATTTAATACAATGCGTATTTCCCATGAGAAATTGTTTTCTGCTGCAACAGCAAAAACAACAATCCCTAATGGAATTCCGCAATGGAAATGGTTATACCTTTTTTTTAAAAAAATGCTGAAATCAGCGGAGCGTAACGCTTCTCCAAATGGTTCGTGATTGAAAAAATCGACTAGAGGCCGAATCAACGGCGACCGGGCCTTTTATAGGGCCGGTTAGCTTTATGCACCGTTTATCCTTTCGACGGATAACCGGCGCCAACTCTACTGGACCACAGTGGCACGTGAAATTGTGCGTCAAGTTCACGCCGTGGTGAGTAGCGTTTACGCGCGTATGTTTGAATTTCAAATTTAATGTATAAATTCAATGTAATGCATTTGAAGTTCAAACAATGAAAAAGAAAGAATTACCTGATATAGGCGAAATGTGATAAGTCTGTAGCCGGCTTTAAGAGCGCTCCGAACACATGAAACGCCCTTCTCAGTTTTCTGGACCTGTGGTTGCTCCATAAACCGCAATCTATAAAGAAAAAAGTTGTTCACCACTATACTGCCATAAACCAAACCAAAATAACTTACTTTTTCTGTAGAACTAGAATCTGCGCCTATCCGGATTTTAAGAAGAATTTAGACAGAGCTATAGTAGTGGCAAAAACAACAACAACAAATGTAAATTTTACCTGCAAATAAAGTTATTTCGCAGCATATGTCACCCAAAAACAATAATTTCTGTAAATGTTTTCAAACTTTTCGCGCCATTTTATTTTTTGCTTCAGGTATTCTGATGTAGAAAAAAAAGCACAAAATGTTTTCAAACTTTTCGCGCCATTTTATTTTTTGCTTCAGGAATTCTGATGTGGAACAAAGAGCACAAAAGTTTGAATATGGCAATACTGGTGCAATCCGAAAAGTCTTTAAATACCACAAAAAATTGAATCTGGCAATGCTGGTGCCCTTCAAATTGTCATTTTGAAGCAAAACTGACAGAAAATAGTGAGTAAATTGATAATTTTTAAAGTGCCATATATTTTTATTTCACGTCGATCGGGGACTGGAACCAAATGGAAATGGCTTCAAATTTGCCCTAAATTTAACGAAAATAAAAATTTTAATTTTCGATTTTAGTCATGCCACTCATTTTTTCCGAAAGTTGAAACTCGGTGTGTATATGTAAATCAACTAGAAAAGTAATTTGGATTAAAAAAAAAAATCGAATATTGATTGGCGTTCGGAAGTGGGGGCAAAAGAAATGTTCAGTCAAAATAGTATGCATAAATTTTCACAATTTTCGTCATATCTACTAGGTCTTCCAAAATATTGAATTCACTATTATTCTACGGATTCTTCATATGAATACCTAGAAAGCGTTTTCAAGATTTTTTGAAAATTGACCCCTAAGTTTTCATAAATTCTTCCATATCTCTCAGGTCTGATCAGATATCGATTATCATTTCCTACACCGCATCTTAGAATTGAACACGTTCCGAACTTCTGCCGGAAAAATAATAACCAGTAATGCGAATGTAGCGGTCACGTCACTTCGATACCGATTCAAATTGTCACGTCGATCGAAAAAAGCGATTGTGTAACTCCATCGACGCGACTCAAAGGCATTGCCATATTGATATGTATGTATCAGCTGTAAATTGTGAATTTAAGTTCATGTATGCCTTCGTTTACAACTATGATGTTATTTTTATGTAATATTAAATCCTACATTCAAATCTAAGATGCGGATAATGCTAAAGTGGACAACCAATACATCTTGTTCGGCCCATTTTTGGCTCTCACTTCTGCTTGCATCTCGTGACGGTAGTCCCAAAGAATTTTACAGTGCCGAAAATTCGAGCCATATTTCTTTAATGTGTGTCGATCTACAGCGCTTTTAATGACGATTACTTGTTGCGAATCAATCAAAATAAGGAAAGAAACATCTTTTTGTCAAATCTATACCTGCATTTTTGCATCGACGTTAATTTTCTTCAGGCGTCACGGACTCGGAATATCATTGACGAAAAATGACGATCAAAGTGACAACGGTCGGTGACAATCGACATATACAATCGCTTTTTCATGCGTCGATATCAAATCGGCATCGAAGTGACGCGACGTGACATTCGCAATACGGCCAAATAAAGTTGCGCCCAGACCATTGGCAGATATTTTATTTATGAAATGGAATAACGACAATACAACCTTTCTCCATTCTATCGGTGCTCTTTGTGGTGGTCTCAAGCTATTTTTTAGATACATTATCCCAAAAGCAACGTCCATTCGGGATTTGCCGAATTTTGCTCCTCCTCAAGCAATTTCTGCATTTTCCTCCATCTCGTGAACCAAGCATTGAAATTGTTCGATATTCGTCCTTTTTAGCCTGTAGAAGTAAAATTTGTAAAAAATTAAAGGCAAATAATAAATTTTCGTAAAAAACTTACGTCTTTTTTTGTTTATTTTCCATCTTCAACCGATTTTTCTTGGATCTCACTTCACTTGCAGTAGTCGAGTGAATTTGACATTTCAGTCAAATAAATACTCACTCACAAGACTGTCATAATATGCAATTATTTTCACTCACATTTTTCCCCCGACTCAAAGTCGACAGATAGTCACTCGATCGAGTTTCGTAATCGCAGAATGTGATTTTTTTGGTCGAGTCGAGTTTCGTAATAGGCCCGATTACCTCCGAAACGCTCAAACGCTGAGATATTCTAAAGTCCATCTCGTAAATATTCCATTATAATACGAATTTTTTTTTCATTGAAGTATATAATATCACCAACTTCACTGGCCAATTTAAAATTCAAATTGGTCTATATTGAAATTTGGTTGCTAGGGTAATAATCGATTATTTCAATCATTTGATTAATCGTTGTCATCTCTACCCATATAGCGGTCTATGTGCTAGCTATCTCTGTTAATAGCTACCCACCTAACCTAACCATGCTCCACTTTCAATACAAAGAAATAAAAAAGAAAACCGTATAATTGGTTTCCAGTTTCAACCAAAATGATTTAATCAAATTAATTATATTTCTCGGTTAATTCGATTACAATTTTTTAAACTAAAAAATAAAATTGTTTGTTGTATATAGAACATGGAAAATTGGATAGTATCTTTATTACTTATTAAATTTTCTAAAAATCGGGCATGCGACTTACAAACTTTTGAGGAATACCTAGATGCAAGAGTTCGATTTTTGGAATTTTCTTTAAATTGGGATAATAAAAGTTAATTGCGTCCCAACATATTTCACTCAATTTTGGTATTGCCACCCACATTTTGTAAAGATCACTCGTTCTTGTCAATTGTCCACACATTTTAATGCCTCCAAATATGTACATACAACCATTACTTGATATTCCAGCATCATGAAAATGAATTGGATATGGTAACTGCGCTGTAGAGATTAATTTCCATTCAAGGGTCTTAAAATTTAATTTCCAAATATCAGAAAAATGGCGATTCTCTGCGCAACCTCCTGCTATTACAGCTTCAATACCAATATCACTTTCATACTGAACGCAAGAATGACAACGCCGTGGTCCCGGATAGCCACCCATGGTTTTTACAGTTGTGTCAGGTTTCGTCTTTACGTATATCCATTTTAATGCGTGTAAGTCAAATGACGGAATCACTTCCAAATCAAATACTGTTTGGGAGGTACCGCCACCCAAAATGTAGATGTACTTTCCACACTTCACCACTTCATGCCTGTATCGTCCATTAGGGTCATTTTGAATTTCAGGTTTACATATGTAAACACATTCCCATCGTCGCGTTAACAAGTCCAAACGATAGATATCGCAGGAATAATCAAAGCCAGTGGTCCCACCTATCGTATAAAGATAGTGATCATAAATAATAATTGCAGGACCGTACAAAGGTATGGGAAGATCTCCTTCAACGTCGAGTTGTGTTATACTCGGCCTTAGTGGATCAGTGCACAAAATATGGCATTTATTAGAACATGCTTCTCCAAAAGGAAATCCAGTTCCACCGAAAATCTGAAATAGAAAGAAAAATTTAGTCCAATGATGTGATTTTTAACCATGATTTAGTAGAAAAGTTTATATTATAATAGAAAATCAACACATACAAAATTTCAAAGTAGTAGTAGTCGTTACACTGATTTCAAGGACTTTTTATATGGGATCTACTCGAAGGAGTAAAGGGATTTATTTGACTATAGGAATCGACTTTCATTTTGCTTCAAAACTAATTTGTACAAAATTTCAACTTTATAATGAAACAATTTCTTGAGTTTCGTAAATTGAGTGAGGATATTTTTACAGGATTTTTGTACGATAGCTACTTGAATAATCCATGTGAATTGTTCATATATGTGCATACCCTTTACTGTAAATATGTATTGGAAAACTAATGTATACAAAATTTCGAAGTTGAGCTTCTGAAGGTGTTCTAAGGTTCTTGGCAAATATTCTTGAACGTGTCTCGAATCAATAAAAGTTATATATTATTTTGTGTTCAGTTGCGCCCATAAACACCCAAATCTGTTTGCTATCCATATATCCGTCCGTCCGTTTGCACGATAACGCAAGAATGCGTTGGCCTAGGAAGTTGAAATTTGGTCCCCACCTGTAAAATAAATAAAAAATTAAGGCTAAAACAAAAGACCTTAAAACCCGTGCTCATCAATATTGGACGATAACTTCAGAACGCTTAAAGTTACGACTTTGAAATTTTGTACACGTTGATTTTATAATTGTTGCAGCTGAAAGTATTAATATGATATACATATAGTATATTCAGAGCCTTTTCTAGCGGTGGTGCAAGTGGTGCGGCGTACCAGGGCACCAACGTGCCAAAAAGCGCCGAAGGCAAAAATTCTGTAAAAATGTCCTAACTTAATTTATGGAACTAACTATAACTCAAGAAGTCGTTTAACCACAAATTCGAGATTTTGTACAAATTAGTTTTGAGTGAAAACAATGTTCGAGCTGACTTATGAGCGGAGTTCTTCTACTCCTTCGAGTATACAATAACAGTTAACGTGCCATAAGAGTACCTCATGGATCAATCACGTAAAGGTGGTGTGGAAATCCCTAGAAAAGATTCGTACGCACTAGTTTTCAAATTTTTTTAAGCATGTGCCATAATCAGAGTCTATAAAAAGATTATTTTTAATTATTTTCAGTTTTTTTTTTTTTTTTCAATATAGTCCCATGCATAATAATTTCTTAATACAGTAACGTACGAAAAGTAATCTGCAATATAGTTTTGTCTGAGGATTGCCATCCATCGAGTAGCGATTATACAATACTTTCTAGGTAAAAAGTCATACAATAGTTGTATTTGCACTCCTCATCCTTTTGATGTATTTTATCTAGAATATCATACAATTGGCTTGCAGTCGGTCGTGACTGCGTGATGTTCTTTTATATATAAGCTCAAATAGAAACAATTTGGAAACGGAAACGGAAAGATACGCTTTTCTATTTATAAATGTGTATAAGGCACAAATAGATTTAGAAACTTTACATGTTAAGGCGGCTCCTCTTACAAAAAAAGCTCATGTGTTGATCGTATCGCCGAGTGAAACCTAAAATCATAAAATTTTTAGCATAGACAGCCTGTGTCTCTGCTAAGAATTCTTATCCTACGTAACAATCTTTAAAAAATCCTTTTCTAATGTGCAGGTAGCAGAGTTGGCGAGCAATCCCCTTACTCTTGGCAGTTGTGTGTGCCGATGGGAAGGTGTCTATCTGGACGGTTATGACACCTATTGCTGCCGCGGAATGATTTCTACCCAGGGATGGTTCAGTGTTTTTTTCTTATCAACAAAAGTGGAAGTGTAAAATGACGTCACAGTACTTCAGGTCAGGTCGTGTATTGCATTTCTCATCATGTTTGTTGACATCTGAAACACAATCGATCGAGCCATTACTGAACGACTGGAATGGGGTATTTTTAAGATTTAAAATACAACACAACTCTGAAACCTTTTATATGAAATGAGACAGATTTTCAAATATGCATTCCATGAAATAAAAATAATTCGTATTATGTTATGAAGATCGTCGTTTTGATTCGATGATTTTGATTTGTTCGTTTATTGACTATTTTCAACATTTGAATGCAGGAAACGATGGTTAAAAATTCTTTGTTTTTCATTTATGCAAATAAAGACCGACAATGAAATTTTTAGAGAAAACTTCTTTTTATCTATCGGTACTATAATGCCAGTACATTTTGCAATAGTACAGCCATTACTAGGTTTGGTATACTGATTTGGTGGGATTATTTCGATCGTTATGAAAATTTTTGTAATAAAATATTTCTACATGGTTGCAACCAGATTTTTGTCAAGAAATATCAGCACAAGGAGTTACTGATTGACAAGTCAATGCTGCTCAACAAAACTTTACGTATTTTATTATTACGAGTAAAGGACGATTATGTAAAAACTAAGGCTATTCATTATTTTATTTCTTGATACGCAAAAAGGCGAAAATAAACAAAGCCGTCTTTTTTAAAATATCTTTATAAATAATTTTCAAAAAGTATAGGTACGGCAATAGTTTCTGTTTCGATGGGCTCGGAAATTGTGTAATATTTATTACATAAAATCTTAACCAAACTTAATCCTAACAGGGATCTTAAAAATATGTCTTATATTATATTATAGTATTATTAAATTTTACAATTGATGGCTTCGTATGGTGGTAGCTTTCATTTGCTTTTCACACTCTCTTCTTCATTACTACATAGAAAGAAATATATGTATATTTAATTAATAATAAAATAAATAAATAATATCTACCTTTGATTTCTATGCAAGTAAAAATCTTTTAAACTGTTGCCAACAACTTTACGTGCGTCCATTCCTCGGGGTATTCGCGGATCTATTAGTTCTGGAATAATCCAGGAATCATAAAATGTAATTAGTGCTGTCTCCATTTTGTCTTTCCAAAAGCGATCGTCTCGATATATAGTTTCCTTGTATGTAGGAAAGTTTGAAGATGACCAAATTGCAAAAATTCATTCTTTCCTTCCTGTTATATGAAGTTGGCCCTGCACTTGATAATAGTAATTATGATTCCTTTTTAATCCAATAATTGTTGAATTTGTTTTATCAATGTCCATATATTTAAGTTTTCCAGACAAAATGGATTTAACTGGATCACTATTAGCGATTGATGAAGGACATTTAATTTCAACAATTGAATTGTTGTCTAGAATGCCATCAGGGGAAGCTCCTAAACACATAACATCCTTGTCAATAAATAAACCGCATGGATGTATTTCCTTATTTATTTCTTTACATAGTTGTTTTAAAGCAAGTTCCTCATGTATTGTACCATATACTAATGAAGGTGTTGCAAGATCAGTTCTATAAACCAACCTCTTTACATGTCCCGCATATTTCTTTGCCTTACAAATAATTCCAAAATTTGACGCCGTTATTAATGACGAACGGTACTCATGCCATTTCAAATTTTTGGATTGCCCTCTGGTTTGTAGTTCTATTTCGCGTTCTCTTTTTTGATTATACTGCAGTTTTTCTAAAAGGCCTATCTTTTCTTTTTCAAATTGTTCGGTACTTAAATCGGGCTTATTACAATTCGAACCGTATTCGTTTAAACCTTTTTCATTATATTTTTTTATCATTGTTCGTCTTCTGGTAACTAGTGTCTTCTGTTTTCTATGTAGTCGTTTTCTCATATTTTTTTTTTTTATTCTATTTGCTTCCAATGTTATTATACGTTTGGCATTGCAGCTACTATATATGAATTTATTATATTCTGAAGAGGATTTTTTAGTATTGAACTGAACAACAGCAGCTGCGCATCTATTATCGTAACTCTGTTTTAAAGAATAGTTGATTCGTTTGCCACCAACTAATTTCGCAATAATGGACTTGAAATTCTCAGCTGGATTATTCGTGTATCGAAAATAAAGGCTCTTCGAGTTGTACTTTAGTCGTCGAATAGCCTCCATAATATTAAAAAATATCCCATCCTCTTTCATTGCAGGTACATAATTTGTATCATCGGCCTTGCATTTTTCCTTAATATAATCAGGACACTTGTTATGATTGCCGAATGCATGATCAACTATGTTTTCGATGTCTTTTTCAATAGCAATAATACAAGCGGAGGGTTCAGAAATAGTTTCTTTTCTATACTTTATTGCTGTGTAAATGTCTCTGCAAATACGTTCACTATTTTTTGTTAATAATCCCATTAAGCCTGTGGTACGGTTTTTCGAAATAAATAGTATTTTCGAACGGAAGTTGCGTAGTAAATGGTTAACGCATTCAACTTTTTCTACAACTTTTGAACCATATGGCTTGTCTTTCAAAATTTTCGAATACGTACTACTATCACCATCGGCAACAAGCCTTAAAAACCGTAGTCCATACAATTCTATGCTTCTTTTAAAGCCATTACTAATAATATCGCTTTCCATTTGTGTAGAAGGTCCATGAAAATTTTTTGAGCAGTTATGGTTTTTAGATTTATCCCCTTCGCTTTTGCAGCGCATACATGTTGTACAGTATTTATTTTTTACTTCCATCCATAAAACCTTGCCTGTATACATGCCAATAATAACACCAGCTCCGGATAATGCATTATAATTTTTTCCATATGATCGTTTGCTCCAACAGGCATCTGTAATCACAGTGATGAAAGGAAGACCGTCAACATCATCTACATCACCTCTTTTTCTAGCTAACTCTGCTTCTTCTTTAGCTGCTTCTTTCATACTTCGAACAGCTAGTTCCTTAAAATTTACACCAACTCCAGTTTAAACAGAATGGTATTTTCCAGAGGACATGCAATGCATGTCAACAATAGAGCTGAACTCCTGTAGTTGTGAGTAACCACAGCCAGTACTAATCGACCCCAATACAGCAGCAGAATTAACGTCTAGTCGTTTTACACTTTCATCTTCTGTT
Organism: Beris chalybata; assembly: GCA_949128065.1. Classification (NCBI taxonomy): domain Eukaryota; kingdom Metazoa; phylum Arthropoda; class Insecta; order Diptera; family Stratiomyidae; genus Beris; species Beris chalybata. The sequence continues at coordinate 60,781,055 of OX421895.1, read as the reverse complement.
GCTAACTGGCATATCACGTTACACATATTGCATTTTAATAATATTTTACTTATAAATCCATTCTTGATTTCCTTCATAGGAACAAGGTTGCTAAATGTACACCCGAACATAGAAGAATGCTGACAAGCTCGTTTGATTTCTTCCAAGAAGAACCCAATATCCACAATTCTTCTTCCTTCTAATATAAAATTATCAACACACTCTGAGACGGACGACACTTCAAGTCTAAGAGAAGTATCGAATTCTGTGTCAAAATTTTCATCAATCGATGTTTGGCAATTTGCACTGCCGCCGCTATCACGATCTTCTACACACCTTTTTTTCGCACTGCGATAAAGAAAAAAATTATAAATATACTACATTTTTATGTTTTCATTAGGGGTGGGTGGGGCAAAGTGGGCTAGCAAGGTGGAGTGGTCCACTTCAAAATTTCTAGTAGTTTGCAATAGCGCCATATTTTAGCAAATATATTAATATTTTAGCAAATATATTATACGCGATAAAGCTTCATAAATTGACCCCAATGCACTATAAAAGACATTCACTTTAATTACAGTTCCCTGAATTTCCTCATATTACGATTTTGGCACTATCTGATGTAAATACATATGTATTAGTGTTTAATAATTGCATTAAAAAAATTGTTAGTGACTGAGAATTGCTTGGAAGTTGGAGCTCCCAAAGTAAGATTTGATGATTATTTAAAAAAATATAAATTTAAGCATCTGCCTTACTGTTTAGTATTCATTCGGGGTAAAATGAGCTCCAGGCGAATTTTACCCCATACCAATATAATTTTATTTGATATTTAAAAATAACAGCTTTAGCATGGCTAGAACCTTAGATCAGATTGCCAAGGGATCTTGCCAGTCAAAAACACACGTGAAATAATTATGAAGGAAGAGACAGAAATATCACATGAACGTAACACAAACGGAAAAAATTGTACTTACTTTAGATTTGCCAACATCCACTTTCCACATTTTCTTTTTCTGTTTATTGTCTTTAGCACCCATTTTAGTTGATTTTCTTAACAAATTATGAATAGTGAAGTTTCACGAAATGTTTGATTATGCTATTTACACCTAATTCGTATATTTCCAAAAATACTATTACCACGGTCCAAATCAGTAATTTATAATCGAGCTATACTTTAGTTGTATGGTTGCACACCGATCGTTTAGTTTCGTTCAAAGTTACGAGTTCAATATGAAAGACGATTCCCTTTCGATCGGAATCCGACTAAACTGTTGGCTAGACCGCTATATGCATAGTATCCTATAGAAATGCGCACACCCCCACATAAAACCGATTTGTTATTTCTAATCCGAGTATTGTTTAGGTTTCAAACCTTTGGTGACATATCCTGGTGCATTTACATTCAACGTTTGCGACGAGCCTCTATCCCCACCAAAAAATCAATCAATGAAATAGCTCGTGCAGTCGCAAGAGTCTTACATTTAGAACCGGTTTTCAATGGCCTGATGGGGTAGAGGCTCGCCTCTCAAGGGTGAGTGTAAACCCACCATCCTGGCCTATTTAAAAAAGGTTGGCATACGAATTTACTAGACGCGTTAGCATTCTACCTTTCCCAAATTAACACTATTGCTGGCCACATGCAGACACTATGTTTTGAGAGAGGCAAATTTTTAAAGGACCAATTAGTTTGAATATTCTGGGATTTTCCAAAATCTTTCCATCCTTCAATGAATATATCTCTTCATTCACATTTTCGTCTGTGATATTTTACTTTATTATTTTAATAATTAAGTATTGTGATTGATTTTTTAAAAAAAAAAATTTGCTACCCTCAAAATTTTTATTTTCACGTTTCATAACTAGTAGACGCGAAAAAAGCAATAAAAATTTTCAGTCCGTCTGTCCGCCGTACGCAAGATCGTTTGGAGGCTCGTAGCTGCCAAACGCTTTGAGATATTAAATTGAAATTTTTTTAACGAATAGACGGGTTAGGCGCCTTGAAGTGACCAAAGTTTTGGGGTGGGGGTGTGAGGGGGAAGGAGGGGGAAGTGTTTTAGACCGAAAATTTTGGTTTCCAGATCTCAGTAACCCCTAATGTTAGGAAGCTGAAACTTGGAATTTCTATAGAGCTCTGATAGTAGACAAATTTGCAGAAAAATTGTCAATATTGATAAAGGGGTGTGGGAGTGGGGGGAAATGTAATGCGTCCGAAACCCAAAAAAGGCGAGATAGACACATTCTAAAATCCATATCTCCTAAACCGTTAATGGCACACTATTCAAACTTAAAAAATATTTGTAGTTATACTAGGAGAACAGAATCAAGAAAAATTTTGGGTGGGGGAAGTTGTGTATGGGGGTGGGGGGTGAAAAACTTAAGATTACGATATCTCATGAACCAATTGCTCTAGAAAAATAAAATTTGGTTTGGGTATAATGGTCGACAAATAAAGATTGATCAAAGTAAAATTTTTTAAGTGGGAGGTGGAGCATAGAAGTGGAGGGGATGAGAATTTTTCAAATCAAACACATTTCATATCTCAAGAACACTTTAAGATAGATGCTTAGAATTTTTACCAGAAGTAGCGCTAATTAATTATTTTGGGGTTGTGGGTGTAGAGGGGAAGGGTGGGGGAAGGTCAAATGGCAAAAGTTCCGTTGCTTATATCTTGAGAACCTGTAATGATATAAGCCTTAAACTTCGTATTTAGATAGAGCTGTAGTAGCGGAATGTTGGAAAAATAAATTTTTTTTAGGGGTAGTATGCTACGGGGGTAGGGGGTGTTTTTCCTAACTATTAAACGGTTCATGCTAGAAAGTTGAAACTCGGTGTGTATATGTTAATCAACTAGAAAAGTAATTGTGATAAAAAAAAATTTTAATATTCATTGGCGTTTAAAAAGGGGGGCAAAAAAATTTATTTGTAAATATAATAAATATAAAATGCATATATTTTCACGATTTTCGTCATATCTACTAGGTCTTTTTTTTTTTATGGTATCATGATTTTCGTCAATGCGTAGGTACCTGATGCCCTTAATTCTGCTTGTAACTGAATTTATTAGTATCTGTTTTATGCCCTTACCTGCGCCTATCGAGACGTAAATTGACATATTCCGAGACGCTACGCTAATGTAAATTATTGTCGCTAATCTTCTATTGTTCCACAAGAAAATTACAAGCATTTAAATATTATAATACAAAACCGCTGTTTTCGCTTCTACAATTGCAGGAGAATGGCGCGAAACTATAAATGACATTATCGCGCTAAACTTAGGCGATAGCCTTGCAAAGCGTGGAATTTTCATCGAAACATATTAGCGCGCTACGCATATGAGGAGGTCCTAGCATTAAATAATGTACCTGCGAGTCTTAAAATGTTTGATTCATTTTTCCTTATCTTCTTTACTTTTGATCGAGTTAAGAAATAAAAATTTACTCATTAATTTTATATTACCATCTTCATATAATAAAAAGGTTTATATCCAAAATTTGATGTGTTTATGGTGTGTTTGGGTTCAACACACACAACAACGCCATAAAACTACTTGTAATTACAATCTTAATGCGATTAAAAAGGTGCCCAACTGATCACAGCTCAGTCCAGTACGCGCCTACCTCTAATATCATTTCGGGCCGATCGCACACATACACTTTTACTCAATTTTCCACTCTAATTGAATTCAAAACTACCGTCCATTTTGACTGTCGTGCTCTCAGTGTATATTCTCTACACTCTGAGCAGCGTAAGCGCCATAAAATGTAATTTTCATAACGTCATTGTATCCATGCAAATTGTAAGCGTGTGAAGGCGATTCGGGCCGATTGTGAGTGCGCTAAAAATGCAGAAAGCATAATTCGAATCATGGCCTATATGAATGTTATGTTTATTCAAAACATCAAAAGGACAAAATGAAAAGCCTCCTTGAAACTTTCAGAGCGTTTCTTCAAAACTTTCAAGCTCATTTTGAGTGCTACCTACCGACGAATAGTCGAACTATTTTAAGATTTTGTATGGAGAAAATTGTTTTTTAAAATACATCCCCATTTCATTTATTTGTTTGGGGGGACGTTATTTTTGTTTACAATATGTTAGAAAACAGTCTAATTAAAGTTATATTCCGAAAAAATACTTGTAAAAATAAGAGCAAAGTAGAAAAAACAGACATTGAAAAACAGTGTTTTTTACATATTGTTAACACTCATTTTTTTAATTAAAATAGCAAAATATTAAAAATCCACTGCCGAGGATTGGTTAAAGACATTCTTCTTTTCAGATTAACGTACTTTTCAGTTCATTTTTATCCAATAGAAACGCTGTATGAATGTATGAAAAGTGAACCAATTTAGCAAAATTTTAAAACACATTCCCTTTAATTACTTACAACTTTTCCAAATTTAAAAAAATCGAAAAACCGTTACCGAAGACTGGTTCCAAAAGGATCATTCTTTCTGATTTACTTAAAACTAAAGTGTTCTGACATATAGCGTCAGTTCTATGGGTGTCTGAAAATCGCCGTTTATCAGCTTTTTTCACAATTGTGAGAGGAGGCGCCTTAAGCCTAGTACTGTGCTCCGAGCGAAACGAAACGAACTGTCAAAGTTCATATAAAAAAATGAAATTTTCGTTGACATTTCACCGACGAAATATTTCTTTCGTTTTGCAGTACTGTGTTCGTGGACGGAATAGACATTTGCCGTAGTCACTAATAGATTGCGCTCGTGTCAATTTCGTTTCGTTATTAATGGTACGGGGGGCTTTTTGACAAGCGAAATGTTTGACAATTCGAAATTTTCTATCGTTCGCTGTCAGCTGACTTTGTTTATACACACGGTTTTTTTTCGTTTCGGGTTTTATTTCATTTTCTGAGTGAAAAGTGTATGTTTTAATAAATATGTCGGACAAAAAAGTTTTAAAGTTCATAAAAATTGAAAAGGTACGTGTGTACGGGATACCACAAAAATAAATAACGGTTCTTTTGTGATGTTTACGTGACAACTTTTCCCGATAATTAAACTTAACTGAAAAGTTTTCTAAAATTTCAGAAGCATCCAAGGAGCGAGGCCGGTGCTGTCGGCGGAATAGCAGAAGAAAGGGTTCGGCGATTTATTCCGCAGGCTAGGACGCAGACGCAAAAGATTATTCGTAAGTAACTCACAGCAAACAGTTATTCCTGTAATTTACTTTGCATTTTTTTTACAGCAGCGTCAAGTTCGTCAGCGAGGAGCCAATCCATTTATTTAAATGTAGGGAATCCTGTGGAGGATATGGCCCCTCGAGTTGTTCCGCAGCCTAGGCGGCGGGCGCATGAAATTATTCGTAAGTTACCCACGCCTTATTGTTATTTCTTTCATTTTCAATGCATTTTTTCAACCGCGGCAAGCACGTTTTCACCCCTTACCACCACGTACGAGTATATGTCTGCGTTTGATGTGGACACTCGTGCGGAGGACACGGCCCCACTGTCAATTTCGCAGCCTAGGCGGGCCACGCATAAATTTATTCGTAAGTCACGCGAACCTATTGTTACTTCTTTCATTTCCAATGCATTTTATTATTATTATTATTTATTAATAAGAAGTATATAAATATACATGATTATTATAAAGCATTAGTAGCTAAGACCATCAGCTGTATGATACATAGTGAAACATGTTGTACTTAAATATAAATTTAAATTAGATTAATTAAGTTGATGTTTTTAATATAGCTTAGTAATTTTTTACAGTTTTCGTCGATATTTTTATTGTGCCAGTTATATAGGAACTGATTTAAAGAGTAGGTTGGGCAAATTAGAAGGTGGTTAAAGTCTAAGTTACTTTTACATTGATCGCATATGGGCGGGGTTGTTTTGGCGAGTAGATGCTTATGTGTAAGGTTCGTGTGTCCCAACCTTAGACGAGTGATGGCAACAGCTTCTCTACGTGTTAGAGATTTCGGCAGAATGAATGGTTCCTTAGTCGGGTTTATGATCGTGGAGTAGGAGTTGGTTCTTTCTGGCCACAACTCCATTTTTTTTTTCATTTGCATTTTATTTAAGCCGAGTTCAGCACGTTGTCCACCACGTACGACTTTATATCGACGTATGATGAGGACACGCCTGCGGAGGACAAGGCCTCACGGTTTGTTCCGCAGCCTAGGCGGGCTATGGATAAAATTATTCGTAAGTTACATGCACCTTATTGTAACTTCTTTCATTTTCAATGCATTTTATTTCAGCCGAGTCAAGAGACACTCCAGCGGAGGACACGACTCCACGATTTCTTCCGGAGCGTAGGTACGTAAGTTACGCACACCTTTTACCTATTTCTGTCATTTTCAATGCATTTTCTTTCAGCCGAGACAAGAACTTTTGGCAGCAGCTACATGTTGCCGTATGATATCAACACTCCTGCGGAGGATACTGTTCCGCAGGCTAGTCCACCAACGCAGAGCATTATTCGTAAGTTGCGATCACTTCAAATATTTTCCTTTTCTTTACATGCATCATATTACAGCCGCGGCAAGTTCTTCATCGGTGAGGCAGATGAAGCGAAGACGAAATTTCTCTCTGGAAGAGAAAAAAGAACTGGCAGGACTCATCAAGAACCACGAGTCCATCTGGAACTTGCAAACCGCCGAGCATCAGAATATTGATGTTGTCGGTGCTAGTTGGAAGCGTATTTCGGATGAAATGCAACGATCGGGTAAATAAAATTATATCATTCATTTCTTTAGCAATATCTTGTATTTAATTCGTTTTAGTGGAAGATTGTAAAAGTGCGTGGAGAGCCTTAAAAGACAGTAACAGGTATTATAAAAAAAATGCCTGTACAGAAGTCAGGAAGCGGACTAGAGCTGGATATGCTGCAAGAGGAAGAGGATTGTGCATCGGAAGAAGCGTGAGTGGTAACTCTCCGATTCACTTTCCTTTTTACGATCGACGTCATCACAAAGAAAGTAAGTAGAGAAGAAAATAATATATGTAGTTAGATTATGTTCAATATCGAACTTTAAATTTCTATTAATTTAATTTCCTATTTATAGAACGTTCGCAACTCCATTAGTGGCAGAAGACACGCGTGATTGCGCATCGAGGCAGACCACGTACTCATATGTATGTTAATATAACCCTTAGATCTGAGCGTATATTATCTAAATTTTGTTTTGTTTTAGGCCAGCACTCTTTCTCCGTCAAACAGAAGGATTTCCAATTTGGAAGATAAGGCAGACAGCATTATCAATATAATGTCCAATGTCTTAGAAAAGGACAAAAGCGAGCTAAAATACAAAGGTATGCTCGAAAATCTAGATGACCTGCTACAAAAATTGCCGGAGGAAGATGTGATGGAATTAAATGTTAAATTTATATCCATGACGGTTGAAACCATTAAAAAAAATAAAAGTTAAATTTTATTGACTTTACTAATTAATATTACAAACATTTATTTTCATAAGTTTTATTTTTTTATATCTACATATATTATGGCAAGTGGCAAGCCTTGTTTTGCTAGGCTACCGATCCTACGTTGGAATTGAGATATTTTTCCAAACTTGTCCTTAATTGTTTTGCCAGATTACTGTGCCGACCTTGCACAAAACGGACGTCTGCGCTGTATAGAGTCTTTTCCCCGACTTCTTTCCTCCATTCACCCTCAACGATATTTCCTTGGTCATCAAGATAGTCGCAATGTTTTAGCGGGCAATAAGAACCCCTATTTGTCGTCATCAAGTAATTGTGCAAATAGCAACATGCAGTGATAATTTTTGATGCCGTGCCTGCTGAACAGTGCATTTTTCTAGCAAGACAATAAAACCTTGAGCATAAAATGCCAAAGGCGTTTTCTACACAACGTCTGGCGCGACTTAGACGATAATTAAAAATTCTTTGCTCTTTGGTAAGTAAGTGAGTGCCCTTTTTTTGGCACATATGGTTTCATCAATCGTTCGTGTTTCATCAAGCGTTCCACGTGTGCTTTTTGACTGTTTTTTTGTTCTTTAATTTTTCTGACTCCCCAGATCTCCGACCACTCCAGGCATGTACCCAAGGAGGAGCAAGTGGTTTTATATTTTAGCCAAGAAAAAAAATACCTGGCGCCCAAATCAGGGAAAAAAAAACCTAGTTCCAGTAACCGCACTCCGACAGCAGCTGCCCGGCCATGAGCTGGCAAGACGAAAAAAATGCAGTAGTAGACCAAATAAGGTGACAAAAATTGTATTGGATGACCGTCCACTGAAATTGCTAGCTCGCGCAATGTTAGATGTAAATGAACTATCCTCTAACATTTAGGATTTTAAAAAGTGCTGTACATCGCATGTTGGCTTAAACTTTAAACATGAGAAAGCTGAGCGCACTGAAATATAAGAACTGGAGACCTCGATTTGCTACATCACATAGCCGACGTTTTTCAAATGTCAATACTTCGAAAAAGTACATAGGCCATAAGCCGAGGTTCTGCATTGTTGAACAAAATTCAGAAGATTTTAAATACTTATTAGATTTAAAATTGGTAATGCAAATAAAATAATTTTTGATTGAAATATTTTATGATTCTTTCAAAAATTCATTTCATTTTAAGTTTAGAGAAGGTTCGAAAGTTATCCCGGGTAAAAGTTAGGATTGAGCCACGGATGAATCTTGAGAAGGAAAGAGTTAGTAGCACGGTATCTGTATGTATTAAGGCGAGAAGGAAAACAATGACAGCACCATCAGATTAGGCAACAAGAAAAATGAAATCCGAACTTTTAGGTGTATTTTCGAATCGAAGCAGATAACAAAATAATTTGAATTTGTTAAATACTTTTTTGGATAAACAAGCTACGACTTTGAAATTTTGTATATGTTAATTTTTAACAGTTGGAGCAAAATGTATGATTATGAAATCAGATCCTATGATTATGAAATCAAATCCTATTAGCCCTTCACGTAGCTGCCATACAAATATCCTGTCAAAATGTCATCATTTAATTTACTGAGCTAAGTATAACTGAAGTAATCGTTTAACAACGAATTCGTTATTTTGTACAAATAGTTTTGAGTGAAAATGAGTTCGAGTGTACTAGTCAGCGAAATCCTTTTACTTATCCTGGTACTTTCCATACAAAAAATCCTTAAGACAATATTTTCCGATAACTTTTGAACGCTTCAAGCTACGAATTTGAAATTTTTAACACATAATTTTTTAAATGGTTCCAGGGAAAAGTATAAACATTTAAGAAATTGGGTCAGTCCTTTCTCCACCTCCCGCGTTAAAGTCCTTCAAAAAAAAGTTTCAGTAACGCACCCAGTTCAAGATATGAAACTAAACATTGGCGATATTGTCTTTTAGTTACAAGTACTCGTAGCAACCGATGGAGTATGGAGTATGTTTTTCTCGTAAGTTGACCGTAGCACAGGCAAATTATAATACTTACGATAGAGACTTGTTAGAGACGTATGCAGCAATCAAACATTTTCGATATGTTAGAAGGTCGTTCCTTCTTCATACTTACAGATCATAAACCTTTTAAACTTTTGAATTTTATCATGCTAATAAAACATCTCCGAGGCAATTAGGATATTGAGATTTCGTTGGACAGTTTTCAACTGACATTAGGCATGTTTCTGGAGTAGACAATTTATGGCATACACATTATCAAGAATCAACGTAATTTAACATGTTCTAAACATTTTAACGAGGTGGCTAAAGCTCAAAATCATGATGTAACTTTAGAGCAAGTTAAATTTATGCATAGCTTCGGAAATTAATTTTTCAAACTGTACACAATTTAGCTCATCCCGGTATAAAGGTTTATGGTTGCCTACTACTAAATCAGAAGTTTATCCGGTCTTCAATGATATTCGTGCATGGACTGTAGTGATCTGTAAGACACTGTAAGACATACATTCAAATGCGCTGAATAAGTAAGCCAGCTAATAGAAACACTAGAAATGTTAACTCCATTTTTAATTTTTGCGATAAACGCAAATACGCCCACCTCGTAGATGATATGAGCATTATGATATAGTACACATGATATGACGAATGGACGTGAAACATGAGTATCAACATATGTTTCACATTCATACGATCGGTCCGGCACAATTATCGAAGAAATTTAAAAAATTTACTATAAAAGTTAAGAATATTTGAAATAAAGTTAGTTCTATTCAGGCCGTAACGCTGTGCATCTTTTCATTTACCATTACAGCGAATTAGGCTTAATTGCATTTCACTCTCTTGGCTACGTCCATCACAGGACCCAACAATATGAAAACTGCCAAAAGGCAAAAATTTCTAAGTTCGTAAGAAGTCCTTGTGACGAATGTCGGATTTTATTTTTTTTATCTATAAATCAATATGTATAAGTAGACATTTTTTTATTATAATTCTTAATTATAACTTTTGTCCGTCGCTGTGTTATTTTAAGGTAGTCTTCATAGTAATGTTTTTTTTTCTTTCCTCAAACCAGAACGGTCTGAAAGTTTTTCTCATAGTTTTTTTTTAAAAGTATGTATAGTAAAAATATTTTTAAAAATACATGACTGGTGAAAAAATTAGTTCCCTCTATGAGAAAACCAAAAAAACAAAAAGGTTAATATAAACTGAAAATGCGCGCCACAACAATTGGAACAATTTAAGTAACGGACAAAGAAAAAATCATTTTTGAGGGGTTTTAGAGTTTTTTTGGGGAGAGCAGTTTGGGAAGTAAAACAGAGTGGACGTTTTTTTCAAAAAAAAGAAAAGAAGATAACTACTGAAGAAAGAGGGAAGACAGACAAGTTTCAAGTGTTACAAAAAGTAAAAAACAAGAAAACGAAGAGAGTAGAAAACACCCTGAGTGAAGTGAAAATCGTCCAAAACCAAAACTATTTTGGAATACCCCCAATTCACATAGAGAAAGTTTACCTGATATATTAATAAAAATTATGACGACGGCAGCAAGGACCGCAACGTCGCCAGGAATCATAGATTTAAGGTAGTACTCTGGTAACATGGTTTGAAAAAATCGGAGTTATAGCTCATATCCTATGTCGTATGGCAGAACAGCATAAGTAAAATTTTTTTTAAATTGAGTCAAGGTCATATTTAAAGTCAGAGAGATCGACTGCCACTTGCACCGCTTTTTGGCGGGCAGAAAATTCCTCATCTTTAGTCCTCCCTGTGGGCGCCCGCTGGTAATGGTCAGTCGTGGATGACATTGTGTCACTACGATTGATCAGCCAAGACTACACGCATCGTACTCAATCGTGCGCGGTGGTCATTAAGACTGAGGTAATACCTAATTCCAAGGTGGTGAGAGCATACTGCAAACCGTGCTGAAGGATGAAAGGCTGAGGGTTAGATCAGTCACTAACGAGCTCCTGTGGTTGATCGGGCAATGACCACAGTATTCTTTGCCTTATTCTGGTACGCCGGCTCTGCCAGAATGGACCCTTCCTTCCGAGCTTACTCGTGGGATCCCAATGAACAAACTTGACCAAAAACCAAAATCCAGGTGTGCATCAACTGGGGCTCAGTCCTCGGTTGATTCATTTCCTTCATCCTCCCCTCCTCCCTTCCTGATAAACTTTCCCTAGCCCACGACAACCCTTCTTCACCTTCGACTTCGGTCGGTACCAGCTGCTCCTATTTGGCCAAGCTGAATCTGGGGCAAGAGTCCGAGGAGGAAGATGAAGACCTGAACGATACAGTAGTATCGGTCAACCTTCTGGGTGGTGTAGACGCATCTTCTGCACCACTCACGGCGACGAACGAGACAGCGGGAGCATCCTCCGCTACTCAATCATCATCCGCTGGTAAACGGAAACGCAAGAAACCAGTGATGAAGGTACTACAACTTAACCTTCATCATAGCAAAGCCGCATCCGGCAATCTCTTGAGACTGCTAGATTTTTGCAAAATCAATGGGGCTCTCCTGCAACAACCCTGGTTGGTAAACAATCGGATATAGGGTCTGAAATGTAAAGAATTTGACTTGTTCTTCTCGAAGGACACAGGTAAGCAGAGAACGTGTATTCTGATTAGGAAAGGGATCAATTCCTTTTTCCTGAACAATTACAGCAGCGGTGACCAGACGGCAGTGAAGATAGAGGGACCGGATGGTAGCAGCCTTATCGTCACATCTCTCTACTTACCGTATGACAGTGAAGAAAACCTACCCTGTGATGGGTTCAGACACTTGGTCAGCATGGCGGAAAGCAAGAAGACCAACATCGTGGTGGGATGCGACGCTAACGCTCACCACACTCAATGGGGCAGCAGTGATATCAACAGCAGGGGTGAATCACTTTTTGAATATATTTGCTCTTCCAGACTTATATTATGCAACAGAGGTGATGATCCCACGTTTGTTGTTAGAAATAGAAGTGAAGTCTTGGACATAACTCTAAGATGAAACTATGGCACGAAGTTTGATGTTGTGAACTGGTCAGTCTCAGGAATGGAATCCTTCTCTGATCATAGAATAATTATGTTCTCGGTATCTTGCGACATGGTGCGGGGTAACTCCTTCCGTAACATCAAAAGAACGAACTGGGAGGATTTTGTAGGGATAGTTAGAAGCAACCTTAGGCAGGTAACCGGCAGCTTAAGCAGTGTGGAACTAATCGACAGTGAGGTGGAGAGGATTTCGGATGACTGCGTTAATGACTGCGTTTAGATCAACTTGTCCACTTTCAAATGGGGGTGGGAAGGGTGGTCCGAAGTGGTAGTCAAAGGAGCTAGAAATTCTGAGAGGAAAGGCGAGGAGGCTTTTCAAGAAAGCTAAAAGAACTCAGAATGATTTAGACTGGGATTCATACAGACTTAGTCAAAAAGAATTTAAATCGTCACTGAACTTTACCAAGCGAAGTTCATGGAGGAAACTCTGCGAGGAAATAGAATGTATAAATGAAGCATCTAGAATGCGCAGGATCCTCGCCAAAGACCCCAGTGTTTCTGGGTACTTGAGGAGAAGCGACGGAACCTGGACGAAGAATCTCTGAATGTTAAAGAGTATACTCTAGCGGCGTTTCTGGATATTGAGGGTGCCTTCAATAATATTATTATTATTAAGCGCGATCGCGAGGCCATTGAATAGATTGGGTGCTGACTCATTCATTTCGGCGGGATTGTGTCATTGCTGGGGGGTAGAATTATAAACTCCTCTCTGGGGGATGGATTTAGTAGAATGAAAGCAACACGGGGAACCCCACAGGGTGGGGTGCTTTCTCCACTGCTGTGGGTCCAAGTGGTTGACGAAATCTTGCAGGCCCTATCTTTGATCGGAGTCAAGGTGGTTGCATACGCAGATGATATCGTTCTGATGGTGAGAGGAAAGTTCCTGGACACCTTGAGCGATCTACTAGAAGTTGGGCTCAAATCATTGAGCAGGTGGGCTGGTAACTGCGGTCTCAACATCAATCCGGAGAAAACCGACCTAATCCTCTTTACGAGGAAAAAAGACCGACAATTCAGGCTCCCACGCTTGAATGGCGTTACCATCCCGCTCTCACATAGTGTGAAGTACTTAGGTATCTATCTTCATCCTAGGCTGAACTGGAAACTTACGATTAACGACAGGATCAAGAAGGCATCGAATGCTTACTATGCTTGTCAGAAAAGGGTAGGGAAAACCTGGGGCCTCAATCCGAGAATAGTCCACTGGCTGTACATCGCGGTAGTTAGACCTGTTCTTACTTATGGGTCCCTGGTGTGGTGGCACGTATTGGAGGTTAGGACCAACAGGGGCGCCATGAATAGAATTCAAAGAATGGCACTCATTGGTATCACTGGGGCCTTACGTACCACGGCCACGCAGGCTCTGGAAGTAATGCTAGACGTGATCCCGTTGGAAATAGCGGTAAAATCCATAGCGGTAAAGGGGGCTTTGCGTCTCCGCGAGGCAAGCTATTGGTTGGGAGGCAGTGTGGGTCACTCCAGGATCTTGACAATTTCGCTGTGATCCGCCATGCCGGAGCGCACCGACTACAGGACACCGTCTTGTAGTTTTGAACATTCCTATGCGGTAAATATTCCCACCAGGCTGGAGTGGCGATCTGGGATCACCGCCTCAGACACGGTGTCTATATACACTGATGGATCAAAGACAGAAAGCGGTACGGGTGCGGGAGTGTACTCTTGTGACCTCGACATTATGGAAACGTTTAGGCTACCGGATAGCTCGAGCGTGTTTCAGGCCGAGATTTATGCGCTGACAAAAGCAGCGGAAATAATTGTGCGAAAACAGTGCGCGAATGGTACAATAACCATTTACGTTGACAGTCAAGCTGCCATCAAGGCTGTTGAGGCGCACATTACTAAGTCTAGGCTTCTGGAGGAATGTAAAAGAATATTATAGATAGTGGGTATGAATAACAACCTGAGGATCTCCTGGATTCCTGGTCACAGTGACTTCCCTGGAAATGAAAAGGCAGACGAGCTCGCCAGAAGGGGGTCGGAGATGAGCATGGAGCTCGCCGACAAATCGGTTCTTTGTCCGATTGAGTGTGTAAAGGGAATGATTGATACTGAAGCGCTCAGACAGATGGAGGGTACATGGGTGAATCTTTCGGGATGCTGGCAAGCAAGAATCTGCTGGCCGAAACTCGATAGGAGGAACTCTAGCTTCATTTTGTCTCTGGGCACGGACATGTACAGACAACTTGTGGGGGTCCTGACGGGACACTGTCCCTTTGGGATACACGGAGAAAGAATAGGAATACCAATGGCTGATCTATGTCGCTGTGGTGATGAGAATGTTGAACCGACCCTGGAGCATCTGGTGTGTGAATGCGAAAGTCTGGCACGTACCAGATATCGGTACTTGGGTAAACTCTCCTTAACCGATCTTACAGAACTTGCGATGATTCCCCTATGGAGAACTTCTCTCTTCATAAGGAAGAGCAATATTTGGAATCAGTAGTTTAGATTCCGGTTTTTTATACGAGGGGACCACAATGGATCCGCAGTGATCTCTCGTGATGGACTGTGGCAATGTGCTTCAGTCCACCCTTCTCAACCTAACCTAACCTAAGTGCGCTTTTTTCAACTGGATCAGATTAAATTGAAAAAGAAGATGTGGATCATCCCAAAAGCTAATTTAGCAGGGTTAAAAATCCTCTTTGTAAATGACTCGGATAAACTCCCAGCTGCCCTGGCGGAAAAGTTTCGCATACTATACGAAGAAATGGCACTGTAGAAAGGTCAACAAAGACTTTTCCAATAATTTTGTACATTCTGTCTCTATCTTACACATGGACTTGCATTTCTGTACAAAATATATTGAGTTACAACGATTTTTCGATGAGCATACTCTGCCTGTTGGGTGCAAATACCTGCTACAGATTTGTGAATTTAGTGCTGAATCGCGTGGCGTCATCTGTGAAAATACTAATTGACATTTAAATAAGCTTTAAAAGACTAAAATTGATCCATCAATGATCCCATTTTGATTTTGGATCATCTCTTTGTTGTTGTTTTCAATGTAAAACGAATGATCTTGATCCAGTTGAAAAAAAAAACGAAACTATTGTATTCCTTAACGTTCACGGAAAACGTCACATCTATAACTCGTAAATAAATCAACAAAAAAAATAATAATAGAGAAGCAAAGCCGCGATTCTGACGACAATTCGCAAATTTCCCTTGCGAATTTTTCGCTAATTTCGAATGTGGCAAAATTGACATTCGAACATACCCCATTTCGAAAATAGGTTCATTTGTAATTTGAGCATACTACACTAAAATTAATGATTTTTACTTTATGAACTGGAACGGAGTTTGAACGTTT
This sequence comes from Beris chalybata, assembly GCA_949128065.1. Classification (NCBI taxonomy): domain Eukaryota; kingdom Metazoa; phylum Arthropoda; class Insecta; order Diptera; family Stratiomyidae; genus Beris; species Beris chalybata. The sequence continues at coordinate 60,765,344 of OX421895.1, read as the reverse complement.
TTCAAAATGATGCGCGGCAGGAATTGGGATTGGGATTTCAGGTATCGACTTTTCAGTAATGTTAGCTTCTCTTTTGGTGTTTCTTATTTTCAGTATTTTATATGTTAATGCGGCGATTAGGGTTATAATAAAGAGTAACGCTATTAATAAATACGAAGTATAAATATGAGGCAAGTGGTTTGGAATATTTTGATTTTCATATATTTTCAAGTCTTCTAAATCCTTACTAATTTCATTTAATTCTTTGATTTGATTTGGTATGGTAAATGCCTTTGTGTGTGAATTTCGGACTTGTGAGATTAGAGTTTGATTTAGGTCGAAGTTAATGTCGTCTGGTATTATTGAAATTAAGTTAAGTTCAATATTGGTTTCGTAGATTGTTTTAGAACTTAATGTAATGTACAAAAGTATTGATTACACAATTTTGATCTACTTTGAGTAAGCCTTTAGATGATAATTTTAATTGTAAATTTGAATTTTTACACTTTATGATGATATTCTCGGGTTCTGGAGTAATAAAAATGTATGAATTAGACTTAACTAATTGTAAGAATATAGAATGATCAACAGTCATAAGTTTAGTTTTACAGCTTTCGGGGAATTTTGGTAATGGAGAAAATGAATTTACTTCACATATTTTCAGATATTAATTTGGGAATACTACTCATTTTATATATTTGATAATTTTGTAATGAAGTAAGAGGTATTCTCAAGACAAAGTTTAACTTATTTTCGTTGTAAAAGACTTCAGTTTGAATTATATCGAACAATGACAATATATTGCTATTGCAATGGAAGTGGTAATTGATTGTCTTCTGGTAGAAATGCTTGGATTTTCCTGAGTTCTTGCGTTAGTTTTAATGGGTCTATGACATATGGATGTAATTTACCATGTGTTGATGAATATATAACGTCAATTATGTGATTTTGCATGAGGGAATAGTGCTCGCAAAGAGTATTGAAAATTGTTAAAAGATCAGTTAGCATCATTATCATCTAATGTTCCGAATAATTGTTTAGCTATGGTTCCTATACCATTAATAATTAAGCCACGTCTTTGTAATCGTGCTTTTGGTACGGTTCCTAAATAATTACTTAGTATTGCAAGCACAGACAATATAATAACCAGATGACGAATGCCATGTTAGAAATATGTACCCATTTTCAAAAAATAGTTGTCGTTCAAACGCCAGCTAAAAAGTTCCTTCCCTGTAAATATGAATGATGTAGAAAACGCTTACCTGAAAGCTCACCGAGAAAACAAAAAAAAAGATTAATAAGCAACGCACATATACATGGTATGTTCATAGACGGTATAAATACAAACATAATGACATTAGGTATGCAATGTACGAGGGGCGTTTGATAAGTAACTTAAGTCAAACACACAGAGCACGCGTATATCAAAAAGTTTATGATGGCTGTAAAGTTCAGTCTTTTGTTTGAGTGCTGTCAAAATTTTAGCCATTTTGGATGCTTAGTTTTATTTTGGTGGTGGATTAAATACGTGTTTAGTGTTTTTTAAAAATGGAAATAAAAGAATTTCGTTCAGTGATAAAACATTTTTATTTGGCAGGGAAGAAAGCGACCGAAATTCAGCAGATTTTGCAAGAAGTTCATGGCACATCTACTCCTTCGTTACCAACTATCAGTTTCTGGGTAAACGAATTTAAACGTAGCCGTACTAGCATCGATGACGAACCCCGCCCTGGACGTCCAAAAACTGACACAAACCAAGAAATGATCAATAAGGTACATGATATCGTATTAGCCGATTGACGAGTGAAGGTGTTCCAGATAGTAGAGGCTGTGGGCATCTCAGCTAACACAATCCTACATGAGCATTTGGGTATGTCAAAACTATCGGCGAGATGGGTGCCGCGTTTGCTGACTCCGGAACAACGCGAAATCGTACCGTTACTTCAAAAATTAATTGAATTACGGTACGAGTTGCTTCCACACCCACCTTATTCTCCAGACCTGGCCCCCTGCGACTTTTTCTTGTTTCCCAATTTAAAAAAATCATTGACAGGAAAAAGATATGGGTCATCGCTGCCACAGAGGCCCATTTTGAGGAGTTGTCAAAAACGTATTATACGGAAAGGTTAAAGAAGCTGGAGTATCGTTGGGAAAAGTGTATTGAGTTACAATTAGACTATGTTGAAAAATAAATAAAAACTTTTCCAAAAATCAAGTGTTTTCTTGCCGACTTATGTTACTTTTTGAACGCCCCTCGTACCTGCTTGTACTGAGAAATTTTCAAATGAAATCAGGTTTTAATGATTCTACACGAAGAGGTTAAATAAGTCCTATGTGCCGGGTCAGAAATAAAAATGGTTTTTTAACTAAATTCCTTTTAAATTAATCCTAGGATATGTATGTAAAAGAATTTTCCCGAATTCGAAGTCGCTATAAAGTAATAACCGTATAATGGAGGAATTGCTCGGAGCTCGCCCGGCCCACCACCGATCTAAGAACTCAAAACCTGATTTTTTTTTAGAAAAATGATGATTGAATACAAATTTTTTCATCGAATACAAATTTTCAAAGTTAGGTCTATTTATTTTTTTTTTTTTTTTCCAAATTACTTTATTATTGTTTTAATAAAAGATTGCTATCAATTTAAAAAAAAATACAGTGAAATTGAAACCTACACATTCCAACCTACGCATCTCAGAATTGAACACGTTCCGAACTTTCCGAAAAATAATAAAGTTGCGACCAGACTGTTGGCAGATTTTTTTCACTTAATTCTGATACCAGTTATAGCCACAGGCCTATAGATGAGGTTTCAGGTAAGGATGATAAATAAAGTGTAAGACTCTGGTCAGAACTAACCTGCTATAGCTAGTTTTCTTGCTATTGAATGAAAAATATTTGGACGTGTGATGGACATTTGTGATGTATCTGTGTATGACAATATACAGGTACATTACGGGTATTTTTCCTTATGGAAATCTTAAGACTAAGTCACAGAATTCCTCCACCTTCGCGTTACCTGTCATAAGATCGTATAATGATCTATTTGATAAGTTCAACTTATCCCATACCAAGTCAATAATATTGATCCTAATTGTGGCAATCAAAGTTCTCAATCTACTATAATCAATGGCTATGAAGAAACTGAAATGGAGGAAGAAACCCTAAACGAAGTTGACGATGTTGATCACCAAGTACTTTCGGAAGAGGAAATAGAAATACTAATTGACAATATATCTTCTAGATATTTTGCGGGATACTGTTGTTATAAATTAATGAAACAAATTGGAAATCCTTGCGAAAATTGTTTTCGGACTATGGTAAAACCGTGTAATGAATCCTTAGTGACAGCTTCTGAACTATTTCTTAAATTTAAAAATTTCAATGATGGAACAGATTTTGGAAAGCTTGTTCCTCCAACAGACAATTTCTTTGAAATTTGCTTATTACAAATTGATGTTTTTAAACGTCTTTTTAGTACCAAACCTGAAGTAGATAAGATTAAATCAGTAATTGTGGATAAGTGTGTCGAAGTCACAAATAAAAAATTTCCCATTTGGTTCAATGAAACCGACTGCAGTGTTTAAACTTCATGATACTAGTCCTTATTAGAAAGCATTGCAAATGGGAAGGTGATCAACTAAATTTGAGGAAAACGGATACTAACCGAATCCAAAAACTAAGGCAGCTAAACCACAAATAAAATATACCAACAAGATTTCGGCAACACTGCATACCAATCGTACGACACTCGACCTGAAACACACACATTGACGATGTTAAGAGGAATGTATACATGTTCGTACATAGCAGGCGCGTAACCAGATTTTTCGTAGAGTAGCGCAACAATACGATCATGAAACTCAACCAATTTAAGAACCATAAAAACAAAGTTTCATTCATTCATAAAATTATGTGTAACGAATTCGTAGAAGTATTCATATAGTTCGGTCAAATTTGACAATCGTATTGTATTTTAAGGGACGAGCCTGTACCAAATATACAATATGGTCGTACCTAATTCGATTATCGAGCTTACAGTTTGAAGCTTCCAGGGTTCGTGCATTAGATAAAATTCTATTGCAAATGCTTTTTTCGTCATCTTCAATGTAGAGGGACGACAAATTTGGGCATGTCACAAGATTTCCTTTGTCGATTCGTCATCTGGTATTGTCTGTGGTGCAAGTCTGGCAACTGCGCAACTCGATCTGTTACGAATCATGGCAGCAACAACAACCAGACACCTAGCGGGAAAAACTCAACTAATCAAAGCTCCGTTAAGAGTGGAACAAACCGAAGTCACCAACCAGAAATCGTTCGAGAAAGTTCACCCGATTGGAAATCGAACGATCTGAAGCGTTCGAGAAAGCTCACCCGATCGAATCTTCACGTACACCCTCGACTTTCACCAAATGGTATAAAAGCATGTGAAGCTCTCAGCGAGGGACACTAGCTGCGTTTTTTATTCCCGGTTAACCATGAAGCTCGACAAAATTGCACAGCAAAACAACAACAGTGCGGTTACCGTAACCGCACTGTTGTTGTTTTGCCGTGCAATTTTGTCGAGGAAAATGACAAGTTTTAGTTTCAATTAAGATACTAAACAGGAAAACTAGTCAGAGTATGCCCTGAAAATTTCAGTGAAATGAATATATCAACAAACGCACCAGCTGATCAAACTGTCACCCAGCGGGAAATGAAGCGCTTGAAAATGCATTAACGAGCGCTCTTTTTATTTACGAGCGCTCCAAAGACGCTCCTCGTTCATATCTTACATTTTCTGAACCAATTTTAAAGTATTTTATCTTTATATGTGATAAGGGCTCCTAAACTGCTTCGATATGTAGTCCCTTATTTTAAGTCCTCCTTAAGTGCTTGTAATCGAAGCGCTTGGAATTTTTCCGCTGGGACACTCAAAACACGAAATGAAACTCAAATATAGATGGAAACAGATCGTGCTTTTGAAAACAAAACACGTAGATGGAAACAAGGCTTTAGTGTATAGTGGCGGCGTACAAAATAGACAAATACGTACTGTACCCCGTAAATTTTTTTGCTCCGACGCTGTGGTGAAAACAATTGTCAGAAATGATTGTCAATAAACCGTTCAAAATTTTTTTGATTACATCCATGTCTGATACTAGGAAAAACACTCGTAAAAAGGAATGAGAAGATGATTGTACCGATAAGAGTGCTCAACGTTTCGGACAGCATTACCAGCGTAAAGAAAGAAGATGTAATTGGCAGCTGCGAACCAAACTCGGCGGTGACGAGTATCGACACTGAAGAACATCATGACGTAGCCTCTAAAAGTAATCCAAGAAGGAAGAATAGTGTAACATCAGCACTTCTCCAGTCAAGCAACCTTAGAGGAGCACAACACAAACAAGCAGTGCATCTGATCAAAAATTTAGCGACGTGTTTTCCACCGGTGATGAGAACTATGGCAGAACAAACCTGGTAAAACATCGTATAGATAACGGAAGTGCTACACCGATACGTCAACCACCAAGAAGAGTACCGCTAGCGAAACAAGGAGAAGTCGATTCAATGGTCAAAACCATGGAGCATCAGGGAATTATCGAAGAATAAAAGAGTCCGTGGATATCACCCGTGGTACTGGTTAAGAAAAAGGATGGCAGCACCCGTTTTTTTGCGTGGACTATAGATAACTAAATGATGTTACGAAAAAGGATAGCTATCCACTACCTAGAATCGACGATATCATGGACACCCTGACAGATGCTAAATGGTTCTCAACGTGTGACCTGAAGAGTGGCTACTGGCAAGTGGAAATAGACGAAAATGATAAGAGAGAAAACAGCATTCTCTGTCGGCAACGGACTGTGGCAATTCATCGTAATGCCGTTTGGCCTGTGCAATGCTCCAGCTACATTCGAAAAACTAATGGAATTTGTTTTGCGTGGCCTGAGTTGGAAAACTTGTCTCCTTTACCTGGATGATGTGATCATTATCGGCAAGACCTTCGAGGCACATCTGAAAAATTTACAAGAAGTGTTTCAAAGACTGCGAGCGGCAAAATTAAAACTGAGTCCTAAGAAGTGCACTTTGTTTAGTGCAGAAGTAAAGTACAGGGTGGCTGATGAATTTAGGCGCACGTTTGGCGGCACTCTTCCGAGCAGATGGACTATAATGATGCTCGTAAACAATTTTGCTGAGCATGGGGCAATCATCAGAAGGCCTTATAATCGATATCCCTCGGTTCAGACCCAGGAAACTATCGCTGCTGTAGTTGCGGTCATACAAGCCAATCCTAGTGTTTCGGCAAGGACCTTATCTGCTCAAATGGGTATCAGCAGATAGTCACTACAGACAGTTCTGCATAAGGATTTAAACTTGTTTCCTTACAAAAGTCAGCTAACAAGTGAAATGAACGAAGCAGACTTGCCGATTCGCTTGGAAGCTTGCCAGAAGATGACGAAAACATCTTGAACTGCATTTTCATATCTGACGAGGCTCATTTTGATCTAAACGGCAATGTGAATAAGCAAAATTGTAGAGTATGGAATCCTCTAACCCACAGAAACTCCATGAGACGGAATTGCATCCACTTCGAGTCACAGTGTGGTGTGCAGTTTCATCAAAATGCATTGTCGGACCTTACTTTTTCGAAGAAGATGGCCATACAGTTACGTTTAATGGAGATTGTTCCTTAAAGATGTTGAAAGAGTTTTTCTATCCAGAACTAAGATGGAAGAGAATCCCTTTCAACTCTACCATTGGTTGGTTTCAACAAGATGGTGCAACTCCACACATAACGACGCCTGTTATGACAGAATTAAAGCGAAAATTCCCCTATAAGGTGATCTTAAGAAACGCCAATTTCGGTGGCCACCAAGCAATCCATTCGAACAATAATTCAGACGATTCCTGCTGCAACTCTCCGGGCAGTGATGAATAACTTCTTAATAAGATGTCGCACATGCGTCACCGAGCGTGGAGGCCTTTTAAATTCAGTTATTACCCATTAAAAAAACTTAATAAAAATGTATTATTTTTGAAAAGAATAAAGAAAAAATATATTATATGAATTCTACAAAAATTTATTCGAATTTCTTAATGTAGCAACATTCATCAGCCACCCTGTACTTACGACACATCGTCTCAGCTAATGGCGTAAAGGCGGATCCGGAGAAAATACTGGCGGTGAAAAATTGGCCTACCCCAGTTGCGCAGCTTCTTAGGACTAGCGACATATTACCGTCGATTTGTAAAAGATTTTGCCAACACGGCGAAATGTCTGCATCAGCTAACAGAAAAGGGAAAGCCGTTTACTTGGAATCAACAGTGGCAGAAAGCATTCGACTTGCGACTCTCCAATTCTGGCGTATCCAAAACAAGGTCACAGTTTCATCATAGACACTGATGCCAGCAATGTCGGTATGGAAACAGTTCTATCACAGGAGATCGACGGGCAAGAAAGAGTGCTATCATGCTACAGCCGAGTACTCTCAAAATCAGAAAAGAACTATTGCGTAATTCGCCGAGAGCTATTAGCCATTGTAGAAGCAACAAAGCATTTTCACAAATACCTTTATGGACACAAGTTCCTTCTTTGAACGGATCACGCATCGCTTAAATGGCTACTGCAGTTTAAGAATCTCGAGGGCCAAGTAGCAAGATGGATAAAAAGGCTGGAATCCTACGATTTGGAAATTGTTTACTGTAGAGGGAGAATTCACGGTAATGCCGATGCGCTTCCACGTCGCCCTTGTTCACCAAACTGCAAGCATTGTCACCGTGTAGAAGAAAAAGAAGTCGGTGAAACCATTCAGCGAATAACGACCGAAGCAAAGGATGGGTGGAATCATCAAGAACTGGAAGAAGCTCAACGAAAAGATGCAGATATATGTATCACCGATCATGGCATGAAAGAACAAAAGTGATCGGCCCGAGTGGAAAGACATCTAACAATTCAGCGAAACCTTGAAGAGTTATTGGGCACAATGCAACTCCCTTCACCTAGATGGCGTATTATTAAAACGGAAATGGGAAACCGCTGACGGAACATCGCATCACATGCAAACCATCGTCCCGCATTCTAAAGTCGAGGAAATTTTTAAGGAATATCACGGAGATACTTCCGGAGATACCGTAAGGTAGGTGTAAATAGAACCTCGGCAAAGATACGAGAAAGGTTCTATTATACCCTAGATACACTGCTTGTATACAAATCATGACATTGTCAAAATCACCAGTGTATCACCCAATAAAGCGCATATAGTACGTCAAAGAGCTGATATTAACGTAGTATCAAAAGTCTTTCCTGGTTTACAAATTCGATAATTCGAGCTGATATAGCCTATTTTTAACTGCCATCAGCGCCATCTGTTATTGAAATCAACTGAAATTTGAATGAATGACAGTTGCGGACTTTGATATTTTTCCAAAATTAAATTTTTTGGAGAGTTTTTTAACTTTTTTGTGTGGTGTAATGGTTCACTTTGTACATATCTTAATTAGCAATGAAAGTGCTTTTCGCCGGAACATGATAGGCACGAATATCAAGCAGTCGAAGCTACGATTGATAGACACTTGAAATTTTGGCTTTGCTATATGTCAAAGTATAAGATGTATGGGCTGTGTATCATGGGTACCTTGTATCGCATATCATGATTTCAATAACATGATTTGTATACAAGCAGTGTATCTAGGGTATTAGATTCATCTCTGAGATGATGTCGAAAATTGGTGCCGTAAATGTACTGCCTGTAAATCGAGTAAGGGCCCGCACCGCAGATCAAAGGGAGAAATGCAACAATACAACGTGGGAGCTCCATTCGAGAGAATCGCTGTGGATATTGCTGAACCATTTCTGGAATCAGAAAATGGTAATCGCTACATTCTAGTGATCATCCATTATTTCAGCATGTGGCCTGAAGCTTACGCAATTCCAAATCAAGAAGCAGTCACCGTCGCAGAACAAATTGTTAACAACTGGGTGAGCAGATTTTGAGTACCACGTGAACTACACTCCGATCAAGGTCGCAATTTCGAATCTCAAATATTCAAACACGTGTGTCAAACGCTGGGAATAAACAAAACGAGGACAACTACATCCACAGTCCGATGGCCAGTCTAGGATTTTCAAAAAATCGATTTTTTTTTTTTTGGCTTAAAGTACACTTTAGGGTTATAAAAACATTATTCAATTTGTAGAGAGTAGAAAAAAAAATGCGTGTCCAATTCGCTGTAGTGTCGAAGCGACGAGCGCATTTTCTACCTGAAGCGACGCGCTTCCCTTTGACCCCCTTTTACGACTCTTACCCTCTGCACTAATGTACCAACGGGGCCGGATGGTCGTAATGGTTCCCCAAAAGGCCGTTAGGAGGTGCTAGTTCATCAATATGCTGTATTTGTTCAGACAGCTGAAGGTACATATAACAAAATTTTCAGCATATACCACTTTAAACGCGTTCTTCTCAAAACTGGATTTTTCAAATCGGGCGACGATGGTACTCGGAGACTATCGCACATATCCACTTCAAATTTTAACTGTAGCTTCACAGCAACATTAGTAAACTACGTACGATTTTTTTGCTACCATAGCAACTTTTTTTTATTAACAATTTACTGCTCGTTTTTTCGGTCAAAAATTGAACTTTTTTTTGACAAGTCCGCCATTTTGCGAAAAGTTGATGTAAAGCTAAAAACGTACGTACTTTACTAGCAAATCTTATGTACATTAAGATCCCGTTTTTTATTTTGTTTCAGATAGCACGAGTTCCTAGAATCACCGTCGCCCGTAAAAGTCCTCTTGAAAAATGTGATTCCGGAGATTGGCCCAGTAGCCGCCATTTCGTATCAAGATGTCAGCATCAAAATTTTTTTATACACTCAAATACATGATTAATAAAGCCTCAAAGAGAGAAATTCGATTCCTTTTTCCTTACTCCCAGAATAAATTGTCAAAGTTAGGCCTTTTGTCAGGGCTCTAGACTGGCCTAACCCCTTAAGAAATATTTGTAATAATATTAGTTCTTAATTTTTTATTTTTTGACACGCTGGCTTGTCCCTTCTTGTGTTAGTTTGTGGCGGTGTTTCAGCACCGCGGTGCTAAAATATTCGTGGCGGTGTCATCGAACCGCTGACAATACTCCTCCCCCGTACGACGACTTCCTTGGTCGGCTTACAATCGATGTCGTGAGTTTAAAGGTCGAGGACAGCTAGCTTCACGGTCGGGCGTTCGTAGATGCCCGAAGCAGTTTGGACTGTCGCACGTCTCACCTGGCCATCCTTGCTGGTTATAGTTTTTAACACTCTTCCCATTGGCCAGCGGTTTCTGGGAAGATCATCGTCGACGATTATTACGATGTCATCTTCCTTTATGCGCTTAACCGGGTGGTGCCACTTAGACCGCCTAGTTAGAGTTGGAAGATACTCTTTAGTCCATCTTTTCCAGAATGCATTTGCGAGCTGTTGCGATGTGTGCCAGCTTCTTCTTAGTAGGGCACCGTCGTCCGTAAAGGTTTCAAGTGGCTTAGAACCGTTTGATGAACCGAGAAGAAAGTGGTTCGGTGTTAGAGCTTCGTCGCTCTCGCTATCGATGGGGACGTAGGTTAACGGTCGAGAATTGACCGTAGCTTCTACTTCTAGTAACATACTGTAGAGCATCTCATCTCATCTCATATAAGGTGTTCTTCACTGACCGGACCAGAGGCTCCCAACTTCCCCCCTGTGTGGGGATGCGGCAGGATTAAAATTCCATTTGGTTCTTGCGCTGGTGAACTCTTCTGCTAGCTTATTTTATATATATATTGTATGGCTTCTTGTAACTCCCGGTTAGCACCCTTAAAGTTAGTGCCATTGTCGCTATAGATCTCGATGGCATTGCATTTTCTGGCAATAAACTTCTGCAAGCACAATATGAATGAGTCCGTTGACAAGTTCGAAGCTACTTCTATGTCAATGGCTCTGATGGTTAAGCATGTTATGAGTACACTCCACCGTTTTGCAGTTTTCTTTCCGCTTGTGACCTTCATGTGCCCGAAGTAGTCGATTCCGATAAAGGAAAATGGGCGTGTGGAGTACGAGAGTCTCGCCAGTTGAAGATCCGCCATCTCCGGTGGAGCGGGCAAAGCTTCGCGGTTCTTGCATGTCTGGCATTGCTTTCGGACAGAACTAGCGGCTACTCTTAGGCGAGGAATCGAGTATTTTTGTCTCAGCTCGTTTACTACAGTTTCGTGGTTTTGATGATGGTATTTGTGAGGACGCAAATTTGAGACACGAATTTCCTTCACACAAAGCATTGAATTAACAGAAACAACATGGTGACACTGGACATACGGACAGCACGGTCACACGGAATTAAACAGAGAAACAACAACAGCAAATTTACACATAAACAAAGGGAACATGGAGCGAACGAAAACTTAGAACTAAAACATAAAGAAAACTTAGAACATTGAAATAACATGGAAAACACAAAAGGAGACTGAAAAGGAGAAAACGCACGCTGGCAAAACCTGAAAAGTCGGTGGGACCGTAACGATGCCTCAGGTGACATGGTACGGCTGGATAAACCCACCGACAAAGGTACAATCTCACAAAAAGAGCATCAGGAGGTCAGTCGGCAGTAGAGAGTCTTTTTTTTTTAACGAGGTGGGAAACGTCGAAAGCCTAAGTCAGTGCGGAACTTTAACCCGCTAAGCCCTCCTCACTCGTACGGGTGGATCCTCCCGGAACTACCGTCAGGTATTGCGTCGGGAGGCCGTCATAGCAATACTGCTAAAATCGTCAGTTATTGTCTGTATAGTTTAGTCAGTCGTCTCCTGTGGTACGTCGCGTTGGATGTTTCTTAATCGTTCAAAGCGGCGAAGTGTCGACATAATTCGCGCTGCTGCAGACTGGAAAGCTTGCCATTTGAAGGCTGTGTCACAAATGTGTCTTACAAAGTTTTCTGCGGTCGGGGCTTCTTTGAAAGTCTCCGTAATCTCGGTTCGGTTGATGTCAAAGCGCGGGCAGTGCAGTAAGATATGTCGCGCGTCCTCGATCTCGTGGGGGCAGTTGGGACAGAACGGGTCTTCCTCATGCTTGAAGCGGTGAAGATACTGCTTAAAACAACCGTGTCCGCTCAACAGCTGGGTCACATAATAATCAACTTCTCCGTGCTTGCGGCTTATCCAGCTATCGATGTTTGGAATCAATGTAAATGTTCATCTTCCTTTGTTCGCGCTGTCCCAGCGTCCTTGCCATTCCTGAATGCTGCGCCGTCGCTCGTGCACTTTCGATGCTTGGTCTCCTGCTACGTAGAGTCGCCGAAGTTCAGACGCTAGTATGTCAATTGGCAACATTGCCGATATTACCCCGATTGCATCATCGGACACTGTTCGAAAAGCACTAGCAACCCTCGGTGCGCTAAGACGATAGATAGATCGGATTCCGGCTGTATACGATTTCTTCTTCGTCGCATCCGCCCAAATCGGTGCAGCGTATAGCATTACAGAACTCGTGACCGTTGCTAGTAGTTTTCGTCTGCTGGAGCGTGGTCCCCCAATGTTTGACATGATGCGTGAAAGCGCACCGTTTACCTTTGAGGCTTTTTCGCTGATCGCCTGAAGATGATCCTTGAAAGACATTCGAGTGTCGATTAACACTCCAAGATATCACAGATTCGGCTGCGAGATGATCTCGTGCTCTCCAGCTCTGAATGTGAACGTTTCGCGTACTTTCCGAGAGCTCAAAAGAACCGCCTCCGTTTTATGCGAAGCCAACTCCAAGTCCGCACTACTCAGCCACCGCATAATTCTGTCGATCGCATCACTACACAGAGCTTCCAAGATGTGGATATGTTTCGCTATTACCACTAGTGCGATATCATCCGCATAGCCTACTAGTGTGGTGTCGGTTGGAAGCTCGATGCAAAAAACGTCATCATACATGATGTCCCATAAAGTCCTGAGGGACTCCTCGTGAGACGTCGTAGCGCTTGACACCGTCCTTGGTGTCATACAAAAGAACTCTTTCTTCGAAGTAGTTAGCTATGATTCGCTGTAGATATCCCGGTACGTTGAAGCTATTTACTGCTTGCATTATTCGCACCCAGCTCGCTGAATTGAAGGCATTCTTAACGTCAAGTGTTACCACGGCGCAGTACTTTTTGTCGCCGTTCTTCCATCTTTCTCCAGATGTTGCTTCACGCGCAATTCTAATAACGGCATTAATGGCGTCGATGGTGCATCTCCCTCGACGGAATCCAAATTGTTGCTCGGATAGACCTCCAGGTCTCTCGAGTAACTCCTGCAGTCGGTTGGTGGTAATGCTCTCCAGTACTTTTCCCAATGAGTCCAGCATACATAGTGGGCGGTATGCCGATGGTTGTTCTGGTTGCTTTCCGGGCTTCAATAGAAGCACCAGTCTTTGGAGCTTCCAGAAATCGGGGAACACTCCTTCCTTGAGACATGTTGTGTACATCCTAGCGAACGTCTCGGGATCCTTCCGGATGGCCGTTTTCAACGCTATGTTAGGGATGCCGTCAAGACCAGGTGCTTTGTTGTCAGATACTTTCCGTATTGACAGTAGAACCTCTTCAGCTGTCACGGGAGAAATATCACCTATATCTGCGGGTAGTTGATATATTTCCGTCCGTTCACTCTGGGGAGGAAAGAGAGTCGCCACTACGCTGTCCATAAGCGCAGGATCTCTGGGTTGCGGCGCTCTGGGCCCTCTAACTTTGCTCATCACTACCTTGTACGCCTTGCCCCAGGGGTCGATATCAGAGCTATCGCGCAGGTCGCGGAATGATGAGTCCTTGGCGTCTTGAATCGCTTTCTTAAGCTGTAGTCGGCATACTTTGTAGCTAGAATGCAATGATTGCCACGTGGTGTGATTTCACGCACGCTGCGCTTTCCTGCGCGCATGGTTGCACCGCCTTCTGCATTCGGCAATATTCTCATTCCACCAGTAGACTGGGGTTCTTGTTGGTGCACCCGTCTTTCTTGGCATTGCTGCGTCGCATGCGTCGCATGCCTCGCTTAATCGCTGTTTGATGTTTGTCGCCATAATGGTGGCTTCGTCGTCCATTGTTTGCGCCTCGTCCCACACTAACTTAAAAATTTCTGCGTCAAAAGCACGTTGTTTCCATCCCTTGACTTGTGCAACAGATATTCGCCTCTGACACCTTGCTTGCTGCAGCTCGATGACAATAGCACAATGATCACTGTGCGAGTAAAAATCTCCGACGCTCCATGTAGCGTTTCGTGCGATCGAGTTGTGAGCGAACGTTAGATCCACCGACGACCTCCTGGTCCCAGCCTCAAACGTGTGCAGTCCATTATTTAAAAGTTCGAAGTCTAGTGTCGCCAGATATTCCATAAGAAGCCGACCCCTGCAATTCGTATTCTTGCTGCCCCATGTCGTCGACCATGCGTTAAAGTCACCACCAATAAATGCCGGGAACTTTGATCTGGCCTCCGTCACCAGCTCCGTTAACATCAGCTCATATTGGATTATGTCCATACTCGGTGGAGCGTAGCATGAAAAGAAGTAGATTCCATCGCATTTCACCCAAGTGAAGCCAGTGCCAGTGCAACTAAGGCTCTACTTTGGTAGACCCTACCACCAAGCGTCCATATCGCTGCTTTGCTGGATGCGTCCCTTGTCCACTCGCATCCATCCACGTTGTGGTGTTGTTCGCACAGGATTGCGAGGTCGAATCGGTGCTCGAAAATCGTCTGCTGCAGGAGGTCCTGTGCTGCAATACAGTGGTTGAGATTGAGTTGTACAATCTTCATCGCCCAAGCTTCTTAACCGCCTTTTGGTGTGCCGGACAGCGAGAGCTGCCAGCTGCATGATCGCCTTCGCACAACGCGCATTTCGTTTTGTTCGTACATACAGTCGCAAAGTGTCCGTCTTCGCCGCATTTCCTGCATATATTTCTCCGATCTATTGACTCCTTACAATTCTGTGCCAGATGATTATACCCCCAACACTTAAAACAGCGTGTAGGCGATACGCTCTCGCGTACCCGGCATGACACCCAACCTATGCGTATTAGCTGCTTATTTATCACTCTCACAGCCTCTTCGGCTAGCAGGTTGACATAAGCCGTCTGCGTGCCTTGATAGCCCTTCCTCATGTTGCGTACTGATGATTCATTAGGGAGTCGTATTTCATACTGTGCATGGACCGCGTCGCGTAGTCTGGGTGGCTTAGTGGCTAGAGCACTTGCCTTCGGTGCACCTGGTACCAGGTTCGAATCTGCTTGGCGACAAGTAATTTTCGAAAATGGGATTGGGTGCCGGACTACCAGTTCACTCAGCTGTAAATGAGTACCTGAGCTAAAATCGGGGTAATAATCACGGACGAGCGTGCAGCTGACCACTTCACCTCCTAATGTTCCGTTGGTCTCGCAATGAAGTAACTCTAGCATTACTTTAAGGCCTAGGCCCGATTTGGGCTGTTGCGCCATTGATTATTATGGACCGCGTCGCACACATCTGCTGGCGTTGTGACCTCGTCTAGATCTCTCAGCTGGATTGTTATGGTATGCGTTTTCGCCGACACCTTAGCCGACTCGCATAATACTTTTTCCACTGCTGTCTGGTACGCTCCGGTATTCCGCTCTGGTGCACGCTTAAGTTCGAGCAGCAACTCATTCTTTGCGGTTCGTCGAACTGCACGTACGTTTTCGCCAAGTGACTTGAGGGTGTCATGTGTCTTAATCGTCCGCAGAATGTCCGCGTACGTAAGATCACCGGTTGCCGAAATAATGAGGGCGTCGGGTTTCGACCTTATACCCTTCTTCGTTTTCTACTTCTTGGACTCCACCTTTGTCCATTTCTCCGTCTCCTTCGGCAGCGCTTGTGATTGCACTGCATCTCCTTGTGATGCATCCATTTTGTCCAGCGCGTTGTTATTTTTTGTGAAGGGGAAGGATTGTATCTTCGGTAATTCCGCTGTCTCACCCTTCTTCTTTTTGGCAGACGTATACGCCACATTTAAGCGCTTCGTGGGTGGCGTCTCGAGATCAGTCTCCTGTCTTCTCTTCGGATTGGCTTAAACCAGGGCGACGTTTGCGAGGAATTGTTTTTCTTACTCACTTCTTTCGCAATGTCATATTGCTCATCCTTCGAAGATAATTCATATAGCGCTCTAATGCTATCAATTGAGTCACGCATTGGCTGGTGGATCGAACGCCTACCCTCCTTTAGCATGTCCACAAGTAATTTGATCTGCTCACCAAGAAGATGAAACGATGATTTCGCCGGTTCTAGCTTCTTGCCTCTGTCAGATGCTTTTGGCGTTTGGATGCTATTATTTTTCGCACTCTCATCACCTGTAGAAGAAAATTCCTGTGCGCCGGCTGGAGATCTTTGTAGCCTTGCGCCTCTCTGGAATGGATTTTCATTGCCGCTGTTAATAGTTGTGTCGTCATCGTTGTCATTATTGTTTCGTCGTTCACTGTTGTTTGGTTTGTTGATGCTGTTTTTGTCATTATTCATGTTATTTGTGGTCCCAACTCAAAGCCGTTATCACCGTTCGAATGTGCAGACATCTAGGATCCCATGGTTATCTTTGCAAGCAGTGAGGCCATGCAAGGGTTGACGCAGGCCCTTATGGGGTCCTGCATTCAGAGCCAGATCAGTGCTAGTCAGGAATGTTCCATCTGAGCCTACACCACTAACTTAATGGTGACAAACGCTGAGCGTTCTTTGAGACCTGCCAAGGTTTTAACGGGACGGAGGCAATTACTGCATTAGCCTGGAAGCCATTTCTGCTCGATTTCACTCTTACATACTCATGTAACAGAATACCGCAATCGTCAGCCCAAATGCCATCATTTTGTTTCGTTGCTTCCAGTATTCATAATCAAGACCTTAATGGACTCAGTCTTAATATCTACGGCCGAGGTAATTTTGATGTTATCGTCGGCTGGTGTGGACACAGTCGTAGATTGCGAAGTTGTCCCTCGTTGCCACCCATAGGTAGGAGGCACATTTCTAGGACGGTGCCGTTTCGTCCTGTCGCCAAAGTTTCACAGGGTTCTTGGAACCTTTTAAGTCCCACCCTCCTCTTCAGCCGCTCTTGGTCGGGAACTGCTTATTGATTATTCGCAGTTAACCTACATATGCATGCAGGCCGTCCAGCTATCCGCCGCCTTGCTGACCCCCACAGTAGCCTGAAGCAGTAGACAGTCTGTGCGCAAGGTATTGTGGACTTCCTAGTTCTTCTTGCAAGCAGCAGTCTACTAAGCTGACAGGGCGACCATCTCGGATTGGTTAGCAGCTGGAGAAGGTATTGTGGACTTTCTAGTTCCTCTTCAAAAGCTTGCGACACCAGTTCCGTGCCCCGACCAAAGTGCCTAGTCATCGCAGAACCAAGGTCAAAGAAGACAGCAAGGAGAGACGAAACGAGCCAAGCAGAGCGAAGACCAGCGATACCAAGCAGGACGGATGACTACACGCAGAGCAACGCCGCACAGATGCAACAGACGCAACGCAGCGACGAAACGCAGAGCAACGCAGCAACGACGTACAGATGCAACGCAGCAACGACGCACAGATGCAACGCAGCAACGACGTCTAGAGCAACGCAACGGCGATGCAGCACAGAGCAACGCAGCGACGACAGGCAGAGCAACGCAGCAACGACGCACAGATGCAACGCAGCAAGGACGCACAGATGCAACGACGCACAGATGCAACGACGCACAGATGCAACGCAGCAACGACGTACAGATGCAACGCAGCAACGACGTACAGAGCAACGCAACGACAACGCAGCACAGAGTAACGCGAGATGACACGCAGGGCAACGCTGCAACGCATCGCACAGAGCAACGACGCACAGAGCAACGACGCACAGCAACGCAACGACGACACACGGAGCAACGCAGTGACAACGTACAGAGCAACACAGCAAAGAAACAACGCACAGAACAACACAAGCACGAGATGACACACAGAGACCGAAGGAAGGCCAGCAGAGGCGTGCCAAGAGCCGAGTTGCAACCAGCCACGGCCAGTACGACGAACAACGCCAGAACTACGGGACCAATCGCAGAACGAAGGCAACCACCGCAATGCACACAGAGCAACGAGAGCAAAGGGTACCAAGACGACATAGAACACAGGAGGGGCCAGGCGACACAAGGAGACGTAGACAGGGGATGTCGAGGCCACACAAAGAGACGGAGACAGAGAGTAGCAAAGCGGAGGATGTCGAGTCGAGCGAGCGGCATCGAACGTGTGGAACAGGTAACAAACGCAACGACGACGGTCAGCGCGACGCGACGTAGCCAACGCGACAGGAGACGAGCGAAACCGTGTAAGCCGACGCAACGCAACGTAGCACTAGACGGGCGTAGCGACGCCAATCAACGCAACACGATAACAGGAGTCGAGAATAACAAATAAACTAATGAATTAATAGTGTAATAACTAAATAATGAACAATAATAAGAGTAGTTATATGGCGTACTCTTGGGAGCAGAATAGGCCGTTTTGTGTTGTAGTTAACATCTATCGGTGCGAGTCCAAGTATGAACTGTTTTTATTCATCTCGCTGTTTTTGCCTATCTTTCATTTCATTTCAACCGGAAGATCGATATTTGACTGAAGTATAGCCATTTCGTCAGCATAATGGGCTAACTGAGCTTGACGATAGAGCTGGTTCTCAGCATTCAGGTATTCCTCGTGCGACACAGGGCCACTTTTCCGTACAACACCTCTTTTCCTGGTTTAAAATTCAAGGGTTGAATTGTGAACGAAGCGAAGGACGAATGCTTGAGTTCGTAGAAGGCGATGACAGGATGAGAAACGTTCGGATTCTATGAGTTCCGTGATAGCACCTCCCCAGTGAATCATATGTGCACGATTTTCTTCGGTGGTTCGGAAATTCAGGTCCTTGAAACCATCTACCGGATGATGTCATTTCAGGAGTTCTTACCCATTTAGTGGCTTCGTCAGCTACGTTTAGTTTGGATGGAATCCAGCGCCATTCTGACATCTCTGTAGACTGCAAAATATCCCCGACGCGAAACGCCACGAACTGTTTGTATTTTCGTTGTTCGGAATTGAGCCAGAACAATACTGTTTTAGAGTCGGACCAGAATATACGCGAGGAAAAGGCAATCGAGTGTTCCCGTCTAATATTTGTAGCTAGCCGCACTCCCAACAGAGCTGCCTCCAGCTCTCGCCTCGGAATTGATATGCTTTTTAGTGGAGCCACTCTAGATTTAGCTGCAACAAGCGAGCAGTTTATTTTCTCTCCCTGTTTGACTCGAAAATAGGCAGCTGCAGCATAAGCGCTCTCACTCGCATCTACAAAGACGTGTAGTTGGATATCTAATTCGTAGTTAAGTGGTGTTTTTAGAAGATAGCATCGTGGAATTCTAAGTTGTTGAACTTCAGGTAGTAAACGAATCCAACGAAGCCACTTTTCATGATGTTCTCCTGCAATCCGTTCGTCCCATCCAATTGATGTTCTCCAGATGTCTTGTAGTAGGATCTTGAGGAATATCAGAAAATTGGCAAGTAGGCCAAGTGGGTCGTATATAGTCATAAGTGTGCGCAGCACTTTTCGCTTCGTCGGCGGAAGGGCTTTCGACAGTGTTTCGTTGTTCTTTTCGGTATAGGCAATGGAGTACATGAATGTATCGGACGTTGTACACCACCACATTCCTAGTACCTTTTCTGCACCCTCCTCTGGGCTCATACTCAAGTTTTTTTTTATCCTTTAACGAAGTTTCATCAAGAGAGTTCATTATACTACGCGAGTTGAAAATCCAATTTCTTTGTGCATGTATGAATTTAACGTCGTGCACTAGCTTAATACCTTCTTCTTCAGAGTCGACGCTATCTAAAAGTTCGTCAACGTGGTGGTTTTCAGTTATTGCTTTAACCGCTCTCGGGAACTCTTTGATGTAGTTCAATGCGTTTTTGTTTTTTAATGAATTGGACGCAGCTGGGTGAACAGGTTGCACCAAAGGTCATGACATTCATAATATAAACTTCGGGAACTCTAGCGGAAGAATCGCTCCTCCAAAGGAACCTCTGGGAATGTCGGTCCTCTTCTCTTATTTGAACCTGGTAAAACATTTCTTGTATGTCTGCGCAGATAGCAATTGGTCTCTCTCTGAATCAATATAGAACGCCAGGTAAGTACGTCAGTAGATCTGGTCCTTTTAGTAGCGCGGAGTTTAGTGAGACTCCCTCTACTGCAGCTGCGGCGTCCCATACGATTCGCATCTTGCCCCGTTTGGCGGGATGCGTAACTGGGAAGATCGGTAGATACCAGATTCTTGGGAAGTTTCGCTTAAGTTCTTCGTCTGAAAGTTTTCGAACATACCCTTTAGCAGCGTGGTCATCGATTCTTTGCTGTAATACTTGTGCTAGTTCTGGATCTCGGGACAGTCGTTTTTCCAAGCATCGAAAACGCCTTTCTGCCATGGCGTAGCTGTCAGGAAGTTGAATTTCATTGTACCAATATAGTAGTCCAGTTTCAAAACTTCGGGTAGTAGCATTCAGGATTTCCAGAGTTCGTTGATCTTCTACTGATGAGACGTACTTCTTTGGATTTGCAACACCAACTTCTTCCAGAGAGAAGAACTGTTTCACTAATTGGTGAAGGTCGCGTTCGCACTTATTTTTCCATTCAATATTTCTGCAAGAGCCTTACACTACCCATCCGAGGCGAGTCTTAGACGCAATGGGCTCATCATGTCCACCTTCTTTTGATTTAAGTGGTAGTCCTAATCGCCAATTATCGAGACCAATCAAGATACGGGGAATAGCTTGTTCGTATGAGTCTATGACAATATCCTTTAGATGCGGAAACATCATAGCTAGGTCATTTGCACGAAGAGCTCGCTTTGACAGATTTAACTTTTTAACTGTGCGAGCGTTCGATTTTAGAGACTTACTTGCGTTTTGGTTGTTGGTAACTTCCACTGAAACATTCTTGGAGTTATCTTCCATTCGGTGCGTATCGGCCGTCCATTTCAGACAAAGGGGCTCATATTCTCCTTCTAGTCCTAGTTCTTCGGCTATATCTTCTTCTATGAGCGTCAAGGATGATCCATCGTCCAGGAAGGCAAAGGTTTGTATTTTCGTTTGACCCTTACTTAGCGTAACAGGAACTATACGAAATAAAAAAAACCGATAGTTTGACTTGTTCGCTGAGCATTACAATGCAGACCCACTGTCTGTGCTTCTACCGCTGATGAGTTTGTTGGAAATTCAACAGTTGCTGGCATTTTTGGTGGTTCTTGGTTATCATTGTGTAGCAAACGATGATGAAATCGGGTGCAGTTCCTTACTCCACATTTATTTCTCACGTTACATGGGCTCTTAAGATGTGAGAAGAGGCATGTTCGGCATAACTTGTGGTCTCGCACGGCATTCCATCTCTCATTATGATCCAAATCAAAGAATTGAGCGCAATTTGCAACTGCTTTACATTCTTTTTGGCAAATACAACATTTGCGTGGTTTGGATTTGTTCGCTGGCCTAGATTCTGTCGTTTCATCTTCCGTATGGGCATTGATGTATCCTTTTCAGCAATTCGATATAACCATGTTGAAATTGTTGCTGCTGGTATGCTCTGCTTGTAGATAGCTCAATTTAATTCACAGTGCTCCTGCAGAAGCATCGGGTTACCAAGGTGGGCCTGCAGCCCAGATGCTTCCATCGTAGCACATAAATTTTGGACCGACAGAGCGTATTTTATAAGAGTGTCGAGTTTTTCTGCTTTTGGAGAAGGTTCTTGTCACAGCTTCTCAAGTAGTGCATGTATTATCAATTCGGGACGTCCAAATAGCATCCGCATTGATTGAATTCTGCCCGGGACATTCGACGGTAGCATAAGTCTTCCTCTCACTGACTCTAACGCGATCCCTTTTAGACACTTTTGCAAGCGGATGAGATTTTCCTCATCAGTGAAACCACAGGTTCGGGTGGAGTGTTCGTACACTGCAAAAAAAAAGTGGCCATTCCTCCGAACTTCCGTTGAAGGTAGGCAGCTCTCGAAGCATGGAGTGTCTAGAAGAAAATTGTTGATAGTTGTGGCTCTAAGCTGTTTTGAAGACTCATACCGGTCACGGCACTGGAGTGTACCGGCTGTTGATATAATTGTCCGGTCGTCGCACTTGATCCTATACACGAATTTACAAAGCTCGTTGCCGGGACATGTATGTATGGAGTCGAGTAAGCTTCCACTGGTACGTATTGTATATTCGAGACAGGAGGAATATATGTGACAGTTGCCATCGGTGTATTCCATACACTAGTTGGGCACCTAACAGGCTGACTGGTGCTTTCGTCGAGTACGGCAACAAATTCGGTTCGTACTTCTGGTGAATAGTTTCGCTGCCCTTCGAGACAGTAGGAAAATGTGGGACAGTTGGCATCGGCACATTCAATGCACTAGTGACGCAGCTAACAGGCTGCTTCGTACCGTAACTCGTCGGGTCCAATAAACTGGGAACATAAGTATGGTTCGGCGCACCTGTGCAAGCAGCTGTACTGCACATCTGAGCAGTAGAACTGCATGCAACTGTTTGCATTGCCGTAGTGAATGCATTATTTAAGCAGCTAGCAGGCTGCTTGGTATCGTAACTCGTCGAGCACGACTGGTTTGGCACAGCTGTGCAAGCAGATTTACTGCACATCTGAGCAGCAGAACTGCATGCAGCTGTTTGCATTGACGTAGTGAATGCACTATTTGGGCAGCTAGCGGGCTGCTTGAAATCGTAACTCGTCGGGCACGGTAAACTAAGAGCGTAAATCTGGTTTGGAAACGGATTTGATTTCGAAGGACTTAACTCACCAGAAATTGAACACGTTATCAGGTTCGGTACGTCGGGACAAACAACTTTACTGCACATCGGAGCAGTAGAAACATGTGTAGCTGTTTGAATCGGTGTATTCGAGGCACCATTTGAGCCGCTAATGGGCTGATTGACATTGCAGCTCATCGGTACTTGCGGCTTCTGAAGAACGCCAAGTTGCGTGCGGACTGTCAAGGTGAGTGGTCGCACAGCACAGCTTAGTGTCTTTCTGTCTTGAATTTCTGTCTCGAATTTACCGCGTGTTTTTTTCCCCTGTCTTCAACGTGCCACCGTGTGGAAATCGAAATTCGAAATTGATTTTTTTTCTGCGTTGCGTTGTTTGTACGCTTGCCGTGTTGTAAACAAAACGCATTCAGGAGGCGGTCTTCCGAAATCGTCAACATTTCACCACGAGGCACCCGTTGGAGCCTCTTCGAGGCGTTTGAATATACCGCGTGTTCTCCACGCATCATCGTACCACAGCGTGGAAAATTAAATTGTTTGTTGCTTGTTCTTCGTTGATCGTACGCTTGCTGCGCAGTAGTTAAAACGCATTTGGGAGGCGACCTTCAGGTTTCGTTAATATTTCATCACGAGGCGCCCGAATGGGGCCTCTTCGAGGCGATTATCATCGATTAATTTTTTTCGTGGCCGGCTACGGCTCGCAAAATCATGGATAGAAATAATCTCACAACTCTGATGCTGAGTGTGGAGGAGAAGCGCTAGATATTGGAAAACGTGGAGTTATGGTCCAACTGGACTACGTCACCAGTCGCTGGGGCTCTGGGCTCCAATAACAATATTAATAACATCGAGAAAGACGTCGCGAACTACCCCAATGCGTCGTTTTTGGAGGACAGTATGGAGCTTGGTTTCAAAGACGGTGCTGGCGAATGCTAATATTCAGCCATGAGACCGACGGCCTCATTGGGGCCTTCACGCAAAAATCCTAAGCGTGTAGCGGGAGCTCCCGCGCTCACTATAGAGGCAAACTCTGGTTCGCGCACTGACATGTGGACCTTCATCCCAATCAGGAAGAGAAAATCTTCCAAACGACTCAGAGGAGGGTGCATCTTCGGCAGCTAATAACGCCCGCAAAAGAGTCGCGCGTAACCCGGGAGGATCAGCCGTTCTGAAGAGAAGTAATTCGTTTGCGCTCCTTGCGCCCATCGAAGGTGAAGTTGCAGAGTCCGGTATAATTTCCATTTCTAATTCTCAAAACCTAAATATAAATATTTCTGATGTTAGTGATAATGCCCTTCAGGCCAACTCTGTGGTTTCTAGTGATAATGATAATGCCCCTCAGGCCAATTTTGTGGATTTTCCAACCATTTCTCAATCATCAATCATCTCAATCGTCAGGCGGCGGACTTGGCTAGTTTAGCAGAGCCGAGAAACGTCGGGTTCATCCGCGAGGCGCCCCCGGAGGGTTTGTCGCGCGGTAGTCATTCTTCGTTTAAAGCCTCTCAGGTAGGAAAGCAGCCCTAGTCCACCGTGGCAGGGAGTAAACGTGCCCCTTTGGATCGCGGGGGGACAAAGCTGCCCCTTCCCTAGTAAGCAGTGCGAGTTCTTCCCCACCCATGGTATTCGGGTGCGAGATGAAGGATATTAGGCAAAAATTAGTCAGAAGCTATAATACTACTGACTTCTCTCTCTCTCTCCAAAAACAGGAGGGGTAACGCGATCGAAATTTCTACCTCCAACCTGTCGGTCTATGACCACATTCTCCTGAACCTGAGAACGCAAAAAATTCCATCGTATACATTCACCCCTAAAGAAAGAAAGAAAGTCTCGTTATTGATGTTTGGAGTGGATCCAGATAGTGCCAACGTGATCGAAATTCTAAATGCCCTGAACGAGGGTACCAAACTTGTAAGCACGGTGAAAAGTTTCTCCACCGCTTGGTCCCGTAGGGCCGGCAAAAAATTAGACATGTACCTGGTCACCCTGGAAACATCGAGGACCTAAAAAAAAATTAATAGGATTTGCAACCAAGTAACCCGGTCGGTTAACATCAGAAGGCAAGGTCTAATGCAATGTTAGAACTGCCAGAAGTTAGCCCATGCAGAACCCAACTGTAATTTTGACTCGCGGTGTTAAATGTAAAAACAAGCACGAAAAGGGTAAGTGCCCCCTGAATGGCCAACCTGAAGCCGTCCCTTTTTGCGTAAATTGTCGGGAAGAGGGGCACCTAGCAACTTTCGGCGGTTGCAAAATTTTTAAGGAAGCCAAGGAAAGAAGAGAATCTCTCAGATCCTCTGCCAAGAAATTTAGAGAGGAGAGGAGGGCTTTTGTACACCAGTCAGTTCGGAACTTTAGAGCCGAGGGGCTCTCGTACAGTCAAATAGCTAAGGGTGGTGCCTCGCGTTCAGTACCAGTTTCGGCTCCCAGGCAAAATTTAAATTCAAATTCGAACTTTAATAATCCTTTGGGTCACATTGCTCCCGAAAATTTCTTTAGACAATCAGAGGTTCTTTTGGGAATCTCTCCGCTAGAATTTATTTCCTAAATCAGAAATTTTCTTCCTAAATACAACACGCTGGACTCAGTGCCGAAAAGGCAGGTAGCTTTTATTGATTTTTTTCTGGATATGTGCGGCGGTTGTAATCTCCCATAATGTTCACAACCATCATTCTTAATGTCCGGTCCATTGTATCTAAAAGTAAAAGTTTAAGCTTAATTAGATTCATAGACAATCATAAACCAGAGATTTTAATGGTATGTGAGACGAACCTCCGTGAAGGTAGGCTCTCAATCCCTAACTATAGAATCTTCAGGAACGACAGCAACGGGGAACCCTTCTTCTAATCAAACAGAACTTAGTCGTCAGGGAGGTCGACTTAGCTCCAGGTCCAATCCCGTGGTCGGCGGCGTCTATCGTACTCTCGGATCCCGGTGGGGCAGCTAAACGTATACTATTAATTTCCACATATTTCAACCTGAGCTCAGAAAGGTTGAGCAACATTGAATCGACCCTCTCGGCATTTAACACTCTTTGCGAAAATCAACTCTTCGACCATGTGATAATCGGAGGTGATTTCAATGCCAAATTGGGCAAATCCGACCACCAACAGTTTTGGTCGAACGCTTAAAAATTGGCAGCTAAACAACGTCGCCACCAACAATCTAGCTTTAATCCACCCGAGGGGTCTGACTTTCATCCTAAGTGGGGCCTGTATAGATTTTTTTTAGTCTCCCACAGTTGTGCGGATCACCTACTTTCAAGAAGTGATAGTATCCAGTGTAGAACTCTCCCCATTTCGTTCTCGGACCACCACGCGGTGGAGCTGCGGATCCCGATAAGTAATGGCAGACTGGCACTTAAAAAAGCCCGCATTTTGATGCAAAATTGATCATTTTTGTATGGAGCGTTTCATGCCCGGTGGCAGTGAAATGCAAATAGTAGCGTAGTATTTACAGGTTGGGCTTTTTTTCTTTTCAATACCGGAGTATAACATACATGTGAGTCAGATGCTGATGGTAGCATAGTGAATATCGCCGGTCCTTTGCGAGAAAACCTCCGGCTTCAAAGCAGTCGCTGCACGCAGTCTCCATTATACATATAGCTCTATGGTGAACACCGACTGGTGGAAAGTTAGGGCTCAGATGGACGAGATTTTCGAAGGTCTTTTCATCCCACACAATAAGATATTATCTCCCACGGACATCGATGAGATGATCCGTTTATTTTACTGTATTATTAATAATACAGTATTGTTATCGATTTTTAAAAAAAAAAAATTTGCTGCCCTCAAAATTTTTTTGTCCACGTTTCATGACTAGTAGACGCGAAAAAAGCAATAAAAATTTTCACTCCGACTGTACGCCGTACCCCGTACGCCGTACGTCGACCGCCCCAAAATCTTTGAAGGCTCGTAGCTCTCAAACCAGTGGAGCTATTAAATTAAAATTTTTTCTAAGAATAGACTTGGTGGACCCCTTGAATTGACATTATTTTCAGGGGAGGAGGTGTAAGGGGGAAGGCGGGGTAAGCGTTTTAGACGAAAAATTTAGGTTTCTAGATCTCAGCAACCGCTTGTGTTAGGAGGCTGAAACTTAGAATTTCTATAGAGCTTTGATAATGGACCCATTTGCAAAAAAAAAACAGATATGGGTGAAGGGGTGTGGGAGTGAAAGGGGAAGCAATGCGTCCGAAACGCAAAAAAGTCGAGATCGACACATTCTAAAATCCATATCTCCTAAACCGTTAATAGCAAGCAATTTAAACTTAACAAATATCTGTAGTTATACTAGGAGAATAGATTGATACAAAATTTTTGGGTGGGGGTAGTGACGTACGGGGGTGGGGGTTGAAATACTTAACATTACAATATCTCCCAAACCAGTGGCACCAGAAAATCAAAATTCGGTTTGGATACAAAGCTTGATAAATAAAGATTGCTCAAAGTAAAATATTTGAAGGGGTCGGGGGAGTACGTAAGTGGAGGGGATAAGAATTTTTCAAAAATAACACGTTTCATATCTCAATAACAGTGTAAGATGGTTGCTTCAAATTTTTACCAGAAGTAGGCCTAATAGAACCCTAGTACGGAAAAAAAGTTTGGGGGTGTGGGTGTAGAGGGTGAGGGTGGGGAAGGGTGAGAAAGAAAAAGTTTCGATGCTTATATCTTAAGAATCTATAATGATAGGAAGCTGAAATTTGGTATTTAGATAGAGCTATAGTAGTGGCATGGTGGAAAAATAAAAATTTTTTTAGGGGTAGTATGGTACGGTGGTGGGGGGTGTTTTTCCTAACTTTAGAACGGCTTATGCTAAGAAGTTGAAACTCGGTACGTATATGTAAATTAACTAGAAAAGTAATTCTGATAAAAAAAAATTTGAATATTCATTGGCGTTCAGAAAGGGGGGGGGGCAAAAAAAAATATCGGTTAGTATAAAATGCATATATTTTCACGATTTTCGTCATATCTACTAGGTCTTTCGAAATATTGAGTTCATTTTTTTTCTACGGATTCTTCATGTGAATACCTAGAAAGTGTTTTCAAGATTTTTTGAAATTCGACCCCTAAGAGGGTGTAAACTGGTTGTATACTTTTTCATGAATTCCACCATGTTTCTCAGGTCTGATCAGATATCGAATATCTTTTCACTTCCCCAGGCTTGTTTAATAATCACCTATTTTTAAGTTTTGTTTTTTTCAACCTCTAGACCGCATCCCGGAATATGACCCAATTATTTAATTCATATGTTACACCCTTTTCTTAACGCTTCCCGAACTTTTTGTTAGGTTTTCAGTCACATAGTAACGTACATCGCATCTCCGAATTGAACGCGTTCTGAACTTCTGCCGGAAAAATAATACAGTTGCGCCCAGACTGTTGGCAGATTTTTTGTTATCTGTTAGCCTGGTCTCGAATAACCACACTACCAATAAGGTTACAAATCAGTTCAGAGATAAGCTCCCGGAACCCATTAAGGAGCTGTTTAGGATCGAGGCTAATAACAAATTAATGGAATGCGGAATCCGTGGCTATTGGTAGGGACATTCGAGTTATCTCCAAAAAAATAGACTCCGTCGTGAACAGACACTTCAATGATGAATTTCAAAAGAGATTATCCATGTTAAAGCCGGGCCCTGAGACTTTCAAGGAACTTAACAAAATTATCGGTAAGAGCACATCATGGGGTATCGGGGACGTCCTCCAAGAAGGCAACAGATTGGTGAATACTGAGGACAAGCTCGAGGCTTTTCGCTCCTTCTACGATGAGCTGTATAGGAAAAGGCTTCCAGCTGGACATGATGCTCACTCTAATCTCATCTCCAGAGTCGTAAACAGATTCGTCAGCTCAAACATGTCTGAGGACGGCTCGAATTTTGCGCCCCTCGTGAGGCTAAACGAGGTTAATTCCGCGTCAGGTGAGTATGCTGAACCGCTAGTTGGGTTCGAGCAGCTTAAAGCATGTCTGAAGACTCTTAATAGTAAGATATCCTCCGGCCCAGATGGGATGTCAAATTACGTTCTCAAAAAAATCTCGCCTAGAGTGATAGAATATCTTCAGGTTATTATGAATGGGTGCATAAATATCGGATACTTTCCCAAGGCTTGGGAGGAGGCGAAGCTTATTCCCCTTAAAAAAAAGAGTCGGATTGATCAGTGAGTAGTTTTAGACCTATCTCAATGCTATCCAACCTGAGTAAGCTGCTCGAAAAAGTAATAGCCTCTCGTTTATACAGTTTTTGCTGCGACAATGGCATTATTGCTAATGAACAATTCGGTGTCAGAAGGTTCCACTCTACAGAGCACGCTATCTCGAAAATTCACAACATCACTAACAATCTGAGATGTAAAAATTCCACGGTGTTATGTACCCTGGATGTCAGTAAAGCCTTTAACTCGGTTTGGACGGACAGTATAATCTTCAAACTAATTTCGATAAATGCTTCCTTTCCTATCGTCAGACTGCTGTATAGCTTTATCCAGGACAGGTGTCTCTTTGTCGAGATTGATAAGGAGAGATCGACTTCCCCCACTTGAACGGTCCTCCGTCTACAGGGTCCAATGCCCTTCTGTATGCGGACGATACGGTTGTGTATGCAGGCGATAGGGTGCCAGCGAGGGCGGTCGAGAAGGTTGTGGTTCACCCAAACGCTATAAAGCTTTATTACAGTAAATGGGGCCTGAGCCTGAATCCTGATAAGACCGAACTGATTTGTATCAGAAACGCGTCCGGTAAGTGTCCGAGAGGGACCGTTAAAGGAAGTAAGGATCTTCGTCTGTTCCTAAATGTGAAAATCATCCCGGTTAAAAGGGGAATTAGGTACCTCGGTATCAACCTTAACTCACTCTTTAAGTTTAACGAGCACGTAGCCATTCAGCTGAAGAAGGCTAAAGCCGTCTTCCTAAAATTTAGGTCCCTACTTTACTGCACGGAGAAGTTACATAAAAGAACCAAACTGTTAATTTATAAACAGTTGATTAGACCAATTTTGGCCTACGGCTTCGCTTGTTGGTTTTCGTGTTCGACTTCCATGGCCAGAAGATTAGAAATTTTCGAGATGTTGATTCTCAGGCATTTTCTGGCAATGTTGTTCAGAGAAAAGGATAGGTATTTCTCCAATAACGTGACTTATAGGGAGGCAGGTTTTCCCCCCTTGATAACGAGCTTCTAAGAGGAATTTTTCTCAATAATATGTCGAGGCAGGGTTCTCAATTTTATTTATCCCCTCTTTTCCTCGTGGACAACGCCTCCACCAAACCGGTCTTAAGTGGCAAGAAAATTATCGAGTTTTACAACGGTAAGGACTTCGACCATCACAGAGGTGAAAATTTCCCCTTTGCTCAGCGCGGGTCTTCCTCGGTTTATCGGCGAGCAATGCTTTCTATCCATTAGTTTCCGTGTTACAGTGTATAATTGATGTATCTCTTGGGTCGTGCCGCGGTATGGATGTTAATCGTGTTGGCCTATCCATCTTCGCCGTCATGACGTAAATTGTACAACAGTGTCTTTCATGTATAAATGTTTTTCGTAACAAGTTATGCGTAGTCATTCCCGTAAATTTGAAACTGGTAATGAAAGATCTAAGATTTATATGCCGATGTAAATATGTAAATAGTTTTTTTTTTCTTTTTTCTTTTTTTTTCCTTATACCTAATGTATATATGTAAATAGTTCTGTTCTCTTTATATTCTTTGAAATGACAGGCTCCTTTCATTAGCTTAATTTTGTTAACTAGTTTCTTTGTCACTGGTTTCTCTAATGTTACAAAAAAAAAAAATTAAAAAAAAACCCATAGGGGTATAAATTGTAGTCCCTTCTCACTTTCCCACGAGTTCTTTTCTCTGTTATCACTTTGAAGGAAGCATTTACTTTACTTTTATTTTCTTCTTTGTCAGTGCCCCGCACGAATTATATGTAAAATTGTCAACTGAAACTCAAGACATGGAAAGGATAAATTTAATATTACTAAAATAACTTTATCAAAAAAAATAAATAATAATAAAGTGAGAACAGGAGCTACTTATAAGTTAGTCTAAGGAATACTCTTGTTATTTTGTATATGTTCGTATAATTCTTCTCTTTCTTCTATCTTCTTCTATTTTGAGAGCAATAGTCTGAATTCATCTAATCGAGATGTAAAGCATGCGTTTGTTGCCAACGCATGAGCTTTTGTAACTTTGTTGGGTCGTCGCGAGTCGCTGGCAACACAATTTCGTTCGGCACATCTACGGTGAGATTTGAAAACACTTGGTCGGTTCTTTTTGTCGGTTTTAATGTACACCGAGTACATTTTTTCCGCTGACTCTCGAGCTAGTGCAGAAAGTGTAAAAGGGAGTGGCAGGGAAGGAACAAGAACACTATTTGAGGTTGAGTTTGTGTCATTGATTTGACGTCAAAGGGTGTTTAGAAAATCGAGTGCAAAGTGCAGAAATTCCACGCAAAAAGAACAGACCAACTGTCCCTGAACGCAGTCGAAAACACCTGCACCAACTTACCGCACACGAAAAAGGAAATTTTTTTGACGAAAGTTTCGGCTAATCGATCAACGCGAGCGAGTTAAAGCGATCGAAAAAAAAATAAGTTCATCGTGTAAAGCGGGGGTTTCAATTGTATCACGAATCCTACTCGACCGGAACGTTGTACGCGAGCTTGAGCCCGCTAAACCGGCGCCGAAAGTGTTCGTTAGTCCCATAGTGTACGAAGAGAAGGGCCAAAATCCAGGAGCCATTTCGCAAAAGTTTGTTTGGGTTAATTCTTGCGTTAAGAAATTTCGTCCCACCGTTTGTTTTTGCAAATTGCCTGAGAGTGCCCGACTCCAAACCGTAAGCAAATTTGCACCCCGAGTTCGCAGCGACTGGCAATTGCGCTACAGAAAGTGGTTGCACGCCCAGAGGTGCTGTCGTATGTCACAAGCACCTGTCAGGAATTGTGCGGATCAATGGACACAGGAATTAATACCCGGATCCTGGATTAAGCTGCAATAAAAGACCGCAGAAGATTGTCGTCGTTCGTGAGGTGGTTTTATACACCGGCGCGCCACATTTCCCTGTCATCAACGCGGTTCTGATTTTCTTGGTGGAAACATTAAACGAGCTCTGGGGCACCGCATGAAAAATTTAGGGAGCTTCCGAAGAATTTCACGTCACATCGTCGTTTTCCGCGCTCAGCGCTCAGGCTTGTGTCAGATCGCATCTATGCTTAATGTGTTTTGTCATCGGGATTGGAATGGATTCGCACGAGGTAGTTTAGTGGCCGGAGGCGCGGCGCTTCGCATTTTTTTTTTCTTCAAACAAGCGCTTCAGTGTATGAGTGTGTATAAGTGTGCGTACGCACGGACTATTTTCTAAATTGCTGGCAAAACCTCCGACGCAAGGAAAAAAAAATAAAATGCAAATACATTAAATCGCCGGTGATGTATGCCGAACGTAAATTAAATTAAAAGAGTGGTGTGATAAACACGTTTACGATTTGTCGGATATGAAAATATTAGCGCAAATTCAGGCAACGTTATAAAAAAAAAAAAAACTAGTAAAAACTTTTTAAAAAAAAAAAAAAAAAAAAGGAAACATTATAAACGTAATCTTAAGACGAATGAATTTGAAAAAACTAGTAAAAACTTTTAAAGAAAAGGGAAACATTATGAACGTCATCTAAAAGCGAATGAATTGGAAAAGCTGGTAAAAATTTTAAGGAGAAAGGGAAAGGAAGATTTTTGGTAATTGAAAGGAACATAAAATGAAATTATAGAAAACATATATGAGAAAGAACTGGTTAGGAACATAAAATGAAATTATAGAAAAATATATATGAGAAAGAACTGGTTAGGAACATACAATGAAATTATAGAAAACATATATGAGAAAGAACTGGTTAGGATTAGAAAATGAAATTATAGAAAAATATATATGAGAAAGAGTAGGTTAGGAACATAAATAATTAGGTAACAAACAACTAATCCAAACAATAAAATAAAAAGAGAAAAACGATAAAACAAGCCATTAACTGAACCACACACCGGCAGTAGTAAGCAGCCATTTAATGGGGTGAGTAATTTTGTTCTTTACTTTCCTTTACATTGCATCCTTTTTTCTTTGTTGTTTTTGTGTATGTTTTACCAGATTTTATTTTTCTCTCAATGGTAACGATGTTTTACGGCTAGAGGCAATTTATATAAAGTGAACCCGAGCGTCTAGCTCCTTCGCCCCGAACCTCTACAATGGGCCAGGACGCGAAATGTTTTTAAAGGACAGTCGTGGCTGAGGTAAGGTGGGCAGAACAGGGCGCCAACAACACCAGAGCGCCCTGACAAATCGCGAAGCCGCGCCAATCCAACCGTTTCTTGGTCTTTCCCGACCTGTTGGGAAAATAATCCCAATTTTTACAATTCCCTTGGATAAGTCGGCGCTGATAATTTTTGTTGTACAGGCCAAGGGTTTATGGTCTGAGTTGGAGCAAGTACACCCCCCCCCCACACTGCCGTAGCTAGTCCCGGCCGCCAGCAAGAGCGTCGCACCAGCGAAAACTCAGCCACCAATTCGGACGTAGGTGGAATTGGCCCTTCTGTCCGGAACCTTCCTTTTCCTTTCGACTATTTTGACTTTTTCAAGTCGAAATAGTCCTTCCAAGGCCTCAAACACAACAACTTTGGTGACTTGTGATGCGTATTTAAGTAAATTGTTAACGTACTTATAATCAATACGGCTTATATTATTTTTGTATACTTGATGGACACCTAAGTGTCGTAGTTTCTTATAATAATTAGTGTTAAGATGAAAATTTTTGTACTAGTCTTTTTCCGGCAATAAATATTATCTTATCTTATCTTCTGAAGACCGCCATCCACATCTGTCAGCCAAATTATAACCTTCTCAACTGACCGTTCGGTATATTTTGTATGCGAAATTTAACTGCTTGCCCTATCTGCTTCCTCAAGTTGTTGGAGAAGGGCGTATTTCTTGTCCAGGAACTCTCGCTGCATCTGCTTTTTCTCCTCCAGCTTTTGCATTTCCAATTCGATTCTCCGACTAGAGGATATTTTTGATGACCGCGATGAGCTCTTACTCTTCGGCACACTACTCGCATTCTTCTGACCGGAACATTCCTCGCAGGACTACTCCTGATGCTGAATATCATCTGTTACGCCAACACAGGCGTAGTGGCTCCAATCGTCGCATTTGTCGCACTGTACCATCTGGTCTGTGTCGGGATTTGAACATCTTTTACAATTGTACCCGGGTGAGACAGGTTTTGAGGTTAGGTTCTGCGGTGGGGACCGTGCAGTTCTCGAGGATGTTTCGAATGCTCTGGTAGTGCGGCGGGACATTTTTACTTGCCGAAATCAGTATTTGTGTAAAAAAGTTTAAAAGATTTGTTACAAACGTGCTGGGATGCCTCGCGTGTGAATAAAAAACCTCTTCAGTTTTATTCAGCTTTATTTCGAAAGAGTGTTTTGAGCTTTTAAGGGGTTACATCTAGTCAGAATTTTCGAAAAATCGATTTTTCGTTTTCGACGGATTCTTTAAGTATAACCTTTCAAAAATATTGTCTGAAAATTTCAAGTCGATCTGTTCCAAATTGAGCGAGTTACGGCCGTTTTTACAGTTACGTTCTCACTCATCCAGGTTTGACTGTATATTCGAAATCGAAAACGTCACAGTACAGCAGTTGACTTTGAAGCGCTCACGACGTTCAGTTATACGTGTTCTTCTAATATTTGAAGTTTTAAAATGAATAGTGCGAAAGGCTCGAGAGAATTACACTTTACATTTTGTCTATGTATAGACCCGACTTCAAACGCGTTTTTCTCGAAACGGCTTTTTCAAAATCGGTGACCACGATATCTCAAAAACGAGTAGACCGATTTACTTGAAATTTTGCACACTTTTTCCTTACATCAAAAGGCAGTCTCTAAGCGAAGGATTTTTTTTCGATGCATACTTTTTTTTTATATCAAGGAAAATGAAGAGAATTTTTCACCGAAAATTGGACTTTCACTTTCGATCGCCGGCCATTTGCTCAAAAATGAATACTTTATCAAATCCTTCGTTTAAGGATTCTACTATAAGAAGATTCTACTATAAAAAAAAATTTATTCAATTGTTTTTTATTTATTTGAGATCATTGGTGTGGAAGTTACAGTGGTCACCGCGGCACAAGGCTTTTTTGAACAGCGGTCCGGGAAATATATTATATCTGCTACATTTGTAAATTTTTTCTAACAAATAAATTATGAAACATAGTGAAAGATATATTCTTCACTATGAAAAAAAAACAGTTCGAAACCTGCAATCATTTTCCCAAAAAAAATTTACAAAAACACGCCTTTTTTTCGGCCGCCAACTAGATGTAACCCCTTAAACCTAATAAATATTTACAATATTTTCAATATAATTCAGTTATAATTAATAGTAATAATATCAATTCTTACTTTTTTATTTTTTGACACGCTGGCTTGTCCCTTCTTTTTTTTTGACGTTTTTCGGGTCTCGTACACGTTGTACTATACGACACAAAATATACAAAAGGAGGGTTTTATCACAGCGGTGCTAAAATGTTTGTGGCGGTGTTTCAGCACTGCGGTGCTAAAATATTCGTGGCGGTGTCATCGAACCGCTGACAATAAGCATGTTGGACATATATAGTTTTTTTTTAGGGGGAGCATGGTACGAGGGTGGGGGTGCTTTTCCAAGCTATATAACGGCTTATGCTAGAAAGTTAAAACTTGGTTGGTGTGTATATGTCAATCAACTAGAAAAGCAACTTTGATGAAAAAAAATTCGAATATCCGTTGGCAAAAATTATGATCAGTGAAAATAGAATGCATATTTTTCATGATTTTCGTCATATCTACTAGATCTTCCAAAGTATTGAATTCATTTTTATTCTACGGGTTCTCTATATGACTACCTAGAAAGTGTTTTCAATATTTTTTTTAAAATTCGACCCCTAAAGGAGTGTAATTTTAGTACATAGGTACTTTTTCATGAATTCTTTCATATCTCTCAGGTCTGATCAATTATCGAATGTCTTTTAACTTCCACGGGCTTGTTTAATAAATACCCATTTACAAGTTTTTCTCCTTTTTCAACCCCTAGACTCAATCCCGGAATATGGCCCAATTATGTAATTCATGTTACGCCCTATTCTAAACTTGTTAGGTTTTCAGCCACATAGTAACCTACGCCGCATCTCAGAATTCGTTCCGAACTTCCATCCGCCGCAAAAATAATAAAGTTGAGCCCAGATTTTTTTTTTTCAGTTCAAGATATGAAATGAAACACTGAATATTGTGTTTTAGTTTTGAGTAGCAATCTAATAGGACTCTGTCTTTAACGAAGGATATACAACATGCACACACGTTATACTACTTCATTCTGTATCATCTAGAGTATTATACGATCATGACTGCAGTAAGTTTTTATTGGTGTTTACTGAGAAAAATTACCCTGAGCACCTAGTATTTAGGGTTCAAGTAGCAAGAATTTGTGTTTTAAAACAAGTATCTCAAGATTGGGTCCAGTTGAAATTTGAATTATTACATAAAACGAAAGGTAGTTCTATTCCAAAAAAAAAAACTAACTATAAAAACAGTTTAAATTGGGATTATTAGTTTTCAAAATTTTAAGTTTTAAGTGAGTGTTAAGTTCAGGTTCGAAACACTTTTCTTGACCACCGTGTATCTCCACGGATATTGAAAATTTACCCTCTCAGTAGAACAATTTTTTTCTCAAAAACTATCAAGGAAAACCTCCTTATAAGGTGGCGTACAGAGTTCCGGAAACCCTGTATATCAACTCATCTCCAGTGTTCCCAACCATTTTGTGTGAAATTCCCCATGATTGAGGCCAAGATTCCTCTTTTTCCCTATTACTCATAGTTGAATTCCCCACAGTTTCCCCATAAACGCTAATTGTACAGGAGTTATGGGTTTTATTGACCATAAGACATATAGAATATAGATATAGATATTTCAACCCAATAACTTTTTTACGAACTTGTATTCTTAACTACAAAAAAAATCAGTCTATCTTTTAAATTCAAATGAAACAAATAAAAATACATAACTATTATAAGTAAATCCATTTTTCAATTAATTCAAATTATGCTAGATTTAGATTAGATTAGATTGGAATTGACTATGATTCCTCGTCAATCCCTGCGCATTCAATAAAGCCTCATATTTTGGCGAAGAGGAATGGTCAGTAATTTCGATGGGTTCATGAAACCCTAACCGAAGTGATGCAAGTTTTTTTGTGAGCTAGACCCTTTCATTCCCAGAGGATATGCTCTGGTGTTTCGTCCTCGTCATTGCATATTCTGCAAATTTTGGTCTCAGAGAGACCAATCCCGTTGAGCTGCTTCTTCATGTGACAATGTCCAGTTAGAGCTAGCTCTAGGGTTCGGGTCTGATATCTGCTTAATTGTAGATAATCAGATGTCCTTTTTCCGAATGTTTTGGCATAAAAAGCTTTGAGTGCCTGTTGCTCGGTGCCAAGTCTCAGTGAATGGCACTTTGCGATTTTTGCCACATATGGATGTTTATTCTGGCTGCGCTTAATGGTATCCCACAGACTGGATATGGTCCCAAGAAGTTATTTTTTGAACCTTTCCTGGCCATAAAGTCGCCCATTTCATTACCTTCATAGCTGTGTCCCGAAATCCATATTAGGATAACTCTGTTCTTATTTCCGAGCTCAATTAGGAAATTTCGAACAAGTTTGGAGTAGATTTGAACGGACTGAAGTGCCATAATTGCAGCCTTGCTGTCCGAGAGAATACATATTTTAAACTAAAACTAAAAACTAAACACATCTATTATAGGTATAAAGCGAACAAATGTAATTTGGTTCATGCAATAAAGTTGTTCAGTTTCCAGATGGAGTAGTTTATTTAAAGGATGAATTGTTTATCTCAGAAGGCATTCGGTCAGTTTGGCCGATGCAATCATGTATTGATTCGTCATGTTACTGACTTGATAACGTGGTGGCCAGATAGGCTTATATGTGACTCCTAAACCTACATAAAGTGGCTTGAATATAATGAGACGCAATAAATATTCGGCGTAACGAAATAAGAACGTCTGTTTTCTTATTCGATCGTTACAAGGGGACGTTAAAGTCGGTGTTGTGCGTTTCAGAGAATTTCTGGTTTTCCCCATAATTGCTCTAGAATAGTGCTGATTCCCCTTTTCCCCTTTCAATAAAATTTAGACTGAAATTCCCCACGAAAAGGGGAATTCCCCACGAGTTGGGATCACTGCCATCCCGATAACGAAGCAGGGTTGCCAGGTTTTCAAGAGAGGGAGTAGCCAATTCTCAAACGCCGAGTAGCCCAAAATCGCCAATTTTAAATAAAATAAGAAATAGGTATCTAATTTTCATGAACATTGATAAAATTATGGTAAAAATTCAACAAGGACGTCCAAATGCAGCTTGTCCGTGAGTAAGACCCACTTACATTTTTAGTGAATGAGTGAACCGTGGTTCGCGCTAATTGACTTCATGTAGTGGATCGAGGCTTTCTTTAGGTTTATCCTATGTTTGCTCTTGGAGTAGGTCTTCCCAACCACGTCCTCTTTCATTCATATTAGACAGAT
Organism: Beris chalybata; assembly: GCA_949128065.1. Lineage (NCBI taxonomy): Eukaryota > Metazoa > Arthropoda > Insecta > Diptera > Stratiomyidae > Beris > Beris chalybata. The sequence goes on along the minus strand of OX421895.1, from coordinate 60,727,020 downwards.
ACTACGTTACCTGTCGAGGCATCACCTAAGGTCTTCCATGTTTTCCCTGTGGGCCGAGAATAAACATCGATGCAATTTTAAAGTCGGCCATGGACGCATTTAATTTTTCAATTATATCACGTCCTGACGTTTCATCTCCGGTTGTTCCACAGTGTTGCCGCTCCAGTCATTGTTAGTTTTTCCCTTTATGGTTGAGCTGAGTGTCGCCTGCCTTTCCGGGTTGGGTCGTGACGAGGACAGAATCTTATCCTCTGAAACTGTTCTACCTCTGATAACCCAAGTTCGCTGGCTGGCAACATCTTTCAAAGTCCATAGTAATATGAAATTTATTTTTTTCTTACTATAACATCATTGCAGGTTCCATGGTTCCCTGCGAGCTTAGGATAAATGTCGATGCATTTTATAAAATCAACCATGGCCGCAATTAAATTCACCCTATTAATGTATTGGGCTTCACCTAATCATTAATTATCATTGGAAAAGTTATTCGTTACCACACAATTCAGAAAAACATTTAAAATCAATTGAGATGTAGGGCTCAGCACCACGGGCGCGACTCATCAGATATGTCGTCCAAGACCCCTTCGGGATTAGCCTGCAGCATGAGATAAAGGACGTTCAATTTTTAAATGCAAATAAAATAAGTTGTGTGAGATATCAACCCAATTCTTTTTTATTTGAAAAAATAATTTATGGGATTAATGATGCCCCAAGTCCCATATCTATTGTGACATGCGCTGTGAGGTACGTAGCGCTGTCCTGTTGGAACTTTATATCGTCGGTATCTACATACATATATCATCCATTTTAGGACACAAGAAGTTGCTTATCATCGATCCACAGTCATGGCAATGCCAGTTTCGTTTGGGAGAAGCATTGACCGATGATTTCTCCAGACCAAAATCAGCACCAAATAGTGACTTTCCCGGGACGTATTCGGTGCTGGTATATCTCGTGTGGATTGGTATCGTCCCGAATTCGACACGACGGTTGTTCACGCATCAATAATTCGCAATATAAAATACAAGACAGCCCAAAATTTATCGAATTTAAGATAGCCCAAAATTCGCCGATTCAAGTAAGAAATAGCCCAAGTTAGATAAATCATAACCTTGATTTTTTTGTAGCGACAAGATCTGTGTAGCCCAATTGGCGATAAATAGCCTGACCTGGCAACCCTGTAAACAAAGTTTAAATTTTCAGGTTATTAAAGTTAAAATTTTATTTGTATTAGTCTAGGCCCTAGACTCCAGAACGTTTGTCATAACGAACCCCTAGTATAATTTAAATTTTATTAATATTGCACCGGCACATGTCCATAATGTTTGATGAGAAAAAAAATAAAAATGAACAGGTAAATAATGACTACTTACCACCAAAACGTCGCCCTTCAACACCATTGCATTTGATGCTAGTTCCTCAGGCATTCCAGTTGTGAGTGGACCAAAAAATAGCGTCCACTCTTTTGACACAAAATTAAATTTCCATAACTCTTGAAACAAAAACGCTGTATTCTGCCGCCGTGGTCTGTTTGGAATGTCCGGGTTAAAACCTCCAAAACAGAACATATTTGAATCGCTACAAACAACACGATGTCCACTTCTTGCTTTGGGGAACTCAGAGCAAAACATATTTATGCGCTTCAATTTTATTTTAACTATTTCATATGGTCGAAATACATAAGTCTTCGACTTCATCTCCATTGCTTCCATTTTTGGTAAAAATTGAATTATATTACTTAAGTAGCCAAAAATAAAAGACAATTTCCAGCAAACCACATTAATTATGTGAATAATGTTACTTTTCATGACAACTGTATTGAATAATAGTTGAATAATTCTTTGGTCCAGCTTGTCACTTCTTCTCTGGTCCTTCTCATTTTCCTCGGACTATAATTCAACAGTCTTTGACATCTTAAATTAACTATTATTAGATTTCAGACATTGCTGATTGCTTCGACGAACAACACATAATAGGAAAGACACGATCACGTTTCAAAACTTCAAGATAGCAAGACGCATAGCATATGACAGTCCTGGAGCTATAAGTGCATTAGGAGCGAAAAAAGAATTGTCTTATGTTCCCAACAAACAGATCATATCCGTAGAAAAGTAATAGAAATTCTGCATATTTTCCATAAACGTTGTGCTCCATGTGTTTAGTGGTCCATATCCCAGCAAACAAAAAGGTTCCGAATGATATTAAAAAGATATCTGTAGAAGATATCATCTATCGTGTGAGATATCTTTGTCTGATCGATTGCGATACGATAAAGTGCAAAATGTCCATTCGGTGCGATATCTTTCTAGAGATAAAAATGGGTGAAAAGGAAATTTTTGAATATGTACATTCGGCAAAATAGTTTTCATATAATATATATTTTTCGGAACCTAAAATGCATAGGTTTCTCTTTAAACTATCGCAAACATGACAATTTTAGAAAAACTCGACTAAGCATCAATAATTATCTCCATCTAAATATCGCTATGATATCTTTTAAAAATCTTGTGAAAGACTTTCGTTATAATCTCCTATTAGAGATAGAAGGCGATAACCGACGATATCATTACGATATTGCCATGAAGATTATCGTCAAAAATGTTTGCTGGGATACAGGCGAGCATGTTGGCGCAAACATATAGGTTGGCGCCAACATTAGTCTTAGCGCATACACCGGCGGGCATGTTGGCGAGCCTCACTTGCTTATTGGATTCCGCCATGGAAACAACTTCTGCTTGTCTGATTTTATTTGTACTTGCACATATCATATGTATGAAATGTTTTTAATTTTTTTTTAATTGCACAATGCACAATGCTTGTACATATACAGGGTGTTTGGCACTCCGTCCACGACCTTGTAAAGGGTTATTCCTTGATATATTTGGAGAAAAAAATTGTTCCACAGGGTGGGTTAATTTTCAATAACAGTGGAGATAGAGGGTGGTTAAGAAAAGTGATTTTGACCGGTACCTTCAAGCACTTAAAACGTTATATCTTCAAAACGAATAATCATAAGGCAAAGCGTTAAAGCTCGTTTTTTAGGCAATCAAATTACCTTTAATTTGATGTAAAAGGTTATATTGTAACTGCACCCAATCTTGAGATATTTAGTCGAAAACACAGATTTTTCGTCAATCCTAAAAATTCAGTGATCAATGTAGTTTTTTTCAGAAAAACCCATTATAAAAACGTTATTTTAATTTTATTTTTTTATTAACCCTATTATTACCTACAAAAGCTGAATACATAAGTATGAGCTACGAATAACATTTTGGAAGTAATACGTAAAAATACATACATTAAATGTTTAAGAAATCAGTGTCATAAAGTGAACCACGTTTAAAAAACTGGTTAAATTGTCGATAGTACTGAAGTTTTTTTATGTCCATTTAATATTATTTGAAGTATGGAAGAAATCAATAGCCCTGACCAGAATAGACTTAAGGAATCTTAACAACTTTTCGTCAAACGCCTTAAGGCACGTAAAGTTTGTGGCAAAACTTAATGAATCTTATACCCAACCACAATAGCCTTAAGTTAAGAGAAGTTTGACAGCTAAAAAAGTCAAATATCGGCCGTCAAATACTCATCAAGAGAGTCTAAATTAAAATAAATTTTCCTTTTTTAAAGTAGAGTTAACTATAAATCACAAGTCTGAAGTCACAAAGTACAAAAATTTCGGAAAATCTGTGAATAAATGTCAAACGCATAAGTTTGCTTAAGTTTCTACGCTCAGAACCGTACACTTAAGTTTTAACGAAAGTTTGGAAAAGTCAACGAAAGATGCCGTAAGTCCATTCTGGCTGTCTACGTGCATTTCTATACAGTCGTAGAAAAACTTAAGCTGCCTTAAGGTGCCTTAAGTCTATTCTGGTCAGGGCTATTGAAATGTAAGCGAGTTTCAACATAATTACTTTGTGTATCTGATTTTACTCGCCATGTTTCAGGCTCACTCTACCCAAAACTCCGATTCTATAAATCGTGACATTATTCCGATTTGACGTCTTCCAACGACTGCCGTTGAACAACTGAGCAAACATCACCATACACGTGAGAACATACGCCAACACCAACATGTTGGCGCTGAAAAATCAAAATATTTTGATTTTTGCGCGAGCATGTTTGTGCAAACGGCCAACAATGCCATACACGAAAAATTGGCTTGTGCAAACCAATGTTTGCGCCAACATGCTCGCCTGTATATGGGCCACTTAATAAAGAGACTGTGAACGAAAAACGTCTTGATAGAACTGTACGTTACGTTCCCCACCAGTAGCCCATGATCATGAAATTTCTACACATTTCAACGGACATATAATAGATAGAGATGTCTTATACTCAAAAGACTCTGTATGAATGTATGGAAAATTCAATAGTTTTTCTATATACATAGGTACATCTATCAGAAAATGTAAGAAAGGGATATCACCTACGAAGCCAGGTAAATGCAAGAAGAAAGAAAACTTACAAGCGTCAAGTGTTTAATCTCTTGAATCTCCATGGCGATACGAATTACATCGCCATTACAAATAATTTTTTTTTAGAAAGTTTCACGAAATCCCAAGCTGCATTCATGTTTTCTTTTTTTTCCAGATTCAGAGCACGACTAACAAAGATTTCGAGTTGGCATCGTTTTTTTGAAGTCATATTTCAAGTATATTTTGCAATTTACGTTCTCATTTTTATTAATACTGTTTTATATTTAGAATAGAAGGATTCGAAATTCGGCAGCTGGTTCAGCGTCAGGACGTCATAAGTCAAATTTCAAATCCTTGAATTCTCTATGTAAAAGGCGGAAATACAAAATGGGCGGGCAAATACGTTACCACTCGTACTAATGTGAATTATGTACGCACAAAGAATGTATAAATGTTACGTGTAGAGTCACTGTATAAGAACTAACACAAACATCCATTATCTTGAGTACGGACAATGTGTGTTTTATTTGAAACCAGTACATTTGAAATTTTTTTGCAGTTGTCCGATTTTTCATTTTTATCTCCACTAAAGTGGATAAACGCTGTATTTAGTTGACATTTCATGAGACATATGTATCTCGATTCCGTGAAACGGTAATCAAAATCCATCTGCTACACGTATACACACTAAAACTATGCCATTTAAGAAACCTGCGAACTTTGGAGTTCGCAGGGTTTAAGAGTACTAAAAAGGTACCAAAAGCGGTCATTGTCCGTACTCAAGATAGTGGATGTTTGTGTTAGTTCTTATACAGTGACTCTAGTTACGTGTAGTAGACTTGAGCCCCGATCACAATGCATCCGTTCCGTTCCGTCACGTCACGAAAAGTGCGGTTATGTAATCCGTAAAAGTTGAATTTAGGTGAACTCGTCCGCTCCGTTCCGTTACGACCATTGCCTTTACCGACCAGTGCATTTACATGGCCAGCCCATAAGGTCTACTTTGACATCTGAACGTGCCGGAACGGAACGGATGCATTGTGATCGGGGCTTAAGGTTATGGAAATTAATGGTAATGGGTCATTCCATCAAAAATCGCAAAAGTTGTGACCTTACCATCGCCGGTTCTTTTGAAAATTTTTTTGCTTGAAGAACTAGTGAAAAAAAATATGGTTTCATTTTTTTTTTTCTATCTTATTTTTTTTTGTTAGTTATAGCCCCCTATTCAGGATCATAGTCTCATATCAAAAAAGTCTCAATTAATTCAAAATTCGTACTAAATTGAGACTCTCGACCTACTTTGTGATTTGTGACTCGGTCCTGAATAGGGGGCTATGTATGTATAACTAACAAAAAAAATTAGATAGAAACAAAAATTGAAATTATTTATTTTCTTTCACTAGTTCTTCAAGCAAAAAAAATTCCAAAGAATCGGCGATGGTATGGTCACAAAATTGGCCTTTTTTGCGATTTTTGATGGAATGACCCTAATGGAAATTATAAAAGTGTTACCGGCTTGGTAAGAGTTACCAATTACATAAATAAAGATGATAGTAATAAAAATGATTGTAATAAAAATTCTAATAAACATGAAAATAATAAACTAATAAAAATGAAACTGATATTGTAATTTGTTGCCAATTATTGAATATTATTGCCGCTACATTACTCCCCCTCCAGTGATAGCATTAGGGAGCGAAACGGATTATTGTTTTGCTGGTGCGTCCTGATCGGGTTAAGATATTCGGCGCCCATGGGCTACTAAAAATAATGCGCCCTCGTCATAAGAAAATGCAATTTTGATGGCTAGTTAAAGCGGCAAATATAAAATATTACAGTTTCAGAACTTGACAATTTTATACCTTCGGATTTGTAAAGGTAGAATGATTCTGTTTTTCGTTTTGACTGTACAAATTTTTCTTAAGACCCCGTGGGTCCGGTGTGAAAATGATGTGTGTATTCTATTTTGATTTTTCGTTCTTGAGAGGGGAAAAGTCAATTTAAATCGTTTTTCGTTCGTTTATTTTCGTTGTTCGCCGTTTCAGTCATGAATCGAATGGCTCCTGTGTTCATCGCCTTTACATGCGGGAATATGACAAAGGCAGAATCGGCGGGAAGTATTATCGGTTTGGCTTTATGCTTTGTTGTTTTGTCTTTAAGCTTAGTACTGTGTTCAGCGAAACGAACACGAACGAAAAAGTCACCTTAGAAGTGGAGTGAAATATTCTACACACTTCGCTACTAGATGTCATTGATAAAAAAGCGCGCGAAATTTGAAAATATTAAAATATTGTCAAGTAATTACTATTCCGGCACATAACACAACAAAATATTGCTCACACAACATTTCCCGAGCACAAACTCACTGAATTGACAGCGAACTATTGAAAATTTTGAGTTGTCAAATATTTCGCTTGCCAAAAAGCCTCCCGTACCATTAAAAACGAAACGAAATCGCCAAGAGCGCCATCTATTAGTGACTACGGCAAATGTCCATTCCGTCCACGAACACAGTACTGCAAAACGAACGAAATATTTCGTCGGTGAAATTTCAACGAAAATTTTTTTTTTTTTTATATGAACTTTGACAGTTCGTTTCGTTTCGCTCGGAGCACAGTACTAGGCTTTACCGTCGTGCAATTTCAGGTCAGGTGTCGAGTGTAAACAGGGCCGTCCTAACACTGGCGTAGGAACGGGGGGGGGGGGGGGGGGGTTGGTGACAGCTAGAATGTAGTAGCGTAGAGCGGATGTTTGTGAAGCCATTTTAATACTGCTTGATTATTGTTAGTCTCCAATATATGTACTACAGTGTATATGTGACGTATAGTGATTTTGTGAATATGACTTCAAAATAACAGATATTACCTACTGATCACCATCAATTATGGACCGGTGATCGATAAAAAACGTTGATTCTCTCTACGAACAATAATAATGCTTCAATTTGAAACAAATGAATTGAATCGAAATTGTACGTTTTGTATGAAGCGTTTCATGCCAGGTGTACTGGTCAATTTAAAGTTCAAATTGATCAATATTTAAAAAAAATTTGCTGACCCCCCCCCCCCCCCCCCTCCCCGAAAATCATGGCTAGCTACGCCCCTGCGTCCAGAGATATTCGGCGCACGTGGGCTACTAAAAAGAATGTGCCCCTCGTCATAAGAAAATACAATTTTGATGGCTAGTGCGCCGACAAATACAAAATATTACAGTTTCAGAATTTGACAATTTTATTCCTTCGGATTTATTTCCGTATTTCGTTTCGACTGTACAAATTTTTCTAAAAAAGAGTACATATAATCAATTGTAGTATCAACTTTTTTATGTGATATATTGGTTTTATTTATGGTTTCTAGTTCTCTCCATAATGCTATCAGCTTTTGTTGCAAACTTTTGAAAATTATTTTCCAAAATTTTATTCAGAGCATCTTTAAAATTTAACCGGAAACTATTGCCTCCACTGAATAAGAGCCTTTTCCTTTAATTTTTGAAACAGGGAAATTTTTTGGTTTCATGAAGCAAGGATGTTGGCGAATATAATTTAATATTAATTTATTGCTTTTTCTAACATCGATTTCAAAACGTTTCTCCAAAAAGACAAGGAACCATTAAGATTTTGAAGTACAGTTGAAGAAAATATTTCAAAGTCCTGCTGCATTTTTCTATACAATCCTCTTACGGGTTTGAACGATTTCCTCTGATAGATGGTTTTCTCAAGTTCACCAGCAATTTTCGGTTAATTGAATTACAATCTGTGGAAAACTATTTTTTAATTTAGGCGAATAAGACCTAAAAAATTTTCCAGTCCATCCATTAAAAGTAAGAATTATTAACATTTTTGAATAATTTATATAAATTGGTATAATTCGGAGAAAATTGGCTTTATATCACGCGTATAATTGAAAATTTCAAACACAATCTTTTTGTGAAAAATGTTTGGCAAATCCTTCCGGTGACTACACAATACTTCATTTTTTGAGAAAGCGAAGAACCAAATTAACTTCTTCTGATACATTTTTCACTATTCGACCAATAAATAGCCGACAAACGTTTTTCATCTTTTTCACGCAGATCCCAAATGAGTGACAACCCGTTAATTCGCTCTCTGTTTTAACACTACAGAATAGTATTTACATCCCCATGTACTCGTAAAATCTACCAAATATCGTGCAAACTATAGATATTAATACTTCGCTTCTACTTAACACTTGCCTCTTCTCTTCCTAAAAGGAAAGCTTCAGTAATAGTTTAAGTTAGATTAATAATTAGTTTTAGTTAGATAGTAAGCTTATTCACGCAAGGTTTTTTGTAAAAAAAATTTCCCTGGATTAATTAATTAATAAATACTTTTAAGAATGTCAGCCGATGCTTACAATTAAGGAATATATATATATAAATAAGAAGTTCTGTGTTTATATTTACAAAGAGACCATGAAATAAAGTTGAATTTGAATTTGAATTTTGCAAGGATACTGAATAGCAATATATATTCCATTGTCAGAATTTAATGAATTAAGCAACTAAAAATGTTAAAAGTTTTATTTATCATATAACGTGTTTTTTTTGACTATTCGAAATTTAGCGTATACCTACTTAAAGTATGTATCGTATATCTACATACACTAATCCCTGTAAAAAGAACAAACATATAATTTTTTTATTTTTTGGTTCATGGCGTATGTGCAAAAATATTTTAAGTTTAAGCATGATGAAATCCGAAACCATCATATGTGATGGAATGCGTCGAGACACTTCGAAGGGAAAAAAAAGTATATTTTTAACTTTTCAAGAAATTTTGCTAGTCAAACCTGAAGTTTAATAGTCTTCTGCTTATATTTGGCATCATAATTTAAAAAAAATCTAAAAGCGTGATCTCAACATTTTTGTTCGGCTTAATTGATCCCATGCATGGAGTTCTTAGGGTAGCTATGCGGACACAAAAAAATTAATGGTTATTTTGAGTTATCTTGAAGCTATACATTATAAAGTCTTTTTAACTCACTTATTTTATTATTTTCAAATCAATTTTCACTTCTTTATAGCGAGTGTCCTCCCACTCAAAGTAGCATCTACTTTAATTGTTTCCTTATTTTAGCTCTTCACTACGAGGTTTCCATGAACTCATGGTAGCGTCTTTTTTCATTTATTTAATTTATTCTCTCTTAATTTTCACTTTTCGCTACGAGTGTCCTACACTTATAGTAGCGTCTATTATCACTCATTTCTATTTTTATACTTTTTTTATTTTTCATCACTCATCTCTTCATCACTCATTTATTTTCTAATTCTTCCAATAATTATCCCTTTTTCACTACGAGTGTCCTCGCAAACACGGTACTGTAAATTTTTTCTAACTTATTAAATTCTTTCAATATTTCTACTTCTTCACTACAGGTGTCCTTTCATCCATGGTAGTATCACCTTCCAAATCTATTATTCCAACTTCACTAGTAGCATCTTGTTCATTCAATATATTATGATTATATTAATTTTAGTTAAGGGGCTAATAAATGTTTTATGAAATATAAAACTTATTCTTATTATTAATGGTAATCCTAAAGGTAGTTTGTTAACTATATTCGTTAGCTTTTATTATTATTTCCTATGTATATTTTCAGTTTATTCTTCATAATCTGTAATCATAAAGAAAATAACGTTATAATATCTCCTTTGTCGAATTGTAGGTTCGCCAAAAAATTACCCAAATGTTTCAAAAAAAGGTAGATGGTTGACGAAAGATCTGGTGATTATGGTGGATGAGAAACCTCCTTTGCGCTGCGGCCAAGTTAAAATTCATAAAGGAAAATTACCGGTTTTTTTTTGGCTCGAATCCATTTTTTTTCTATCCGATGTCAATGAAGTCCAAAACCGAAATGACTTCATGAGTAAATGTAGGGGTATTTATACTTTGATACCTAAGATCACACCTGGCGGCAGTATGAGACATGAAAACCACAACTGACTTCAATTCATAGAGAAAAACGACATTTTATTTGCAACAAACTAATATAGATTTATCTTGCTAAAATGTAGTCGAAAAATGTTTGCTAGTGCCTGGACTATAATTGTTCCGTTAAACAAATTATTTTAATTATTATTTACTCGGAATTACCTATTGTTTCAAAGTTCTCCAAATCTATCCTATAGTTGTCGTTTGAGCGCAAAAGCTTTAAAGCTTTAATTTTACTTTAAAAATTAGCTCAACTGCAAAATAAAATTTATATTTTTAGGTACAGGTAGGCCTCCTACAACGCGGTAGATACGTTCTTAGAAAATGCCGCGTTGTAGGAAATTGCGTTGTAGGAGATATGAAAATATAAGATCCAGAGATCGGTTCTAAAAGATGAATTTCCTTTTTTTGTTTATTAAATTTTTTAATAAAAATAAGCGTTGTTGAATATTTCTTTTAAAAATGTTGACTCTCTCCATTAAAGGATCATTCTCAACTACTTCTCTTTCAATACTGTTTAATATAAAAAAAATTTTGTTCCAAATAACCCTAACATAGTTTTATGGATATTCATTCGCTGCTGCAGCATCCTTGTAAAAACCATTGCTGTCAAGGAAATGATGACTGGTTTCATCAGTTGAACACTGACCCATTTAAGTGCCTCAAGGTAACCGTTTTGTGGTCATATCCCACACTGCAATTGTAAGCGCTTGTTCAATTTTTTCCATTGTGTAAGGTCTTGGACGAGCAGCAATTTTGGTAAGTACAGACGATGCGGATACGACGAAACGTCTGTTGTCTTCAGCTGGCTTAATAGTTTGTAGTGACGATTCATTAAGTTTAAAATGTCTAGCATGGAGATATATATTGTCGAGGCCTCATTTGGCCCATCATTCCTCTATTGCGGACAACATGTGCAGGTCATCAACTCGGCATAATGCCCACACGACATTATGATTGACCTGATACGATTTCCGTTCGAGGTTGATTGCATACTGCCGATCAAAGGTGAAATGCACCATCGGCACTATGCAATTAATTCAATGGTCATCAAATTGATCAAACCCGGGTCAATAGTCACGGCGCGTGTGATCGAACGATATATGCATGCTAGCAGATATCGGTTGGGAGTGATTGCCATCCGCGACGAAAAGTCAGTTAGTAAAAACGACTTGTATGTATAACTTACATGAATAAAATAACGGTTGTTACGTTCGCGAAACAGTAGTGTTTTTTACCTCTGTGAACTTAGCACTCCACTTTAACCAAATTGAATAAACAAATTGTTTTCGGGTGGAGCTTTGTTTGTACTTGATTGTACCGAAAAAAATTTCGTTTGTACCTCCAAGGGAACGGAGAAAAAAGGCTCCGTGTGAACTTAGCACCCAACTTGCACCAAATTAACTGAAATTTTTTATTCAGATAGTACCCCGTCTGTAAATGATTGTACCGAAAATGATTTTTTTTTTTTCAATAAAAAAAAAAAATATTACAATTTTTTTTTAAGAAAAAAAAAAAAACAAATTCGGCAAACTATTGTAAATTGTTCTATTTGTACCTTCAATCCATTTTAAAATACTTTAAAATTAACATCAAAGACTAGCTATCTAAACCAACCAAAAAAAATAATTCGAAAGACGATCCTCCGACAACACATTATAAATCGATAAGCGGAGTATTGGCGATTTCAAAATTCGAAAAACTAAAGATGCAGACATATTCTATAGGAACCAACATTGATTGTACCTCCAAGAAATTTTAAGAAATATTAATTTTCCATCAAAACATAACAATATAAATCAGCCAATAATTCACTCACAGAGAAAAATAATTCGAAAGACGATCCTTCGACAACACATTATAAATCGGTAAGCGGAGTATTGGCGATTTCAAAATTTGAAAAACTAAAGATGCTAACATATTCTATAGAAACCGACATTGACTGTACCTCCAAGAAATTTTAAGGCATATTAATTTTTCCATCAAATAATAACAATCTAAATCAGCCAACAATTCACATTCAGAGGAAATTAATTCGAAAGGTGATCCTCCGACAACACATTATTAATCGATGAGCGGAGTACTTGCGATTTCAAAATTCGAAAAACCAAAGATACAAATATATGCTATAGATACCGTAATTGATTGTATAGTAGCGCCAAGAAATTTTAGGAAACATTAATTTTTCCATCAAAAAATTAGCAATCTAAATCAGCCAATAATTCATGCCGATCCTCCTACAACACATTATTAATCGATAAGCGGAGTACATGCGATTTCAAAATTCGAAAAACCAAAGATGCAAATATATACTATAGATACCGTAATTGATTGTACCTTCAAGAAATTTTAAGAAATATTAATTGTTCCATCAAATAATAACAATCTAAATCAGCCAACAATTCACACTCTGAGAAAATTAGTTCGAAAGCCGATCCTCTGACAACACATTTTAAATCGATTAGCGGAGTATTAGCGATTTCAAAATTCGAAAAAACTAAAGATGCAAATATATTCTATAGGAACCGACATTGATTGTACCTCCAAGAAATTTTAAGAAATATTAATTTTTCCATCAAAACATAACAATATAAATCAGCCAATAATTCACCCTCAGAGAAAAATCTTTCATATTTGAAGAAAATTTGTGTCGTATTTTTATGCAAATGAAAATTAAGCCCCTATGCTAAAAGAGTTCGGCTGCAATTTCACTTCAGCCTAATTTCTCGCGAAATATCAAAATATGCTCTGCAACTTTATGACACCCAATAAAACAAGTGTAGACGGGACGAAATATCAAAAATGTATTCTACACAAGTACCGTCTAAAATATATGCCTCTAAACTTTCATGAAAAAGGTTCATTTTTTCTGAATAGGATTCGATTCTAAGATCCGACATTTACTGAACGTATTACCGAGAGCTTATTACCCTCCAAAGAAGGGGTAGGCACCAGCCTCGCTCAGCCGAAGAAGGGTGGTTCGGGGATTACTTAAAAGGACGTACCACGAACCTACTCGTTACCTGGGCGCCACCCAATTTTCGAGACGCGGGAAAAAATTTCGAAATTCCTCGAAACAAACACCCACGTATATATATAAAGGACACAAAATATATTTAAAAGAAAAGAGAAATAACAGACACAAGATACCATGAAATAAAAGCAAAAGAAAACCAAACCAATCGGCAGGATCTCCTCCGTCGTGCCACTCTACGTCTCTCGTAGAAAACCTGGTAAGGGAAAGGAAAATAACTGTGGAAAATTTGATCGTATCCGGGCGCGTACTCCGACTCCGCCGTTACTCCTCGTAATCGACTTATTGCCTTTTTTTTCCTTGCCAGGTGTTCCAGTCCTCCTTGCTTGTCTTCCTTTTCCTCAGACTCTCCACTCACTCCACCCTCAAACTCCAACCGCCGAAAATCTCCACGATTTTTTGCTCCTCCCACGGGAAAAAAAACTGCCCGATCTCCAACTCCAACGGAATATCTCCACGCAAAATTAACTGCTCCAACGGAATATCTCAACGGAAAATTAAACCGCTCCAACGGAACAAGAAGATTCCGCCTTTCAATTTGAACTCCAACTTCTCGCGGGTTCACCCGGTTCTTCACGTACTACCGGTACACAGCCAAAAAGCCCCGATCCGCTCAACTCTCCTCTTTAAGTACTCGGAACTTCGCCTGTTCTATTTCCGGCGTTCCCCCTATTCGCTGACAATCGACAGGGCGCTGAGTCGGGTCTGACATGTTGTTTCCATCTGTCAGGTGTTGACAGGAGTGTCCTCGTAAGTGTCCGGATTTCAGCCAGTCTTCTCTGTTCCGTCGAAAGGATTATATCCACCCACCAGCTGCCGGAATTCACATACGGCAGCCTAGTATGTGGGGATTCGTCTGGCAACGTACTCAAGGTGTCTGGTGGCTGGCAAGTCATAGAGAACCACGGTGTCGGAAGATGGTCGGTAGACAAGACATCGTACGCGAAAGGAAAACATCTCCCTCACCCTACCAGGTTCTACCACCGGCTTAAAAGCCTTTTCCGGTTCGCGGGACGATCGTAGAGGAACCCAGTATTACGTCTGGAAAAGAAAAAGACGTTATTTTTAAAAAATTTAATATACTTATGGAATACCTTTTTCGCTATCCGGTGTGAAGATCGTAGACAGCTCTTATTTCCAGAATCTGAGAAGAAGTATGCAGAAGGTAAAAGTATTTTATTGAACACGGAAAACTCAAAGTATAGTAACTAACCACAATAATCAATTAGAAGTGGCCAAGCGGGGACACACTCCGTTTCGCCTCCACATCCAGACACTGCCCACCTAGAATAACAAACAGAATTTCGATTCTGATTCAACACTCGATCTCATAATAAGCAATGGAATAATTCCAATCTCTCAACCGATAACCACCTACGCACTTTCCTCACCACATCTTCCAGTATTGTTTGCACTCGAAAAAGATGTTCCCCTATTGGCTTTCGAGACCAATTCATATTCCTTTAGAAAAACTAACTGGAGGAGGTTTATTAGCTATCTTACACGTCATGTGGCGCTGAATAACCTAGATCTTAGCTCGATAGCAAACACCGAGCAAATCGATGTTATGATTCATAACACCATTGACAATATTTGGAGAGCTATTGAATTCAGTACACCCAAAACCAAACCATTCATTCCCAACCACCAGCTTACAATAGACAGCGAAACCAAAGATATTATCATAAATCGTAATAACCTGCGACGACAATGGCAATTGACGAGAAATCCAGCTATAAAAACTCGCATTAATCAATTATCGAAAACGATCAAATTCAGGCTCTTCGTTCAACGAAACGTTAAGTGGAATACAATGCTTTCTGAACTCGGTAAAAGCTCTAAAAAAATCTGGGAGCTTAATAAAAATTTTAAGCGTAGAAGACAACAAATCCCACCTCTCTTAGTCCCCGGTCACCATCCCAAAACCACTGATCCTGACAAAGCCGAATTGATCGCTGAAAATTTTCTTGCCGCTCACCATGCCTCAGAAAATCTTGGTAATCCAAGCACCAATCTTACAGTTAAAACCATGGTTAATACTATCGATTCCTTGGACTCTGATCTAACACCAAGTGATCACGTTACTCCCCGGGAACTATCCTTAGTTCTTAAACGATTAAAATCGAACAAAGCACCTGGTTTTGACCTCTTACCCAATATTATATTCAAAAAACTACCTAAAAAAGCAGTTATTTATGTAACACATATTTTTAATTCATGCTTAAAACTGGGTCACTTTCCCAGTCAAGGGAAAAAGGCTATTGTGATACCCATTCTCAAACCACGAAAAGACCCCTCCTCTCCCAAGAGCTACCGACCGATTAGCTTACTCCCCGTACTAGGTAAAATCTTTGAACGTATCATCCTAAATCGTATTCAGGAATTCCTGTGTAATACTGACATTTTACCCAATATCCAATTTGGTTTTAGACCGGGTCTCTCAACGAATCACCAACTCTATTGAGTTACAAGGTTTATTAAGAACTCTCTTTCTCGCAAAGAATCCACAGGTATGGTTGTTCTCGATATAGAAAAAGCATTTGATACGGTTTGGCATGAAGCTCTATTGTATAAACTCCACACGTTCTCCTTTCCTGTATATATTATAAAGCTAATCAAGTCATTTCTCACCCAAAGAACTTTCGCTGTGAAAGTTAAGTCCTCAGTCTCTGCCACTCGTCAAATTCCTGCAGGCGTACCCCAAGGATCCTGTCTCAGCCCCACACTTTATAATATTTACACCGCAGATTTACCCTTGAACGATAATTGTGAAATGGCAATATTCGCGGACGATATCAGTGTCTTCTCAAGTTCGGAAAATCATGCGGTCATAACCTATAACATTGAAGAACAACTACGTGCACTCTACGAGTATTACCACAAATGGAAAATTAAAGTCAACCCTGACAAGACCCAATCAATTTTCTTTACAAGGAAACGCCATAGAAGAAATCTTCCAAACCAGCCTTTAAGATTTCATGGCCAATCTGTTGAATGGTCTAGCACGGTCACTTATCTGGGTCTCGTATTGGACAAAAAACTCACATTTCACGATCATATCGAAAGTTCATGCTCCAAAATCTCCCGTTCTATCCATTCGTTGTATCCACTCATTAATAGAAGATCTCAGTTATCTAATGCTAACAAACTGCTGATATACAAAATGGTAATGCAGCCCATCATATTATACGGCGCTCCAGTATGGTATGACTGTGCAAACATACATAAGAATAAACTGCAAACTATGCAAAATAAGTGTTTGAAGTTAATCCTGAACAAGCCCTTTTATTACTCTACAGTACGTCTACACCAAATCGCAGAAGTTTCAATGATTGAAGTAATGGCCCAAAGAGCTAAATCTAGATTTATCAGCAAATGCCAACATATTCAAAACCCACTGGTTGCATGCCTCACATAGTTTCTGTTTGTATTATTTTACTTTTTTCTTATTATTTAGTTAGTTATAGGTTAGGTCAAGTTAGGTTAATTAAATTCATAAGGTTTTTTCATTAATTTTTCCTGAATTTACAAATAATCAGTCTTATCAACAATTAACTGCCAAGTGCACCAAGCAAAATAAACCATAGTTGTAAAGGCTTTAGATCAGCCTAATCTCTAATAAAGTATTTATATGCCAGCATTGTATCCATCATTAGAATAAAAACTATGAACTATGAACTATGAACTAGAATTTCGAATAAGAACTCGGAAGGTCACACTTACAATAACATAGAAATGGAAGAACTGGCACAAAACTAAACTTGTATCTGAGTAAACAAAACAAAAAAATGTAATAATAGGAATTAGAGAAAAATGAATTTGGATAGTGATAGGATAGGTTAGATTTAGGATTAAGGCAACATGAAGTGCAAAATATAACCAAACACTGAATTCATACCGTCGTAAAGGAAAAAAATAAAATCGGGAGCCGCGCTCAAGAACAAAAAAATGTGCGCGAATTACGGCAAGAGGAAACTACGCGATCAAACCAAATACCGGAATCGTCCGACACACGCGAGTGCCGTCCGATCTGTCTAAGCCCACGGAAATTAAATTAAGCAAAAGAACTAAACTTACCCGAGTGCGCCGGACAAACCCTTTTTCACGACACTTGACAATTCTCGCGAATTTGACACTTAGTAAACGAAAACAATAACAATGGGCGCCGCCATGTTTAGCCGAACAGCCTTTTCTTTCGTAATTACAAGGCAAGAATAATTAATGCTGTGTTCGAGTTTTATTTTCAACTTTCGGATTAGTCGGGGGTTCATGACCGAGTTCTGGGGTCAGAGGACCTAACCGATCGGAGTGACCGTTGGGATTTTTATTGAGTAGACGAAAAACTCGGGATCGGGGTCATTCGATTTGGGCGGTAGCGAAGCCAAGTTCGGAGTGAACACGAGTAATAGAAGTGAAACAATTGGAGTTTGTATAATTAGGTCGGAGGACCATTTTAACTTTACCAGGCCTCTTGTGAGGTAATGCGTTAAAAGGTGAGTGGGCGAAAAATTGAAACGGGTAGTTTGTTCGCGAAGTAACCGAAATATTTAACTCGACTTGAAGTGCGGAATCGAAAAACCAGGCGGCGCAAGGAGAAAAGTGAACGTATGAGTGGGCGAAAAATTGAAACGAAAAGATTGTACGCGAAGTAACCGAAATATTTAACTCGACCGTGAACGAAAATCAAGATCAGAGAACGAAGTGCGGAATCGAAAAACCAAGTGTCGGGAGAAGAAAAGTGGACGTATTGTGAAAGACGGAAATAACGACATCGGTTTTTGTGTCGCACAAATCGAAGAGCTAAAAAAAAACCACTTCGTAGGGTGATATCAAACTCGGTGGTCGGGAATCTCGTACTGTGAAGAAAGCTCAGATTCGTAAAATCAAGGGGCTCGAAAAGAGAAGAAACGTTTAGAAACTCGGTTCTATCGCATCGACCTCGATTATTGGGTCGTACGAGTCGGCGCGCTAATAAAACTCAAACGGCGGGGATAATCAAATTCGGCGAACAGCGGCAGGAGATCTTGAACAAAGAAAGAGCAGCGGTCCATCCGGCGGTCTACGGGGTCATCAGCGGTACTCTAGTTTAAGTTTACTGTTTTTTTTTGTTTGTTAAACAAAATTTCAAGTAGGCAAAAAATATATTAATTTAAGGTTAACGAATATATTAAACTAAATCTTTCCTACAAAATCCCTTGTTATCATTGAGTGTTTATGTGAAGTTCGGTGAAGGTACTTCCATTTCAGAAATCCGCCGTGAATGAAAGAAATCCGTTTCCGCGAAATAAAAGTTAACATAGAGAAGAAATTTTGGTAACAATCATCCATCCGAAATTCACGGCTGATTCGGGTGTGAGAGAACGACGACGAAAATCGCAGTCGTGTGGCGCCCACCCCGTCTCGACGGGTTAGCCGGCTCGTCGTCGTTCACCCCTTTGGCGGAAAAGGGTTTGAAGGTTGAGACGTAAAACCAGTTCCCAACATAACAGTGGGGCTGAGATCCGTCCGATCGGTTCTTGACAGATTCGTGTGAAAAAATGTTAAACAAGTGCTATCATTTTTGCAACAAAACTAAAATTACAAATCTGAGTATGGCAAATAATTTAAATTAACTTTTCTTATATTAATTTTCTAGTACGGACTAGCTACAGCCGCCCCATCCTCGGCTGGGCTTAAAGCATGGCTCAACAGGGCTGCTCTCCATTCCTTCTACACCGAAGCTGACCTGGGAATAAATATTAATAATTTTATTAACAAGCACCGGACCTGCCACAAAAACGACATATAACAACTCCTTGGAAAATTACTTTCCCAAGAATTTTCCACTTACTATAGCCGCAGGTCAAAATTCAGTATCGATACCATCCTCACCGCCGTTTCCTCAGTACAGTTTCTTTCGCATCTTTCAGGACGCACGCCTCCTGCCACTCGGATTAATCCAGCACGATTCATGAACGTTCCAACACCGTTTCTTCAAACCACTAGTCGTCGTCCAGAGATGAGAAAAAGGACCATGATAATCAGCTTGTAACATTCGATCAACGACACATGAAGCCTTGGATGGCGATGAACACCATGGCTTTCACCGATCTTCAATGTGAGACAACCATCCGCAGCCGCATATGTAGCTTAGTTCAACATGGTTAGGAGAATAAGTAGCTCTAAGCAGATATAAGTAGATTAGACATAAGTATAGGTAAATTAAACACCACCACCGACTAACACATTCCGCAGGCTATCACCTGACATCCCCACAACATACACAAGTTCCTTCCATACCGCCACCCTTCGGCGAATCACCTCTCTCAACTAAACAACGCTTGGAAGGAAACAATATACGTATTTAAGGTAGCATGCAACAAAAATCACCGCACTTGGATAACAGAACGGAACCATATGCCGAAAGGAACAGATAAATTTTATTCACGACTCCCCTAATTCGGGTTTTTATTCGGCCGCTCTAACCCGCGCGCTCATACGTCTGCTCCGCCAGTAAACGGTTTCAGATCTTCAACGTGCCACGTCCCTTTCTCCACCCCCTTCTCGTCTGCCAACACATATGTATTCGACGAACTGCAGCTGGTAACTCGAAACGGCCCCATATACTTCGGCCCCAATTTCGCAGTGTAAAAGTCCGCCGCATTGGACAATGCGAAATTCCTTCTCCACACTAACTCGTTTGGTAGGAATCGCACGTCTCTTTGTTGGGCGTCATAGTTAGCCTTGGACTTAGCGGCGGCCGCTGCCATTTTCCCCCGAATATTGTCGCGTAAAGCTGATAATGCCCGCAACTTATCCGTATAGGCTTCAACGATATCCGAGGTAATTTCTGCGAAACCTCCATCCGGATGCGGGTGATTACCTCCGTTGGTGACCATCTCACGCCCGATAGGGAGTAACACCCAAAACTTTGTGCTGCGACGTACGGATAGCACACGCTACATTAGCCAAATGCGAATCCCAAGTACGGTGGTTTTCCGACACGTATGCGCGGAGTGTGGTTTTGATTATTTGGTTCATCCTTTCTGCTGGATTCGCCTGGGGATGATAATGGGCAGTGTAGCATAAAGCGGTGCCATACGAACCGATCAGATCCTTGAATACTTTGCTCGTGAACTGCGGGCCATTATCACAAATTAAATATTTCGGTACCCCGAACAACAGAAATACTTTTTCCTCCAGCTCTTTGCAGATACTTGGCGTAGTAAATGAACGTAACGCGAAAAGTACTGGGAATTTACTGAAATAATCCACCACCGTTAAAATATACGTAAAACCCTTCGTCGAGCGAGGGAGCGGACCTAACAAATCCACCGATATAGTTTCCCAAGGTCGAGACGTACCCTTCCGTTCCGTCATCACGCCCGCCAACTTCCTCCGTTCGGGTTTCACGCGTTGGCAGACTTGGCATGCCCGCACATACTTTCCCGTGTCTGCTTTTATTTTCGGCCAATACACTTTTGAGCTGACTCAAATAGGCCACCACCTTTTCCCCATCCCCATGCCCTTGAGACAATACCGCTCCAATTCCACAGCAGTACTTCTTAATTGTGACCAAAAAAAAATTATAGTACGCAATGAATATGAATGTAAACGAATAAATCTTGCATTTTTAGCAAATAGTGCGGAAACAGTGAACTGGGGTAAATTATTGTGTTTTTCAGACGTTGAAGAGTGTGCAAATGAAATACATAAAACTCTAAACAAAATAGTTATCGAAGCAACTTTTGCGCAGACAAGATCAAGCTCCAGAAAACTAAAAATAAAACCGTGGATAACGGAAGGACTAGTAAACTCAATAAGAACAAGAGACAAGCTACGGAAAAAACTAGTGAAAGATCCAAATAACGACAGATTGAGAGCTCATGTAAGTAAATTCAGGAAAAAACTGTGTGCTTTACTGAGAAAAGTAAAATCAGACTATTTCAAGAAAATGCTTGATAAGGCTGGAAATAATGGAAAGCAAGTTTGGAAGACGATTAACGCTGCTACCGGCAGGAAAAGTAAGCCCAGTACAATAAATGAGCTAATTCATGATCAAGTGCACTTAAATGTTAAAGACAATTCCCTAGAAATAGCGAACATCTTCAGCAACCATTTTGTCAAAGTAGGTGCGAACCTTGCGAATAATATAAAACAAAGTGGCATACACCCGAGTACTGAACTGCATTTCCCCAATAGAGAAGCTGAAGAACCACCGGAACAAGCAACAGAAGCTGAAGTAAAAACAATTATCGAAACCATGAATCTAGCTCTAGCCCTGGATTTGACGGAATTACTATTCAATGTTTAAAAATACTAAAGGACTTTATCTCAAAGCCTCTAACGCACCTAATAAATCTTAGCCTCTCAACGGGTGTATTCCCTAAAATATATAAAACGGCCATTGTAACACCAATATTTAAGAGTGGAAATAAAAACTCTGTTGATAATTATAGACCGATTTCCTTAATATCCAATATTGGAAAAGTAATTGAATTTGTTGTGATCATGGGATCCGGAATAAAGACGTCCGTCACGTTTGATGGTTCGTGCTCGAGAGAGCGTTTATTGACAAGTGACAATTCATTCCCAGTTGGTGGCGTCTGCGAGATTTCTCGAAGACATATCGGTTTATCTCCGAGATTTCTGCGAGACGTCTTATGGGAAAAATACACGGTACAAATGCACCCCGAAATCTCGAAGACATGTCTCGCAAATGTCTCGATAGCAAATTTTTGTTTACCGCAGCGCCATCTGTTTTATGATAGCGTGTTGTGATAAAAGCTCGTACTCGTATGAATATTTCGTGGAAATTGCCATCGGCTGGAAAAGAGAAAGGGGGTTATAAAATGAAACGTGCAGGCGGGGGCGAACTGCTATATAATAAATATACAAAACTAATAACGTAGTGACACATTTCATCACTTCACATCGCACTTGTGTCGTTTCATTGTAACCGCACTTGAACTGTAACTTTTAGCGTATATAATTTTTATCGTGTAAGGCGCGGATGACATTTGCTGCGCTCGGAATGATGCGGCTGTTTTTTGCAATAGAAATAGATCGTGGTGGGAGCACATGTTTATATTGCTATTTCTTTCTATCTAGTGATGAAGAAAGATAAGCAATATGATTCCTAGGCTCAAACCATCGAGATTATGTCTCTTAAGAGACAAGCGACCAACTGGGTTTGATTACAGACAGTTGGTACAAATTCATTTGGTTACAGCGGTTGTCTTTACATTAGTTTACATAGTTTACATCAGTCTCCCGCTCTTAAGTGTTTACTTAAATTTACATTTTTAATTTGAGATAATTTTAATTCAATATAATATAATTATTCAATTCACAATTTACATTTTTAATTTGAAATAATTTTAATTCAATATAATATAATCAGATTTTTTAAGATAATATATTAGTTTAACAACTAGTAATACGTTAGCCTCTCTGGAGCTTTTTTAATACGTTCTGATCTTCTTACTTCAGGTTGAATTGACAATGGATCGGCACTAGTAACTTCGACATTCGTTTCATTTGAGGGTATTTGATTTTCTGTCTGGTCGCGAACTTCATTTAACTTATCGCTTGTTTCAAAATTTGATGGTTTATTAATGACAATTTTGTTGGGAAAAGTATTACCTTCAGTTTCGTCGTCAACATGAGAATCCTCGAGCGCTGTGTCCAGAACACTTACTCCAACCTTACGCATTTGGTTTAAATGTCGCTTCCAGGTGCGTTCATCATCTAATTTAATGACGTAATGAATATCTCCTACTCTCTCCTCTACGTAACCGTATCTCCATTTTTCTTGGGACAGGTATTCGCGTACTGCGACGCGATCGCCTATGTTAAATTGACGGACTCTTGAGATTGGGGGATTACAACGATCTTCCTTGTTTGGTAACATTACATCTAATCGAGAGCGAATTTGTCTACCGAACACAAGCATCGATGGTGACTGATTCGTTGAAGGGTGTATCATTTTCCTGTAGTTTAGTAAGATGTTGCATAAATTTTTTTGCAAATCATTCTTATCACACTTAAGTGCTCTGAGTTTTTCTTTAATTGTACGAACGTAGCGCTCCGCCTGTCCATTCGTCGCAGGATGGTATGGGGCTGAAAGCTTATGAACAATTCCGTTCATTTTTAGAAATTGTTGGAATTCATGGGACGTAAATTGAGTTCCATTGTCGCTTACGAATACTGACGGAATTCCAAAGGTACAAAAAAAATCACGGCATTTTTTGATTTTGGTTTCTGTTGTAATGTTGGGAACAATACAAACGTTGAGCCATATTGTATAAGCGTCAACAAGAATTAAGAATTGTTTACCCATAAAAGGTCCAGCAAAGTCTGCGTGAATGCGTTGGAATGGCCCAGTTGGTCTTTCCCATACGTGAAGTGGTGCTTTGCTTGGAATTCTTTTAGTATCCTGACACTGTTGGCAATTTTGTACAATTGTCTCGATATCTCTATCAATATTAAGGCACCAACAGTAACAACGCGCTAGCGACTTCATACGTGAGACACCAAAATGGGCGGAATGGATCTCCTGCAGCACTGGTTTACGCAAGGCTTTGGGAATAAAAACTCTAATTCCTCGCATCAAACATTGTCCTTGTAGACTAAACTCAGATTGTTCGATCCCAAAACGGACTTTAGCATTTACATCTCGTCCATGCATCAACCCACTGATTAGAGTTTTCAACTCAGGTTCAGAGTTGGTGGCCTTCCCGATCTCCTTTGCTGTTAATGGTAGGACCTCTATAGAGTTAAGTTTGACGATATCGCTCTCTTCAATATTTGCATGTATATCCTTTAGTGGCAAGCGTGAGAATGCATCAGCGTTTGCATGTTGCTCTGACGGACGATATTTGATATCATAATCGAGGATTCTAAGAATACAGCATAATGTTGCATTCTTAAGGCAGATAGTAATGGCAAACCTTTTGTCGGTGCAAAAATTTGCGATATAGCTTTATTATCAGTAACAAGAGTGAACTTTCTTGCGTAAACATATTGGTAGCACTTACGTATGCCAAAAATAATGGCGTATGCTTCTCGGTCAACTTGCGAATACTTTTGTTGAACCGATGATAAGGTTTGTGATGCATATTGAATAGGTCGCTCAGTTCCATCTGGGAAGAGATGACTAAGTACTGCACCTACACCGTAAGGCATCGGTAGCAAGAACTAGAGGTAATTTTGTGTCAAAATGTGTTAAAAAGGAATCTGATTTCATTTCGTGTTTCACTTTACGAAACGCATCATTGCATTCTTGAGTCCATGGAAAATTGGCATTTTTTTTAACAGGTTATTAATGGGGTATAAGGGCTTAAGTTCTTCAGAAACCTCCCATAGTAATTTACTAAGCCCACGAAGGCTCGAACTTCATCTTTATTTCGCGGTTGGGGCATATTTTGTACTGCTTCAACCTTTTGAATCATTTTATGGATTATTTTTATCGATAATATATCCACAGTACTCAATTTTGTCCGCTAAGAATTCAGATTTTTCCAGGTTGACACGCATGTTATAATCGCTCAACCGTTTTAGCACTGCTTCTAGCCGCAGAATATGCAACTCATCAGACGGTGCTGTTATCTTAATGTCGTCAAAAAAAACAGAGACTCCCTCGATATCTTGAAGTATTGATTCAATTTTCCGTTGCCAAATACCTGGTGCTGATGCGATTCCGTACATCAGTCTGTTTGGCTGAAAGAGACCCTTGTGAGTACTGATTGTGAGGATTTCTCTATCGTCTTCATGTACTTCGATCTGTAAGTAAGCCTTTGCTAGATCGATTTTGAAAAATTTCATTCCTCCTGCCATAGTTGCAAACAACTCCTCGACAGTCGGAATTGGGTGCTTGTCAACTACTACGTTAGGGTTTATCGTGACTTTGTAATCGGCACAAATACGTACTGTGTTGTTCTTCTTCCGAACTGGAACGATAGGTGTTGCCCAACGACTACTGTTAACCCTTGAGATTACACCGTTCGATTCAAGGTCAGCTAGCTCTGCTTCCACTGCCCCTTTAATTGCAAAGGGAACGTTGCGGGCTTTTATAAAGACTGGTTTTGCATTTTCTTTAAGGTGGATATGGGCCTTGATTTCTCTAATTTTTCCCAAAGTTTTATCAAAAATTTTAGAATACTTACTTTTGATTCTTTTAAGTTCTGACGCTGTATTTAGGGTTGGGGTGGTTGTTTTAACATCGCTTTCAAAATCTCTTGTACAAAAATTTTGAGGTTTGAATATTTCATTCCAATTTAGATTTAGTTCGTAAATCCACTCTCGACCAAGCAGTGGATGTCTTTGCGATTCAACGATGTATAGCTAAAGTGTTCTCGTGGATTCTGCCGATGACAACGAAACCGCTTTAACTCTAACTAAAATGAAACCGAGAACAGAAATTTTATTATTGCAATAACTCATTAATTTCATTTGTGATCCTTGAATTTCGATTTCTTTGAAGAATTTATTTTTGTCCGTTAAATTCATGATACTTACTGGAGATCCACTGTCAACCTCAAAGCTTAACAATATGTTATTGACATTTAGCTTTGCAAAAAGTTTAGCGCGAGTATATGGAATATTTACAATGTTCACAATGTGGCAAACTTCTTCTAAATCGCTAGCGATTTCTGTAAAGTTTGCCTCATTTTGGCTTCTATTTTTATTAGACTGTTTATTTTTATTTATTTGTGCCTTAGCCGATTTGGCAGCGTGACACACAACTTTTAAATGCCCAATTTTCGAGCAAAAATGACACTTTGAACTTATGTGCTTGCAGGAGTTTGCAATGTTTGTGTCGCTATCACAACGGTAACACTTAAGGCTTTTATTAGTATTAAGTTTAACTGTTTTTCTACCGTTTTGCTCGACGTGCATAACCCTTTCGGCATTTCTATGTATTTCAGCTCCCCCGTGTTCTGATAACTCCATGGCTAGCGCCTTCTCCGTCGCCTTTTTAAGGGTTAGATTGTCAATTTCCAGCAATCGATTCAAGGTTTTGTGGCTTCGTACTCCGAAAACTAGCTGGTTGCGTAATGCTGTGTCCAAGTAAGCTCCGAAACCACAACCAATCGATAGTTTCCGAAGCGTGACAAGGAAGTCTTCGATGAATTCGCCGTCACCTTGCTTGCGCAGGTGAAATCGGTAATTCTCGACGATTTCGAGTGGCTTGGGCTCATAGTGTTCCTTAAGGAGCGTTACGAGGTTTTCGTACGTTTCACCTTGCGGTTTCTGTGGCGCCAGTTTGTCGCAAATAATGTTATACGTTTCTTGGCCCACGTAATGTAGAAATAGGTGAACCCTTATGTTTGTTGGAGTGCCGAAAATGGCAAACGCACCCTCGAGCCAGTCGACCCAGCGTGACCATGACGAAATATTTTTTTCAAAAGGTTCGATGTTGAATAACCCTTGAAAAGTAGGGTTAGCCACGTTGTTGGATTGTGTAGTTCCAGTAACGTTGTCCGGTGGCATGTTTCTTTTTTCACGCAGTATGTATGCAAATATGTATTTTAATATGATAAAATTAACTTGCCGGTGGTTTTCCTTTTTTTTTTTTCTCCGTCCTCGTCGCCAATTTGTTGTGATCGTGGGATCCGGAATAAAGACGTCCGTCACGTTTGATGGTTCGTGCTCGAGAGAGCGTTTATTGACAAGTGAGAATTCATTTGATTACAGACAGTTGGTACCAATTCATTTGGTTACAGCGGTTGTCTTTACATTAGTTTACATCAGGTCGCAAAGAACAGACTAATGACTTTTTTCGAATCTCGTAAGATATTAAACGAGAATCGGTTTGGTTTTCGTGCAAAACGCAGCACGCATGATGGAATAGCGCTGTTGAGTAAATTTATTAGCTCCTCGTTAGATAAAGGGAATAAACCATGTTCCGTTTTCTTAGACTTGGCAAAAGCATTCGACTCAATTCCGCATGGTAAAATAATTGAAAAGTTCATTGCATCCGGTATAAATAAGTCTTGGGTGAAATGGATCAGCAGCTATTTAAAGGATAGATCCCAATATGTTAAAGTAAGCAACACTCTTAGCAACAAAGAGACTTTCCAATACGGTGTACCCCAAGGTACAGTTTTAGGACCAGTTATCTTTCTACTGTATATAAACGATATATATAAGCAACCAATACAAGGAGATATGATATCTTATGCTGATTACACGGTTTTATTATTCGAGGATACTTAATGGGTAGGAACGGTGATCAAAACTAATCATGGTCTATGTATACTAAAAGAATGGCTGGACTACAACTTTCTCACGCTAAACGCTCAAAAAACATGTTACATAACATTTTCACTTACCGAAAATGGACAACCAGAACACGTAGATATTAAAATACATTCCACACAATGTACTAGTAGTTGTAGCTGTAAGTCTTTAAAGAGAGTATTGAACATACGATATCTAGGTATAATTTTTGATCATCTTTTGAAGTGGGATCAGCAAATCCAGCATATGACTAAAAGACTTAAGACTCTGATCCCAATATGCATGGAGGTTAGATCATTTATGAACAAAGAAACAAAACGCCAATTTTATTTCGCATTAATACATTCTATACAGCAATATGGCATCATCTCCTGGGGAAGCGCAACGAACGCAATCTTAGAACCCGTTCAAATTATACAAAAAACTTTAGTAAAAATTTTACTCAGGGAAGAAAGAACATATCCTTCTATTCTTCTTTACCCACTTTTGGACATACTGAACATTCGAAAAATATTTAATCTTATATCTACAATTCAAATATACAAAGATGTTCAGGCAGGAAAAATCAAGTACAATATAAATGCTACACGCAGTGGTACACAGAGGATGATTCTCACAGAAATTATGAATACATCAACAGGACAACGATTACATTATTATCAGGGCAGTTTACTGTTCAATGAGTTGCCAAGTTATTTAAAAAAAAGCAACAACGTTGTTAACTTTAAAATGAATTTAAAAAAATTTTATTGTACTGGATTATATTAGTTCAACTTTAAAATTAAAGAAATAAAAAAAAAAATATTGGATTACATTATAATAGTCAGAAATAAAACAATTTGACATCAACTATTAATAAGAAAAGAAATTGTTACGGTAATAAAGATCATATAAAAAGCAACAGCTTCGTTAATTTGAAAATGACTTTAAAAAAAAAAAAAAAATATAATGAATTTTATTATTTTTACCTTTAAATGAATTACTTTAAAAAAACCGTATTGAATTATTGATTTACATTCAGTGAATTATATTATATTAGTTTATCTCTGAATTGAACTTTATTAAGAAATTGTAAGAAAAGAATCATGAATACAGAAAACTGTTGATAAGTATTATGAATTCTAACAAATGAGCATTGTAGTTAGAAATGTATGGACAGGTATCTAGAATGTTTTCATATTAAATTGTAGAAGACTCCTAACCACTGTGTAGTGCAATAACATAATTAGAATAAGATTATTTTTGAATAAAGCATTTATACAAAAAAAAAAAAAAAAAAACAAATTCCAAAATTTAACGCATCCGTTTGTACGGCGAAAGGGATGTCAAAATCGGGACAGGATAAAATGGGCGCTGTGATGAGGCTCTCCTTCGCCTTCTGGAAGGCCTCTTCGCATTCCGGCGTCTACGTGAAGCGCACATTCTTTTTCAACAACTCTGTCAGGGGTTTCGTGAGCGTGGCAAAATTGGAAACGAAACGGTGGTACCACGAAATCGTACCCACGAAACTCCGCACCTCCTTGACGTGTGTGGGTGTAGGGTTGTTTACGATCGACTCGACCTTTTCCGGATCCACATGAAGCCCATTAGAATCCACTACATACCCAAGATATTTCAACTGAGTGCGACACAACTGGCATTTCTCCCGGCTGACCCGAAGACCCGCTTCGGTGAGTCTTCTCAGGACCTCCTCCAACGCCTCCAAATGCTTCTCGAAAGTCGGTGTGACTATCACAATATCGTCCAAATACACGAAGACGTGTGGTTCTAGATCGGCTCCCAAGACTTGATCTATGAATCGTTGCCACGTAGCGGGAGCATTGTGCAGTCCGAACGGCATCCTTTTAAATTGAAACAACCCTCTACCAGGAATAGTGAACGCAGTAAGCGGCTTTGATTTTTCTTCCATGGGTATCTGCCAATACGCCGACTTGATATCCAGAGAAGACAAAAAACTAGCGTTACGGAGTTTATCCAAAGTCGATGACACAAACGGCAACGGGTATGCGTCCCGCGCCGTGACTTTATTCAGTTTCCTAAGGTCCACACAGAAACGGTACTTGCCATCTTTTTTTTTAGATCAAAAGGATTGGTGACGCCCAAGGGCTCCGAGAGGGTTCAATGACGTCATCTTTCAGCATTTCATCCAACTCAACGTTGATCTGTCGTTGTACAATCGGGTTAACAACATAGAACCATTGTTTAATCGGGTCGGAATCAGTTCGGATCTTGTGCTCTACCAAGTGTGTTTGGCCCAGGCTCTTCCGTCTGGGAAGACGACAGTTTCGACGCTGATGCCTTGGATTCGAGCGCTTCAACCTCCATTTGGTGTGAAAACTCCCAAGCATTGCCACTAAGGTCCGGTACAATTCCGAAATGGGCTTAAAAATCCACCCCCAAGATTAGCGTCTGAGGTAAAGACGGAATCACCAACACATCCAACAATCGCAACACTCCCTTAACACAAAACGGAACAGATACCTTGCCAATAACCACTATACTAGACCCAGCCGCCAAAGCCACCGACGGAAAGACAGATTCATTCACGGAGAATCCCAAATCCTGCAGTACTCGCCAGCCTTTATCGCCCACAATCGTACGCGACGCGCCCGAATCCAACAAACCTAACATGCTTACCCCGTAAATATCTACCTTCAGATATGGTCTGTTATCCCCCGACCACCTGTCCAACACATAATCGAGCCTTACCTCTTCTACAATACGGTAGCCGAATTCAGATACCCCCATAGATACCCCCACCTTCTCCTCCTTCTTTGGCAGTTACATGTCGACGAGAACTTACTGGTCTGCCGTGCCGGAAGTTCCTTGCCCGTTTTCCGAACAAATAGGGCAGTTTTTCCGAATCACCCCCTTCCCGAGCACAACCATAGCAGGTTGCTGACAAGTGTTCGCAAGGTGCTCTTCACTATTGCAGTTGTAACACCGTATTTCGGATCTCGGTTTTCCTCGCATATTCCGGTTCGACAACCCAATGTTGCCCTGAGAGACGGCCATGTTTGTCGGCGTAGGTATGTATGCAGCGTTTAGGGATGGCTCGTTGGGTTTTGCCTCGAAAGGATTATTTGATACCTGCGTATTAACATACGCCAGATCCGGTTCCAATAACTTAAACTGTTTCTTGGATGGTGGCGGCACATAGTTCTCGACATTATACCTAGTCGCTTCCAGCCTCCTCCCCACTGTTACCAACTGCTGGACCAACGAAACCGACACCAACGTCAGCTGAGTTGAGTAAAACGGTGCCAGGTTTTTCACCATAAAAGCGAGCTGCATTGCCTCCGAGCAGGGTCCGCTCAATCGCGAAAATAGGCTGAGCATAACGCTCACGAACATCCCTATGCTTTCCTTCTCGCCCTGTGCTCGATGCCGAATCTCCTCTAATAGCCTGTCGTTGTACCCCGGCGGTAGGAACTCTTCCCTCAATTTAACC
Source organism: Beris chalybata (assembly GCA_949128065.1). Lineage (NCBI taxonomy): Eukaryota > Metazoa > Arthropoda > Insecta > Diptera > Stratiomyidae > Beris > Beris chalybata. The sequence continues at coordinate 60,695,944 of OX421895.1, read as the reverse complement.
ACAAGTTCAGACCAATTCTTTGTATAGGGCTTATTAGCTCGTAGCCAAATAAGCGCCCTTCCGTCGAAAAGATCTACCGCCGAGCTACATAATTTAGAAGCTGGGCAGCCCCGCGCTTCCCTCAACTCCTCCACCCGTTCCAGGAAGCAACTTAGCGACTCCCCCTCGGCTCCCGAGAATTTGACGCCCCATTTGTAAATCGGGAAAACATGCCCTAGATCTGAAGTTACCCTCGCTTCCTCTTCTGCCTGGCCACCTAAGTTTTCGATTAGTTTCCTCCGTTTATAAGTGGTCGCCCCTCCTTCTTCCTGCACCCCCGGTTCTACTTGTTTGGGCGAGGATGAATGGCTTGGATTATGCCGCCAATACATGACACCTTCCCTCAACGCAGCGGTCCCAATCTTACCTTGTTTCCCCATATACGATTTATCCGCCTCCCCGATAATTGGCTCATTAGCATCATCGCTATCGACTTCCTCTGGGTTAGCTTTACCGTCTAACTCCACGAAAAAGTCTGCCACCCTTTTCCGCACACTAGTAACAAATTCTTTCTGTTCTGTTTCCACCGCGACCATCTGACTCAGCCTTCTCAGAATCCACGCACCCTTATCATTTTTTTAAGAGTTGATCGGAGTTGCGCTCGCATTGCGTCTACGGACGCCTCCGGTAATCCGAACACTGCCAGCACATACTTCAGTTCTACTGATGATAGCCGATTTATTTCCATTGCCCTAAATAGATCCCTACTGCAACAACTTAAAACTGAAAGGAAACAGAAATAAATCGCCTGAACTTCCAACAATTTATTCAGACCCTTGCCAGGTGTTCCCTTGCCAGGTGTTCCAGTCCTCCTTGCTTGTCTTCCTTTTCCTCGGACTCTCCACTCACTCCACCCTCAAACTCCAACCGCCGAAAATCTCCACGATTTTTTGCTCCTCCCACGGGAAAAAAACCTGCCCGATCTCCAACTCCAACGGAATATCTCCACGCAACATTAACCGCTCCAACGGAATATCTCAACGGAAAATTAAACCGCTCCAACGGAACAAGAAGATTCCGCCTTTCAATTTGAACTCCAACTTCTCGCGGGTTCACCCGGTTCTTCCCGTACTACCGGTACACAGCCCAAAAGCCTCGATCCGCTTAACTCTCCTCTTTAAGTACTCGGAACTTCGCCTGTTCTATTTCCGGCGTTCCCCCTATTCGCTGACAATCGACAGGGCGCTGAGTCGGGTCTGACATGTTGTTTCCATCTGTCAGGTGTTGACAGGAGTGTTCTCGTAAGTGTCCGGATTTCAGCCGGTCTTCTCTGTTCCGTCGAAAGGATTATATCCACCCACCAGCTGCCGGAATTCACATACGGCAGCCTAGTATGTGGGGATTCGTCTGGCAACGTACTCAAGGTGTCTGGTGGCTGGCAAGTCATAGAGAACCACGGTGTCGGAAGTTGTTCGGTAGACAAGACATCGCACGCGAAAGGAAAACATCTCCCTCACCCTACCAGGTTCTAACACCGGCTTGAAAGCCTTTTCCGGTTCGCGGGACGATCGTAGAGGAACCCAGTTCCCAACACAACAGCGGGGCTGAGATCCGTCCCATCGGTTCTTGACAGATTCGTGTGACAAAATGTTAAACAAGTGCTATCATTCTTGCAACAAAACCAAAATTACAAATCTAAGTATGGCAAATAATTTAAATTAACTTTTCTTATTTTAATTTTCTAGTACGGACTAGCTACAGCCGCCCCATCCTCGGCTGGGCTTAAAGCACGGCTCAACAGGGCTGCTCTCCATTCCTTTTGCACCGAAGCCGACCTGGGAAAGGGAAAGAGGTTTTATTAACAAACACCGGACCTGCCACAAAAACGACATGTAACACCTCCACCGTCACCTTCTTGGAAAATTACTTTCCCAAGAATTTTCCATTTACTATAGCCGCAGGTCAAAATTCGGTATCGATCCTCACCGCCGTTTCCTCAGTACAGTTTCTTTCGCATCTTTCAGGACGCACGCCTCCTGCCACTCGGATTAATCCAGCACGATTCATGAACGTTCCAACACCGTTTCTTCAAACCACTAGTCGTCGTCCAGAGATGAGAAAAAGGACCATGATAATCAGCTTGTAACATTCGATCAACGACACATGAAGCCTTGGATGGCGATGAACACCATGGCTTTCACCGATCTTCAATGTGAGACAACCATCCGCAGCCGCATATGTAGCTTAGTTCAACATGGTTAGGAGAATAAGTAGCTCTAAGCAGATATAAGTAGATTAGACATAAGTATAGGTAAATTAAACACCACCACCGACTAACACATTCCGCAGGCTATCACCTGACATCCCCACAACATACACAAGTTCCTTCCATACCGCCACCCTTCGGCGAATCACCTCTCTCAACTAAACAACGCTTGGAAGGAAACAATATACGTATTTAAGGTAGCATGCAACAAAAATCACCGCACTTGGATAACAGAACGGAACCATATGCCGAAAGGAACAGATAAATTTTATTCACGACTCCCCTAATTCGGGTTTTTATTCGGCCGCTCTAACCCGCGCGCTCATACGTCTGCTCCGCCAGTAAACGGTTTCAGATCTTTAACGTGCCACGTCCCTTTCTCCACCCCCTTCTCGTCTGCCAACACATATGTATTCGACGAACTGCAGCTAGTAACTCGAAACGGCCCCATATACTTCGGTCCCAATTTCGCAGTGTAAGAGTGGAGGAAACGTCATAGTATGGAGGTTTTTCACATGGTGGCGTGTTGGACCACTGCAAAAAATTGATGGAATAATAAGAAAAGAAAACTATTTAAATATTTTCCGAACTCATATTCCTGATTTTGTGGAGATGAGCGCCTATCCTGAAGAAGAAGTAATATTTCAACGGGATAACGACCCTAAACACACGTCTAAAATCGTGAAAGATTGGTTGACTAGGCAAAATTTTAAATAAAGTCCAGCACAAAGTCCCGACCTCAATCCGATTGAAAATTTGTGGTCAATCCTTAAAAGGAGGTTGGGACAGTACAAAACAGCCCTATCTAACCTTGACGTGCTGTGTCAACGTGTGCAGCAAAAATGGCAAAGTATTCCAGATGAAATCATACAAAAATTAGTTGAGAGCATTCCAAAACGAATGAAAAATGGTTTAAAGAACAAAGGACTAAAAGGACTATGGACTAAATATTAAAATACATCACCTCTTTTATTAGTTGTTATTAGGTGCAAAATTGAGTACATATGCATTTTTTGGTTTTTGTTTTTTTTTCTCTCTGGATCTTTTGCTTTTTGTTTTGTATTATATACTGTTATGTTAAGAATTGAACAAGGAATAAACAAGAATTTTTTTTTTTAAATATGCCTTGTTATTGCTATGATTCTGAACTTAGAAGTGTAACAAGTGAAACATGTACTCATTACTGCTCCCTACTGTATATCAAAATGAAAATCTGCCTACGAGTTCAGAAATACTCTCGATGCACGGTTTCATCACTTGCACCATTTTACCACCAAATGATTTATTCCTACCGGTATTACCTTTCGAGAAGAATCTTAAATTGTATTTTGCGCTATGTAGAACCTGTGCATCTGAGAATAAAGTGTCAAGATGCGAGCATGATGAGAGTGAACGTGAGATTACTGGCACATGGGTTATACCCATGATACAACCATTAACCATTACCATTAATGGTTGTATCATGGGTTATACCTGAAGTATCATTAGCTGTAAAGAAAGGTTATGAAATTAAAGTCGTGTATGAGGTCTGGAAGTATAATCATACAGTATACGATCCCGTTACAAAAACAGGTGGTTTATTCACCGAGTACGTGAACACCTTCCTGAAGATTAAGCAGGAAGCTAGCGGGTGGGTGAATGAATGTACGTCAGAGATAGAGAGAGTGAATTACGTAAAGACATATCGCATAAGGGAGGACATTAGCCAAGACAAAAACGAAATCCAGAGAAATCCAGGTAGGCGTAACACTGCAAAAATATGCCTTAATTCTTTTTGGGGGAAATTCGCTCAGAGAGAAAATCGTACCAACACCAAAGTTTAAGGAGTTTTGCGATCTTATACATACCCCAGGTATAAAAATCTGTTCATTACTGCCAGTATCTCAAGACAATTTTTGGGTTACATGGAAAAATATTGAAGAAAATTTAGTTATGTTAACCCATGTGAGCACGCCCATTGCGGCCTAAGCTACAGCATTTGCTAGACGTAAACTCTACGATGCAATGGAAAAGGTTGGTACAAGAATACTTTATTGTGACACTGACAGTCTAATTTTTGTAGATGATAAGATATCACCTATTCCCTTCGAAATTTCAAACTTTCTAGGTGATTTAACTAACGAGATTGAGAGCTATGGCCCCGAAGCTTTTATTTCAGAATATGTAAGTACTGGGCATAGGCGCGCCGTGGCCTAAAATCTGGCAGGGGCCAGGGGCTGAATGGCTCAGAACATACGACTTTTTCCGAAAGGCACACATGCTTTTCATACAAGTTCGTCCTTTTTGTGTTTACAGATTGGGTAATCGTACGAATAATTAGTCTTAGGCAACGACTTTGAAATGTTTGTAATGTCGGTCGGTAAGACCCCGTATACCAGTGAGTTGCACTGACTGCGGAGTACCTTTGGGTTACGGTAATTTGATTGAACTCTGAGCCTAATGTCAGGTGAAAATTTTTCCAGTTCATTGAGCTGAGTGACAGCATTTTCACCAGTTCTCTAAGCTGAGAAAGTGTGCCCAAATGGGGATCTCTTCTACAACTCTCGAGTTGGGAAGGAACCGCCCATTTTGCATGAAGGGACTAAATCTATTATTATTATTATTATTATTATTAATACGCTGGTTTTCCAATGATGATTTGATTTGATGTTTTTCTTAATTGGTACAACGATAAATTGTCTTTAAGAAAACCGATGGGAACATTATACTCGTATGCCATGGATTTAATAGCGACCATGGATCGTGACCATGGATTTAATAGCGAAGTAGTTGAAAAAATGTTTGACATCTTACTTTTATTATGGCCCCCAGGGGACCATATTACCAACACATTATATGATATTGTTAAATTGGAGTCTTGATGAAAAATATAATTTATCTCCAAGTTTTTTGCCATTTAATTAAATTCAGCTTATACAAATTTAAACCAATGAAATGAAAACTAGGTCATTTATGTGACCATCTGCGAAAAACACGAAGTTAAAAGGGGAAAAGTCAATATTTTTAACTTTTTTTTTTAATTTTGATAACTATATTCTATATCCGGTACGACCATTTTTTGTCCTTTTTTGATTTTTCTTTCTCGAGAGGATTTTAATCGTTTGAAATTGTTTTTCGTTCGTGTAATTTGGCGTGGACAATACGCCGGCATCTTTCGCTGTCTATCAGCGAACTAATTTTGATTTTAGAAAAAAAAATAGTGTTATATGTTTTGAAATTATTTGAAAGACATAACTATTAAAAATCAATAATTTTTTCATTGATTTATCTTCTAGAAATACCAATTAATTATACTATCTATGATACTCTTACATGAAATGTGGTCTTCATATATAATTCTTGCCAAGAAAATCGTGAAAAATTGCTTCAGTTTGACTTCATATATTATTAACAGAAATTAAATTTTTTTTTAAATTTTATTTATGAAAGGCCTTCTTTAAGATTTTTTCAAGTATTATATTAATGAAAATGACATGTTAATTATTCAAGAAATATGAAATATCTGTTTAAAAAATTGGAATTTACGCTTTTTTTTGCCACTAACGTGAAACATTTGTAAGAAAACAGTCATAAGACACCGAGAAGCGCCCAGGGTAGCTGAAGATTATTTTCGCCTCAAAAGTGAATGGGTCAAATCCTAATACAACCTTTCGGTTCTGGCAACCGTCCAAATAGTAGGTGTAGTTCAGTAGAGCGCCTTCACCAGGAACCTCGGACCTTCTCTGCTTGCATGGTTTCTTAACAGCTGATTCATCCACAGGGACTACATTTTTTCCTTTGTTAGCGACAAGTCTCTTCTTGTCATTGTCCACTTTTGTAATAGGTGAATTCATAATGTCTGGTAGATTTTTAAAGAGAAACTGAAAGTCGAGTGGCTTAAGCTAATGCTTTTATACTCGCAGCCTCCGATTTACAATACTGGTTACGTGAAAACCCACCATTCTGGTTGGCACCCGATGAAAATATATGATGGTATAAGTTAATCACCTTGACGTCATTGTCTGTAAAATCTTTTGATGAAAACTGCTTCAGGAAAAACTTTAGCTCCTTTCCCCTGCAGCGCGAATATATGTATACACAGCAGTAATTTCCGCAAGTCGAGGAGTATGCACTTTGTAATCGTTTTTTGTTATTTATAAAAACCTTGGAATTGGTATGCAGAAACCTTTTAAAATTTTTATTGCTGGGGTATCTGCCAAAACAGTCAAAAAATTCAGCAGGACCTGTCCTCGGAAAATAAAAAGCTACCCAATGAGTGCCTTTTTTGTCTGCGGGGTCGGTATTCGCAATAACACATGCTTTTTAATTTTATAAGGTAGACGATCGCAGGGGAATACACCTTTGAATAGTCTTCTTGGTTGCGTTTTTCCTTAAGACATTAACAAGTTCGATCGTGTTCGTACCTGCTCTTTTGAGGCGATAGCTTCAATGTCAATGATCTTAGTGTGACTGGTGGTGTAAATTTCTAAGAATTCCTTTGTTGTTGCGCTATAGACAAAAATGGTTGCAAATTTCGCTTATGTCATAAAAAGATTTTCATCCAGACGTTTAAGTTCCAAATTTTCAGATACGCCTGTCTGATCTGTTGTGCTAGCCGATGATGTGGGATATTTATACGTTATTTCCTTCGAGAATAATTTATTTTGTGATGAGAAACCGACGAAACCTTTTTAAAGAAGGTTAGATTACCTTCATTAAAATATTCGACATTAACTACACAATAGGCCATCTCTGTTATTCTCCTCCGTCTGCTGAGTAAAATGAAGAGCTCGAGATTAAAAGGTTATGTTTATACTTTTCAAAAATCAGTATGAATTCCGCGAAGTTGGTCTATTTCAAAACTTCCATCATACTCGGCATAAACTATACAAGTTACACTTTTTGACAGCGCTTTCTTAAACCTTCCATCGATTCTCATTGTTCCCTGATTTAATAAGCCACCACAAGATGAGCCGAATGAATTGTCTGCAATTAAATAGAACGCCATTAAAAAGCATCCATTATCGAAGAATTTCTTGGATATTTGGTTGCCTTTGTCGAAATAATGAATACCTGTACCCTTAAATAGTGAAAGGTACCCTCGTGTACTTATAGGCTTCTCCTGAGAGTAATCAAACTCTAAAGCTTGGTTTGGAATTTGGCTTCCATTGACGGATAAATTGAATCGTGTGATATTATTGTGTTTAAATTTGAATGGATTCTTCGTCTCTTTACCGCTGTAGGCGTCATTATCTACCATGCCGAAAATTAACAAGTTCGATAGCTGTCCGATTATAACATTATCTAAAGATAGTGTTGAACTGTTAGCTGGTAATGTATAACTCTTTACATCGACACGCTTGTACGGGTATATCACGTTTGAGCGTTGAAGAATTCCATAGTTTCATGTGCCGTTAAAATATTGGGGTTGACAGTTACATGGTTCATATACATTGTTGCTTCCATAATTTTAATTTGCGGTGAGCTTCTGTCATCTTTTGAGTATAGGTAAAATTCGGGTTTTTTCTAGAGAGAGTGAAAGTCTGAAATCCACCCCATTCAAAAGTAACTCATCTTGATTGAGTAAATCGCCGTGAATCTTTCCCATAAACTCCACCACATTACTTTTCGAAAGTAAATCAGATGGTTTGAGATATCCTTCATTAAATTCACAGGGACCACCGCTTTTGCTTCCATCTTCCATCATTTCCATACCATCTTGGTCGAGGTACCATCCTACAGATTCTAAATGTGTTGTTGATGCATCTCTACCGTAGTTCAACAAGTTCTCGATGTAAGCTCTGTAATGGTAATTGTTGTCAGTTTGCGCAATAGGTCTGCCATTGAATTGTATTGTGCATTGTCTAAAAAGTGAATGCATTAGGTTGTTAACTACACCGATTGGGTCACTTGACTCTTCACGTTCATCACCCTTTGCATCCTTTGATTTTTTCTTTTGCTATGTAAAATTCTTCTTTCCCGCCTTTAGCCTTAATAAGCTGAACTTTTAAGCGAAGGTAGATACTGGATAAATCACGGTACGTATCCCCATGTCCTAGCGAGACGAATTCCAGAACTGAAGAGTTATCAAGAGATGCTATCGGCTTGTATGAAACTTCTTCGGTTTTTAAAATATTAGCTTGTATCGGTGGCGCCTTGAATAAATCTAATTCAGATTTCATACATTCTCTGTTCTTCTTACTTATCGAATACATCCAATACGCGCTTACGTTTTTTATTTTTAATTTTACTTTATTATTTTAATAATTAAGTATTGTGATTGATTTTTTAAAAAAAAAAATTTGCTACCCTCAAAATTTTTATTTTCACGTTTCATAACTAGTAGACGCGAAAAAAGCAATAAAAATTTTCAGTCCGTCTGTCCGCCGTACGCCGTACGCAAGATCGTTTGGAGGCTCGTAGCTGCCAAACGCTTTAAGATATTAAATTGAAATTTTTTTAACGAATAGACGGGGTAGGCTCCTTGAAGTGACCAAATTTTTAGGGGTGGGGTGTGAGGGGGAAGTGTTTTAGACCGAAAATTTTGGTTTCCAGATCTCAATAACCCCTAACGTTAGGAAGCTGAAACTTGGAATTTCTATAGAGCTCTGATAGTAGACCCATTTGCAGAAAAATTGTCAATATTGATCAAGGGGTGTGGGAGTGGGGGGAAATGTAATGCGTCCGAAACCCAAAAAAGGCGAGATAGACACATTCTAAAATCCATATCTCCTAAGCCGTTAATGGCACACTATTCAAACTTGAAAAATATTTGTAGTTATACTAGGAGAACAGAATCAAGAAAAATTTTGGGTGGGGAAGTTGTGTATGGGGGTGGGGGGTGAAAAACTTAAGATTACGATATCTCATGAACCAATTGCTCTAGAAAAATCAAAATTGGTTTGGGTATAAAGGTTGACAAATAAAGATTGATCAAAGTAAAATTTTTTAAGTTGCAGGTGGAGCATAGAAGTGGAGGGGATGAGAATTTTTCAAATCAAACACATTTCATATCTCAAGAACAGTTTAAGATAGATGCTTAGCATTTTTACCAGAAGTAGCGCTAATTAAACCCTTGTAGGGAAAAAAGTTTTGGGGTTATGGGTGTAGAGGGGGAGGGTGGGGGAGGGTGAAAAGGAAAAAGTTCCGATGCTTATATCTTGAGAACCTGTAATGATATAAGCATTAAACTTGGTATTTAGATAGAGCTATAGTAGCGGAGTGTTGGAAAAATATATTTTTTTTTAGGGGTAGTATGCTACGGGGGTAGAGGGTGTTTTTCCTAACTATTAAACGGTTCATGCTAGAAAGTTGAAACTCGGTGTGTATATGGAAATCAACTAGAAAAGTAATTGTGATAAAAAAAAATTTGAATATTCATTGGCGTTTAGAAAGGGGGGCAAAAAAAATTATTTGTAAATATAATAAATATAAAATGCATATATTTTCACGATTTTCGTCATATCTACTAGGTCTTTCCAAATATTGAATTCATTTTTATTCTACGAATTCTTCGTATGAATACCTAGAATGTGTTTTCAAGGTTTTTTGAAATTCGCCCCCTAAGGGTAGTGTGGTACAAGTGGGGGTGTTTTTCCTATATATGGAACGGCTTAAGCTACAATGTTGAAACTCGGTGTGTATATGTAAATCAACTAGAAAAATAATTGTGATAAAAAAAATTTTGAATATTCATTGACGTTCAGAAGGGGGGGGGGGGCAAAAAAAAATATTTGTATATATAATAAATATAAAATGCATATATTTTCACGATTTTCGTCATATCTACTAGGTCTTTCCAAATATTGAATTCATTTTTATTCTACGGATTCTTCGTATGAATACCTAGAAAGTGTTTTCAAGGTTTTTTTAAATTCGACCCTTAAGGGTAGTGTGGTACAAGTGGGAGGTGTTTTTCCTATATATAGAACGGCTTAAGCTACAATGTTGAAACTCGGTGTGTTTATCTAAATCAACTAGAAAAATAATTTTGAATAAAAAAAACGAATATCTATTGGCGTTCAGAAGTGGGGCAAAAAAAATTATCTGTGAAAATAGAATGCATATTTTACCACGATTTTTGACATATCTACTACCTCGTCCCAAATAGTGAATTTAATTTTATTCTTTGTATTCTCCATATGAATACCAAGAAAGTGTTTTCAAGATTTTCTGAAAATTGACCCCTAAGTAGGTGTAAAGTGATTGTGTACTTTTTCGTAAACTATTCCATATCTCTCAGATCCATTCAGATTTTCACTTCCATGATCTTGTTCTTTTTGATAGGTTTTCAGTCACATAGTAGCCTACACCGCATTTCAGAATTGAACGCGTTCCTAGCTTCTGCCGGAAAAATAATAAAGTTACGCCCAGATTGTTGGCAGATTTTTTTATTTATACTGGTTGCCGGTCTTTTCTTAATAGATTTTCTCTTGGACTTGGTAGGTTTTCTACGTTTAGGAGCTGTATTTAACTGTGCTATCGAAAACGGATTAGCCCTTTTTATAGCCTTTTCATACCCTCTCCACCCATACTGTCAAAGAGTTTTTTCACACCCTTTTGCATCAGTTCTTGAGTAGCGGCTTGTCATTGTTCTTTTAAAATGTTCTTGAGAGGCTTACTCCCCACTTCTGATAATATTGTTTTTCCAGTCTTTATTGCTTGTTCCTTTATAGTTTTTACACCTGAGGAAACTAAAAGTCGAAAATAACGTAGTAATCCGCTGAAGAAGCTACTATACCTCTTCCACGCTGGTATACCAGTGGAGATCGATAAATATCACCTACATCTTACAAACCAGCGCCGCTTTGAGTTAAATAATACCTTGTATAAGATGAATTCATTCTGATTTGAATGTGCACTAGTTATGAAGATCACTTATACGCGTCTGAATATTTATACTTTATTGTCTTTTGAAGTGAAGCATCACATATAGTATGTCGGGGTATAGCCGGGAATGAAGTCGATTAATTCGCCTTGATCATCGGTTATCTTTATGGAGATACTTTCAATGTAGGTCTTTTCCAGAGGGTAGTATTCTACATGCTCAAACCTGAAGATATTATCACATTCTTTCAACGGAATCATACGCAGATTTCTCACTTATTTGTATCCTACTATTTGGGGGCGAATGATATCAGTGTAAACGTGTATTATCCCTACATCCTTGTATTCTACTGCAGCTACAGTTGTTAGTTCTCGGGGAAATCTGCTCTTTATTTTGATAGTGGAATCTTCTAATACGGCGATTCTGTCTAAAGTACCCTTCTCCTTCTCCTCTTCTACTGAGGCTTTTTCAAATGACTTGCCCATCTCCTCGGTAAGGAGACTAGCATCACGCTTCTTCATAGGCGTTTGAAAGAATATATCGATAATGAACCCAGATAAGTCTTTCTTCTTCAAATCTATAGGCACTTCTTTAGTTAACAGGGTACCAACGGATATTTTTTTATAGGGAACATTCCATATTATTTTAATCTGATTTTCTCCTCCAAGCTGCAACAGATATAGTTTCGTCATCAAACTGTATATTCGCGACAAAAAGCCCGACTAAATCTTTAACATTATTGGGCAGCGGATACTTTATGTTTATTTTAATCTTGAAGTCTGTTATCTCTAAATCTAAAGAATGAAGCTTCTTCGGGACACTATCCCCGAGCTTTTCACTTATACTGAGCACTGGAGGTATGTAATAGTCTATCATGCGTAATAGGGCTTTATGATTGCGCTTTTCTCTAGGAATCTGCCCAATTATACTATTGAAAAGATGATATATAGACTTATATTCGAGAGCTCCTAAAGTTACAATATCCGCAAATTCACTATCCTGATAAATGTGCAAAGAGAAATCTTCTGGTCTTGGATGTCGCTCATCTTTGCTAGTATCAGGGATGTCTCGAATAGTTGAATCAGTTACCAAGCAGTCATACAAACCCTCTTTAAAATCTGCAAAGGTAGTCCAATAGGCATCAACTACGTCGTTAAACGAAGATAAGAAAGTAGAAAAGTTCATATCATGTTTATTGTAACATAAATTTAATAACTGTTGGTAGCTCCATTTAAGATAAATAGAAAAACCATGCACTTCTTTTACAAAAGCATTAATCCTTAGTGCATCTGTAGCAGCTCTTTTCACCTTTTTAGTAGTATCCTTCGTCTTTCCATCATCTATGACACGTTTTCCATCTTTCTTTTTAGCAGTTCTCGATTTACGATTAGCTAATGCAATTTCCGTCTTTCCGACAGTCCATCTACCGTCTAACTTACAGGCATTAGGAAGTATATTTGTGAAGCACTGGCGTAGAAACGGGGGGACAAAACCCCCCCCCCCCCCCCCCCCCTCTCCACGAAATGATTAGCTCACCTAGTCAGTTATATATTTTTTTTCAATCATCAGCACGAAAAAGCTAGAATGTAGTAGCGTAGAGCGAATGTTTGTGAAGCCATTTTAATACTGCTTGATTATTGTTAGTCTCCAATATATGTACTACAGTGTATATATGTACATAGCATGTGATGTATAGTGATTTTGTGAATGTGACTTCAAATAAACAGATATTATCTACTGATCACCATCAATTATGGACCGGTGATCGATAAAAACGTTGAATCTCTCTACGAACAATAATAATTCTTCAATTCGAAACAAATGAATTGAATCAAAATTGTACGTTTTCGTTTGAAGCGTTTCATGCCAGGTGGCAGTGAAATGCAAATAGTTGCCTAGTACATATTCAAAGGTTTGGCTATTTTTGTTTTCAAGACCAGAACATAACATACCATACATGTGAGTAAGAAGCTGATAGTAGCATTTTTAGTCCAGTAAATCTAGGAATTCTTAAAGAAAAAAATAAAAGTGGAAATGTTTTGACGTAGTTAGGTTCCAATGATGGAGTAGAGTAGGGAATCACAGTTTTACACCAAAATTTGATATGGCATGTGCCCGAAATTTTTAGTTTTCTATTTGTCGATTTGTAGTCGTATTTTGAATTTCTCGCTAAAATGGTAAGAACCAAGTTTATAGAGAATTAAATTCTCTATCTTTTTTATCCGAACAACTTTTTTTGTAAAATCATTATTTATTGCGTTATTAAGCGTAAAGTGCAAAAAGTTAAGAGATTGTCCTAGTTTTTCAAACTTTTGGACCATTGTTATTAAAAATAGGTGATATATTTACATGGCAAAGTTGTAGAGGACCAAATTCCATAGAAGTTTTGAATACACCAGTTTTTCGTACGATTTAAACCCCATAGAACATATATGGGAATTATTAGATAGGCGCTTGAGAAAACATTCCATAACTTCTTTGAGTACCTTAAGAGCTATTTTGCAAGAAGAATGTGATAAAATAACTGGTAACGAAACTACAAACTTATTAAAAAGTATAAATAATAGACTAAAGGATGTTATCAAATGTAAAGGATTTCCAACTTGATACTAAATAATAGAATTCATTGATTTTTCCAACCAATCTGTACGCAGACTTTTTTGAGAGAAATTTCGGATTATAATTACTTCTTATTTTTTAAAAATATGAAGAACATATTATATTTTTTTAAAGTATTTGTATCTTGAGAGAGTATCAATAGCTGATGAAAATAAAAATAAATTTAACTTGGATTTATTCGTTTAAGTATTATTTTCCTTGGGTTTTCCACTCCTTCCGACCTTGTACGCAGACTTTTTTGACTCACTGTACTTGTCAGAAAAAAATACGTCAAGCTGTCAGGTATCAAAATAAAACCAGTTGCCTAGTGTGAACACTACTTTTTTGAGACGTTAATTTTGTCTACTTAAATGTGTTTAAAACGCATAGTCTGAACATAGCATTAGGAATGTTGTCTGTAAATTTCATGTTAAAATTTAAATAATTGTGGAAGCTATGGGCAATTAACCGGGATGGGCTCTTCGTGAATTCTTCGTCATTCAAACGCGATTATCTCGAAACATAATTTTCAAAGACCGTTCCCAAAATCTTCGGAAAACGGGTGAACCGATTTCTTAAAAAATTTCACACATTATTTTTGGATAGGTTTTATAGTTTTTAAGATAATAATTCAGGAACGAGTAAGGAAAGCAACAGTTGCGCTCTACTCATGCAAAAAGGCCATTGGCATTAAATGGGGTATGCAACCCCGGATAGTTCATTGGCTCTACGTGTCCGTCATCAGACCGATACTCATGTACGGTGTTGTTGCCTGGTGGACGGCCTTAGATAAAGCGGCTAACCGCACCACACTGGGAAAGGTACAAAGAACAGCATGCATATGCATCAGCGGAGCTCTGAGAACAACTCCCTCTGCAGCACTGGACATGCTGTTCAGTCTGCCACCCTTAGACATCTTTGGCAAGCAAATGGCAGCCAGTGCAGCCATTCGGCTAAAGGCCTCCACATTGTGGACTGACATATGTGCAGGCCACTCAACAATTTTGAGTCACTTCAACATTCCTGAAAACACCGACTACACCCCTCCCAGTTATGACTTCGATAAAAACTTCTCGACAGCCATCCCAACCCGCCTAGAGTGGGAAAGGGACTTGGTACGAACGAAGAAGGAGTCCGCCCACATATATACGGACGGCTCCAAAACTGAAGACGGGGTAGGTAGAGGTGTTTTCTCTGAAATGCTTAATATTAGCAGCTCTTTCCGCCTTCCGGACCACTGTAGTGTCTATCAGGCGGAGCTTATGGCGATCAAGGAGGCCCTGTCCTGGCTGAGGTGTAATGTAATATCTACTAAGGATATTAGCATTTTCACAGACAGCCAAGCGGCGATAAAATCCCTGGAATCGACCTCGACAACATCAAAGGTCGCCGTAGAATGTAGATCATCTCTTAAGGAGATGGCCGAACAGTTCAATATTCTTCTGTGCTGGGTGCCAGGACACATGGATATTCCAGGGAACTGTATGGCTGACGAACTCGTTCGGCGCGGCACTACCCTTCATACTTCGCCGGTATATCAGAACCTGGGTGTGCCTCTCTCCACATGTAAACTGCTACTGAGACTGGACTCAATTGAGAAAACCAACTCAAGATGGGCGGAGGGTACAACATGTCACACTGCGAGACAGATCTGGCCAAAGCTGGATCTTAATCGTTCTAAAAGGCTGACTCTGCTCAAAAGGGCGGACATCAGCAAAACAGTCGGTGTCCTAACCGGACACTGTCTTATAGGTCGGCATGCAGAAAGGCTTGGACTTTTCTCAAACGACTTCTGTAGAAGCTGCCAGGACGAGGAGGAGGAGGAGACAGTCCTTCACCTTCTCTGCACTTGTCCAGCCCTGTCCGTCAGAAGGAAAGCTCATCTCGGAGCGTACTTCTTCAACTGTCTTGGTGAACTTGCCACAATGGAGGTCGCGAGAATCCAACGCTTTATTATAAGCTCTAAATGGTTCGACGAGTAGGACCGGAGTCGAAGATCCTGTGGTACCACAACGGACCTTTTAGGTCTAAGTGTGTCCGTGTTCTCACGGACAGCCACGTGTACCTACCTACCTAAGATAAAAATTTCTAAAATTCACCTATTTTTGCTGCTTTCTACTCAGATGATCTCCCTTAAGTCACACTCAGTTCGAAAACTGGTTGTGGAATCTTTTTGTATTCCTTGTATGCTGAAATTTTTTCAGTGTGTATACCAGGTGGGCTTTTTTTAAGTGACTGTGGTCAATTGTTAGCGGAGATTTTAGATATTCTCAATCGTTTATACGTATACTACATAGAAAGCTGAAACTTGAATTTAATACAATCTAAAACTTGAATAGTTCGCAAAAAGTTTTCGATATTGGTGAAGAGTGTGGGAGTGAGAAAAAACAATACCTCCTAAATAAAACCTTATACGGGAAAGATATGTAGGGCTTCCGAGTTTGATATCTCGAGAATCGCCGACAAAGTATTTTCATTGTATATACCCATAGAATTATTACTTAGAAGGCCTATGTAAAATTCGTTTTCTCTTATGCTTACAGGCATTTTTAAAAACTTTCCCAGTAAATATTTGGTGTTTTTTTCACGAATCTGTCTTCTCTTACGCCTTGCATTGAGAAACTTTATCAGCGTGTTCCAATAATTATACCATTTGTCCTCGTCAGACAGTTTTTTATTTCTCAATATGCCGTGCATAGTCTTATCGAATATAGACAGGCCCACTCCATCTTCTATCTGACCCCTTAACTGTTCATACACTTCTGGTGAAAGAAGAAACATTTTATTAAGAACGCTCTTTCTATGCATATTTTTCAATCAACGAGCCAATAACATTTGAAAGTACACTCCTTGCTGTACTAAGATTTTACGCTGTCTAGGTACAGATCGTCTAGCATCAACTAACCTTCGCATGCTCTTTTTATACTTGCATAGTCTGTTAAATATTTCACGACATGGCACATGATTCCCCTTCAGCGTGTGTAATGCAATTTCACAAATAGTCCTGATCACTTCAGGATCTGCCTTTTTCATGATAGCCTTCCTTAAACATGGACTAGCATTTTTGAGAACATATAGCATATGTTTGTTGTCCTTCAAGCGTTTCATTCGTGACACCATTTTTACTGTTTAAATCAGTCCCTGAACAATAACACGTTACAAAACTTTTAGTAAAGATATCCGTTCTGATTCTAAATCGTTGGTAGACTGAGTCAGATCTATTAGCAAATACCCGTGTGGTGCCTGAGTCATTTCTTTATATATTCTCACTAGCTCTGCACTATTTTCAGGGTAAATCTGTCTGGCTAAATGAAGGAACTGACTTTTATCGCGGGGATTTTTGAAAACGACCATATATTTACAGTTAGGCGAGATATCTCGACAAAACTTGCCCTGAAGACATTCTGTGTTACAAGTATTACTGAAAAATTCGACCCCTTTGTAAAAAGTTCACAAACCTGCTTTGAAAATGCATTTACAGTGGCGAGAAATGAAATGTTTCCAGATAAAAAAAATCGTTTTTAAGTGCTCCTTTCTAGGAAATTTTGCGAAAAGTGGTGAATAGTTATTTTTTTTGTATAAAGGCAAGTCTTATCCCTAAAATTAGGTCAGTTAAAATTTGGACGTTAAAGCTATCGGTCGACAATAATTAGAAAACAGAAAAATGGTTAAAAAAGGCAAAATGGATGAATCAGTGAAATCCCGAATAATCGCATCCTCCGAGGATAATTTAAGCACTCGTGAGATAGCAGCTAAGGTAGGGTTCAGTCACACGGCTGTAGGTAGATTTCTGTTGCGTTTGAAGAAAACTGGTTGTTTGGAGCGTGAGAAAGGTAGTAAAAGAAAAAAAATTACGAGTGCCGCAGAAGATAGGGCTATAAAACGCGCCAGTCTTCGTGATCGTTTTAAAACTGCTGTGGATATTCGAGGGGAACACGTGAGAGCCGGAGGAACTGTCATCGGTGTCCATACTGTCCGTAATCGCCTGAGGGAGGCTGGTTTGAAGGCGGCTAAGTCCGCAAAAAATCAATTTTTAACACCGAAAATGCGGAAAAGTAGACTGCAATGGGCCGAAAAATACGAAAACTGGACAGAAATGAATTGGAGAAGTGTTATTTTCTCTGACTAGAGCAAATTCAAATTGTTCGGATCAGACGGATTCCAGTAAGTAAGACGAAGATCTGGAGAGCGATATAGCGATGAGTGCATGAGACCAACAGTAAAACATCCGGCTGGAAATATGGTGTGGGGATGCTTATCCTTTTACGGAGTGTGAGAGCTGGCCTTTCTTCAAAACACTGTGAACGCTGTAGCCTATAAAAATATTTTAATCAACAGTTTACTTCCTTCGATTGAAAATCATTTATCGTTCACCAATGAGTGCATATTTCAAGATGATTCTGCACCATGCCATCGCGCCAAATTGGCAAGTTTATATTTTTTACTATTACTGGCAATGTTCTGAATTGGTTTCATACAAAAAGGTATAATTTTTTTATCTCCTTCCTTCGTAGATTAAGGATTTTATTTCCAAAACTGCACTTTTAACGCTCGACTGGCCCGGTAATAGCCCCGATCTCAACCCCACCGAGAATCTATGGTCCATTATGAAGGTCAGAATATCAAAACCACAACCGACTTCAAAGAAAGAGCTCTTCAAATTGCTCGAAAAAGTTTGGTATGAAGAGATAACCGTTGAAACACTCCAGGATCTGTTGAACTCTATGCTTAGAAGGATAAAGGCGGTCATCAAAAGTAAAGGAAGCACCACAAAATATTGAAATCGACTTATTTTACATTATTATACTACATATCCTATGAAAAATAAAAAAGATATTCAGAAAAATTAAATATTGAGAAGTTATTTGCAGTATTTCATGTTACACGATTTCGATAAAATTTTAGTAGAAAGTGAACAATTCATATATCTGCCCAATACTTCCATAAACAAAACTCAAACTATATATTTTATATAGTTAATATTATTATTTAATATTGTAAAGAACGTATTTTATCAACCGATCAAATTTTTTTGTAATAATTTCGCACTTATAGATAATTTTTTGGGTGGAAACATTTCACTTCTCGCCACTGTAGCATCATATCGTCTAGTACGATTAATGTTGGCTCATTGGTTTCGTTTATAAAATCTTCCGCTATAGAATCTAAATACATACTCAATATTTTGAAATAGTAAATGCGAAGGAATGGCGCGTCGCTCTGCATTACACCACATAATCTTTTTTTATCGGAGTGCTAATGAGCGATGTGTTTTCCAGTAACGTTTCAATAAACGTCGTCTTACCGCTTCCTGACGGTCCCGCAATCATCATGGTAAACGGATAATCAAAAAGCATCATCTTCTATACTGAATTCGATATAAAACATGTAAAAACAAGTCCTCTATTTATAGGCATGATGAAATGAGCAGAAGACAACGAACTATTGTACATAAGACAGCACGTAGAAATTTTAGACGCCGTCGGGTGCAGGGTTGCCAGACACTTTAAAAAAATTGCACCAAAGATCTTTTAAAAAAGCGCCAAATTGCGCCAAAGGTCTTTTAAAAATTCGCCAAATTACGCCATTATGAAAAATATACATTTTATAGTGAAAATAAACTTAAATATGTACAATATAAAAATAACATAACAAAAAACAACAAATTACGTAAAAAAAGGAAAACCTTTCACTGATAACCCCAACTCTTCTCTAGAAAATGAAAATCAACATTTTTCATGAATAGTTCATGTCCATTTAAACCAATTCCAGCGGTTTCACTCCCCGCTTTGTCTGAAATCAAAAGATTTCACATTAAAATTGTAAGAGAATTTTAATTTTTTAAATAGCGATATCTTGATTGATTGATTTAAATGGACATGAACTATTCATAAAAACTGTTAATTTTCATTTTCAAGAGAGTAGGTGAGGTTATCAGTGAAATTTACCAAAAAATCATATATATAAATCATCATATTACATTGCAGAGTTATTGCACTCAATTTCAACTCCATCAAAGATGCTTAAATCTGAAATTATTTGATTCAATTCGTTTTAATGCAATTCAATATTTGAACTTTATTCATACATAATGCTGGAATTGAATTTCTTAAGCATTTCCTTACTTCAAATTAATCACAACATATATTATTTTTATAACAGTAGTAACGTATTAATAGTATAGCGTTAGTGGTTTCACATAACAATCTGTTTCTTATTTTAGTTTTTACTGTATTCATAGATGAAAATATTCTCTCTACCGTTGCATTAGAATTGAGTAAGATAACCCTAGGTATGAGGACAACAATAAATGCGTTAAAATTTAAAATTGAATTCATATATCTCAAATACTAATCGTTCCGTATCCAATTTACGAAATTTGAGTTTCATCGAGATTTATTTCCTATGAATTCATCTTCATTTTCCCATGAAAGTTTGTATTACCAATGCATAAAAATTATTACAGTTTTTTACATGAAATGCGTAAATAACACTTGTCGCGGACACGGACTAAACAAATGAATAAGCAATAAGGCGAATGAACCAACGCAGAGAATGAGTTCTTCTTCTCACTATGCAAAAGTGCTAAAAAGTGCAAGTCAAACCAAAACGACAGGTTGGATATTTCGAATTAAACAAGAAATCGTTGGTGCTGTCATGAGTAAAAATACTCTATTAAGAACATTTTATCTAAGAATTTCGTGAAAAGTTTTTAAATATTTAAAAAAATTCTAAAATTGACTTAAAATTTTTACTCGATCAAAATGTAAGAATTGCGCCATGTTTTGTGCCGGTGCATTCATGATAAAATAGGGCGCCAAGCTATAACGAAAAAGCGCCAGTTTGGCGCGAAAGCGCCAAGTCTGGCAACCCTGGTCGGGTGACCATTCGCAGGATAGATGACTTATGGCAGGCGGATTTAGTGGATATGAGCTCTTATTCAGCTAAGAATAAGGGCTTTAATTTTCTTCTAACAGTAATAGACACATTCTCCAAATATGCGTGGGCCTTACCACTTAAAAATAAAAGTGCTGGGGGGATTGTCAAGGCAATACAAACAATTTTTAATGGGCGACGTTTCCCAAGAAATTTACAAACAGATGATGGAAAAGAGTTTTTTAATAAGTCATTTTACAATCTGATGAAAAAATATGAAATCAATCACTACTCCACCTTTAGCCAATTAAAAGCCTCAATTGTAGAGCGATTCAATCGAACACTAAGAAACCTGATGTGGAAGGAGTTTAGCATGAACGGTAACTATAAGTGGACTGGTTTACTAAAAGGGCTTATAAACAAATACAATAGAACGAAGCATCGTACCATAAAAATGAGCCCTATAGATGTTGGACCATCGAATGAGGCTCAAATTCTTGGAGATATCTACCGAAAAGTAAAGGTCTCGTCCACCCCCAAATAAAGAAAAGGAGACCATGTACGTGTAAGCAAGTACAAGCATGTATTAGAGAAAGGATATACCCCCAACTGGTCCACCGAAATATTTCAGATAGACGAAGTAAAGAATACAGAGCCACGCACTTACATACTCAAAGACTATGAGGGGAACATAATACAAGGGTTTTCGCCTCACTTCCTGTTATTTGGGTCTCATGCTATTCGGCATGGGTCAGATTATCAGATCCTGCTAAAGTTAAATGCTTTGGATGACAACGAAATGCATTTGATTCCGGCTATAGATCGGTTACGAACAGCGCAAACCCAAGTCAAAAGTCGACTGGACGAGGCTTACAAACAATCTTCTCATACGTATAACCTCCGTAGCAGAGAACAAGAATTTCAACAGGGACAAATCGTGTGCGTGAGGAATTTCGTTCAGAGCTATGCTAATATCCGATTTGCTGCAAAATTGGCCCCTAAGTTCTTGCCAGCTGTGGTACGTCGAAAAATTGGTAGCGTTTCTTACGAGCTCGATATTAAGCGTTAATGTCCAAGTACTCGTCTTCAAATTCCAGATGCGCTTTACTTCTGGTACTACAAATATTTTTGGTGTTTATTATTAATTTTGAATTTTTTTTTGTTCAAAATTGCCCGGCCTTAAGCATGAGACTCCTTCAGGGTGTGGGTCGTCCTCACGATTGTGACGAACCGTCTCATATTTATTTTTGTTTTAAGTTCTATTTTGGCTGTCACTTTTTTTTCTCAGTTCCTTTTTATTTTCTTTTATTTTGAGGTAGTTGTGGGCTCGTTTTAGTTTAGAATTGAACTCACTTTAGCCTTTTTCTTCCGGTTTTTTTTTATTAGTTCTTTTAAAGTTTATTTAAAAAAAAATAAAAAATGCATGTGGAAATAAAAATTGAGAACCAGTCCACCTCCAAAAATATTAATATGAAATTTATTGAGATTCACTGATTTGAAACCGATGGATTGCCCTCTGTGGGGAAAATAAAGTGGAGTTCGCGCCACTTTGCGAGGCGGCCAAAAAAGTTGTTTAGTTGAAAAAAAAAAAAAAAAAAAAAAAAAAAAAAAGTTGGGAGATTCGGTTGGGCTTTGAAACGAGGAGGACGTGGACCAGGGGGAGTAATAAAAAGTTTGGAGTTCGAGTACAAAGTAACAGTTTTGAACAAAAAGAAAAAAAAATATTAATAATATTCGTCCAGTTAATAAGTTACAAGCACTATTACAATAATACAATAAAATAAACCGTTAATAAATATAATCAATCATCAAGTGTTAAACTCAGTGTGGAAAAATAGACAAAAAGGGTGAGTGCACCACCAAGTTTTTTTGAACGGACAATAGCCTTCTAGATTAAATCGTTAACTACAAAGTTCGCTAATAATCCGGCCGACATACAAACAAAAACCTACATATGTATAACTAAGCAGTTGATCCGTGCTTAGAAGATTCTCGCCCAAATTGCTCAAGCTACATACAGCTGTTAAGACAACTCCCGGAATAAACAATTTTTTTTTCGTATATAATTTAATAAATTTCTTTGGCTAACTTATATATACTTTCTACTTCTTTGTATGTTGTATGTAAATTTTTCAGGTGGATCTGGTTCTAACGAAGTTTTGGTAGATTTGAATTTTTTATCCTTTAGGTCTAGATTTAAGGTGAAGATGGAGCGCGAGTGAGGCATTCTCGTTGGTGGATCCTGGGAGGAGACGGTCAGTTTGAGATGGTAGGTGTTCCGGGATTCTGTTTTCCTCTTTTCTCTTCACGTAAATTGGTCCCGTTTCAGTTTCGGTGTTGCAGGCCGCCACAGGTCAACCGGACTTAATTACCGGTCTGCACCGTATGTGCGGTAGTCTGAGTGGCTTAGTGGCTAGAGCACTTGCCTACGGTGCACCTGGTACCAGGTTCGAATCTGCTTGGTGACAAGTAATTTTCGAAAATGGGATTGGGTGCCGGACTACTAGTTCACTCAGCTGTAAGTGAGTACCTGAGTTAAAAATCGGGGTAATAATCACGGACGAGCGTGTAGTTGACCACTTCACCTCCTAGTGTTCCGTTGGTCTCGCAATGAAGTAACTCTAGCATTACTTCAAGGCCTAGGCCCGATTTGGGCTGTTGCGTCATTGATTGATTATTACCGTATGTGCGGTATTTTTTCCGTAGTCGTTCGCGAACTCTAGCGGGGAAGTCCCGTCACTTTTCCTATCCCCATATACCTTTCTCCTTGGTTTTTTTTATTATTTCTTGTACAGCACGGCAAGAATGGGATCACCTCTGGATCCTTTTTCCTTGTCCCACTCCCAAGCTCCTGAGATAGCCGGCGAAAAGTGCTGTCAGATCTAGAGGAGCCCATTATCTGATGACGAGCTGAAAGTTGTTTCGTTCGGAATTCTTTCATTTTCGTAACAGAGGATTCTACGAGCTGGAGTTAATAAGGGTCAAACATATATGTATACCTTGTAGAAGAGATTCTAAAACGGAGGGGGAATCAGGTTTACGTGAAATGGCTCGGTTTTCCATCAGCTCATAATTCCTGGATTGGTATAAAAGACGTGCTATAACACTCAATTTTTAGTCAATATGCTGAACTTAAGACACGAATACGACCGTCTAAAGACATTCAAAAATTTGGATCTGGAGGACAGGAAGGTTCTTTAGCTGGTCAAAAGCGGATTCTTTTACACAAACTTGAAGGGTTTCGTCAAGTGCTTCTTTTGCTCCCTGACATTGAGTGCATTGTCTACACCATCAGATGTGGAAGCCCAACATTTACGCTTATCTCCAGACTGTGTGTTTGCTAACGGCAGGGACGTTTGCGGGCCATATGAAAAGCCACTTAGAAAATTATACAGATCTTTCCTACCATCATTATCTACCGTGCTGAAGTTTGTTATTCTGCTATTTCTTTTATTTTTTCTGGTGATTGAATTGCTCAACATCTACGATATCATCTGCAGATTATAAGCATGTTCGCTTTTCAGATCATGTTTTGATCAAATACATGATTGTCTGGGGGTATGCATATATATCTAGTAGAAAGGGTAATTGGTAGTCTTGCGCACTAGATCGATTAAGGTTTCAACGTAGGTGTCTTGAAATGGAGCAATTACTGACACCTATATTGTTTAAGACTAATAATCAATTTAGTAATCAGAATAATGTCAAGCTATTATAAGAAATTAAATAAATGAACTATATCACATGTCCAATAAAAACTAAAAATGAAAACAAAAAAAATGTTTTATATCAACGATACCTGCATATATCTTTTTTCAGGCGCAATTTCACAATATTACGCAGTAATAGTGACGCTGATATATGCTTTCACACGCACACAAGCTGACTGTGGCCTAGCGCCTAAGGTTATTAGCCTCACCCCTTTGTCTATGTCCTCCACGCTAAAGGTCATTAGCCCCCACCAAAGGTCATTAACTCCCGCCTTATGATCTTGGCCTACTTCCCCAAGATCATTGGCCTCTGGAAACACTACCTGCGACGTCACGACTGTCTGCCTCAAGTACCGCGCTACATACGGTTGCCCGCCGATAGCTAGAAGCCGTCCGCCGATAGATAGAAGCTACCCGCCGATAGCTTCACACACAAGATCAGCAGCGGATCAAAAACAAAACCGACATTAGTCCCTGATTATCACCACGAACTTGACAGAGTGCCATAACAAAAATACCACAAACCCGATTTTATCACATGGACCAGAAAAAATTCACATGTGGAAAAAGTAAAACAGGTAAGAAAAGCCCACCCTGCAACTCATAATCATTTTCATGCAAAAACAAAACCGACAATACCCTGTTGTGTTTGAGGCCTTGGAAAAATTATTTTGACTTGAAAAAGTCAAAATAATTGAAGGATGGGTAAGGTACGGGACAGAATGGGCCAATTCCTCCTACGTCCGAATTGGTGGCTGAAGTCGAACGGAAGCGATACGCTTGCTGGCGGCCGGGACTAGCTACGGCAGTGTTCTTCTTCAGACCATAAACCCTAGGCGTGGACAACAAAATTTCGTGTCGGCTTACTCCGGGTTGGGTGAAAATATGAAACATTTTCCTGATTGATTGCGAAAGATCAAGAAGCGGTGGAGTTGCGCGACTTCGCGATTTGTCAGGGCGCTCTGGTGTCATTAGCGCCCTGCTTTGCCCACCCTACCTCAGCCACGACTGTTCTTAAATCATTTTAGCATCGTGGCCCCTTATTGAGGTTTGGGGCGGAGAGCTTACCCGCTCGGGTTCACTTATAAAATCGGCCTAATTAGCCAAAACCAAAAATATAACCTGGTCTCAAAAGGAACAAAAGAATCAGGGCAAACATCGAAAATCTATGCTAAAAAAATGTAAATAAAAAAATATGTGCAACACTTACCTCTTTATATGTTCAGCATTTACTAGTGAAATTTTAAATAAATTTTCGTGTTTTATTATATTTATATTAATTCGTTCTTCGTCTAGTCCTTGTCGGTCATTGTAAATGATATTCGTAGATTTTACTATTAGATCTTTACTCTAATTCATTTTATATTTTGTTTGTTGATTTAATTCCTTATTAAATAATTACTTATCGTGGGGTGTTTACGTATTCATTCCGACACCATTTTATATTAAATTTATCTTTTAAATTCTAATTCCGAAACTTGAACTTTTTAATTGAATTCATTTATTTATTTATTCATTCGTTTGTTTTTTTTTTATTTTATTAATCCATTTCATTCATTCATCAGGGCAATAAATCCATTCAATTCTGCCATCGTGAGGCAGTATTCGCCCAAATTTTTTTTGTAAAATTCGTCGTGCGGCTCGATTAAACGACAATCGAGGTACTTCTCGAAATGCTTGGTAAAATACCAATTCCACGGGAGGCGGGTAAAATGCTAACACCCGTCAAATGATGCGTAAAAAAAAAAAAATTAAAATTTTTTTCTCTTCAACTGTCACCCGGAATACTATTCACCACGTTTAAATTCACTGTTTTTGCGGACATTCTGGTCACCGTGAACTTTCTAATTGTTTAATTGTTTTACTTTGAATTATTCGATGAAAATTTTGTGTGAAAATTTTTCTTCAATCGCGAGAATAACATAAACGCCAAAACAAAACCGGCCTATTTTTCAAACTATCCTTTATCTCTTTCTCACAGGACTCAAATTCTCGCTTGTGTGCAATACACCCCCAACGCACACTTCACCACCAGACAACAATTTTCTTGAACTTTTCTCGTTTTCTTTCGGCAATTTTTTTTTGCACACGTTTGCCTCCTAAATCCTCCAATTCATATCGTGAGTTGCCTAGCACACGACAAATCCTGCACTTGAGGAACTTCTTTGCCAGCTTGGTGTTATAGTTCTGCGCGGCTGTGGACAAGGAAAAATTTCTTCGGAATACCTCTTGTCCTACACAAAATTGTGTTTAAGCAGCACGCAGATTATAACGCATGCTGCTGTCCTCATGTGCGACCCTTATTTTCGTCTGCGCCAGTTGCCTCACGATAGGAATTCCCTCACGAGGTCGAAGCTGTACATTTGACTCTCCCAACGCTCGCAAATGCTTCAGCAGTTCGTAGTCCTTCCCGTGCAACAACATATGATTTAAAAACAGAACCTAAGAAGGAGAAAATCCAGTGGCTTGGTGGAGTGAGCTCCGAAGGGCACATCCAATTTTTCTTAGACTCTCATCCCATCGTGTTTGGTCATCAGTGATGAATGCTGGAATTCCAGCCAGGATGGACTGATTGACACATTCCGAAGCATTCGCTTGCGGTGAGTAGCTCGGGGTGTAAAGGTGTTTAACTCCGTATGTGGTCAGCATAGAGTTGAACACATTCGACCTAAATTGAGAGCCGTTATCGGAGAGGATCGTCTCGGGTGTTCCAAACGTAAGACGTAAGACCTGCCCCCCCAAAAAGTTGGTGATCTCTTCGGCAGTGATCCGCCCCAAAGGATGCAGAAGGGGAAATTTAGTAAAATGATCCAAGACGATCAAGATTGCGATCTTACCTCGTTTGGTACGCGGATATGGTCCAAGCACGTCGATATAAAGATGTTGGAATGGCTGATCAGTCTGGAACGGTTCTCCCATAGGCGCTCGTAAAGATCTGTTCGGGGACTTTGTCTCTTTACAAGTTTCGCACGCCAGAACGTAGGTGCGTACTTGTGTAGCCATTCCGGGCCAGTACAAAAATCGCCTAGATCGCTCAAGCGTTTTGGCATAACCACCATGGACCGTGCTGTCTGCCTCGTGCGCCTGAGCGATCGCAGCTGACGTAAGGCTCGATGGAATCCATATCTTCCAGGCCCTGTCTTCAGCAATCGGGTCACCTTTGTGAGGCTCAGTTCGTTTATACACGAGACCATCCCTCACGCATACGTCGGGAAGCCGATCGGCGTTCGCATCGACAGTGGACACTAATTCTTTGTATTCATTCCCAGAGAATTCTGGAGAATCAATGCCCACTATCGGTGCCACGTCGATCAGCACGTTCAATCCCTCTTCGTACACACGAGAGAGAGCGTCCGGTACAACATTCAGACTTCTTCGTCGGTGCTCGATTGTGAAGTCGTAACCCTGAAGTTTCAGACTCCACCTTGCCAACCGTCCTTGTAGGTCTTTCTGCGACATGAGCCATTTGAGACTTGCGTGATCCGTAATGACTTTGAACGCAGTCCCTTCTACATAGGCTCGACATTTTTTCACGCTCAACACAGCTGCATAACACTCGAGTTCGGTTACGCTGTAGTTGCGTTGAGCGGAAGTGAGCTTTTGTGACATATACGCCACCGGAGATTCCGATCCATCGTCGTTTTCCTGAAAGAGAACGCTACCCACACCTGACTTACTGGCATCGCATTGAATTACGAAAGGCCTCTTAAGATCTGGGTTGATTAGTAAGGGGGCTTTCGTCAACAAGTCTTTCACTAACAGGAAGGTAGTTTGTGCCTCTGTAGTCCTAGCAAACTGGTTGGACTTCTTTAGAGTGTCCGAGATTGGTGATACGGTAGCAGCAAAGTTGGGAACGAATCGTCGATACCAGCCTGCCATGCCAAGGAAGCGTCGAACTTGACGTGCGGACTTAGGCGAAGGGTAATCGACGATGACTGAAACTTTGTTGGGATCAGTTTTCAAGCCTCCTTCTCCAACAATGTATCCGAGATATTTTACCTCTCTCAGACAAAACTTTCTCTTGTTGACGTTAATTGTTAGGCCAGCCTTTCGCAAACAATCTGCGACTTCAGCCAATAACATCAAATGTGAGTCGAAATCTTCAGAAATCAACAGCAGATCGTCAAAATATACGAACACCTGCTCCTTCAGCTCGGATGGGATGACTTTGTCCATCAAACGACACATCCTTTGCGGCGCGTTGCATAACCCAAAAGGCAAACGAGTGTAATGGTATAGAGGCCGGCCAGGAATAGTAAACGCAGTATACTCCCTGGATTTGTTCTCGAGAGGAATCTGCCAAAAGGCGTCTTTGAGGTCCAGGCTGGTAATAAAATTGGCTCGCGGCAAACGTCTTAAGATACCGTCAATGTGTGGTAATGGTAATGGATATGCATCCTTCTTCGTCACACTATTGACTTTCCGCGAGTCCAAACATAACCTGACCTTGCCTGGCTTCTTCACGAGAACCACAGGCGAGCTCCATGCACTCTGGCTGGCCTCTATAACGCCAAGTGCTCTCATGCGATCGATTTCGTCATACACGAGTTTTTGGATCGCAAGATAATAACGCTGTTTGATGGGACTTGCATCACCAACGTCTATACTGTTAGACGTTGGTCACACCGAGTCCGTATACTTCGTATGATGGAAATTTGGACTTTACCATTTCTAACCTCTTTACATCTGTGGCCGTTAAGTGGTGGGCATTAAATGGTGGGCATCCGGAGCTATCAGTTGCGATGCAGTATCGGGAGTATCGACCGCGCTGATGATGCTAGGAGCTAGTTGGAATGATCGCCAGAAATCTACTGAATAAAAATTGAGTTCCTGTCTTAACCGACAAATTTATTGAACTAAAATTATTTACAACATTAACTCTATATATACATATTTTATGCTTATTCAGCATGGAACGACCTTATTAATTGTATGCACATTGCATTGTGTAACCTGATATACGACTTAAAGTGCAGGCTATATTGTCCCATTGCAATAACGAATGCAGACTATATGTCAGCAATTAATTCATATCAGTATGCTATGATGAAGACGAATTTATGCTACGAGAAAGAAACAATAGTCATTATGCTAGCTTGTACAGATTTGTACATATTCCCCGGTTTCAAAGACGGGCCAGGTCGATGGAACTTAATTACTGTTGTCCGATGATTTGTTACGCTGGAGAATGAAATCTTCGTTTGTTGTTGATCTCGGTGCAGGTGTAGGTAGGACTATGACATCACTTAGATTTTTGCGTCAAGCCATTAGTCGAGTTATACCAATCCACAGTATTTCTATTATAATTATAGCCACACTTGTGTAACTGACTGCGTATTGATGTTTGTCGTGGGAAGTCAAATTGATGGGAAGATTTGCTTGTAGTTGTCTTTTGATGGCTATGCTTAAGTTCGTCAACTCGTCATTTGATGCAGTTCCACCGATGGAACTACTCTTGTCGTCATTCACCCTTGTCGTTGTTGAAGTTAGCTGTAGAGACAGATTTGTTTCCGGTAAGAACGAATTGAGAATATGGCCTGTGTAGGTATTGTGAGCACTAATAGTGACTGTATCCTGTCTAATAATGCAATTGGCCTTGATCCGGATAAGTCCATCTCCTTTAAGGTTGGTGTTCAAGATCGTGTTCCCGCAGATAACATCGACCATTTGTTCTTCCTTTAGAATGTATATCCATGTATTTGGTGCTCTTAGTTGTATCCAATGATTGGCAGGACTTGACCGACGGATAACACAATTCTGCGATATTTGTTTTTTGTGCGTTAATATGTCTAGCTCGCAGTTATTGCTATTAGATGCTGTGTTGTTTATAGGATGTTTCAGTTTGCATATATAGTCCTTTTTTCTTGTTAGAAAGCATTTTTGTCTTTCTAGTTCGTTTAACGGGTAGAATCGATCACGATGTAGATTGACAAGCAGGTACATCGATGCTGGTTCCACGGAGATGAATTCCTTGCCCTGTGGTGTTGGTATTGCGTATAATTGCAACATTTGAAAATTCTCAGCAGTCAGGAGTGGTATTTTGATGGAGAAAATTATCCTATTTCCGTTTGATCTGGCTTGTACTGACATCAAGTTGTATAGTTCGATTATTGCCTCTTGAGAATCAGCTGTTGGTGCTAGTAACGGCTGTGTTCTCTCATCGTGTGCAATTGCGTTCTTCTTTGATTCGGTGTTAAGACTAGTGGATTAATTTTACCTTGATGTGTGTCTAAGATCGTACGCTGTGTGTTTTGAAGATTAGTGAGGGATAACATCGTATTCATTGCAAGTGATAGGAATATGTGATTGTTCTGATCCTGTGCCGTTTAGGATTTTAATTGCGTCAATTGCTTCTCGACAAGCTTAAATTGATTATTCACGTTTTCGGCTCTTTTTCTTATATTTACCGTCGATTCAGCAATACTTGTTTGGTTTTTAATGAGCTGCAGTAGGTACCTTTCATTGATTTTTACTTGTGAAATGTCAGCATCATATTTTTCGGCAAACTCTTCATCCAGGATCCCAAAAAGTTTGTTTGATATGGATCCAATAATGTTAAGTGGTGATCGTTTCCTAACAACATGTAACTTATATGGACTTCCGATAAACTCGTTTCTATGTTCCAGCTCCATTAGTTGATGTTGAAAGTGTATTGTGATCGAAGTGCAGAGGTGTTTATCAATACTGATTGTATCTACGATTTCACATAATTCATACATTTTTATAATGTATTTTCCGATTTCGTTTGTTTCAAGCCAGTAGTTCGTTAGATCGTAGAATACCACCAGATTCCAATCATTATTTGTGAACCTAACCTCTCCTATGTTCTCAAAGTATATTCCTGGATGGCTGCTGAACGGATTATTATCTATTGCGTTGTTGATTGGAGTGGACGTGATTGGTGTCATTAGTGCAGGACTATTAGAGCTACACTTGATGCAGTGTTATTCGTATCTTTTGTTCGTGACCGTGTAGAGTGGTGTGTTGGTTTATTGTTATCTACAGTCGGTTCTCGAGTGTTTGTTGGCGGTAATTGGGCTCGTTCGTTGTCTGATATTGGGAGTGGAGATATTCCGGTTATGGGCCTTTTGAAAACCCCACCTTTGGCCTTCATGGTACCTACTCTAACTAATCCGTCTGTTCCAGTATGTACTTCTTTGATTCGTCCGAGGTTCCATTTTGACGGAGGAAGTTGTTCGTCTTTCATAATTACTATGTCCCCTATTTTAATATTATCCTTTTTAGACGTCCATTTCGATCTCTGTTGCAAGCGGTTAAGGTACTCCGAGGACCATTTTCTCCAAAATTCTTGATGAATGCGATCCACCAGCTGCCATCTGGTTAACGTGTTTATATTAAGGTCCAATACATGTTGATTGTTAGGAGCGAGTAGTGGCGCACCTATTAGGAAATGTCCAGGTGTAATGACATTAAGATCATCTGGATCATCTGTTATTTGGCAGAGTGGTCTTGAGTTGAGACTGGCTTCGATCTGTGTCAAAATAGTAGTCATTTCTTCAAATGTCAGGTTTAAACTTTCAGTCGTTTTTTTTTAAATGGCACTTGATAGACTTCACACCTGCTTCCCATAAACCTCCGAAATGAGGTGAGGCAGGCGGAATGAAATGCCATTCAGTTCCAGCTGTTCTAACTTCTCTGAGAATGTTTGAATTGTATTCTGCAGTGTTTTGGTTAAGCCCCTTCAAAATTTAATTGGCAGATACAAAATTGGTACCGTTGTCACTGTATAGATGAGCCACTAAACCTCTCCTGCTTGTGAAACGTTTAAACTCCGCTAAAAACGCATGTGCTGTTAGGTCACTAACGAGTTCGATATGAATTGCTTTTGTTGATAGTCAAATAAATATTGCAATGTACCTCTTGCAGGTTTTTGATCCTCTACCCTTGGACATCCTAGTCTCGATAGGACCAGCATAATCTACTCCTGTTTGAGTGAATGGACGCGATGCTGTTACTCTCGGTCCAGGGAGGTCGCCCATCAGTTGTGCACTAGTTCTTGAGTTGTATCGATGGCATGCTGTGCATTTATGTATGCAGGTCTTAACAGCGCACTGTCCACCGATAATCCAATATGTCTTACGAAGGATATTTAGACATACATTGAGTCCTCCGTGAAGCGTATTTATGTGAGCCTTGTTAATTAGGAGTGTTGTCAACGGTTCCTTATGTGGAATAATGATGGGATGCTATTCTTCGAATGTTAATATCGTGTTCTTGAGTCGTCCTCCTACTCGTAACATTCCATTGTCATCAATGAATCGATTGAGTGGACTCAACTTGCTGTTCTTCTTGATTTCGTTTTTCGTTGATAGTCGTTCAACTTCATTGAATTCCGTAGATTGCGTTCTTTTTATTATTGTGTGAGTAGTGTTTTCTAATTCCTCGGTTGTCAACTCAGAATACTGTCTCTGATTTTTTGTCAGTCGTAGATTTTTGTAGAATCTTCGGCAATAACTTAGTACTCTTATTAATTGGGTGATGTTAGAATATCGTAGAAGAAGTTCATCAATGTTAGTTCCTTGAACTATTTCTGCTACTAATGCCGAGGTTGGTTCCTTTCGTCTCTCTAACTCCATCTCTTCGGTTGGTGACCACGTGTCCCATTGAATCTTCGCTTGATGTAGCCATGCAGGACCTGTCCACCATAAGGCGTTATCCTTGAGCTGAGAGGGTAGTAACCCTCTTGATGCTAGATCTGCAGGGTTCTCTTTTGACTTTACGTGATGCCATTGATCAGGGTTAGTTGTTGCGGTGATTTCAACGACCTTATTCGCTACGAATGTCTTCCATTTACTGGGCGTTCCTTGAAGCCATCCAAGCACGATCGTGGAATCCGTCCAAGCGTGAATGCTATTAGTTTCAATCTGTAGTGCCTCTGTTGTTTTCCTAATGAGTTTTGTGAGCAGAGCAGCACCGCATAGCTCCAGACTTGCTAGTGTCAGTTTGGACTTGTGTTGAATCGCCGCTGGCTGGTAACACCAATCTCGTTAACATTTCTGTGGATCCACTCGATCCTCGAAATGTCATTCGAGTATCGTGTGGATCCACAGAAAGTGCCGCCAACCCAGCCACACAAAGTGGAACGAGTTTTGGGTTTTGACCGGGAAGCGCGCGTCGTTGGAGAGAGAGGGAAGATGGCTTGCTAACGACGTGGAGGTTTTTGGTTGGGGGTTCTTTTTTTCGTTTTTGACATCATCGTCTTGGCGATAAAAGAATGCCAGGAGGTTGTTTTCCGTTCCGACGGTAGAAATCATCCGACAAAAACTCGAACGAAGCAAGTTTTTGATATTCGTGGACGTGAGCTGGGAGTCGAGTGTCAAAGCGTCACGAGTGCAGTACAGTTCGAATTCGGGAATTTTTAAGTTTTCTTGTAAATTTTGGTGCGAAAAGTCTTGAGAAGATCGCCGAGTTGTCTAAATCGCATTCGAATTGTTGCGCGAGTGAAATTCCTCTTAAACGTCGAAAATATCGCGGAAAAAAACCGTGAAAATATCGCAATTGTGCCGCAGAGGTGCCGTGCTTACGATTCGTGAAGAATTCGCGCTTTTCAGTGCATCGCATCGGCCGTAATTAGTGAAAACACGAAAATCTTTTTGTGCTCCGAGCCAGTGGAATAATTGTGTGGCCCGCGACCGAATACGCACGTGCGAAATTACTTGTGCAGTAGGTGAAAAACAGTGAAATTAGGACAATACGAAGCATTCGATTGCGCTCTTTTCCCCGAAATTTCATGGCAAAGGTATTGGGTCACCATCGACGTTTTGAAAAGCTGCTTAGTGGAAAAAAAATGCGTGGCGTGCCGAACAAGATGTCTGCTCGTCTCTAAATAAAATTCACATTGCTCATGTTCTTCCGGAACTAAAAAACGTGCGGCCGCGTTAATATATCGCCATTATCCGTATAATTGGAACGAAATAGAAAGTTTAAAGAAAGAATGAAATAGAAAATTTAAAGAAGGAATGAAATAGGAAATTTAAAGAAGGAATGAAATAGGAAATTTAAAGAAAGAATGAAATAGGAAATTTAAAGAAAGAATGAAATAGGAAATTTAAAGAAAGAATGAAATAGAAAATTTAAAGAAGGAATGAAATAGGAAATTTAAAGAAAGAATGAAATAGAAAATTTAAAGAAGGAATGAAATAGGAAATTTAAAGAAAGAATGAAATAGGAAATTTAAAGAAAGAATGAAATAGGAAATTTAAAGAAGGAATGAAATAGAAAATTTAAAGAAGGAATGAAATAGGAAATTTAAAGAAAGAATGAAATAGGAAATTTAAAGAAAGAATGAAATAGGAAATTTAAAGAAGGAATGAAATAGGAAATTTAAAGAAGGAATGAAATAGGAAATTTAAAGAAAGAATGAAATAGGAAATTTAAAGAAGGAATGAAATAGGAAATTTAAAGAAGGAATGAAATAGGAAATTTAAAGAAGGAATGAAATAGGAAATTTAAAGAAGAATGAGATAGGAAATATTAGGATGAAATGAAACGAAAAAGGATGAGACAACACGGATAAATGGAGTAAGTACATAAATTTTTATATTTTTTCGCTTTATTTCTTTATATATATTTTATTATACATGTATTTTTTTTGGCTCGATTTTTTTTGGTTTTAAAGAGATAAGGATGCAAGGCTAAAGGCCATCATATGAAAATGAACCCGAGCGTTTAGCTCCCTGGCCCCGAACCTCAATAAGGGGCCACGACGCGAAATGTTTTAGAGGACAGTCGTGGCTGAGGTAGGGTGGGCAGAGCAGGGCGCTATTAACACCAGAGCGCCCTGACAAATCGCGGAGCCGCGCCATCCAACCGCTTTTTGGTCTTTCACGACCAATTGGGAAAATAATCCCAATTTTTTTTAGTATTCCCTTGGATAAGTCGGCGCTGATAAATTTTGTTGTATAGGCCAAGGGTTTAATGGTCTGAGTTGGAGCAAGTACCCCCCCCACACTGCCGTAGCTAGTCCCGGCCGCCAGCAAGAGCGTCGCACCAGCGAAAACTCAGCCACCAATTCGGACGTAGGTGGAATTGGCCCTTCTGTCCCGAACCTTCCTTTTCCTTTCAATTATTTTGACTTTCTTTAAGTCAAAATAATTCTTCCAAGGCCTCAATCACAACAAATGGCGCCCAACGTGGGGCTAGCCTAAGCTACGCTACGTGCACAGAGCGTAGCCCATCAACACGCGCGAGTTCTGAAAAATTCCGTGCAAAAAGTTGATGGGCAAAAAGGTCTTAAATTTCGTCGTTCTGCGACAGTATTTTCGCCTGAACGGCTACAAAAGCCTAAGTGTACAAACTTTTCTGAGTTTTATCAGCAAACCATCTTATTGATCTTGGATGGAGACAATGTGGAACGATCCTATCGACGAACCGTTTTGGCAACCTTTAGGCGCCAACTCGGTTCCGTAGGAAAGGGAAACATTGTCTGTATGCAAGACTGATTTGATGTAAGTTGGGTCAGACTTTATTTTTTTTTGCCATTCCACTTTTGGTTCGTGAGTACCCAACTGAGTGCTGGGCATGCCCTGACTTAGCGGGCGTGTCGTCAGACAGTTGGGAATCATACTTGCGAAAAATTGGTGAGTTTGGTTGAAAAAGGTATCGTCGAAAAATTGTTAAGTACCTTATTTCCTTATCCTTCCTTGTAGAGTACCTTATTAACGTAGAGTATTTTTTTTGTAGAAATAACGTAGAGTTTTTTTTTGATTTAAAATTTTTTCTAAGTCTTTTGGTGACAGATTTTAACGTAGTTTTATTTTGCTGATTTTTGATTTATTTTTGTGTTGCTAATTTTTCCCCAATTTTTTTTTCTGATTACAAATTTTTTCGCGATCCAGATTTTCCCGATGGAGCGAGGAAGATCAAGATCGGCTTCGCGATTTGCTGCATATGAGGGGAGGGGAAAGGTTGCGAAGACGTGAGGGTTCATTTTTTTTTTGAATTCGTTAACACATAACTACACATACAAGCATACAAACACAAAAATTCATTTCATCGTTCATTCGTTTCTTTTATCCATACATTCATTCATTCGTCGTTCGATACATTTTTTTTTAACCAATCATACATTTATTCGTTCGTCACTCAAGTTTTTTCATTCATTCATTCAGTCATTCACCTGGTCGATCATCCATCTATACGTACAATAGCGCATGCATACAGCGATTTCTTAACAATAACACGTACCTATATTCACTAAAACGTTTATTCAACGCATATACATATTCGGTTCATTCACTCGTTCATTCGTTTCGACGTACCGCATTCAGTCATTCGATTCATAATTTTTTTTACTTACATTCACTCATTCATTCATTTTTTTTGTTGGTCAAATTCGCCGATGTACACATAAAACTTACCATTCATTCGATAAATAGTTTTTTTATCAGTCAACCCTATCGTTTGGTTTTCATTCGATCACACACTTAGTCAATCGCCTTCAATCACATTATCCGACTCACTCAATACTACATTCACCAGCTATGCCACTGCCACGGTCGCCGTTGAGGCGGAATGATGACGAGATATGCACGATGTGCCAACATGTCGTGGGGGGCGAAGATGAAGCGCGGACGAAATGTGGGCACACTTTCCACCTGCATTGTGTGGAGGAGTGGGTGCTGAGCCACAAAACGTGTCCCAATTGTCGTCAGGCACTGGAGCCGCAGGACTATTGGACCGTTAGGGGCGTGGAGGGCGCCACAGCGAGAACCGGAGCCGTGACACGCAGCAGAGCGAAGTCAGCGGCCGGCGGACTTTCACCAAGGCGGTTAAATCTTGATTTTCCGCTGGAAACGGTCGGCGGTGGGGTCTTTTACGCCCCTGACGGTTCAATTGGCCAAGAGCAGGGGGTGAACCAGCTTGTGCATCCAATCCCACAATCACCGGAAAGGGTAGTAGGCGAACGACCACGTTGGTCCGATATACGTGACACAGGTATCCCAGCTACGACGAATCCAGCGCCAGGGCGTACACGTTCGCCAGTGGTACGAACTGAGCTGGGAGTAGATCAGCTGATAGAGTTGATGAGACGGGTTTTTCGGGAAGAGCAGGCGTCTCAGAGACCGGTGGGGGCCCATTATTCGGCAGCAGAGGGAGACTCGCGTGCTGGGAGGGCAGATCAGCGGACCGGAGCGGCCGCGTTGGTCAGCGATCGCGTTAGCCACGGCCCTAATCATCGTGTAAGAAATTCCTACAGCCCATTGTGGCATTGGCGTTTGCGTTTTAACGGGGATGGCCAACTCCTACGTGCAGAGGAGCTGATTTTTCGGGCCGAGACTCTCGCGATGAGTGACTTGCGCGGCAATTTAGATCTGCTGACGCAGGGCTTCCATCTGCTGCTGGATGGTAGGCCCAACAAGTGGTATTGGTTGTGGCGTCGGTCCAATAACAACTCGTCTTGGGATACTCTGAAGGTAGCATTCTTGCAGGTCTGGGGAGAGCGCAGCACGGATTGGGAGTTACGGAAGCAGATGCTTGGCAGACGACAAGCGCCACACGAGCCCTTCATGTCCTTCGAACAAGACATGACGGAGCTTCGTTCTCTGCTGAACGCTCCCATGATTGAGTCCGAATTCGTAGCTCTGGTGCGCGGAAATCTGATGGGCAGCACACAGCAACAGTTGTGCTTCCACTCTGTACTCACTATGGACGAGTTACGTCGGCTTGTAGTGCAGGTGGAAGACACGCGAAAAGCCACCAGACCATCCCCTTGGAACCAGGCCAGAGTCCACGAGATACATGAGCCAATCGTGGAAGAACATCAGGATACGACTTCTTCCGTCGATTTGGCCGGACTATCGAACCCCTGGATCTGCTGGAATTGCAGGAAAGAAGGACATGGTTATCGGGAGTGTGCGGAGCCTGCGAAAGGCATCTTCTGCTATGGATGTGGTCGGGC
Source organism: Beris chalybata (assembly GCA_949128065.1). Classification (NCBI taxonomy): domain Eukaryota; kingdom Metazoa; phylum Arthropoda; class Insecta; order Diptera; family Stratiomyidae; genus Beris; species Beris chalybata. Next base: position 60,657,788 of record OX421895.1, on the reverse strand, counting down.
TGACGTTCTAAAGCCCAACTGCGTCCATTGCAAGGCGGGAAACGGCCGAAGGGACGGAAGGACAGCGGGTCCCTCCCGTCCGAACACTGCATCCCGACAGCAGTAGGAAAATTTGTTCACCACTCCAATTCCACGTCCCAATTTCAATTAGACATCCCAAATGAAACAACTTTACCCAAATTTTCAACCCCTAACAATACCCTTCCAAATTTTAATACCCTATCTACAACATTTTCTGAACCCAATTCCCATCCTTTTAACGTAAAAGCATCCAAACCCATTTCATCGACGATCAACACTCCGCACGTCAAATTATTAACGAGACCAAGCGATAAGACGGAGCCGGCTGTTTCCCGGCCTGGAGAAGCCCTTATCGCAAAAGAACATCCAAGACGACATTCCCACCATCCTCTCAAGCCATACCACCTTCGGCTAAAGGAATATATGGAGGCTCGAGAGCGAATTTTTGCGCCTACTCCAATCGCAAGTGTTGATCAGGTATCATCACTAACGAGTGGATCCGGTCGCAGTAAATCAATCTTGCGCCTTCGTACATTCTGGAGGATGGTGCGTGAAAAAAAGAAAGCGATCCTCTCTACCATCATTACCAATCCGTTGGACATACGTCCGTACGCCATGGTATCCTTGTACGGAGTGGACGTTGAAGGACTCCTCGATAGTGGGGCGAGCATCAGTTGCCTGGGGGCAAACGCTTTACAACGCCTCCAAGATGCACAGGTGAATTATCGACCGGTCTGTCAAGAAGTGAAGACCACTGATGGTGCTGCACAGAAAGTTTTGGGCACGGTAAACACCGATATTACTTTTCGTGGTATTACCAAACCCATTACCTTGTATATAGTGCCGAGCCTGTCGCAGAAATTGTACCTAGGGGTAGATTTCTGGCGATCATTCCAACTAGCTCCCAGCATTATCAGCGCGGTCGATACTCCCGATACTGCATCGCAACTGATAGCTCCGGATGCCCACCATTTAACGCCCACAGATGTAAAGAGGTTGGAAATGGTAAAGTCCAAATTTCCATCATACGAAGTATACGGACTCGGTGTGACCAACGTCGAACAACACAGTATAGACGTTGGTGATGCAAGTCCCATCAAACAGCGACATTATCCTGTGTCTCCTGCGATCCAAAAACTCTTATATGACGAGATCGATCGCATGAGGGCACTTGGCGTTATAGAGACCAGCCAGAGTGCATGGAGCTCGCCTGTGGTTCTCGTGAGGAAGCCAGGCAAGGTCAGGTTATGTTTGGACTCGCGCAAAGTCAATAGTGTGACGAAGAAGGATGCTTATCCATTACCACACATTGATGGTATCTTAAGTCGTTTGCCGCGAGCCAATTTCATTAATAGCCTGGACCTCAAAGACGCCTTTTGGCAGATTCCTCTCGAGAACAAATCCAGGGAGTATACAGCGTTTACCATTCCTGGCCGGCCTCTATATCACTACACTCGCATGCCTTTTGGGTTATGCAACGCGCCGCAAAGGATGTGTCGTTTGATGGACAAAGTCATCCTACCCGAGCTGAAGGAGCAGGTATTCGTATATTTGGACGATCTGCTGTTAATTTCTGAGGATTTCGATTCACATCTGGTTTTATTGGCAGAAGTCGCAGAATGTTTACGAAAGGCTGGCCTGACCATTAACGTCAACAAGAGCAAGTTTTGTCTGAAAGAGGTGAAATACCTCGGTTACATCGTTGGAGAAGGAGGCTTGAAAACTGATCCCAACAAAGTTTCAGCCATCGTCGATTACCCTTCGCCTAAGTCCGCACGTCAAGTTCGACGCTTTCTTGGTATGGCAGGCTGGTATCGACGATTCGTTCCCAACTTTGCTGCGACTGTTTCACCGATTTCGGACACTCTAAAGAAGTCCAACCAGTTTGCTTGGACTACAGAGGCACAAACTTCCTTCCTATTAGTGAAAGACTTGTTGACGAGAGCCCCCTTATTAATCAATCCTGATTTTAAGAGGTCTTTCGTAATCCAGTGCGACGCCAGTAAATCAGGGGTGGGTAGCGTTCTCTTTCAGGAAAACGACGACGGATCGGAATCTCCAGTGGCGTATATGTCACAGAAGCTCACTTCCGCTCAACGCAACTACAGCGTAACCGAACTCGAGTGTTATGCAGCTGTGTTGAGCGTGAAAAAATTTCGAGCCTATGTAGAAGGGACTGCGTTCAAAATCATTACGGATCACGCAAGTCTCAAATGGCTCATGTCGCAGAAAGACCTACAAGGACGGTTGGCAAGATGGAGTTTAAAACTCCAAGGTTACGACTTCACAATCGAGCACCGAAGAGGGAGCCTGAACGTTGTACCCGACGCTCTCTCTCGTGTATACGAAGAGGGATTAAATGCGCTGATCGACGTGGCACCGATGGTGGACATGGATTCTCCAGAATTCTCTGGCAAGGAATACAAAGAGTTAGTGTCCACTGTCGATGCGAACGCCGATCGGCTTCCTGACGTATGCGTGAGAGACGGCTTCGTGTATAAGCGCACAGAGCCTCACAATGGTGACCCGATTGCTGAAGACAGAGCCTGGAAATTGTGGATTCCATCAAGTCTTACGTCAGCTGCGATCGCTCAGGCGCACGAGGCAGACACCACGGTCCATGGTGGTTATGCCAAAACGCTAGAGCGAGTCAGGCGATTTTTGTACTGGCCCGGAATGGCTACACAAGTACGCACCTACGTTCTGGCGTGCGACACTTGCAAAGAGACAAAGTCCCCGAACAGACCTCTACGAGCGCCTATGGGAGAACCGTTCCAGACTGATCAGCCATTCCAACATCTGTACATCGACGTACTTGGACCATATCCACGTACCAAACGGGGTAAAATCGCTATCTTGATCGTCTTGGATCACTTCACCAAGTTCCCACTTCTACATCCTTTGGGGCGGATCACTGCTGAAGAGATCACAAACTACTTGGAAGGGCAGGTCTTCCATACGTTTGGAACACCTGAGACAATCCTCTCCGATAACGGCTCTCAATTTAGGTCGAATGTGTTTAACACCATGCTGAACAAATACGGAGTTAAACACCTGTACACCCCGAGCTACTCACCGCAAGCGAATGCTTCGGAGCGTGTCAATCAGTCCATCCTGGCCGGAATTCGAGCATTCATCACGGATGACCAAACACGATGGGATGAGAGTCTAAGCAAAATTGGATGTGCTCTTCGTAGCTCACTCCACCAAGCCACTGGATTTTCGCCTTATCAGGTTTTGTTTGGGAATCACATGATGTTGCACGGGAAGGACTACGAACTGCTGAAGCATTTGCGAGCGTTGGGAGAGTCAAATGTACAGCTTCGACCTCGAGAGGGAATTCCTATCGTGAGACAACTGGCGCAGACGAAAATAAGGGTCGCACATGAGGACAGCAGCAGGCGTTATAATCTGCGTGCTGCTAAAACACAATTTTGTGTAGGACAGGAGGTATTCCGTAGAAACTTTTCCTTGTCCACAGCCGCGCAGAATTATAACGCCAAGCTAGCGAAGAAGTTCCTCAAGTGCAGGATTCGTCGCGTGCTGGGAAACTCACGATATGAATTGGAGGATCTAGGAGGCAAACGTCTGGGGACTTACCACTCCAAGGATCTGAGGCAGTGATCCGAAGGGTACAACACCGATTGCCCGGCACTCAGTCGTGCGCATGAGACTCAGTGCGGCGACTTTCTTTAGTCGGTTCGGCGCTGGGAAACCAACGGCGAGCCGCCTATGTTGTTGAATCGCCGCTGGCTGGTAACACCAATCTCGTTAACATTTCTGTGGATCCACTCGATCCTCGAAATGTCATTCGAGTATCGTGTGGATCCACAGAAAGTGCCGCCAACCCAGCCACACAAAGTGGAACGAGTTTTGGGTTTTGACCGGGAAGCGCGCGTCGTTGGAGAGAGAGGGAAGATGGCTTGCTAACGACGTGGAGGTTTTTGGTTGGGGGTTCTTTTTTTCGTTTTTGACATCATCGTCTTGGCGATAAAAGAATGCCAGGAGGTTGTTTTCCGTTCCGACGGTAGAAATCATCCGACAAAAACTCGAACGAAGCAAGTTTTTGATATTCGTGGACGTGAGCTGGGAGTCGAGTGTCAAAGCGTCACGAGTGCAGTACAGTTCGAATTCGGGAATTTTTAAGTTTTCTTGTAAATTTTGGTGCGAAAAGTCTTGAGAAGATCGCCGAGTTGTCTAAATCGCATTCGAATTGTTGCGCGAGTGAAATTCCTCTTAAACGTCGAAAATATCGCGGAAAAAAACCGTGAAAATATCGCAATTGTGCCGCAGAGGTGCCGTGCTTACGATTCGTGAAGAATTCGCGCTTTTCAGTGCATCGCATCGGCCGTAATTAGTGAAAACACGAAAATCTTTTTGTGCTCCGAGCCAGTGGAATAATTGTGTGGCCCGCGACCGAATACGCACGTGCGAAATTACTTGTGCAGTAGGTGAAAAACAGTGAAATTAGGACAATACGAAGCATTCGATTGCGCTCTTTTCCCCGAAATTTCATGGCAAAGGTATTGGGTCACCATCGACGTTTTGAAAAGCTGCTTAGTGGAAAAAAAATGCGTGGCGTGCCGAACAAGATGTCTGCTCGTCTCTAAATAAAATTCACATTGCTCATGTTCTTCCGGAACTAAAAAACGTGCGGCCGCGTTAATATATCGCCATTATCCGTATAATTGGAACGAAATAGAAAGTTTAAAGAAAGAATGAAATAGAAAATTTAAAGAAGGAATGAAATAGGAAATTTAAAGAAGGAATGAAATAGGAAATTTAAAGAAAGAATGAAATAGGAAATTTAAAGAAAGAATGAAATAGGAAATTTAAAGAAAGAATGAAATAGAAAATTTAAAGAAGGAATGAAATAGGAAATTTAAAGAAAGAATGAAATAGAAAATTTAAAGAAGGAATGAAATAGGAAATTTAAAGAAAGAATGAAATAGGAAATTTAAAGAAAGAATGAAATAGGAAATTTAAAGAAGGAATGAAATAGAAAATTTAAAGAAGGAATGAAATAGGAAATTTAAAGAAAGAATGAAATAGGAAATTTAAAGAAGGAACGAAATAGAAAATTTAAAGAAGGAATGAAATAGGAAATTTAAAGAAAGAATGAAATAGGAAATTTAAAGAAAGAATGAAATAGGAAATTTAAAGAAAGAATGAAATAGAAAATTTAAAGAAGGAATGAAATAGGAAATTTAAAGAAAGAATGAAATAGAAAATTTAAAGAAAGAATGAAATAGGAAATTTAAAGAAAGAATGAAATAGGAAATTTAAAGAAAGAATGAAATAGGAAATTTAAAGAAGGAATGAAATAGAAAATTTAAAGAAGGAATGAAATAAGAAATTTAAAGAAGGAATGAAATAGGAAATTTAAAGAAAGAATGAAATAGGAAATTTAAAGAAGGAATGAAATAGGAAATTTAAAGAAGGAATGAAATAGGAAATTTAAAGAAAGAATGAAATAGGAAATTTAAAGAAGGAATGAAATAGGAAATTTAAAGAAGGAATGAAATAGGAAATTTAAAGAAGGAATGAAATAGGAAATTTAAAGAAGAATGAGATAGGAAATATTAGGATGAAATGAAACGAAAAAGGATGAGACAACACGGATAAATGGAGTAAGTACATAAATTTTTATATTTTTTCGCTTTATTTCTTTATATATATTTTATTATACATGTATTTTTTTTGGCTCGATTTTTTTTGGTTTTAAAGAGATAAGGATGCAAGGCTAAAGGCCATCATATGAAAATGAACCCGAGCGTTTAGCTCCCTGGCCCCGAACCTCAATAAGGGGCCACGACGCGAAATGTTTTAGAGGACAGTCGTGGCTGAGGTAGGGTGGGCAGAGCAGGGCGCTATTAACACCAGAGCGCCCTGACAAATCGCGGAGCCGCGCCATCCAACCGCTTCTTGGTCTTTCACGACCAATTGGGAAAATAATCCCAATTTTTTTTAGTATTCCCTTGGATAAGTCGGCGCTGATAAATTTTGTTGTATAGGCCAAGGGTTTAATGGTCTGAGTTGGAGCAAGTACCCCCCCCCCCCCCCACACTGCCGTAGCTAGTCCCGGCCGCCAGCAAGAGCGTCGCACCAGCGAAAACTCAGCCACCAATTCGGACGTAGGTGGAATTGGCCCTTCTGTCCCGAACCTTCCTTTTCCTTTCAATTATTTTGACTTTCTTTAAGTCAAAATAATTCTTCCAAGGCCTCAATCACAACACTTGAGAGGAGCCACCTTACTTTTTGCGGCTAAAAGAGTGATCCTTATTTCACCAGCTTCCGTTTCCATTCGACTGTACACTACTGCTGCATATGCCTTTTCAGAGGCATCACAAAACCCATGAAGTTTACAAATGTTGGTGTTACTAGTATACTGTATCCATCTCGGTATGGATATGTCCTCTAGATATGATAGTTCCCTTTTGACTGTGTTCCATTTTGCGTCGGTAGTTGTTGATAAATGGTCGTCCCATGATAACTTTTCAAGCCACAAATTTTGAAAAATTAATTTGATTGTGATAGTTGCCGGTGTCAGCCATCCCAGTGGATCGAAAATGGTTGATGCTTCTGACAAAAATTTTCATTTTGTAGTTTTTGAAGTGCTCTGTAAATTCACCATGATGCGGAATGAATCAGTAGATGGATGCCAATGAATTCCCAGTGTCTTGATTGTGCTTGATGGATCGATCGCCAAGATAGAGCTCGTTTCTCGCAGTTCTTCTGGAATGTTGGATATCAATTCAGTATTGTTGCTGATCCACTTGCGAAGTCGGAAGCCGCCTCCTCGAAGCAGTGCTATCAACTGGTCTTGATGTTTCATTGCTTCGTTTATCGTATCCGCACCTGAGAGCACATCATCAATATAGAAGTCTTTAAGTACTATGTTGGCTGCTTGAGGATAAATACTGCAATCATCCTTGGCTAATGTTTGCAGTGTTTAGATCGCTAAGTGTGGTGCTGACGAGGTACCGTAGGTAACAGTATTGAGTTCATATGCTCTTATTGGTTCTGAGGGAGAAGAGCGCCAGACGACTCTTTGGAATTTTCTGTCATCTTTAGCAATTTTTATTTGCCAATACATTTTTCCTCCAACGTAGTAATATGGATACACATTCTTCTTGTAATCTTGGGCCAGCCATTAATATGTCATTGACACTTATGCCGGTGCTTGTCTTGGCAGAGGCGTCAAATACAACGCGTAGTTTTGTCGTTGTACTTGCTTCCTTAATGACTGAATGGTGCGGCATGTAATATGAACTTTCGTCTCCTTCACCCAAAGCTGAGCTTTGCTTGATTATCTCCATTTGGTTGAGTTTTATATAGTCATCGATGAATTGGGTGTAGTCGTTTTTTAGTTTTTGGTTGGTTTCTAGCCGCCTTTCCATCTGAAGCCATCGAGCTATTGCTCTTTGCCGTGATTCACTTAGTACTGCTTGGACTTCCACTGTCTTCTTAAATGGGAGGTGAACTTCATACGTGCCGTCTAAACTTCTACGATGTGTTAGCTCAAAAAGTTTTTCGCACTCCTCCTCTTCAGTGGTTAAACTACGGTTTGGAAAAATTTCATCACTCTCCCAAAATTTGGTCAACTGATTATCGATGTTTGTTTTTGCTACAAGACAGGTAGTAGAGCATTTGTCTTTCTGTTTCACACCACCGGTTAGGATCCATCCTAAAGCTGTGCACTGTGCAATGGGACTTCCTCTGGGACCCTTTAAGATGCCGTTTCGGATAATTGTTGCGTAAATATCGGCACCCAGAATCATATCGATGTGGCTGGGTTTATTCCATGATGGGTCGGCTAGTTTTACTTGCTTGATATGGTTCCACTCCTTATCCTCTGTTTGTTTATTTGGTAGCACATTTGTTAATTTCTTTAACAGCTGATGGTCTTAGCTACTAATGCTTTATAATAATCATGTTTATTTATATACTTCTTATTAATAAATAATAATAATAATAATAATTTCTTTAACACTAAAGCTGTTGTGAGAAGTTTAAACGACGACGGGTGTATGGGTTGGATAGTTAGTTTTACTGAACTTCGAACAGTCCCTGCTTCCGTCTGTCCTACTCCTGTTACCTTCGCATAACATTTGGTTTTCGTAAGTTTCAGCCTTTGGACTGCGTCTTCTGTTACGAACGATGCTTGGGAACCAGTATCAATGAGTGCACGAAGTATCGCCTGTGTACCCCTTTTGCAATTTATTTGGATTAATGCTGTAGCCAAAAGTACTTGATGAACTACTTCCGTTGGTTCTTCGGCGAGATGAGACTGGACAGGTTGTGCTTGTATGACTGATCCTTGATTCTGCGACTGTTTTGTCCCCTCATTTTGCCGTGTATTAGAATTTTGTCGTTGAAGCCATTCAGGGTTGATCGGGTTGATTTTGACCTTCTTTATTCCTTTGTTTGGAGCTTCCTTAGTTCCATTCTCATTAGAAACATTTGGCTGTGATGGTCTATGAGTGCTATTTTCTGCATGGAGGAGTGTATGATGTTGACCACGGCAACTTCTGCAATTGTAGAAACTTGCGCAATTTTTCACCACGTGTCCTAGACGTAAGCAGTTAATACATAGTTTTTTTGTAGCGCACTATGTCCCATCGTTGATTATGATTGAATGACTTGAACGCTTCACATCCATAAATGCTGTGGTTGTCGTTACATACAATGCACTTATCTGTGTTAGTATAGTGTGAATTGAACCTTCCGGTAATTTGGTTTGCTTTGCTTAATGATTGGGGCGTCTCAGTTCTTCTGTTGATGCCAGTTTTTACTGCTTCTAGTGTCTGCCATCTTTTTTCCAGAAATGTGTACATGTTAGCCAACGTTTGTATATCCTTGGATGAGTTTAGGGTCTGCTCGTAGAGTATGTGACTTTCCTGATCTAGTTTTTGTGTTATTAAGAATACGACAATGGGATCCCAGTTATTCGTCTCTACGTCTAAGTATTTTAAGGCAAGTAAACATTCCTTCGTTTTGTCATGAAGTTTTCTTATGCCTGCTACATTTGGGTTCTTTACTTCAGGAATAGACATAAGAGCGCGGAGCTGAGTAGTTACTAACAATCTCGTGTTATTGTATCGTGCACACAGAAGATCCAATGCAGATAAGTAGTTCACATCAGTAGGTTGTTGATGCTGTAGTAAGTTTTGAGCTTCGCCAGACAGATTGGCCTTCAGATAGAACATTTTTTCTGCATTTCCGAGACTAGAGTTATTGTGCACTATTTGGACGTAGAGATCACGAAATGGTTGCCACTGTCCATAATCACCACTGAAGGTCGGTATATTGACAGTTGGAGGTTTGATTTGAGGTGACCGATTTTCTTGCGTTGTTAAGTTGCCACTTGGTGTCCTGGTGTCTGGTTTTTCATCTTGTAGCTCCAACAATGTTACCGCAATCTGGTGGTACTCATCTTCTATTGTTGCCAGCGAATTTGAGTCTAAGTAATCAAAACGTAATTAACTTCGCTGGCATTGGCTAAAATTTCTTCGTGGTTGCTTAGAATTCGAGTCCAGTATTCTGATAACGCTCTTGCTTTGAGCATATAATATGCGGTGGTTCTCTTTTCCTTAATTTCATTTTTTGTCCTAGTAATCTGTGACAATAAGTCCTGAATCATACCTTTCTGCTTATTAAATCTCTTTTGCTGATTTGCGTCTGATATAATGGATGACTTATTATATCCTGCTGTTCCTTCCATAACATCTCGATCCTTTTGAGAAGAATGTCCAAGATCAAACTCTTGTCTCTGCGATAGCGTTGATAGTAATTCCACAAACTCATCGTATGCTTCTTTAACTTGATCGTAGTAATGCATCGTTAAATAGGGATGATCATCATGTTTATCTTGTTGTTCGCATAAGGTTTCATGTTGTTCATCAAATGCTGCCCACAGTTCTTCCAACTTTACTGCCTTCTTGGTGCAGAATTCTCTTGTCTTCCTCTTCCTCTTGTCTTAAAATTTGTCAGGAGCTTTTCAATCTCAGCTCCACGATTTGCTTGTTGTTTATAAAGGTCTTCCATTGTGACTGTGTTACAACTATTTCACTGATCTAGACTCTGGTCTCTCTGCAGTTCAATGTTTGCCTGTCACACGAAGGAAGGTCTTCTGGTAGATACCAACGGTGTGTGTGTTCTGGTAGCTTGTGGTAACCTGTCTCACAAGTCCGGCGAGAGGTCTTCCAGAAATATGTATGCTCTTAAGCAGCTTGGTGTAGTTGTGCCAGCGAAAGTATGGTGTTTGTTGCTGCCCGTCTCACTAGTCCGGAGATGGGTCTTCTAGTCGAGTCCAGTGTGTATGCTCTTACTCAGCTTGTTGTAGTTGTGCCAGCGAAAGTATGGCGTTTGTTGCTGCCCGTCTCACTAGTCCAGAGATGGGTCTTCTAGTGGAATCCAACGATGTATGTGCTCTTAAGCTGCTTGTGGTAATCTGTCTCACACTAGTCCAAGGAGAGGTCTTCAGGTTCCACTGTGTTCTGCGATGGTTCGTTGCAAGTATTTTTACTTGTTTTAAGGTTCGGCGGACCATGAATAAAAAATGAGTTCCTGTCTTAACCGACAGATTTATTGAACTAAAATTATTTACAACATTAACTCTATATATACATATTTTATTCTTATTCAGCATGGAACGACTTTATTAATTGTATGCACATTGCATTGTGTAACCTGATATACGACTTAAAGTGCAGGCTATATTGTCCCATTGCAATAACGAATGCAGACTATATGTCAGCAATTAATTCATATCAGTATGCTATGATGAAGACAAATTTATGCTACGAGAAAGAAACAATAGTCATTATGCTAGCTTGTACAGATTTGTACATCTACCCCCAGGTACAATTTCTGCGACAGGCTCGGCACTATGTATAGCGTGATAGGCTTGGTAATACGGTGAAAAGTAATATCGGTGGTTACTGTGCCCAATACCTTTTGTGCTGCACCATCAGCGGTCTTCACCTCTTGACAGACCGGTCGATAGCTCGTAACAGAATCGCTTTCTTTTTTTTTTCTCGCACCATCCTCCAGAACATACGAAGACGCAAGATTGACTTTCTGCAACCGGATCCACTCGTTAGTACTGATACTTGATCACCATTTGCGACTGGAGTAGGTGAAAAAATTCGCTCTCGAGCCTTCATATATTCTTTTAGCCGAAGATGGTATGGCTTGAGAGGATGGCGGGAATGTCGTCTTGAATCATCATTTATTATAGGGTCTTCTTCAGACATAGATACAGCCGGCTCTGTAGTAGCGTTTTCTCTTGCCAATATCGTGACATGCGATGTGTTTGTTGTCGGGAAAATAGGGGAGGATGATTTTACGCTAAAAGGATAGGAGTTAGGGTCGGAAAAGGGTTATTAAGGGTAACAAGGGGTAAAATGATTTTATTGGGAGTATCAAAATGAAATTGGGATTGGGAATCGCTGACATCCTGCTTCGAACCATTTATACTGGTCGGGCTCGTGAATTGTCCGTCACTGGACGAGAAGGCCCCGAAAACCTTTCGTCCTTCGGTCCGTTTTTTGCTTGGCATCGAGTTCACTTCAGCTTGATCACGTTACCCTTCCTGCAACCGTAACAGAAGATGTTTCTAGGTGTCTCTTCGCAGTCTCGATATCCGTGGCCCTCGGCCATTCCAATATACAAGTGGAGTGGATATGCCGGCCACGTCTACGGAATCTGCCTCTTCGGCGTTAGCAACCAACGGCGGTTCCAGCTCGTGAACACGAGGCTGTTGCCAGGTTGCTACACGATTGGCCTTCTGTACTTTTACGTATCGAGACACCAAAGCGCGAAGATGCGCGAGGTCTCGTATCTCATGGAAGCAGATTAGCTGCTGAATACTACCCAAGAGATTGCCGCTGACCAGCTCGAGAAATTCTGCGTCGGATATTGGTATGCGCAACTGTGTTCGAAATCTGGTCAATTCTTGTTCGAACACCAAATACGGTTCATTTGGAGCCTGCCGTCTGGTGATCATCTTCTTTCTTGCTTCGAAGTCGGTACTACGATCGCCACAGTATTGAAGGAAGGTAGTTTTGAAAGCATACCATGTCGAATCCGGATTGGTTCACCTCCATAACCAATGTAGCAACACCCCGATGGGGTGTGCCACACGGATGCGTCGCGACCGTAAGGTGTCGCGGTGGACGTCGGCAAATTGTCGCCGGCGTCCGGGGGCGTGCGATGAGCGAGACAATCGCAGTGTATCGCCGCGTCCGGGAGCGAGTGTGACGGTAAGCGGCGACTCTAAATCGCCTGCTTCCGGGGGCGAGCTCGGCGGCAAACGGCTACAGTAAAGCGCCTGCGTCCGGGAGCGAGTATGGCGGTAAGCGGCTACAGTAAGGCGCCTGCGTCCGGGGCGAGCGTAGTGATAAAACGGCGGCACTAAATCGCCGGCGTCCAGGGGCGATAGTGGCAGCAGCTCTGACAAGAGCTATTGTGATTACTCGATACGCTCCTTATGATCTTAGTCCTGATAAGAACTGTGATCATATGCCAAAATCCTTTTACTCTTTACTAGGTTCATTTCTAATAAGAACTGAAACTTATGCCAAATTCCCTTCTACTGTTTACTATGTTTCAGTTCTAATAAGAACTGAAACTTATTTCGCCTGTTGGATCGTCTCCAAATAAAAAGGTCTGCCCGCTTCGGTTTCAAATTCAATACTCTATTTATTTCTATTTTACCTAGTCTATTTATACTACTAAAAATAATATTTGGTTCATTCCTACTCTAAAATTCATTTTACATTTTTAACATTGCGAATGTACAAACCATAGGTGACCTAACGGTTCATGCTCGACAATTATGTACAGAGAAATGACCTTCGAATGCTAAGTGCATTTTACAATTTTATGATTTTAAATGTTGTGGGTAGTTTAGTTGGACACAGTGGAGTCCGTCTAAATAGCCCACATCACCCCCCTTCCAGACGAAGGCGTAATGAGTTTAAGTGACTCTAATGATAAAAAAAAAATACTTTACTTTACTTTAAATTGAACCTTATTTTTACCTTCGGAATTCGATTCTACAACAAAGGCTGGTTTTAAACGGTCGATGCTTACGGAAGAATTTTTTTCGTTTATATTTATTACATAATGTTTTCGAAATCTACGTACTACCGCGTATGGACCTTCGTATGGCGGTTGCAAACCTGGTCTAGTTCCCTCGACTCGAACAAAAACTTGCTCACAATTTTCTAAATCTTTTGGGATGTAGACTGGGGTGTTGGTTTTAACTGCGACATGTTGTTGCGCAGTTGGGTGACAAAGGTTGCAGGCTCAAAATCGCCTGAAGAGTTGTCAATAAAATATTCGGCTGGGAGTTTTAGTGTTTGACCGAAAACCAATTCTGCCGGCGAACATTTCAAATCTGATTTGAAAGCTGCGCGTAGTCCTAGAAGGATTATCGGGAGTTCTTCTGTCCAATTTGCTTGGTTCTCGCGACATTTCAAAGCGGTTTTTAACTGGCGGTGAAAACGTTCGACCATTCCAATCGCTTGCGGATGGTAAGCCGTCGTGTGGATTCTATGGCTTCCTAGGCATTTGCTTAATTTGAAAAATAATTTCGACTCGAATTGTGTGCCTTGGTCGGTTGTGATTCTGGAGGGAACGCCGAAACGAGAGATATATTCCCGGAAAAAGGTTTTTGCGACAGTGTTTGCTGTAATATCTCGAAGTGGGTATGCCTCTGGCCAACGAGTGAATCGGTCAACTATGGTTAAAAGGTAACTAAAACTATTCGAAGGCTTCAAGGGACTGACTAGGTCCATATGAATGTGCTCGAAACGACTGTTCGGTAGCGTAAACTTGCCAAGAGGCGCCCTGGTGTGCCGAGTTACTTTAAAGCGTTGACAACTAATGCAGTTTTTCGCCCAGTGATTGATATCTGTATTCATTTTGGGCCAGAAATATCGCTTATCAACTTTCTTGAGCCACGGATTCCGGGGTGAGTCATGTCACGTAGTGACTTAAAAACTGCTGGACGGAGTTTTTGAGGTAGAAAAGGGCGTATTTGAGCGGTTGAAACTTCACGCCATACTGAAAAGTTAATCAAAGGAAACACTCGTTTCTCGAGTTTGAAATCAGAAGTTTTTGATTTAGGTGCCGACTGAAGTTCCTTCAACTCCTGATCGTTTTCCTGGAATTTGACAAGGTTTTCTAGTGTTAATTTCTCACTGTCTACAGAACAAAGTGAAATATTTTCTGCGTGAGACAGTAAGTCAGCCACTACGTTGTCGCGACCTTTGATATACCGTATATCGCTTGTATGTTGGGCGATAAAATCCAAGTGTCGCGTTTGTCTAGGGCTTCGCTCTGCTTTGGTATGTAATGCCGTTGTTAAAGGCTTGTGGTTCGTATACACGGTGAAATAACGACCTTCCAAAAAATGCGAAAAAGGTTTAATCGCTAGATAAATGGATAGCAGTTCGCGATCGAAAGCGGAATACTTGCATTCGGCGGTACTAAGCTTTTTTGAGAAAAAACCCAGAGGTTCCCAGTGGTTGTCTTCGCTTAGTTGGTCTAGCACCGCTCCGACTGCAATGTTTGAAGCATCTACAGTGAGTCGTAGTTTTGCGTAGTTCAATTCTTTAATTTTGTTCACTGCATCCTCACACTCTTCCGACCAATTAAATGTTTTAACTTTCTGCTTTTTGTTGGAGTGTTGTGCGACAAGAGTGTGAATTGGTGCCAAAAATTCTGCGAGTTTGGGGATGAATCTGTGGTAATAATTTACCATTCCCACAAAACGTTGAGTGAGCCGAAGAGAGTTCCGACTTGCAAAATTTTTAATAGCTTGAATGCGTATGTCTGAAGGAAGAATCCCGTTTTTGTTAATCTTATGGCTTAAAAAATCGATTTCTTCAACTCCAAATAAACACTTGGTGTTGTTGATTTTAAGATCATAAGATGCCAGTTGCGTGAATAGCTTTCGTAGGTGATCTGCATGCTCAACATGAGATCTGCTTGCTACGAGTATGTCGTCAATATAGACGAAAACGAAAGGCAACTCACTTCGCTCATAAACCTTTGAAACGTTTGGGCTGGGTTGCGCAGACCAAAAGGCATTCGGGTAAACTCTAAGAGTCCAAAGGGAGTCGTGATTGCTGTCTTGCACACGTCCTCCTCTGCTACCGGGATATGGTGGTACGCCCGAACTAAATCCACTTTAGAAAAAACCGTACACCCCTGGAGTTGGAGTGAAAAATTGTGGATGTGTGGAATCGGATACCAATCGGGTGTAATGATTGCGTTAAAGCGCCGGTAGTAGCCACATGGGCGCCAATCGTTGGGGTCCCTTTTTGGCACTAGATGTAGTGGTGAAGAGACAAGTGAAGACGATGGGCGACATATACCCAACTGTAGCATGTGATCGAATTCCGTCTTAGCTGGCCTAAGTTTTTCTGGTTTCAATCGACGGGGCTTTGAAAAAGGAAGGTGCCCATTAGTAACAATGTGATGGACGACCTTGTGGTTTGCTGGTAGAGAGTAGTCGGGTGCGGTGATGAGAGTAGGAAATTCTTGAACAATTGTTCCATAATCTCCGCTGTTTTGCTTAGTTTTGGCGGGTCCGAAAACCCTTTGCTTTAGATCCCGTCAACTGATAGCTTTGTTGCTGAATCGATCAGTTTTCGTTTTCGCATGTCAATTAAGGTACCGAATTTGTTTAAAAAATCTACGCCAATGATTGGTTTTTGAACGTCGGCAACCACGAAAGGAAAAGTGAAAGGTCGCCATAAACCAATGTCGGGCTTCAATAATTTGATACCGAAAGTTTTGATTGCGGATCCGTTATTAGGATCCGTTATTAGGTTATTTAGGTTTTTTGTTCACTTTTATGTGATAATAAAAATTTTGAAAAGAAAATTGTACTTATAATAAATTTTTACATACGGGAATTTTGTGTTGCTTTCAAACCTTGTTGTTCGTGTGGACGATGTTGATTCTTCATGATGGTTTTGGTGAATTAGGGGATGATCATTTTATTGATGTTTTTAATGATGATTTTACCGACGATTTTGCTGATGATTTTGCTGATGACTTTATTGATGTGCTGATCATGTGATGATGAAAATCATGTTGATTTTCACGTTGCTGATCATGTGATGATGAAAATCATGTTGATTTTCACTTTGCTGACTCCACTGAGGAGGTGTATCTGTGTCGACCAGTATGTGACACCGACGTCGGGGTCACCAATTATGTAGCGACACCCCGACGGGGTGTGCCACACGGATGCGTCGCTACCGTAAGGTGTCGCGGTGGGCGTCGGCAAATTGTCGCCGGCGTCCGGGGGCGTGCGATGAGCGAGACAATCGCAGTGTATCGCCGCGTCCGGGAGCGAGTGTGACGGTAAGCGGCGACTCTAAATCGCCTGCTTCCGGGGGCGAGCTCGGCGGCAAACGGCTACAGTAAAGCGCCTGCGTCCGGAGGCGAGTGTGGTGGTAAGCGGCTACAGTAAAGCGCCTGCGTCCGGGGGTCTAATAAGAACTGAAACTTATTTCGCCCGCCCAAATCAGATAACGCCAATGATTCCGCTCGGAAAAATAGCTCTTCGGCGCGCAGCGACTGGCCATCACCGTTAAATCGTACTCTGCAATGGCGAATAAGGCCGCCAGCGTTATGGTGAATAAAATTCGAGCCATTGTTATCACGAGTGGGCACTTGAGCGTTCGCATGAATCGGTTGGTCCCGAACTTGCTCACGTTGTTGTTGTCGAACAGGCGGATACAATGGTGGTAGAAATTGGTACGCAGTCGATACGCTCGGTCTAGATATGAATTGTGGCGGTGGCACGGGATGATAAACAGGCGGTGGCTGGGGCGTATTGGGCACAGTGGGCCTTTGCTCTCGTTCTTCTCGCAGAACCGAACGAATTAGGTGAACCAGATCGTCCACTCCTTAACTGCTAAGGGCCCCCCGGAAACTGCTGGTGTTTCAACAGGTGTTTGAACATCGTGGATTTCCGACCACCTAACTCTGTTCGCTTGGTCAGTTTCAAAAACGTCTGATGCCCTACTACCTAGTGCCTCGCTCCTGGATGATTGTCCCATCCGAAGCGTAAAGAGCGCGTCCACCCGCAGTCTCTAATGCAAGATCCAAGTTTAACCTATTAGGAGAAATTGCATCACTTTGAGACCTAGCGTCATCCGCTTGAGTCTGTCGTCTCGTTCGTACTCCGGATCTAGTGTTCGCACCCTCCACACTCCGAGTGGGCCAATAATCCTCCGGACCTAAATGACCACGGCAGTTCGGACAATTGTGGTTGTCAACTATCTATCGCTCTAAACAATTCCGGTGGAATTGATGTCCACACCTGATGTTTGTGCTCTGGTCCGCATCTATCTTGCTGAGACACGGCGTACAGATTACACCTGCCTCCCTGGTTGGAGAGTGTTCTAAAGGTATGTTGAAGAGGAAAAATGTAGGTGCCATGAACCAATGAACGAGGAGTGAGCAGATGCTTGACTCTTGCCTGTGTGAGTAACTGGTTGTGTATGTATAAGTCAAAACAATAAAATAATAACAATAACAAAAATGATATATAAAAAAAATTAAGTATATCGAGTGATTGATTTCTGTGTGTAGGAATAAACGAATTTAACTGTCGAATGTTGATGAAGATGAACGAATAATTCAAACAGGTGACTGTAGTCGATTGAGTACAACTGTATGAATGTTGTAAAATTTGAATTAGAGAAAAAAAAAAGTTCATGTTTGCACGAATGCACGCACAAAAAAAAAACGAATGAACGAAGAATGAATAAATGAATGTATGAATGTGTTTTTGACAAAAAAAATTGAATGAACCCTCACGTTTTCGCTCTTTATCCCTTCCTCTCGTCTGCAGATCAAATCGCGAAGCCGATCTTGATCTTTCACGCTCCAACAGGAAAATCCGGAACCGCGATAAAACTGCAAAAAAAAAAAATAAAAAATAGTAAAATATTTTACGTTAAAAGGGTACTCTAAAAAGAACGATAAGGAAATAGGGTGCTTTCCAAAATTTCGACGATACCTTCTATCACCAAACTCACCAATATTTTGCAAGTATGGTTCCCAACTGTCTGACAACACGCCCGCTAAGTCAGGGCATTTTTTAGCTAAATAAGTTCTAATTCGTTTTGTTTTCAACGTTTTATTTTAATCCCTATCAGAATTCTTAATGCAAGCATTGCCATAAAATTGGTACCAAATAAAAAATGGAATTCAATTTTATCCTCTGGCTCATCATTTAGTGAAGGGACGAAAAAAAACATCAACATCCCAACACCCAGAAAAACATGTAAAAATTAGTAAAACGAAACAATCGAATTAATTACAGTTAACAGATAGCAAGGAATTAGTGTCAACCAGCATTCAGTCTGCGTTTCAGACTGAACTTAGCAATAGAGAAGTCGAATTCATCGGCATTCTTATTAACTTCCCTCGCGAGACGCGCGATCGGTTCATTCATACCATAGTTCGTCCGGTGAAAACCAACCTGCAGAAGTCTAGGATGCCTCGGTAAAAATTTACCGATGGATAACTAAATCAGGCCCAAAAGTGAAGAAGAATCAACAACTCCTGTGAGAAGTTGATGAGCAAAAACCACATCAGCTATCTCACGTCGCTTCTCACGATTCACACGCGGATGAGATGCAGGACTATTAGAATCAACAATAGTATCCACCAAAACCAGATCACTCATCTCAGTCTGCGCGGAAATACCAGCAGCACCAATACTCACCCTTGATGGTATTGGCTCAACAGTCATATCCCGAAGTTCATTCACATGACCAGAAGACTTAGGGACCAAGTGAGCATTACTCAACTTTCTCAACCGGGCAGACATATTGGAAACGGACATACCAGCAAGCAATTTCACTACTTTTAGGTCATCATGCATTACTTCAAGTTTATGCAAGAGAACACTGGTTGAATGTAAAACATTTATTGGGCAACCAGGCGAGCGAATCACAGAATCACTATCAACAGCAGGCAACTAAGGACCGTATTCAATTTCACATCTGACTGAAGCGATACGCTTGCTGGCGGCCGGGACTAGCTACGGCAGTGTTCTTCTTCAGACCATAAACC
This sequence comes from Beris chalybata, assembly GCA_949128065.1. Taxonomy (NCBI): domain Eukaryota; kingdom Metazoa; phylum Arthropoda; class Insecta; order Diptera; family Stratiomyidae; genus Beris; species Beris chalybata. The sequence goes on along the minus strand of OX421895.1, from coordinate 60,638,654 downwards.
CTTGGCGTGGACAACAAAATTTCGTGTCGGCTTACTCCGGGTTGGGTGAAAATTTGGAATATTTTCCTGATTGATCGCGAAAGATCAAGAAGCGGTGGAGTTGCGCGACTTCGCGATTTGTCAGGGCGCTCTGGTGTCATTAGCGCCCTTCTCTGCCCACCCTACCTCAGCCACGACTGTCCTTAAATCATTTTAGCGTCGTGGCCCTTTATTGAGGTTTCAGGCGGAGAGCTTACCCGCTCGGGTTCACTTATAAAATCGGCCTAATTAGCCTATTGTCATCTCAAAACCAAAAATATAACCTGGCCTCAAAAGGAACAAAAGAATCAGGGCAAACATCGAAAATCTATGCTAAAAAAATGTAAAAAAAAAAATATATGCAACACTTACCACTTTATATGTTCAGCATTTACTAGTAAAATTTTAAGTTAATTTTCGTGTTTTATTATATTTATATTAATTTGTTCTTCGTATAGTCCTTGATATTCGTAAATTTTACTATTATATCTTTACTCTAATTCATTATACTCTAGATGAACATATAGAGTATTATAAGTTTAATCCAGCCCGAAAAGTTTGTAACGCATAGAACCGAGCCTCGGACGAAGAAAAGTTATATACTATTTTGTGTTCATTTTTGGCCAAAACCTCCGAATCCGTTTGCTGTCCGTCCGTCCGTCCGTTAGCACGATAACTCAAGAACGCGTTGACCTAGGAAGTTGAAATTTTGTCACAACTTATAAAATGGAAAAAGTAAGGCTAAATTCGTTAATGGGCGATATCCTTCCACTCCTTCGGTTACCTCCCATACAAGAGTCCTTGAAACACGTTTTCACAATTATTGCTTGAATGCTTCAAGTTAGGAACTTGAAATTTTGCATACTTAAGGTTTACAATGTTTGAATTGAAAGTTTCGAGTATGATGCAAATCGAATAAGTCCTTCGTGTAGCAGCCTAGAAAAGTCCTTCAAAAATGTATGAATGTTACTGAATCCACTATAACTCCAGAACGAATTAAAGCAGGAATTTAAAATTTTACAGGAATTAGTTTTATACCAAAACCAAAACGGAGTTCATTAATTAACGCCATCTGTTGACTCCTTCGAGTAGCTGTCATACAAAAGTCCTTAATAAACATGTTCACCAATATTGAACGATAACTTTAGAACACTTTAAGTTACGACTTTGAAATTTTATACACATTAATTTTATAATAGTCGCAGCTGAAACTATTAATATGAAAAATATCCCATAAGTCTTTCATGCAGTTGCCATACAAAAATTCTGTAAAATGTCCTAACTTACTTTATGGAACTCACTAGAAATCAAAAAATCGAGTAGCCACTATACAAAAGTTTCTACCTGTAAGTAAAAGGTCATGTAATAATTGCTTGTGCTCTCCTCATTCTTTTAATATATTTCCAACTAAAATATAAATCGGAATTCAGTATTTCATCTAGAGTATCATACGATTGGCTTGCAGCCGATCGTGACTGCGTTATGTTTTTATATTTTGTTTGTTGATTTAATTCCTTATTAAATAATTACTTATCGTGGGGTGTTTACGTATTCATTCCGACACCATTTTATATTAAATTTATCTTTTAAATTCTAATTCCGAAACTTGAACCTTTTAATGTAATTCATTTTTTTATTTATTCATTCGTTTGTTTTTTTATTTTATTAATCCATTTCATTCATTCATCAGGGCAATAAATCCATTCAATTCTGCCATCGTGAAGCAGTATTCACCCAAATTTTCTTTGTAAAATTCGTCGTGCGGCTCGATTAAACGACAATCGAGGTACTTCTCGAAATGCTTGGTAAAATACCAATTCCACGGGAGGCGGGTAAAATGCTAACAAAATGCTAACACCCGTCTTCAACTGTCACCCGGAATACTATTCACCGCGTTTAAATTCACTGTTTTTGCGCTAGTTTAAACGCTCCGGACATTCTGGTCACCGTGAACTTTCCAATTGTTTAATTGTTTTACTTTGAATTATTCGATGAAAATTTCATGTGAAAATTTTTCTTCAATCGCGAGAATAACATAAACGCCAAAACAAAACCGGCCTATTTTTCAAACTATCCTTTATCTCTTTCTCACACGACTCAAATTCTCTCTTGTGTGCAATACACCCCCAACGCATACTTCACAAAACACACAAAATTTATTTTAAGACAGTCGAATATATGATGCTAGCACAAAAAAAAACTCCTCTAGCACTTTGTCCGTAAAAATCATATTTCTCCGCAGATTAGAATTTGGCCAATGAAAATTCGTCAAAACATCGTTGCAGAACACTTGCAAGGTAGCAATAATTCCAAAACAACTGCGACCATTAAAATAAAAGTAACTAAGACTGCGTCGGAATTCCTGCACAACGAGACGAGCCACCCGATTGGAACTGCTTCACTATCGAGTGATACTTAGTTTTCGCCGGGATTTCGGTGTGACACAATAAGTAAATAAAACCGATAAGAAAAGGACTGAAATTCGTTTTCGTCGTTTTCGAATCAACACGTAACGAAGAACCGAGAAAATCAACTCGACCTTGTTCTCACAAAACCGCGTTTTTTCTTCCTCCCTTTCGGCCTTGTTCGAGTAGCGGTGAAGCCTCTGTTCAATTTTAATGCGGATCGGTTAGTTCAGGTGTTTTTGGCTGCGTTCGGTGTCAGGCCTAATTTTTCGCACATCGACGCAGCCAAAAAAACCGGACGAATGTTTTTGACGTCCGAGACGACTCAACAACCCCCTGATTATCACCACTAACTTGACCGAGTGCCATAACAAAAATACCACAAACCCGATATTATCACATGGACCGGGAAAAAATGCAAGTGTGGAGAAAATGTACCAGGTAAAAAAAAATCCACACTGCAACTTATTATCATTATCATGCAAAAACAAAAACCGAAAATAGTCGTCGTACAAGTTCAAAAGATCAGAAATGATCGCATAAAAAATTAAAACCTCAAACCCGATCATATCACACGGGCCGCGTTGTAAAAGAAAAGGTACAAACAACATTCGTCGTCTTACAAGTGCAAAAGAACGGAAAAGATTGCAAAAAAGAAAAAATACACACTGCAATATAGTTGCTCTTCATAAACACGTGCTTTTGATCATACCCACTTTGGACTTAACCATATGAATATTTTCGCACTTTGTAAAGACACACACGTATACTCCTCTCTATCCAAAAACACTACTCGGACTCTACATTTCGAGTACATCAAACCAGTCCCGACCAATCAGCGCAAACCAAGACCAGTTCCAGGCCCCAAACATATGGCACCATGCCCGAGGAACCGGTCCACAGGCCGGCTCCATGCCCTAACAACCGGTCCACAGACCACGTTGTAACGACTCAAATTCCGGGGTAGGCTCGTCGGGTGCCAGTGTCCGTTACAAAACATTTATTTCTTGATTTGACTTCACTTTATTCATACTTCAGCTTAATAAAATAAATAGTAGGTTGATAATTGATATAATTCATTTAATATAATGCGTTTGCTGTTTCGTCTCTGTCATCATCTTACGTGTTGGGGCTGCTACGCTTGTCCTGTACGTTGTTGGTTTACCTCATTGCTCACGTCTGGATTGTCTTCGTTGTTCACGTCTTGGTTCTTCCTTCGTGTTGGTTTCGTTCTTCCTGCCTTGCGCTTGGCCTCTTCCCGTGCTCCGTCTTTGCTAGTCCTTGACCGTCGCCCTTGTTCCACATGTTCGATGCAGTTCGCTCGCCTTGACATTCTCTGCTCTGCAATTTCGCTGTCTTCGTCTCTCTATGTGGCCTCTACGCTTTGGCCCTCTCCGCTCGGTTTCCTCCTTGTCTTCGTCTCTCTGTGATGCCCCTACGTTTTGGCAGTCCCTGTCTTCGTCTCTGTGTGTGTGTGTGTATGTGGCAATTACTTCGAATGTCTTGGCTCTGCGGCGGGTCTCGTGGTTCTGGCGTTGTCGTCGTACTTGTCGTGGCTGGTTGCAGCTCGACTCTTGGCACGACTGCGCTTGCCTTCCTCGATCCGGTCCCTCTGTGTCGTCTCATGGCTAGCTCCGTGCTTGGCCTTGCTCGTCGTTGCTTGATTCGTCGCTCGGCTCAACGCTATGGATGTCCGCTGTTTGGCTTGCTCGCTACTCGGTTTGCTCCGTCATGTCGTCTGCTTCGTTGCCCGGATTGTCGCTACCTGGCACAACGTCGTAGGTTTTTCGCTGCTTGGCTTGCTTCACTGCTTGGCTTGTTGCTGCTCGGGCTTCTGCGTCACTGCTGGTCTTAGTCTGCATAGTTTCTCGTGATTCCTTGATTCTACTTGCCCTCGGTTTGTCGCTGTCGCTGATCGTTATCTCGTTTGGCTTCGTCTCGCTGCGCTTGAATCTGTCTCGCGACCTGTTTCGGTCCCGCTCCTCTCGTCTTGGTTACTGGCGTCTTATGCGTGACTACCATCGTTTAGCTTCGCTGGTTTGCGTCCTGTGCGTCGCTGCTGTAATCTTTACCTCTGCTGTTTACGTGCTTACTGTCGCCTTGCCTTTGTTGCTTATGTCTGATGCGATGTTGCTGTCGTCTTTGCCTTCGCTGCATGCGTTTCTGCGTCGTTGTTTCGTCTTGGCCTTTACTGCATGCGTTTCTGCGTCGTTGTTTCGTCTTGGCCTTTACTGCATGCGTTTCTGCGTCGCTGCTACGTCTTGGCCTTTTCTTCTTGTGCTTTCCTGTGACGCCGCTTCACCTCGAGTTTCGGCTTGGACTAGACCTAGTTCACCTCATGTAGACTTTCTAAGAGGGAGTGTAACCCCACTGGCCTTATACGGTCCGAGAATCACTGAGATCGACTGTCCGAACAGTTCCCTATGTTGCTAGAAGAGGGAGTGTAACCCCACTGACCTGCGTCGCTGACTTGGTACCTGTCCACCTGGCTCCCCTTCTGCTCGATTATTTTTGCTTATATATCGTGATAAACATTCAGTGTACATGAGTTATATTATGGTAAAATTTTCAGACCTTGTACATTTTGCCTTTTTATAATTCGTGTCTAGTGCATGTTATGCCGTGTATATAGTCACTTTTGGATTTCAAATATTTGTCGGCGGGTTTTTCTGTCGCAATGCGTCGCCTGGGACGTTTTTGTGATCCTGTCTATCTTTCCAGGTAAATCCTTAATTCTTCCCGTTTCAGCCTCTGTTGTGCTTGTTTTCTAGGTTCTATGTTCTGTTCCTTATTTCTTTGTGTTCTCGAGTGCCGTCTTAGCTTTAAGTTGTATTTGTAATTCAATGTTTTAGCTAAATAAGTTCTAATTCGTTTTGTTTTCAACGTTTTATTTTAATCACTATCAGAATTCTTAATGCAAGAATTGCCATAAAATTGGTACCAAATAAAAAATGGAATTCAATATTATCCTCTGGCTCGTCATTTAGTGAAGGGACGAAAAAAAACACCAACATCCCAGCACCCAGAAAAACATGTAAAAATTAGTAAAACGTGTTGAGTCGCTGCGGAAAGCGGTAGAGGAAAAGAAAACACCGGAAATAAATGGGGCGCATCTGACCGAAAGAAGAGGTTTGTATGGAACTGGTCAAATCTACGACAGGGCACAACACAGGCACACTTCAGACGAAACACTCAACTATTAACAAATACGCACCGTGTTTGCCTCGCACAATATCCAAATATTCGCATAAATTCGGATGTTGTATTTTCTTCAAGTATTGCGCCAGTCCCATGATCGCAATCGAGTTTGGAGTCAGCGGCAAACCGTTGCTGCCACAAACATCGCCTGCGTGTGACTTTGCGAAGAATGTGACGGCCGCTAAATTCGAGTTCACTTTCGAAACGCATGGGGACATTTTACTAGCACAAAACTATTACCATGATCTGAAAAACGGAGCACCCCGGTATTGGGAAAAAGTGTTTATCGGATTTTCAATCGGCCGAAGCAGGCGTTTTTTTTATGACTTTTGCCATCGGTCACCAGCTGACGTTGACATTTGGTGGACAGCTACAGTCAACACGGATAAAAAAAAAAGTGCTCAAAGCACAGCCTTTTGTGGAGAGTTGCTCTAAAAGCAAGATACGCGAAAAGAATTAATTTGGAGGACGACAAAATTCAATTGAATTTTTTTCATACGCTCTGCAAGTAAAGAGGCACGTTTTGAAAGTTTAAGTGCATTCCGTGGCTGAATTTTTGAATTTTCCTTCATTCGCGCCAATTACTTAGAATGTGTTCCAATCCAATTTTCTGGAGAGTTTCACTGCCCGAAAGTTGAGAAAGCCGCCCGAAACCCGATTGGGGGGGGGAAAAATTTTGAACTCGGCCATTTTTTTTGGAGGTTGTGTTTTTTTGTCGCGGAGTTGACCATTGGATGTTAACCTTAAATCTGAAGAAAATGAGTTAAACCACTCCGTGATTGGAATACATTTTGTGTGCTTGCCCACTGTACATATTATAGTGCAATTACTTATCCTACAAGTATCGTTACTACACGCTAAGTTTATAGTTTAAAAGTGTTATATCTTAAGAATCCAGTCAGTTTCGTTATTATTCGGAGATAAGGAACTAGCTACCATACTCTAAATTTGATTTACTCTATTTAGCGTGCTTGACGAATAGTCGGAAAAAAAGAAAAAAAACAAATGAGCAACGCTAGATGTACATACATTAAAATATAAAGTACGTGGCATTCGTACATTGAACACGGGAACGAAATTTTAACTAACTATTCTATTCGGCGCGCTAATAATAAAAAAATTCGTATTTAATATTCATGAGAAAAACAAAAAAAATATGACGCCGTGTTAATTAAACTAAACGAAAAAGCACACAAACAAGACACCAATCTGCTAGTGTGTTCCGAGGCCAGAAATCCGCGCCTCGTCTTTCGGACCTTCAAAGGGGGAATTTTAGGTCGAGTTTCCTGACTCGACGATTGTGTTTATTTCGAATAAATTAAAATCCGATTAGGCAACAAATCCGTGTAGGATAATAGCGATAGATAGCACGTGGATAATTTTATTAGAAAAGAGCGGAATTTTCGATTCGCAAAAAAAAAAAAAAAAATTTCGCTCCCAGCTACAGGTCGTTGCGATTATGTAGTTGGTGGTACCATAATATAAAACGCGGCCGATTGTTTTCTTTCGCGGGTTCTATGATTGTCGATGCAAGGCGATTGCAATCATTGAAGGATGAATGAGTGATATTCAAAAAAAAAAAAGAGTTAAAAAAATTAAAGAACCACATGAATAAAAATTTAAAAACGCAATAAAGTAACAAATAGACGAATTAAAAAAAAGAAAAAAAAAGAAAAATTGAAAATGAATTAAAACAAAAAAATATCTAAATCAATCATAAATTTAAAAAAATGAGAAAATGCACTTAAAATTCTAAGTCACTCATAAATTTAAAAATAACGTAAAATAAAAAAACTATAAAAAAAAAAATGACAAGACGGACAGGACGAGACGTAAAATAAAAAAATAAAATTAAATAGAAATTTAAAACAAATAAAGTAAAAATGTGAATGAAACAACAAAGAAATATTATGAGGTGAGTTTAGATTTTTTTTTCTATATTTTACAAATATTTTTTTTTCTTCTTTCATCAATATTGGTTTTTGTGTTGGTTTTCCCTTTTCGTGAATAATTTTTTTAAATGTTTAACGGCTAAAGCGCCTAATTAAAATGAACCCGAGCGTCTAGCTCCTTTCGCCCCGAACCTCAATAAGGGGCCGCGACGCGAAATATTTAAAGGACAGTCGTGGCTGAGGTAGGGTGGGCAGAGCAGGGCGCTATTAACACCAGAGCGCCCTGACAAATCGCGGAGCCGCGCTATCCAGCCGCTTCCTGGTCTTTCACGACCAATTGGGAAAATAATCCCAATTTTTACCTACCCTTGGATAAGTCGGCGCTTACAATTTTTGTTGTACAGGCCTAGGGTTTAATGGCCTGAGTTTTAGCAAGTACCCCTCCACACTGCCGTAGCTAGTCCCGGCCACCAGCAAGAGCGTCGCACCAGCTGAACTCAGCCACCAATTCGGACTTAGGTGGAATTGGCCCTTCTGTCCCGAACCTTCTCTCTCCTATCAATTATTTTGACTTTCTCAAGTCAAAAACAAAAACACAACAAATGGCGCCCAACGTGGGGCTAGCCTAAGCTACGCTACGTGCACAGAGCGTAGCCCATCAACACGCGCGAGCTCTGAAAAATTCCGTGCAAAAAGTTGATGGGCAAAAAGGTCTTAAATTTCGTCGTTCTGCGACAGTATTTTCGCCTGAACGGCTACAAAAGCCTAAGTGCACAAGCTTTTCTGAGTTTTAACAGCAAATCATCTTATTGATCTTGGATGGAGGCAATGTGGAACGATCCTATTGACGAACCGTTTTGGCAACCTTTAGGCGCCAACTCGGTTCCATAGGAAAGGGAAACATTGTCTGTATGCAAGACTGATTTGATGTAAGTTGGGTCAGACTATATTTTTTTGAACCATTCCACTTTTGGTTCGTAAGTACCCAACTAAGAGCTGGGCATGCCGTGACTTAGCGGGCGTGTCGTCAGACAGTTGGGAACCATACTTTTTAGTTTAGTTTAGTGATAGAAGGTATCGTCGAAAATTTGTTAAGTACCTTAATTCCTTATCCATCCTTTTAGAGTTCCTTTGTAACGTAGAATATTTTTTTTTGAAATAACGTAGAGTTTTTTTTTAATACTTAAATTTTTTTTATAAGTCTTTTGACGATAAATTTTAACTTAGATTTTTTTTTGTTTCGCTTTATTTTGATTTTCTTTTTATTACTACTTTTCCCCATTTTTTTTTTTGTTGAAATTTAATTGCGTTCCGGATTTTCCCGATGGATCGAGGAAGATCAAGATCGGCTTCGCGGTTTGATCTCCATATGAGGGGAGGGGAAAAGTTGCGAAGCGCGAGGGTTCATTTTGAATTCACACAAAATTTAAATACAACATTTATTGGTTTTTTTTTAAATACACACAATCATTCATTTTTTTTGTACTACATACATTCATTCTTATACATACATCATTCATACATACTTATTTTGCGATTCACTCGATTCACTCATTTTTTTTTGACATACATTCATCTTTCACTCGTTCATTCGGTTGGCATTCATTCGACACTTCACACAGTCACTCAATTAAACATAATCAGCCATCCAATCGATAATTTTTTCCTCTTCTCGAACTCGACCATTAACCATGTCTCTGCTACACTCACCAACGACGGGAGCAAATGGCATGTGCACAACCTGTAGGGAGGCAATAGACGCAGAAAGTGAGGTGCGTACCAAATGTGGCCACCGATTCCATAAGGAATGTTTGGAGTTGTGGATCGTGGATAACCACAATTGTCCGAATTGTCGGGGATATTTGGGTCCTCAGGACTATTGGTCCACCTTGGGCGTAGAGGGCGCGTCCGCTAATCCAGGCCCATTGACTCGCGGCAAAAAGAAGTCACAGGCGAATGCTCAAAGAGATGGTATGTCGCCTAGAAGGTTAAATTTAGATGTACCACCCGAGACAGGTGGCAGACGAGCCTTGTATGCCCCGGATGGATTGATAGTACCCGAGTCCGACCTGTTATTGCCATTAGTAATGGAGACAGACAGGGTGGCGAGAGAAGACAGAGTGAGGTGGGCAGAGGTGAGAGACGAAACGCGGCCAGAGTCAGTATCAGCGCCGCCGGGGGCAGTAAATTCTTTGGCGGTGGATGATTTGGTGCGGCTAATACGCACAGTGTTGCGGGAGGAATTGGTTCAGCAACAACCCCGAGCCAATTTAAACGCAGGTTTGCCACCACCACCACCACCATCTCGTCGTGAAGCACAGGATGAATACGTGCGAATTCGGGGCCGACCGGCCCATGCGACCGCCCAGATTGGCGATCGCAATGGCAACGGCCCTAATATAAGATACCGCAACTCTGGTAGTCCAATCCGGCACTGGCGACTACGCTTCAACGGAGACAGCCATTCATTGCGAGCGGAAGAACTCGTTTTTAGGGCCGAAGCTTTAGCGATGGGAGATCTGGGCGGGCGAATGGACCTGTTAGCCCAGAATTTCCACCTGTTGTTGGACGGGCGTCCCAACCAGTGGTACTGGCTCTGGAGGCGTTCTATCACAGACATTCATTGGTCAGTCCTGAGACCCGCCTTCCTTCAAGCCTGGGGCGAGCGCAGTTCAGACTGGGAAGTGCGCAGGCGGATGCTGGGGCGACGCCAAACGCCGAACGAGCCGTTCCTGATATTCGAACAGGATATGACGGAACTCCGAACATTGTTGCGCAATCCCATGTTGGAGGGCGAATTTGTCGATCTGGTGCGCGGGAACTTGCTGGCGAGTACGCAGCAACAGATGTGTTTCTACGAGGTTCACAATATGACGCAGTTGCGTCATCTTGTGAACCGCGTAGAGGAGGTGCGGAAGGCTACGCGGGCAAGTTCTTGGCAGCAGGGAAGAATTCATGAGATTGGCGATCCCCAGGCTGAAGTGGTAGCGGAGACCGAATCCGACGAAGTGGCCGGCCTATCCAAGTCTCTGACCTGCTGGAACTGCGGGAAGGATGGTCACGGCTACCGTGAGTGTGAAGAAGCAACGAAAGGCATCTTCTGCTATGGATGTGGGCGGGCTGACGTTCTAAAGCCCAACTACATCCATTGCAAGGCGGGAAACGGCCGAAGGGATGGAAGGACAGCGGGTCCCTCCCGTCCGAACACTGCATCCCGACAGCAGTAGTTACACTCAGTCAACACCCTAATTCCAATTCCCAATTTCATTCAGAACTCCCAAATAAAAAAACTTTACCCAATTTTTCAACCCCTACAAATACCCCTCCAAATTTTAATACCCTACCTACAACATTTTTTGAACCCAATTCCCATCCTTTTAGCGTAAAATCATCCCTCCCCAATTCCTCTACATTAGATACTCCGCACGTCAAGTTATTAACGAGACCAAGCGATAAAACGGAGCCGGCTGTTTCCCGGCCTGAAGATGCCCTTATCGCAAAAGAACATCCAAGTCGACATTCCCACCATCCTCTCAAGCCATACCACCTTCGGCTAAAGGAATATATGGAGGCTCGAGAGCGAATTTTTGCGCCTACTTCAGTCGCAAGTGTTGATCAAGTATCAACACTAACGAGTGGATCCGGTCGCAGAAAATGAATCTTGCGCCTTCGTACATTCTGGAGGATGGTGCGTGAAAAAAAGAAAGCGATCCTCTCTACCATCATTACCAATCCGTTGGACATTCGTCCGTACGCCATGGTATCCTTGTACGGAGTGGACGTTGAAGGACTCCTCGATAGTGGGGCGAGCATCAGTTGCCTGGGGGCAAACGCTTTACAACGTCTCCGAGATGCACAGGTGAATTATCGACCGGTCTGTCAGGAGGTGAAGACCGCTGATGGTGCAGCGCAAAAGGTATTGGGCACAGTAACTACCGATATTACTTTTCGTGGTATTACCAAACCCATTACACTATACATCGTGTCGAGCCTGTCGCAGAAATTGTACCTAGGGGTAGATTTCTGGCGATCATTCCAACTAGCTCCTAGCATTATCAGCGCGGTCGATACTCCCGATATTGCATCGCAACTGATAGCTCCGGATGCCCACCATTTAACGCCCACAGATGTAAAGAGGTTGGAAATGGTAAAGTCCAAATTTCCATCATACGAAGTATACGGACTCGGTGTGACCAACGTCGAACAACACAGTATAGACGTTGGTGATGCAAGTCCCATCAAACAGCGACATTATCCTGTGTCTCCTGCGATCCAAAAACTCTTATATGACGAGATCGATCGCATGAGGGCACTTGGCGTTATAGAGACCAGCCAGAGTGCATGGAGCTCGCCTGTGGTTCTCATGAGGAAGCCAGGCAAGGTCAGGTTATGTTTGGACTCGCGCAAAGTCAATAGTGTGACGAAGAAGGATGCATATCCATTACCACACATTCATGGTATCTTAAGTCGTTTGCCGCGAGCCAACTTTATTACTAGCCTGGACCTCAAAGACGCCTTTTGGCAGATTCCTCTCGAGAACAAATCCAGGGAGTATACAGCGTTTACCATTCCTGGCCGGCCTCTATATCACTACACTCGCATGCCTTTTGGGTTATGCAACGCGCCGCAAAGGATGGGTCGTTTGATGGACAAAGTCATCCTACCCGAGCTGAAGGAGCAGGTATTCGTATATTTGGACGATCTGCTGTTAATTTCTGAGGATTTCGATTCACATCTGGTTTTATTGGCAGAAGTCGCAGAATGTTTGCGAAAGGCTGGCTTGACCATTAACGTCAACAAGAGCAAGTTTTGTCTGAAAGAGGTGAAATATCTCGGATACATCGTTGGAGAAGGAGGCTTGAAAACTGATCCCAACAAAGTTTCAGCCATCGTCGATTACCCTTCGCCTAAGTCCGCACGTCAAGTTCGACGCTTTCTTGGTATGGCAGGCTGGTATCGGCGATTCGTTCCCAACTTTGCTGCGACTGTTTCACCAATTTCAGACACTCTAAAGAAGTCCAACCAGTTTGCTTGGACTACAGAGGCACAAACTTCCTTCTTATTAGTGAAAGACTTGTTGACGAAAGCCCCTTATTAATCAATCCTGATTTTAAGAGGTCTTTCGTAATCCAGTGCGACGCCAGTAAATCAGGGGTGGGTAGCGTTCTCTTTCAGGAAAATGACGACGGATCGGAATCTCCAGTGGCGTATATGTCACAGAAGCTCACTTCCACTCAACGCAACTACAGCGTAACCGAACTCGAATGTTATGCAGCTGTGTTGAGCGTGAAAAAATTTAGAGCCTATGTAGAAGGGACTGCGTTCAAAGTCATTACGGATCACGCAAGTCTCAAATGGCTCATGTCGCAGAAAGACCTACAAGGACGGTTGGCAAGATGGAGTTTAAAACTCCAAGGTTACGACTTCACAATCGAGCACCGAAGAGGGAGCCTGAACGTTGTACCCGACGCTCTCTCTCGTGTATACGAAGAGGGATTAAATGCGCTGATCGACGTAGCACCGATGGTGGACATGGATTCTCCAGAATTCTCTGGCAAGGAATACAAAGAATTAGTGTCCACTGTCGATGCGAACGCCGATCGGCTTCCTGACGTATGCGTGAGAGACGGCTTCGTGTATAAGCGCACAGAGCCTCACAACGGTGACCCGATTGCCGAAGACAGGGCCTGGAAATTATGGATTCCATCGAGCCTTACGTCAGCTGCGATCGCTCAGGCGCACGAGGCAGACACCACGGTCCATGGTGGTTATGCCAAAACGCTAGAGCGAGTCAGGCGATCTTTGTACTGGCCCCGAATGGCTACACAAGTACGCACCCACGTCCTGGCGTGCGACACTTGTAAAGAGACAAAGTCCTCGAACAGACCTCTACGAGCGCCAATGGGAGAACCTTTCCAGACAGATCAGCCATTCCAGCACCTTTACATCGACGTGCTTGGACCATATCCGCGTACCAAACGGGGTAAGATCGCTATCTTGATCGTCTTGGATCACTTCACCAAGTTCCCACTTCTACATCCTTTGGGGCGGATCACTGCTGAAGAAACTACTACTACTACTACTACAAACTACTTGGAGGGGCAGGTCTTCCATACGTTTGGAACACCTGAGACAATCCTCTCCGATAACGGCTCTCAATTTAGGTCGAATGTGTTTAACACCATGCTGAACAAATACGGAGTTAAACACCTGTACACCCCGAGCTACTCACCGCAAGCGAATGCTTCGGAGCGTGTCAATCAGTCCATCCTGGCCGGAATTCGAGCATTCATCACTGATGACCAAACACGATGGGATGAGAGTCTAAGCAAAATTGGATGTGCTCTTCGTAGCTCACTCCACCAAGCCACTGGATTTTCTCCTTATCAGGTTTTGTTTGGGAATCACATGATGTTGCACGGGAAGGACTACGAACTGCTGAAGCATTTGCGAGCGCTGGGAGAGTCAAATGTACAGCTTCGACCTCGAGAGGGAGTTCCTATCGTGAGACAACTGGCGCAGACGAAAATAAGGGTCGCACATGAGGACAGCAGCAGGCGTTATAATCTGCGTGCTGCTAAAACACAATTTTGTGTAAGACAAGAAGTATTCCGTAGAAACTTTTCCTTGTCCACAGCCGCGCAGAATTATAACGCCAAGCTGGCGAAGAAGTTCCTCAAGTGCAGGATTCGTCGTGTGCTGGGAAACTCCCGATACGAATTGGAGGATCTAGGCGGCAAGCGTGTGGGGATTTACCACTCCAAGGATCTTAGGCAGTGATCTGAGGGGTACAACACCGATTGCCCGGCACTCAGTCGTGCGCACGAGACTCAGCGCGGCGACTTTCTTTAGTCGGTTCGGCGCTGGGAAACCAACGGCGAACCACCTATGTTGTTGAGTCGCTGCGGAAAGCGGTAGAGGAAAAGAAAACACCGGAAATAAATGGGGCGCATCTGACCGAAAGAAGAGGTTTGTATGGAACTGGTCAAATCTACGACAGGGCACAACACAGGCACACTTCAGACGAGACACTCAACTATTAACAAATACGCACCGTGTTTGCCTCGCACAATATCCAAATATTCGCATAAATTCGGATGTTGTATTTTCTTCAAGTATTGCGCCAGTCCCATGATCGCAATCGAGTTTGGAGTCAGCGGCAAACCGTTGCTGCCACAAACATCGCCTGCGTGTGACTTTGCGAAGAATGTGACGGCCGCTAAATTCGAGTTCACTTTCGAAACGCATGGGGACATTTTACTAGCACAAAACTATTACCATGATCTGAAAAACGGAGCACCCCGGTATTGGGAAAAAGTGTTTATCGGATTTTCAATCGGCCGAAGTAGGCGTTTTTTTTTATGACTTTTGCCATCGGTCACCAGCTGACGTTGACATTTGGTGGACAGCTACAGTCAACACGGATAAAAAAAAAAGTGCTCAAAGCACAGCCTTTTGTGGAGAGTTGCTCTAAAAGCAAGATACGCGAAAAGAATTAATTTGGAGGACGACAAAATTCAATTGAATTTTTTTCATACGCTCTGCAAGTAAAGAGGCACGTTTTGAAAGTTTAAGTGCATTCCGTGGCTGAATTTTTGAATTTTCCTTCATTCGCGCCAATTACTTAGAATGTGTTCCAATCCAATTTTCTGGAGAGTTTCACTGCCCGAAAGTTGAGAAAGCCGCCCGAAACCCGATTGGGGGGAGAAAAATTTTGAACTCGGCCATTTTTTTTGGAGGTTGTGTTTTTTTGTCGCGGAGTTGACCATTGGATGTTAACCTTAAATCTGAAGAAAATGAGTTAAACCACTCCGTGATTGGAATACATTTTGTGTGCTTGCCCACTGTACATATTATAGTGCAATTACTTATCCTACAAGTATCGTTACTACACGCTAAGTTTATAGTTTAAAAGTGTTATATCTTAAGAATCCAGTCTGTTTCGTTATGATTCGGAGATAAGGAACTAGCTACCATACTCTAAATTTGATTTACTCTATTTAGCGTGCTTGACGAATAGTCGGAAAAAAAGAAAAAAACAAATGAGCAACGCTAGATGTACATACATTAAAATATAAAGTACGTGGCATTCGTACATTGAACACGGGAACGAAATTTTAACTAACTATTCTATTCGGCGCGCTAATAATAAAAAAATTCGTATTTAATATTCATGTGAAAAACAAAAAAAATATGACGCCGTGTTAATTAAACTAAACGAAAAAGCACACAAACAAGACACCAATCTGCTAGTGTGTTCCGAGGCCAGAAATCCGCGCCTCGTCTTTCGGACCTTCAAAGGGGGAATTTTGGGTCGAGTTTCCTGACTCGACGATTGTGTTTATTTCAAATAAATTAAAATCCGATTAGGCAACAAATCCGTGTAGGATAATAGCGATAGATAGCACGTGGATAATTTTATTAGAAAAGAGCGGAATTTTCGATTCGCAAAAAAAAAAAAAAAATTTCGCTCCCAGCTACAGGTCGTTGCGATTATGTAGTTGGTGGTACCATAATATAAAACGCGGCCGATTGTTTTCTTTCGCGGGTTCTATGATTGTCGATGCAAGGCGATTGCAATCATTGAAGGATGAATGAGTGATATTCAAAAAAAAAAAAGAGTTAAAAAAATTAAAGAACCACATGAATAAAAATTTAAAAACGCAATAAAGTAACAAATAGACGAATTAAAAAAAAGAAAAAAAAAGAAAAATTGAAAATGAATTAAAACAAAAAAATATCTAAATCAATCATAAATTTAAAAAAATGAGAAAATGCACTTAAAATTCTAAGTCACTCATAAATTTAAAAATAACGTAAAATAAAAAAACTATAAAAAAAAAAATGACAAGACGGACAGGACGAGACGTAAAATAAAAAAATAGAAATAAATAGAAATTTAAAACAAATAAAGTAAAAATGTGAATGAAACAACAAAGAAATATTATGAGGTGAGTTTAGATTTTTTTTCTATATTTTACAAATATTTTTTTTTCTTCTTTCATCAATATTGGTTTTTGTGTTGGTTTTCCCTTTTCGTGAATAATTTTTTTAAATGTTTAACGGCTAAAGCGCCTAATTAAAATGAACCCGAGCGTCTAGCTCCTTTCGCCCCGAACCTCAATAAGGGGCCACGACGCGAAATATTTAAAGGACAGTCGTGGCTGAGGTAGGGTGGGCAGAGCAGGGCGCTATTAACACCAGAGCGCCCTGACAAATCGCGGAGCCGCGCTATCCAACCGCTTCCTGGTCTTTCACGACCAATTGGGAAAATAATCCCAATTTTTACCTACCCTTGGATAAGTCGGCGCTTACAATTTTTGTTGTACATGCCTAGGGTTTAATGGCCTGAGTTTTAGCAAGTACCCCTCCACACTTCCGTAGCTAGTCCCGGCCGCCAGCAAGAGCGTCGCACCAGCTGAACTCAGCCACCAATTCGGACTTAGGTGGAATTGGCCCTTCTGTCCCGAACCTTCTCTCTCCTATCAATTATTTTGACTTTCTCAAGTCAAAATAATTCTTCCAAGGCCTCAAACACAACAAATGGCGCCCAACGTGGGGCTAGCCTAAGCTACGCTACGTGCACAGAGCGTAGCCCATCAACACGCGCGAGCTCTGAAAAATTCCGTGCAAAAAGTTGATGGGCAAAAAGGTCTTAAATTTCGTCGTTCTGCGACAGTATTTTCGCCTGAACGGCTACAAAAGCCTAAGTGCACAAGCTTTTCTGAGTTTTAACAGCAAATCATCTTATTGATCTTGGATGGAGGCAATGTGGAACGATCCTATTGACGAACCGTATTGGCAACCTTTAGGCGCCAACTCGGTTCCATAGGAAAGGGAAACATTGTCTGTATGCAAGACTGATTTGATGTAAGTTGGGTCAGACTATATTTTTTTGAACCATTCCACTTTTGGTTCGTGAGTACCCAACTGAGAGCTGGGCATGCCGTGACTTAGCGGGCGTGTCGTCAGACAGTTGGGAACCATACTTGCGAAAAATTGGTGAGTTTAGTGATAGAAGGTATCGTCGAAAATTTGTTAAGTACCTTAATTCCTTATCCATCCTTTTAGAGTTCCTTTGTAACGTAGAATATTTTTTTTTGAAATAACGTAGAGTTTTTTTTTAATACTTAAATTTTTTTTATAAGTCTTTTGACGATAAATTTTAACTTAGATTTTTTTTTGTTGCGCTTTATTTTGATTTTCTTTTTATTACTATTTTTCCCCATTTTTTTTTGTTGAAATTTAATCGCGTTCCGGATTTTCCCGATGGATCGAGGAAGATCAAGATCGGCTTCGCGGTTTGATCTCCATATGAGGGGAGGGGAAAAGTTGCGAAGCGCGAGGGTTCATTTTGAATGCACACAAAATTTAAATACAACATTTATTGGTTTTTTTTTAAATACACACAATCATTCATTTTTTTTGTACTACATACATTCATTCTTATACATACATCATTCATACATACTTATTTTGCGATTCACTCGATTCACTCATTTTTTTTTGACATACATTCATCTTTCACTCGTTCATTCGGTTGGCATTCATTCGACACTTCACACAGTCACTCAATTAAACATAATCAGCCATCCAATCGATAATTTTTTCCTCTTCTCGAACTCGACCATTAACCATGTCTCTGCTACACTCACCAACGACGGGAGCAAATGGCATGTGCACAACCTGTAGGGAGGCAATAGACGCAGAAAGTGAGGTGCGTACCAAATGTGGCCACCGATTCCATAAGGAATGTTTGGAGTTGTGGATCGTGGATAACCACAATTGTCCGAATTGTCGGGGATATTTGGGTCCTCAGGACTATTGGTCCACCTTGGGCGTAGAGGGCGCGTCCGCTAATCCAGGCCCATTGACTCGCGGCAAAAAGAAGTCACAGGGAATGCTCAAAGAGATGGTATGTCGCCTAGAAGGTTAAATTTAGATGTACCACCCGAGACAGGTGGCGGACGAGCCTTGTATGCCCCGGATGGATCGATAGTACCCGAGTCCGACCTGTTATTGCCATTAGTAATGGAGACAGACAGGGTGGCGAGAGAAGACAGAGTGAGGTGGGCAGAGGTGAGAGACGAAACGCGGCCAGAGTCAGTATCAGCGCCGCCGGTGGCAGTAAATTCTTTGGCGGTGGATGATTTGGTGCGGCTAATACGCACAGTGTTGCGGGAGGAATTGGTTCAGCAACAACCCCGAGCCAATTTAAACGCAGGTTTGCCACCACCACCACCACCATCTCGTCGTGAAGCACAGGATGAATACGTGCGAATTCGGGGCCGACCGGCCCATGCGACCGCCCAGATTGGCGATCGCAATGGCAACGGCCCTAATATAAGATACCGCAACTCTGGTAGTCCAATCCGGCACTGGCGACTACGCTTCAACGGAGACAGCCATTCATTGCGAGCGGAAGAACTCGTTTTTAGGGCCGAACCTTTAGCGATGGGAGATCTGGGCGGGCGAATGGACCTGTTAGCCCAGAATTTCCACCTGTTGTTGGACGGGCGTCCCAACCAGTGGTACTGGCTCTGGAGGCGTTCTATCACAGACATTCATTGGTCAGTCCTGAGACCCGCCTTCCTTCAAGCCTGGGGCGAGCGCAGTTCAGACTGGGAAGTGCGCAGGCGGATGCTGGGGCGACGCCAAACGCCGAACGAGCCGTTCCTGATATTCGAACAGGATATGACGGAACTCCGAACATTGTTGCGCAATCCCATGTTGGAGGGCGAATTTGTCGATCTGGTGCGCGGGAACTTGCTGGCGAGTACGCAGCAACAGATGTGTTTCTACGAGGTTCACAATATGACGCAGTTGCGTCATCTTGTGAACCGCGTAGAGGAGGTGCGGAAGGCTACGCGGGCAAGTTCTTGGCAGCAGGGAAGAATTCATGAGATTGGCGATCCCCAGGATGAAGTGGTAGCGGAGACCGAATCCGACGAAGTGGCCGGCCTATCCAAGTCTCTGACCTGCTGGAACTGCGGGAAGGATGGTCACGGCTACCGTGAGTGTGAAGAAGCAACGAAAGGCATCTTCTGCTATGGATGTGGGCGGGCTGACGTTCTAAAGCCCAACTACATCCATTGCAAGGCGGGAAACGGCCGAAGGGATGGAAGGACAGCGGGTCCCTCCCGTCCGAACACTGCATCCCGACAGCAGTAGTTACACTCAGTCAACACCCTAATTCCAATTCCCAATTTCATTCAGAACTCCCAAATAAAAAAACTTTACCCAATTTTTCAACCCCTACAAATACCCCTCCAAATTTTAATACCCTACCTACAACATTTTTTGAACCCAATTCCCATCCTTTTAGCGTAAAATCATCCCTCCCCAATTCCTCTACATTAGATACTCCGCACGTCAAGTTATTAACGAGACCAAGCGATAAAACGGAGCCGGCTGTTTCCCGGCCTGAAGATGCCCTTATCGCAAAAGAACATCCAAGTCGACATTCCCACCATCCTCTCAAGCCATACCACCTTCGGCTAAAGGAATATATGGAGGCTCGAGAGCGAATTTTTGCGCCTACTTCAGTCGCAAGTGTTGATCAAGTATCAACACTAACGAGTGGATCCGGTCGCAGAAAATGAATCTTGCGCCTTCGTACATTCTGGAGGATGGTGCGTGAAAAAAAGAAAGCGATCCTCTCTACCATCATTACCAATCCGTTGGACATTCGTCCGTACGCCATGGTATCCTTGTACGGAGTGGACGTTGAAGGACTCCTCGATAGTGGGGCGAGCATCAGTTGCCTGGGGGCAAACGCTTTACAACGTCTCCGAGATGCACAGGTGAATTATCGACCGGTCTGTCAGGAGGTGAAGACCGCTGATGGTGCAGCGCAAAAGGTATTGGGCACAGTAACTACCGATATTACTTTTCGTGGTATTACCAAACCCATTACACTATACATCGTGCCGAGCCTGTCGCAGAAATTGTACCTAGGGGTAGATTTCTGGCGATCATTCCAACTAGCTCCTAGCATTATCAGCGCGGTCGATACTCCCGATATTGCATCGCAACTGATAGCTCCGGATGCCCACCATTTAACGCCCACAGATGTAAAGAGGTTGGAAATGGTAAAGTCCAAATTTCCATCATACGAAGTATACGGACTCGGTGTGACCAACGCCGAACAACACAGTATAGACGTTGGTGATGCAAGTCCCATCAAACAGCGACATTATCCTGTGTCTCCTGCGATCCAAAAACTCTTATATGACGAGATCGATCGCATGAGGGCACTTGGCGTTATAGAGACCAGCCAGAGTGCATGGAGCTCGCCTGTGGTTCTCATGAGGAAGCCAGGCAAGGTCAGGTTATGTTTGGACTCGCGCAAAGTCAATAGTGTGACGAAGAAGGATGCATATCCATTACCACACATTCATGGTATCTTAAGTCGTTTGCCGCGAGCCAACTTTATTACTAGCCTGGACCTCAAAGACGCCTTTTGGCAGATTCCTCTCGAGAACAAATCCAGGGAGTGTACAGCGTTTACCATTCCTGGCCGGCCTCTATATCACTACACTCGCATGCCTTTTGGGTTATGCAACGCGCCGCAAAGGATGGGTCGTTTGATGGACAAAGTCATCCTACCCGAGCTGAAGGAGCAGGTATTCGTATATTTGGGCGATCTGCTGTTAATTTCTGAGGATTTCGATTCACATCTGGTTTTATTGGCAGAAGTCGCAGAATGTTTGCGAAAGGCTGGCTTGACCATTAACGTCAACAAGAGCAAGTTTTGTCTGAAAGAGGTGAAATATCTCGGATACATCGTTGGAGAAGGAGGCTTGAAAACTGATCCCAAAAAAGTTTCAGCCATCGTCGATTACCCTTCGCCTAAGTCCGCACGTCAAGTTCGACGCTTTCTTGGTATGGCAGGCTGGTATCGGCGATTCGTTCCCAACTTTGCTGCGACTGTTTCACCAATTTCAGACACTCTAAAGAAGTCCAACCAGTTTGCTTGGACTACAGAGGCACAAACTTCCTTCTTATTAGTGAAAGACTTGTTGACGAAAGCCCCTTATTAATCAATCCTGATTTTAAGAGGTCTTTCGTAATCCAGTGCGACGCCAGTAAATCAGGGGTGGGTAGCGTTCTCTTTCAGGAAAATGACGACGGATCGGAATCTCCAGTGGCGTATATGTCACAGAAGCTCACTTCCACTCAACGCAACTACAGCGTAACCGAACTCGAATGTTATGCAGCTGTGTTGAGCGTGAAAAAATTTAGAGCCTATGTAGAAGGGACTGCGTTCAAAGTCATTACGGATCACGCAAGTCTCAAATGGCTCATGTCGCAGAAAGACCTACAAGGACGGTTGGCAAGATGGAGTTTAAAACTCCAAGGTTACGACTTCACAATCGAGCACCGAAGAGGGAGCCTGAACGTTGTACCCGACGCTCTCTCTCGTGTATACGAAGAGGGATTAAATGCGCTGATCGACGTAGCACCGATGGTGGACATGGATTCTCCAGAATTCTCTGGGAATGAATACAAAGAATTAGTGTCCACTGTCGATGCGAACGCCGATCGGCTTCCTGACGTATGCGTGAGAGACGGCTTCGTGTATAAGCGCACAGAGCCTCACAACGGTGACCCGATTGCCGAAGACAGGGCCTGGAAATTATGGATTCCATCGAGCCTTACGTCAGCTGCGATCGCTCAGGCGCACGAGGCAGACACCACGGTCCATGGTGGTTATGCCAAAACGCTAGAGCGAGTCAGGCGATCTTTGTACTGGCCCCGAATGGCTACACAAGTACGCACCCACGTCCTGGCGTGCGACACTTGTAAAGAGACAAAGTCCCCGAACAGACCTCTACGAGCGCCAATGGGAGAACCTTTGCAGACAGATCAGCCATTCCAGCACCTTTACATCGACGTGCTTGGACCATATCCGCGTACCAAACGGGGTAAGATCGCTATCTTGATCGACTTGGATCACTTCACCAAGTTCCCACTTCTACATCCTTTGGGGCGGATCACTGCTGAAGAAACTACTACTACTACTACTACAAACTACTTGGAGGGGCAGGTCTTCCATACGTTTGGAACACCTGAGACAATCCTCTCCGATAACGGCTCTCAATTTAGGTCGAATGTGTTTAACACCATGCTGAACAAATACGGAGTTAAACACCTGTACACCCCGAGCTACTCACCGCAAGCGAATGCTTCGGAGCGTGTCAATCAGTCCATCCTGGCCGGAATTCGAGCATTCATCACTGATGACCAAACACGATGGGATGAGAGTCTAAGCAAAATTGGATGTGCTCTTCGTAGCTCACTCCACCAAGCCACTGGATTTTCTCCTTATCAGGTTTTGTTTGGGAATCACATGATGTTGCACGGGAAGGACTACGAACTGCTGAAGCATTTGCGAGCGCTGGGAGAGTCAAATGTACAGCTTCGACCTCGAGAGGGAGTTCCTATCGTGAGACAACTGGCGCAGACGAAAATAAGGGTCGCACATGAGGACAGCAGCAGGCGTTATAATCTGCGTGCTGCTAAAACACAATTTTGTGTAAGACAAGAGGTATTCCGTAGAAACTTTTCCTTGTCCACAGCCGCGCAGAATTATAACGCCAAGCTGGCCAAGAAGTTCCTCAAGTGCAGGATTCGTCGTGTGCTGGGAAACTCCCGATACGAATTGGAGGATCTAGGTGGCAAGCGTGTGGGGATTTACCACTCCAAGGATCTTAGGCAGTGATCTGAGGGGTACAACACCGATTGCCCGGCACTCAGTCGTGCGCACGAGACTCAGCGCGGCGACTTTCTTTAGTCGGTTCGGCGCTGGGAAACCAACGGCGAACCACCTATGTTGTTGAGTCGCTGCGGAAAGCGGTAGAGGAAAAGAAAACACCGGAAATAAATGGGGCGCATCTGACCGAAAGAAGAGGTTTGTATGGAACTGGTCAAATCTACGACAGGGCACAACACAGGCACACTTCAGACGAGACACTCAACTATTAACAAATACGCACCGTGTTTGCCTCGCACAATATCCAAATATTCGCATAAATTCGGATGTTGTATTTTCTTCAAGTATTGCGCCAGTCCCATGATCGCAATCGAGTTTGGAGTCAGCGGCAAACCGTTGCTGCCACAAACATCGCCTGCGTGTGACTTTGCGAAGAATGTGACGGCCGCTAAATTCGAGTTCACTTTCGAAACGCATGGGGACATTTTACTAGCACAAAACTATTACCATGATCTGAAAAACGGAGCATCCCGGTATTGGGAAAAAGTGTTTATCGGATTTTCAATCGGCCGAAGCAGGCGTTTTTTTTTATGACTTTTGCCATCGGTCACCAGCTGACGTTGACATTTGGTGGACAGCTACAGTCAACACGGATAAAAAAAAAAGTGCTCAAAGCACAGCCTTTTGTGGAGAGTTGCTCTAAAAGCAAGATACGCGAAAAGAATTAATTTGGAGGACGACAAAATTCAATTGAATTTTTTTCATACGCTCTGCAAGTAAAGAGGCACGTTTTGAAAGTTTAAGTGCATTCCGTGGCTGAATTTTTGAATTTTCCTTCATTCGCGCCAATTACTTAGAATGTGTTCCAATCCAATTTTCTGGAGAGTTTCACTGCCCGAAAGTTGAGAAAGCCGCCCGAAACCCGATTGGGGGGAGAAAAATTTTGAACTCGGCCATTTTTTTTGGAGGTTGTGTTTTTTTGTCGCGGAGTTGACCATTGGATGTTAACCTTAAATCTGAAGAAAATGAGTTAAACCACTCCGTGATTGGAATACATTTTGTGTGCTTGCCCACTGTACATATTATAGTGCAATTACTTATCCTACAAGTATCGTTACTACACGCTAAGTTTATAGTTTAAAAGTGTTATATCTTAAGAATCCAGTCTGTTTCGTTATGATTCGGAGATAAGGAACTAGCTACCATACTCTAAATTTGATTTACTCTATTTAGCGTGCTTGACGAATAGTCGGAAAAAAAGAAAAAAACAAATGAGCAACGCTAGATGTACATACATTAAAATATAAAGTACGTGGCATTCGTACATTGAACACGGGAACGAAATTTTAACTAACTATTCTATTCGGCGCGCTAATAATAAAAAAATTCGTATTTAATATTCATGAGAAAAACAAAAAAAATATGACGCCGTGTTAATTAAACTAAACGAAAAAGCACACAAACAAGACACCAATCTGCTAGTGTGTTCCGAGGCCAGAAATGCGCGCCTCGTCTTTCGGACCTTCAAAGGGGGAATTTTAGGTCGAGTTTCCTGACTCGACGATTGTGTTTATTTCGAATAAATTAAAATCCGATTAGGCAACAAATCCGTGTAGGATAATAGCGATAGATAGCACGTGGATAATTTTATTAGAAAAGAGCGGAATTTTCGATTCGCAAAAAAAAAAAAAAAATTTCGCTCCCAGCTACAGGTCGTTGCGATTATGTAGTTGGTGGTACCATAATATAAAACGCGGCCGATTGTTTTCTTTCGCGGGTTCTATGATTGTCGATGCAAGGCGATTGCAATCATTGAAGGATGAATGAGTGATATTCAAAAAAAAAAAAAGAGTTAAAAAAATTAAAGAATCACATGAATAAAAATTTAAAAACGCAATAAAGTAACAAATAGACGAATTAAAAAAAAGAAAAAAAAGAAAAATTGAAAATGAATTAAAACAAAAAAATATCTAAATCAATCATAAATTTAAAAAAATGAGAAAATGCACTTAAAATTCTAAGTCACTCATAAATTTAAAAATAACGTAAAATAAAAAAACTATAAAAAAAAAAATGACAAGACGGACAGGACGAGACGTAAAATAAAAAAATAGAAATAAATAGAAATTTAAAACAAATAAAGTAAAAATGTGAATGAAACAACAAAGAAATATTATGAGGTGAGTTTAGATTTTTTTTCTATATTTTACAAATATTTTTTTTTCTTCTTTCATCAATATTGGTTTTTGTGTTGGTTTTCCCTTTTCGTGAATAATTTTTTTAAATGTTTAACGGCTAAAGCGCCTAATTAAAATGAACCCGAGCGTCTAGCTCCTTTCGCCCCGAACCTCAATAAGGGGCCACGACGCGAAATATTTAAAGGACAGTCGTGGCTGAGGTAGGGTGGGCAGAGCAGGGCGCTATTAACACCAGAGCGCCCTGACAAATCGCGGAGCCGCGCTATCCAACCGCTTCCTGGTCTTTCACGACCAATTGGGAAAATAATCCCAATTTTTACCTACCCTTGGATAAGTCGGCGCTTACAATTTTTGTTGTACAGGCCTAGGGTTTAATGGCCTGAGTTTTAGCAAGTACCCCTCCACACTTCCGTAGCTAGTCCCGGCCGCCAGCAAGAGCGTCGCACCAACTGAACTCAGCCACCAATTCGGACTTAGGTGGAATTGGCCCTTCTGTCCCGAACCTTCTCTCTCCTATCAATTATTTTGACTTTCTCAAGTCAAAATAATTCTTCCAAGGCCTCAAACACAACAAACGAAACAATTGAATTCATTACAGTTAACAGATAGCAAGGAATTAGTGTCAACCAGCATTAAGTCTGCGTTTCAGACTGAACTTAGCAATAGAGAAGTCGAATTCATCGGCATTCTTATTAACTTCCCTCGCGAGACGCGCGATCGGTTCATTCATACCATAGTTCGTCCGGTGAAAACCAACCTGCAGAAGTCTAGGATGCCTTGGTAAAAATTTACCGATGGATAACTGGATCAGGCCCAAAAGTGAAGAAGAATCAACAACTCCTGTGAGAAGTTGATGAGCAAAAACCACATCAGCTATCTCACGTCGCTTCTCACGATTCACAAGTGGATGAGATGCAGGACTATTAGTATCAACAATAGTATCCACCAAAACCAGATCACTCATCTCAGTCTGCGCGGAAATACCAGCAGCACCAATACTCACCCTTGATGGTATTGACTCAACAGTCATATCCCGAAGTTCATTCACATGACCAGAAGACTTAGGGACCAAGTGAGGATCACTCAACTTTCTCAACCGGGCAGACATATTGGAAGCGGACATATCAGCAAGCAATTTCACTTCTTTTAGGTCATCATGCATTACTTCAAGTTTATGCGAGAGAACACTGGTTGAATCTAGAACATTTATTGGGAAACCAGACTAGCGAATCACAGAATCACTATCAATATCAGGCAGGCAACTAAGGACCGTATTCAACTTCACATCTGACTGTGCACATTTTTTGGTCAGTTTAGATATGTCATGTTGAGTCACATTACAACACGCATGAAGTTTATCAAATTGCGAGCCAAATTCACGAAACTCATCAACACAATCATTAAGAATTGAAACACTATCAGCGATTTTATTGACTTTATTATTAATAAAGGCATAATCACTTTTAAGATCATCGAAAGCAGTGACAGTTTGATCAATCCTCAATGCTGTCAACTTCAAAAATCTCAGGATATGACAAGATTTAATGGCCACGCAGTCAGTGCACGTAAAACTGCATGCACTTGTGACATTACGTGAGGCCTTAACACAATTAATGTGGAAACCTGGTCACAAATTCCATCACAGAAGACACTATCACCACCATCAAGATGTAGGGAACACATGCCACAGAGGGTCGTGGATGAAAACGACGTCATAGACATTTCAAAACTTTCCTTCTTATACGCACCTATACAACAATAACAACTGCAAATGCAATATAGAATACGAATCAACAAGCGCACTATATAACACAGTCATGCACACAAAGCACTGTGAAATATAGAAATATAGAACTTCAAGTGCGCTACATCACACCAACAACAACCACAATAGAATAGGTAAAGGTACAAAACCAAGACCAAGCCCACCAACTGCAAATGCAGTACAAAATACAGATCTATAAGCGCACAATAAACACCAACAACTGCACTATGAAGTATAGAACTGTAAGCGCACTGTATCCCAACAACAACTGCAATATAATAGGTCAAGGAACCGAATCAAGACCCAGGAAAAAACTATGGTTGATTAATTGTGAGAGAATATGGAATATGGAAAACCAAAAATTACACGTAAAAAGAAAGAAAGAACACTAATCACTGGTTGACACAACACAACGAACAAAGAATAGTAGCTGCAGGCAACTATTCAACGACAGACTGGCACAACAGATTAGCACGACAGACTAGACTAGACCAGGGCTGCCAGGTCAGGCTATTTATCGCCAATTGGGCTACACAGATCTTGTTGTCGCTACAAAAAAATCAAGGTTTTGATTTATCTAACTTGGGCTATTTTTTATTTGAATCGGCGAATTTTGGGCTATTTTGAATTTGGCAAATTTTGGGCTGTCTTGTATTTTATATTTTATATTTATTGATGAATGGATGCGTGAACAGCCAAAATTGTCGGATTCGGGACGATACCACGTGATTCGCCAGCACCAAATACGTACCAGGAAAGTCACTGTTTGGTGCGGATTTTGGTGTGGTGAAATCATCGGTCCGAGCTTCTTCCATAACAAAACTGGCATTGCCATGACCTTCAAACAATCGATGATAAGCAACTTCTCGTGTCCTTAACTGGATGATACATCTAGATACCGACGATATGTGGTTCCAACAGGACGGCGCTACATGCCTCACAGCGCATGTTACAATAGACATTATGCACGAATGATTTGCGGGTTTCATTAATCCCATAAAATATGTGGCGCTACATCTCAATTGATTTGAAATGTTTTTCGGGATTGTATGGTAACGAATAACTTTACCAATGATAATTAATGTTTAGGTGAAGCCCAATACATTAACAGGGTAAATTTAGTTGCGGCCATGGTCGATTTTATAAAATCCATCGACATTTATTCTAAGCCCGCAGGGAAAAATTAAAAGGGGGCGAAATGCGTCTACGGGCGACTTTAAAATTGCATCGATTTTTATTCTCGGCCCACAGGGAAACCATGGAAGACCTGTGGTGATGCCTCGACAGAATGCGTAGTATCTGTCTAATATGAATGAGAGAGGACGTGGTTAAGAAGACCTACTCCAAGAGCAGACATAGGATAGACCTAAAGAAGGCCTCGTTCCACTACATAAAGTCAGTCAGCGCGAGCCACGGTTTACTCATTCACTAAAAATGTTAGCGGATCTTACTCATCGAACAAGCGCCGTTTAGGCGTCCTTATTTATAGTCCAAGAGCTCGCGACAAAAAATCGCAACAGTTTTGAGAAAGCTAATATTTTGGTATTTGGTTACATTTAGGGTGTATGTGAATATACTAGAGTCAGCAGATCTGACGTCGGGACACCTGGCTTTGGTGACCTGTCAAAGATGTCAAAAAAATCGAAAAATTTAACAGTTATGAGAAAGCTGAAAATTTGCCAAAACTTGGTTTTTACAATGAAAAACTGAAAATCAATGGTCAGACACCCCAACAGTGGGACCCACCCAGTCAGGTGTTAAATCGAGTATACGTGCGGTTTCTCTAACTATGCGCGCAATAACCATGCAAGAGTTTTGAGAAAGCTGAAAATTTGGATCTTTTATAGGTATTACATGCATGTAACCAATATTTTCATAAACTATATTTAATCGATTTGTACCAAATTTCAGCTTTCTTAAAACTCTTACGCGCACTCCCCTTTACGGGGTGTCTGACCATTGGTTTTCAAATTTTCATTGTAAAAACCAAGTTTTGGCAAATTTTCAGCTTTCTCAAAACTGTTAAATTTTTCGATTTTTTTAACATCTTTGACAGGTCACCAAAGCCAGGGGCCTTATTACTGAATCCGATACGATCAAAAATAGTTACGATTTGAAATTACGACACGATTTTACTTTGGTATTACTGAATACGATCGTAAGGGCCAAACAGTGCTGCCATCAAAAGTGTGTGAATTTTACGGTTAAAAGTGTATTGCGCCTAACTTCACACTATACTAAACAATAAATTATACAAGTGGTTGTTTTTTATGTCGTTAATTTGAATTCGATATTGCTTTCGTTACTGTTGTTGACGTAGAAATTTTAGATTTGGCGGTGTATTTAACGTGTGTAGTATGTAGCGACGAGAAGATCGATGTTGAAACTCGATCAAAAATATTAAACGGATTCGTGTCGCTGTGAACCCATTAGAAGTTCCTGATCCAAAGTAGGATTTCTCTTGTACTTTATTTTTACTTAGATAATTGATTGTAAAAAATTACAGTTTCAAACAATTGTTCCGATTATCCAAACCGCATTTTTTCAAGTTGAATGGAATAAAGGACAAATTGAAAGTACGTAGTCGCTCCTCATCAGTGCCACTAATCTTGAAATTAGCATCTGCTCTGAGCGGTATCAGTGATGCGTTGGACAGAGCGGTACGTCTCAACCGCAGGTTTCTGTTGTACTTACAGTTACAGAGCTCTTTGACGTGATGGGAACGAAGCTATGTTCGTAGTCGATGCCGCGAAACGTTTCTTGTATGAGAAATACAGATTGCCTGGTGTAATCGGCTCTGTTGATCGGACACATAGTAAGACCTAGCCATAGCGAGCACTTGTTCTTCAAATGCCGTCGCGTAGTATATTCATTTTTAAATTTTTGTTTTCAACTTCCAAGTTCAACTTTTTTTTATATCTAAGGTTTACATACGGTATATTTGCTTTTCTGTATAGGTATACTTTATTCAAATGCTCAAATTTTTTCTTTTTTGTTCGTAATTCTTCCTTTTTAAGTGACTTACGGCTGGTCGACAGCGACCGTAAAATTTGACGACCAAAACTTAACGATTTCTCAAAAAATCGTATTCAGTAATGCCAAATTTACGATCGAAATTTACGATTTATCGTTCGATCGTATTCAGTAATGCCGAATTTAGAATTTACGATTGATTTTCATCGTATCGTATTCAGTAATAAGGCCCCAGGTGTCCCGACGTCAGACCTGTTGACTCTAGTATATTCAAATACTCCCTAAATGTAACCAAATACCAAAATATTAGCTTTCTCAAAACTGTTGCGATTTTTTGTAGCGAGCTCTCCGACTATTAGTGAAAGACCCTATTTTCATTCTGTTTTAAGCAGGGAATACACTATACAATGGTTGTACCAACTGTTGGCCCAATTTGCCGTTGTATACGACAGTTGCATCGTGTATGCCTTTATGAACAACGGTTGGGCCAATATCGCGCGGTTGTATGCTCTGAACCGAAAACCGGCGGTCGCATGCTATAGGTCGTATGTACAATGTATAGTGTATTATCATGAATACAATTGTTGTAGCGATTTCATTCGTAAACTTTTAGTGTTTCTGTGTTATCAAATACTGTATTGGGAATAACAATGAAATCTAGCTGGAAGAAAATTGCAAGCAAATCGCATGGTGTGTTCCGTGCATACAACCGTTGGACAGATATCGCAACAACATACGTCGGTACAACCGTTGTATCGTGTATTCCCTGCTTTATACCATAATTTTATCGATGTTCATGATAGATGTTTTTTATTTTATTTAAAATTGGCGATTTTGGGCTACTCGGCGTTTGAGAATTGGCTACTACCTCTCTTGAAAACCTGGCAACCCTGGACTAGACTGATACGACTAATACGTAAGCTTGTGTTTGTACGATTGTATGACACTTTGGTGTGGGTGGAAATTCGCAGGATTTCCATCCTTACAACGTGTAGGACACTTTCAGCTTTTTCAAACTGGTTTTTGTATGTACAAGTCGGTCGCCGAGGGTACCCACTTGGAGCTATCAGAGGTATCCCACTTTCGATGCCCTCTCTATCGCACCAGCTAAAATTTAAAGCAAAAGGGTGTACCTTACTACTTCAAAGATAATTTAATTTTTATAGAAGAAAGAGTCGTAGTCACTACAATTCTAAGGGATAAAGTGTAAGATTTGCTACATGTGCCTCACATGGGCATTGAGAAAACGAAGAGCAGGGCTCGGAAAAGTGTCTTCTGGCGAGGGATAGGTGAAAATATTGAGAATATGATTATGAAGTGTCGAATTTGTCAAAAGTTTAGGGCAAGTAATGTAAAAGAACCACTTTTACCACATAGTATACCAGATATGTCATATAGTAAAATTGGAATAGATGTAATGGAATTAAGTGGCAAGTCATTTTTAATAGTTGCGGACTATTATTAAAAATATTTCGATATTCTTATACCTCGTTCACTTGGTAGCGTAGTGTAGTGCAGCGTATTATGAAATCCGGTTGATATATGAGTGTTCACGTGAAGTGAATTGACGTTTCGCACTCTTATTTTTTGTTGACAACTGTCACAAAAGGTATTTATTTTATTATAATAAACTGTTACATTCACCGTTTCATGTCTTAAATATAATGTTTTCTTTTATTATTCATCGAAATGGAATCATTAAAGGGACTACAACTAAAATCGTATACAAAATCCAATCTAGATTTTTGACATTTGACGAAAAAATTGCTACGCAACGCAACGCAACGACAAGTGTTCTCGTGGGAGGATTAGCTAATCCACTACACTACACTACGTGGTTTTGCAACGTTGTAGAAAAACCACTCCGTAGCAAAATTTCGTGTGTTCACCTGGTACATCGAAGTGATCCGTAGCGATACGTAGTTGACCAGGTGAACGAGGTATTAGTTAGAAGCGGAAAACTGCCAACGAAATTATTGAGAATTTAAAAAATTTGTTTTCTATATACGGGATTTCTAATATCATAGTCGCTGATAGTATGCCATTTGAATCAGAAGCTTTTCGTTAATTTGGGAATCAATTAGACATTCAAATAGTAACGACTAGTCCTCACTACCCACAATCAAACGGGTTTGCCGAGAAATTTGTTAATATAGCAAAGACCGCATTAAAGAAAGCAATGGATAGTCGAACAGAAATTTGGAAAGTTTTACTAGATTATCGTAATACACCTATTAAGTGATATAGATTATCACCGGCAGAATTAATGTTTGGTGGATCGTTTTCGGAGTCGGATCGAAAGGTCAAAATGTCGCAACGACATGCAATGGATCACTGTAAGCCGCAAGTAAACGCTACATGAACACAATGGCCGGATTGAGTCGCAGTTCTATTAGCGTCAATAATCAAAGCGAAATTGATATGAACGCGAAAATCAGTGAGTGATTTGGCCGTATTGCGAATGTCGCAGTCACGTCACTTCGATGCCGATTCAACCTGTCACGTCAATCGAAAAAAGCGATTGTGTAACTCCATCGACGCGATTCATTCACATTGCCATATTAATATGTATGTATCAGCTGTAAATTGTGAATTTAAGTTCTTGTATGCCTTCGTTTACAACTATGACGTTAATTTTCTGTAATATCAAATGCTACATTCAAATTTAAGATGCGGATAATGCTTTTTTCTAAAGTGGAAAAGCTATACATCTTGTTCGGCCCATTTGTGGCTCTCACTGCTGCTTGCATCTCGTGACGGTAGTCCCAAAGAATTTTACAGTGTCGAAAATTCGAGCCATATTTCTTTAATGTGTGTCGATCTACACCGCTTTTAATGACGATTACTTGTTGCGAATCCATCAAAATAAGTAAAGAAACATTTTTTTGTCAAATATATACTTGCATTTTTGCACCGACGATAATTTTCTTCAGGCGTCACGGACTCGGAATGTCATCGACGAAAAATGACGATCAAAGTGACAACGGTCGATGACAATCGACACACACAATCGCTTTTTCATGCGTCGATGTCCACTCGGCATCGAAGTGACACGACGTGACATTCGCAATACGGCCAATTATTAATTCTTATCGAAATCTCTTGCATTTTCCATTCTTTTTGAAATAATACAGTGCGTTTTAGATTGTGATAATGTCATATTAGACATTTCGATCCGATCACTTGCGATCATTTTATAACATTGCGAACTTACTTACTCTCTCCGACGCTTAGCGTTCATTCTGTTTAGCTACATGCAACCACATGCATTTGAAACAGGTTTTTTCCCCTCCGTTATTTTGACATTTCGATCCGACTTCGATTGCGTTCATTCTGTACGGCTCTTTACGCGCCCTAACGCATAGACACTAGTTCGCATCATCCAATGCACATGAAGTCGATAGTGTAAACGTGGCATATGAATATTACCACCATTCGCCTCATATTCACATGTGTTTATATGTATGTAGCTAAAAATGATGTCCCATTGACAATCCGATTAAAAAAACCTACCTTTGATTCATTATTTGTTGTTAGTTGGCGAGCTTTCTCCAACATACAGTGGGTTACATAATAAATTCTAAAACTTTGCAATAGTCACCGGAGTTGAGTCGCCAATCGTTAAGCTTTTGAAATAGATATAAGGTGCGTTTTTTCAACTGGATCAGATCAAATGGAAAAAAACGATGTGGATCATCCCAAAAGCTACTTTAGCAGGGTTAGCAATCCTGTTTGTAGATGCCTTGGATAAGCTGTCAGCTGCCCTGGCGGCAAAGTTTCGTATACCATACGACGAAACGGCACTGTACAAAGGTCATATATACAATAATAATTTTGAACATTCCGTCTCTATCTTACACATGAACTTGAATTTCCGTACAAAATTTTGTTGGGTGCAAAAATCTGCTACGAATTAAATTTAGTGCTAAGTCGCGTGGCGCCAGCTGTGAAAATGTTCAAATAGTTGACATTTAAATAAGCTTTTAAAGCACAAAATTGATCCATTGATGATCCTATTTTGATTTTGGATCATCTCTTTGTTGTTGTTTTCAATGTAAAACGAATGATCTTGATCCAGTTGAAAAAAAACACACCTATTGCACGTACTTACCAACACAATATCTGTTCTGATCCGGCCTAACCCAATGGGACCGCTATGTTGAGTATCATTGGCTTCGGCACGGCCAAAAAGATGTACTTTAGGTTTGACTGGGGCAAACTGTATCCATATATACATTTTATTATCCACGAAATATCATCACCACATGGTGATTTATAATGTTTGGTCGCCCGACGGAGGATTTCCCCTAGTTGTTCGTTCTCATCATACCTATCATCCTTCACCGTAATTTTCGCAACCTCATTTTGTGTGGTTTCATTGGTTATCCGTAAGATTTATGTCGTTCAAGGGCGATATAGTCAACATATGAAAGTTATCTTTCATAGCTGCGATTGCGTTCATTCTGTACGGCTCTTTAGGGAGAGCCGTCGTCAGATTAGTAGCGTTTTGTTCCATTGTGGTCTTACTTTGATAATTTATTTAGTAAGACCATGATCATTTATTTAGTAAGTCATTTAAATTAGTAAATTCATTAATTCAATATTAAATTAAACTTTTAAAATTTTTAATAATTGAAAATTAAGCTTTCACAAGTATTTTAAAATAACTCAAGATCTCAAATTGAAATCATTTGCATCAATTAGCTTGCACAATTTAATTAGGTATGATTTAAATTAACTTGAGAGAATCCTTACCGTCCGGTCAGTAACGGGGTACCCGGGTATCCACTTCAGTTTCCGAGGTAGAATTTATTAGCTTCCCCTTGAAAAAATTTTATGACCGCCCGGATCCCCAAAATTAAAGTGGTTTGACACCAACTTTTCGTCAAAATTTGTTGTTGTTAATCACTCAATAAAAGTTAATAACTATCGAATTCCATACTTCGAATTCAATGACCGGGTACCCGGGTTCTCACTGAAGTCATTATGTATGAAAACCGGGTTTATACACGCTAAAGAGACCGTTTATCAAAGTATTTATGTAGTAACTCCACTTTTGAGTAAATAATCAACAATATCGTCTGTAATTTTCTTCATTCAAACAATTTACATTACAAACAATAGTAAAAATAGTATAAAATAGTAATAGTATAAAAAACATTTCTTTTTTTTCGTTTTAGTTATTTTTTCTTTTATTTATAATAATACAGTGCCACATAAAAAAACAAGTAAATTTAATCATTTCGCACACTCCTCACATGTCGTGGTTGAAATACAGTGTTCATCACAAACAGGGAACTCACATACTGAACATGATTTACGAGTTTTGCGTCGTTTTTTTGAATTCGCTCTGTAGACAAACATAGCATACACCAGTAATCTTTTTCCTTCCGGTTGAATCGAGCTGTGCCTGGGGTTTCGAAGATTCAGATGTTGTTGGTTGTGCATATGGATTTATAGTTCGACCAAAAAAACTTTCAATCGCCACTTTCGTTGTGAAATGCCTCATTATTTGTGCATTATGCGAACGATTTTCCACGAATGGAGTACACAACTCTCTGCCCAGTTGCCGATAAAATAATCGCCGATCATATGTTTTTTTTGAAAGGACTTTATTATTTTCATAATAAAGAATATATGCTGCAAGGCGGCTGACATCGAGAATATTGTAAAAGAATGCTAGAGGCCACCTTCTAGTTGATCTTTTTGTTGTGTATCTACCAAGCATTTTATCCATCGTGTCCACTCCAGTTTTCGACCAGTTATAAAATTCAATAATTTCGGGTTTTTTCTTCGCACCATCACCTTTTTTGCTTCCTGATGCATTGATGATAGCATAATTACTGCCTTGTTTTTTTTGGCACATAACTGTACATGGTTACTTTTTCATGTAAGCCAAACACAGTGGATAATTCTTCTCGTGTTTTCAATGCAGCCATTGCTGGTGGAATATATATACTTCTTATTTTTCTTCAAAGTGCCAACAATTGTTAAATCCCAGGATAGTAAAAATTTTGCCAATGGCAGAGTGGTAAAGTAGTTATCCATTGTAATATTTCAACCGGATCCTTTGTACGGTGCCACCAAGTCTCTCACAACTATCTCACCAACGTTTTGCTCACGACCGGCACTCGATTTTCCAGTGTAAAGCTGTCCAGTGAGTGGATACGAATTTTCTGCATCACATATCTGTTGTAAAGTGCTCTTCCCCATACTCACAACACAGCGCCTCAATCATTACATGTCTCAATCTTTCCTTCAAGTCAATCATTACAATATAAATTTCCTTAACACTTACAATGTCGCCATAATTCGATACCCCATCCAGACGTTCAAAGTGCATACACGTTTTTCACATTCCTTAAAACAATTCCCATAAATGCAATCGTCTTAAAGTTATTAAAATGCTAACGCATTTCCGTTCCATACAACTTATCCGATTGCAGTCACTTGAACCGGCATACCATACGTATCATAGCCGACCCAAATTGCTTATCAATCATATCCATCTTTCCCATGTCCAACTCGAACTTAATAGCGCGATCCAGACGAACACCCAAAAGTGTCTCATCTGCAGATCGCATTTCACTTTCAGATTATTTAACAAAATATAAACGATTCGGTGTTGTATCGTGAAGAACCGAATCGTGATAGAAGATATTCAGTCGGAAGCCGCCGAACGTATCACACATTATCGTTGAATAAAAGTAAACTCCGTGTCGTGCCCCTATCATCTCTCCGCGTCAGTCTCCGAGTCGTCTCCGCGTCAAAATATATCTTTATAATAAAATAAATTAAATATATCTTTATAAAATAACCAAATAGTAATAGTGTTAAATGTTTAGCTTAAGATAATAATAATAAAGGTGTTATTTGTTTTACAAAGTGCGTTTCTACTGAAGAAGGAGATGCCCCTAAGACTACCCAAAAAAGGTGACATGCACATTAATGTGCGCTGTTGAATAACGCTCAACATAAATTGGTGTCAGATGTGGGGTTGTTTCGTCACTCAACCCGTGTATTCTAGGGAACCGATCGCTCTCCTAAGCGCGTAAAACTTAAATCCTGTGAAAAGAAACTGTGACTGTGATTAAATCCTGCGAAATAAAAACTGTGACTGTGACTGTGACTAAATCCTGTGAAAAATCCTGTGACTGTGGCAGTGCAAAAAAAAAAATCCTGTGACTGTGTGAACCTTTTGGGTGTTGCAAAATTTTTTTTTTCTCTAAATTTGTGATTGTGTTCGAGATACCACACAAATAATTCTTGTAACCATCATCAAAAAGAAAACAGGTAACAAATTATTATTAACATGCCACCCAAATTCGACAGGGACTTCGCACTGAGGTTTATCCCAGATTTCAATGGGAATCGGGAACACCTACATAAATTCGTGAATTGTTGCGACCTTATGGCTACCGGAATAGCCGAAGCAGATGTCCCAATATTTATGATGATAGTGAAAAGCAAGCTGTCCGGTACGGCTTATAACCTCGTCAAGTACAAGGCCATCGAGAAATGGGAGGGACTCAAGGAGGCGCTACAAAATCAATTTCTCGAAGAGCGTACCCTTCCTCAACTCCAAGTCAACCTTGTAAATTCCAGACAAAAATCGGGAGAAACAGTACGTTCGTTCGCAAATCGGATCGAGCGGACTCTCGCCGACCTTAATGACGCATGAATAGCATCCGAAGGGATGGAAGCAGCGGAGATAATAGAGTCTCTGAACGCGAAGACAGCTTTAAAAGCCTTCGAAGAGGGTCTCCTACCCAACACAAAGCTGTTTGTGAAAGCATCACGGTTAAAAACACTCGCTGAAGCCGTTGAAGCCGCTGCAAATGAGGAGAGGAACTCACCTTCGACGTCGACTCAAAATAAGCCGACACGTAGCAATAAGTTTTGTTCCTTTTGTAAAAAACCGGGCCACAATTTACAGGAATGTTTTAAAAATAAGGCTCAGCCCAATCCATTACCAAATTATCAAAAAAGGGAAATAAAAGTCGAGCCCGGTAATGTAAAAACAAACCAAATAATTTGTAGCTATTGCCGAAATATAGGGCATCACATAAAGGACTGTAAAAAAAGACAGTATAAACTCAAAGTAAAGGCAAATGAGCAAAAGGCAGAATCAAGCTCAAATTCGGGAAACTAGTAGAAGACTTGGTCCACCGAGTTGGTCCAAGTCGTAATTTCCAAAGTCTACAATCTCAACCGTCAAAACTGCAATTTGCTCCTTTGTCTACTGAATTTGTTTTTCCACAATATGTTCTAGATCATTTAGAGACATTAAAATCATCCCCTGAATCGTTTGTTCCAAAACCATCGTGTTCTAAATCGTTACCGTCTCAATCACCCTCAGAATCGTTTCCGTCGTCGTGTTCTAAATCAGTGCCGCCACAATCATTACCTACCAAATCGTCGAGTACAAAATCGTTGCCTTCCAAATCAGAATCTTCAAAATCGTCGCGTACTAAGTCCCCTTCTGAATCGTCGAGTTCGAAATCGTGTCCAAAGCCGTGGTAGACGAAAATGTACCTTTTCAGATCCTAGATCATCCTGTACATCCGATCATCCAATTAAAGACCCGACCACGTTTAATCCTCGAAGAGCTTGTGTATACATAGAAATCAAATCAGACTCACTACACACGAAAAATGCTAGTCTACTTGTGGACGGTGGTAGTGAAGTTTGTGTCATAAAAATCGACAAGGTAGATCTTGACCAAGTTGTAGACACTGATAGTTGTATCGACCTAATAGGAATAAATAAATGTCCTCAAACAACAGTAGGTCTTACATATCTAACCATCAATCTCACTGAATCAAAAAAAATCGATTACCCCTTCTACGTCGTTGATGAATCATTTCCATTAATAACCGATGGAATATTAGGAAGTAACTTTTTGAAGGACTTTAAGGCCAGCATTGATTACAGAGCCAATAACCTGTCGATTAACTTCAAGAAGTCAACAATAAGTTTCAATCTTAACTCTCCTACATATCGCGTACCAGCGCGTACTGAAACCATACTTTCTATTAGAACTGAGGTGAATGAGGAATGTATTTGTTTCTCAAAACAGCTTGAAAATGGTATTTACATAGGTGGAAGTATTTGCAAACCAGTCAACCAGATCCTCTATGTATCAGTACTGAACTCCTCTGAAACTGATATCTATTTCGATCCCCAAGACTTGACTATAGAGAAGTCTTCAGAATACAATATCTTCAAAATAGATCCAAACACTAAAGTCGATCATGCGCGAATCCGCACACTGAAGGATCAAATAAATACAGATCATATGACTTTAGAACAGAAAACGTCTATTCTAGAACTCTGCACTCTTTACAATCATATATTTTTTTTGAAAGGAGATAAATTGACTACTACTAATTCCGTTGAACACTTCATAAATACCTCTGAAACTCCTCCTATATACATAAAACCATATCGTTTACCAGAAGCGCAGAAATCCGAGGTCCACAAACAGGTTGGTGAGATGCTAAACGACGAAATTATCATCCCTTCCAGCAGTCCCTGGAATTTTCCGCTAGTTGTGGTTCCGAAGAAACCAGACAAGGATAGTAACAAACGTTGGAGAATCGTCGTAGATTTTCGTAAACTCAATGAAAAAACAATTGGGGATGCATACCCATTGCCTAACATTACAGAAATCTTAGACCAACTCGGAAACTCAAAATTTTTTTCAACTCTTGATCTCGCTAATGGTTTTCATCAAATAGAAGTCAACCCAAAAGATAGGGAAAAGACAGCATTTTCAACACCTTTCGGGCACTACGAATATGTAAGAATGCCTTACGGTTTAAAAAGTGCACCAGCAACGTTCCAAAGACTTATGAACAACGTTCTTACAGGCCTACAAGGCATAAAAGTATTTGTGTATATGGACGATATAGTCATATATGGGCAAACTCTAGTCGAGCATAACAAAAAACTCGCAGAAGTTTTCGAACGTCTTAGCTCACATAAATTACAGCTCCAACCAGAAAAATGCGAATTCTTACGTACGGAACTGACTTACCTAGGTCACGTAATTGGTGACTCAGGAATAAGTCCAGATCCTAACAAAATAGAAAAGGTAAAAACATTTAAACAACCTACTAGCACCAAAGAAATTAAAATGTTTCTTGGCTTAGCTGGTTACTATCGCCGTTTCATTAAAGACTTCGCAAAAATTTCGAAACCTCTAACTGAATTGCTAAAAAAGGATTCAAATTTTAATTGGACTCATTTATGCACTGAATCGTTCAACATCCTAAAAGAGAAACTCATAAGCCCTCCTTTGTTACAATATCCAGACTTCGATCGAGAATTTGTAGTAACCACTGACGCAAGTGACGTCGCTATTGGTGGAATACTATCTCAAGGTGAAATTGGTAAGGATTTGCCTATAGCATACGCTTCGCGCACTCTACATAAAAGCGAAAAAAATTACTCAACGACTGACAAGGAATTACTTGCTATCGTTTGGGCTGTTCAACATTTCAGACCATATTTGTATGGCAGAAAATTTAAACTAGTTACCGATCACAAACCTCTTATATATCTTCACAATTGCAAGGATGTAAGCTCAAGACTTATGCGCTATCGCATTCAACTTGAAGAATTTGACTACGAAATCATACATAAAAAAGGTGAACTGAACACTAATGCTGATTGCCTCAGCAGAATAACAAAAATGACTCTTAGATCACAAACTTCTGCTCAATCGAGTGATGCTAATTCTCAAAGTCATCCTTTGCCGAATACTCCTACGATCCCTACTACATCGTCAGAATTATCTTGTAAAGATTCTTTACCAAAATCTTCTAAATCATGTTCCAAGTCTCCAAAGTCAGATACTAAATTATTACCAGAAAGTAATTCCCAGAATCCTGTTGCATGTTCGTCTACTACTAAATCTTCAAACGTTAATGAACCATCTCCGGATCAAATCAAAACTATCCTTAAAGAATTTCATGAAAATCCCATTGGTGGTCACTGCGGAGTAAATCGTACGTTCAAAAGGATAAGACTTTATCACAAATGGAAAACTATGTATAAAGACATAAAGAAATACATTAAACAATGCGAACTCTGTCAGAAAAATAAAGTTACTAAATACACTTTAGAGCCAATGACTATAACTTCTACAGCAAAATTCCCTTTCGAAAAAATATCAATTGATATAGTCGGACCATTTCCTACCACTAATGATCACAACAAATATTTGCTGACAATTATAGATGATCTAACAAAATACTCTGATGCAATTCCGATACCAAACCAAGAGGCAAATACTATAGCCGAAAAATTCGTCACAGAAATAATCTTTCGTTTCGGAACTCCTACATATGTCCTTTCGGATCAAGGCCAGAATCTAATAGGAGAAGTGTTTAAAGGCGTTTGTAAACTTTTAAAAATAACCAAACTGCAAACTACAGCATATCGACCACAATCCAATGGATCCTGTGAAAGAAGCCACAGAGGGTTTGTCGAATATCTTCGCTGCTTCATAAATAAATCTCAAGATGATTGGGATAGTTGGATCAAATATGCAGTATTTGTTCACAATACTACTCCTCATTCTTCTACGTCGTATACTCCTTTTGAGTTAGTTTTTGGAAGACAAATAGAACTTCCAACAAGCGTTACCAAAAACCCTGAAATATGCTATAATTATGATCTCTACGCAAATGAGTTAAAATCAAGAATGCAACATTCGCATAAAATCGCACGCGAAAATCTTATCAAGAACAGGCAATCTTCAAAGCGTCAGTATGACAAAAAGCAAAATCCGTCAAATTTCGAAATCGGAGACCAAGTCCTCCTTAAGGATGATGGTACCCACAAAAACAAATGCAAGAAACTCCTTCCTGTATGGAATGGCCCATATAGTATTATTTCCACACCGGGAGTAAACTCTGTTATATCAATACGCAATAAAGACGTAAAAGTCCATAATAATCGTTTAAAACTATTCACTGCATGAGTCTACCCCGTATTTTTTTTTCTTTTCCAGAAAATTAAAAATCCAAAATACACCAAAACGTTCAAACTCCGTTCCAGCTCAAAACGTAAAAATCGATTTAACCTCTACCGAAACTCGCACCACTCCTAGGTACAAGTTTCGTTCTTAAGGAGGGAAATGTTGTAAAGTGCTCTTCCCCATACTCACAACACAGCGCCTCAATCATTACATGTCTCAATCTTTCCTTCAAGTCAATCATTACAATATAAATTTCCTTAACACTTACAATGTCGCCATAATTCGATACCCCATCCAGACATTCAAATTGCATACACGTTTTTCACATTCCTTAAAACAATTCCCATAAATGCAATCGTCTTAAAGTTATTAAAATGCTAACGCATTTCCGTTCCATACAACTTATCCGATTGCAGTCACTTGAACCGGCATACCATACGTATCATAGCCGACCCAAATTGCTTATCGGGTCATTCCATGAAAAATCGCAAAAAAAGGCCAATTTTGTGACCTTACCATCGCCGATTCTTTTGAAAATTTTTTTGCTTGAAGAACTAGTGAAAAAAAAAATATAATTTCAATTTTTTTTTTCTATCTCATTTTTTTTGTTAGTTATAGTATGTTAAAGATTTTGCAAAAATGGTGTCAAAGACCTCTTTGAAAATTCATATCTCTGTTAATTTTTATCACAGAATAATAAAATAGGACTTATTTTAAAGGGGAAGGTTGTCGCAAAATAAGAAAAATACCAATAAAATTTATCCTTGATTTTTTTTTTCCAAGGATAACGATTTTGTCCTTTATCCTTGAATATCTCAAATTACCGATGATTTTTTTTTTTTATTTTTTTATATTTTGTGTATTATACTGTTCTTCAAAACATATCAAAAAATCAACTTGGGATCGCAATGGGATCGGGGTAAAAAAAATAGAAGAACATCAGTGGTTCTCAATTATTTCAATTATTTTGATTACTTACGAGTACTCGTATGTAAAGAGGATTTAATTTTATGATACTAGATTTATTGCCAGCTATTAAAATCATAAATTTAAGATAGTTTAGTTCAATAATAACTTAATTGAGCAACTATTTCATTAAAAATATTAATGTTTTATAATATGTATAATATATTAAAAAAATTAAATTTGGTTTAGAAAATTACAATTTCTACGGAGTATTTTATTAATGCTATTCATTCCAGGCAACAGTAACTAAATTTAAAATGATTTGACATTGAATAATAATATTTGAACAAGTAGAAACATAAAAAATTAAGAAAAGATTCAACATAATGTATATATTTAGTATAAAAAATATATTACTGTTAAAATTTGTCCTGTAATAACATAGGGCCCTTCTACTGGGCGAGCTCCAATTCAGGTTAATAATATTACGATTACTACTATTGTTCAAAATAAAAATTGATTAAGAGGATAAAATTGAATCCCTCGAAATTTTGTTAGGTGAGAAATTATTAAAAGTTCTTTTACTTTTTCATATCCTGGACATTCGATACATTGGTTTAAAAAGCAACCAATATTGGGAGGATTGCATATTCCAACAGCAAGGCACGACCGGTAGTCGTAAATTCGAGTATCTTCATTTGCAGTAAAATATTTAATACCGCAACCTTCCATCATAAGCCTTACATTTTGATGGATGACACACACACACACCGAATGTGTTTCAGGAGATCCAGCCAAAACACAGTATTTGGGTCGTAGGGAAGCAAATTTGGAAAATCCTATTTTCAGTTCAGGATAAGTTTCCTTAAAGTGCTGGTACACTTCCTTCAAATTCCCCAAAACCAAACGTTTTTGGACGTGATTTTTCTTGCCGTCTATTTTAATTGCAATAAAATCCTTTTTACCAGGCATGACTCGACTTATATTATCC
Source organism: Beris chalybata (assembly GCA_949128065.1). NCBI lineage: Eukaryota > Metazoa > Arthropoda > Insecta > Diptera > Stratiomyidae > Beris > Beris chalybata. The sequence goes on along the minus strand of OX421895.1, from coordinate 60,594,607 downwards.
TTACTGTAGAAGTCTTCCACTGTCGTGATAATATCGGAAGTAAGGCTTCTCCGGTGCGGGATATGTACATCTCCTTCAGAATCTAATGTCCGTTTGTATTTTCGAACTGCATACGAAGATGTTCCGGGAAATTCCTCACAAGTTCTTTTTCTAGTCCATTTATCAGGACTTACAGATAAAATAAATTGCTTGATATTCTTCTCACTGGCGGTTGAATATTCAGTCCTCAATCTGTCAATCATCTCGTCCTCTCGTGGTTGGTCCTTTTGATCTTCTAGTCCAAAAATTTTTTTTAATACGATTCTTTTCACATCTTCAAGCTTTTTCCGGATGTAGTTTTCTCTGGTAAATCGTCTTTTGTCGAAAGGTTCTTCTCCTAAATATCGAAGACATTCATTTAATGAGTTTAATGCGGCTTCCTTACTGATGAAACTTTGGTGTAGCGCTTCATCGTCGCCGGGCTCCTCATCTGTATCCAAAGAGAAAGGTTCTTCTTCCTGGTCGAACATATCATCATCAGTAATCTCCGTTGATGTTCCTGGTAGCAATTTAACCCTTTTTCTACAGGAAGAGCAAATTTTCCCTGCTGAAGTCATCGCTGGTACTCTAGAAATCATTCATGATTGCACAGGTCGTAAATCCGATTTTTTTTTGGTCCAATGTATTGATTCTCCAAAAGGATTACAGCAACGCGATTTTGACCAGTTAATTTTATTCATGATTTGTAAAATAATAAATTAGATTTTGTCTTCTTAATACTGCAAGCACGACTGAATTGTATTTGAGGTAAGCCCATATTTATATACATACCTACCAAAAAAGGACATTTAACTGATATTCATTTTTTTATTGCCTTACCTGCCTACCTATTATTTTCTGGTTAGTGAGACATTCCAAATGAGATAATTCTTGTTATTTTAAATTTAATGGTTTATGGGATAAATTTATTTAAACACTCACAATTAGTTGCTCAATTAAGTTATTAATGAACTAAACTATCCTAAATTTATGATTTTAACAGCTGGCCATAAGTGGAGTACCATAAAATTAAATACTCTTTACATACGAGTACTCGTAAGTAAACAAAATAATTGTAACTTTTCTATGAAATAATTGAGAACCACTGATGTTCTTCTATTTTTTTACCCCGATCCCATTGCGATCCCAAGTTGATTTTTTGATATGTTTTGAAGAACAGTATAATACACAAAATATAAAAATATAAAAAAAAAAAATCATCGGTAATTTGAGATATTCAAGGATAAAGGACAAAATCGTTATCCTTGAAAAAAAAAAATCAAGGATACATTTTATTGGTATTTTTCTTATTTTGCGACAACCTTCCCCTTTAAAATAAGTCCTATTTTATTATTCTGTGATAAAAATTAACAGAGATATGAATTTTCAAAGAGGGCTTTGACACCATTTTTGCGAAATCTTTAACATACTATAACTAACAAAAAAAATGAGATAGAAAAAAAAAATTGAAATTATATTTTTTTTTTCACTAGTTCTTCAAGCAAAAAAATTTTCTAAAGAATCGGCGATGGTAAGGTCACAACTTTTGCGATTTTTCATGGAATGACCCCAATCATATCCATCTTTCCCATGTCCAACTCGAACTTAATAGCGCGATCCAGACGAACACCCAAAAGTGTCTCATCTGCAGATCGCATTTCACTTTCTGATTATTTAACAAAATATAAACGATTCGGTGTTGTATCGTGAAGAACCGAATCGTGATAGAAGATATTCAGTCGGAAGCCGCCGAACGTATCACACATTATCGTTGAATAAAAGTAAACTCCGTGTCGTGCCCCTATCATCTCTCCGCGTCAGTCTCCGAGTCGTCTCCGCGTCAAAATATATCTTTATAATAAAATAAATTAAATATATCTTTATAAAATAACCAAATAGTAATAGTGTTAAATGTTTAGCTTAAGATAATAATAATAAAGGTGTTATTTGTTTTACAAAGTGCGTTTCTACTGAAGAAGGAGATGCCCCTAAGACTACCCAAAAAAGGTGACATGCACATTAATGTGCGCTGTTGAATAACGCTCAACATATCCACCATACTTTGATTCCATACTTGGCTGGCTTTGATGGAATATATTGTGTAAATATATTATATATTCAATACGATTATTTATTTATAATATTAATACCTTTCTATATTTTTTCTCACGTTCACAATAAATTTCGTACTTTATAATTTTGTTATTTTCACTATGCTTTGAATCTTTGAATCTGTAATATCCCCCCATTACCGTAGGGGTTTGCTACTGTTATTTCACATTCCACAAAGCGGGTTGACTACCTGCTTAGTAATGGGGCGCACCGTAGCTACCCGGGTAGGTACCCGGGTGCCCGGTTATTGAACGAATGGTGAAAGTTTGGTTACTGACCAGACGGTTAATGAATATTAAATAATTATTTTATATATTCGTAGTGATAACTTAAAAGACTCTGACTGACTGATTTCTAAGAAAAAATTTTTCTCAAAACAAGTCCGATTTCGATTAAATAGTTTTCTCAACGAAATCAATTCACAATGCGGCACCACACCATGACGTCGATATACTGTACGCCGATGATTGTCTTTTTGGTCATATTGACACAACTCAGCACCTTACAAAGCATCTCCGCTTTCCAGTGCGTCTTCCACAATGCCATTGATTATCTCCTCAAGGAGGAGCAGTAATAATTACTTTCGTTGAATGTTCGTTTGGTTAAAAAAAAACTTATACAGTTAATTCGTAAAGAATAAATTTATTGTATTTTCATAAAATATATCTGCTAATTTCTCCATCGGTTCTTCTCGAATATCAGAAATCACTTCCAGTACTTGCCTATAAAAGAAAAAATAAAAATTATTAAATAGTGAAGAAGATACGAAAGTTTTGAGTTTGTTCGAATACAGTAAAAAGATCATGATCTCGATAATATGATATATGAGCCGTTGATTTTGTAAGTGGCATAATACACTTTTTAAAAAAAAAAATTTTTTACATTCTAACGATGCGGTATACAGACCGAAGCAACTTTCTGATTCATCTTACTTTTAACAAAGCAACTTTCTGTTTCATCTCACTTTTAACAGATACAAGTAAACATGTTAAAACGAATAACACTTGTCAATTACATCCAAAAAAATCTGCCAAAAGTCTGGGCGCAACTTTATTATTTTTCCGGCAGAAGTTCGGAACGTGGTTTATTCGGGGATGCGGCATATGTTACTATGTGACTGAAAACCTAGCAAAAAGCGGTTAGAAAAGGGTGTAACATATGAATTAAATAATTGGGTCATATTCCGGAATGCGGTCTAGAGGTTGAAAAATAAAAAACTTCAAAATAGGTGATTATTAAACAAGCCCGGGGAAGTGAAAAGATATTCGATATCTGATCAGACCTGAGAAACATGGTGGAATTCATGAAAAAGTATACAACCAGTTTACACCCTCTTAGGGGTTGAATTTCAAAAAAACTTGAAAACACATGCTAGGTATTCATATGAAGAATCCGTAGAATAAAAATGAATTCAATATTTCGAAAGACCTAGTAGATATGACGAAAATCGTGAAAATATATGCATTTTATATTAACTGATATTTTTTTTTGCTCCCTCTTCTGAACGCCAATGAATATTCAAATTTTTTTTTATCAGAATTACTTTTCTAGTTAATTTACATATACGTATCGAGTTTCAACTTCCTAGCATAAGCCGTTCTAAAGTTAGGAAAAACACACCCCCACCCCCGTACCATACCACCCCTAAAAACAAATATATTTTTCCACCATGCCACTACTATAGCTCTATCTAAATACCAAGTTTCAGCTTCCTATCAATATAAATTCTTAAGATATAAGCATCGGAACTTTTTCTTTCTCACCCTTCCCCACCCTCACCCTCTACACCCACACCACCAAACTTTCTTTCCCTACTAGGGTTCTATTAGGCCTACTCCTGGTAAAAATTTAAAGCATCCATCTTACACTGTTATTGAGATATGAAACGTGTTATTTTTGAAAGATTCTTACCCCCTCCACTTACGAATTCCCCCGCCCCCTTCAAAGATTTTACTTTGAGCAATCTTTATTTATCAAGCTTTATATCCAAACCGAATTTTGTTTTTCTGGTGTCATTGGTTTGGGAGATATCGTAATGTTAAGTATTTCAACCCCCACCCCCGTACGCCACTACCCCCACCCAAAAATTTTGTTTCAATCTACTCTCCTAGTATAACTACAGATATTTGTTAAGTTTTAATTGCCTGCTATTAACGGTTTAGGAGATATGGATTTTAGAATGTGTCGATCTCGACTTTTTTTGCGTTTCGGACGGATTCCTTCCCCCTCCACTTCCACACCCCTTCACCCATATCATCAACTTTTATTGCAAATGGGTCCACTATCAAAGCTTTATAAGAATTCCAAGTTTCAGTCTCCTAACATAAGCGGTTGCTGAGATCTAGAAACCAACATTTTTCGTCTAAAACGCTTCCCCCACCTTCCCCCTCACACCCCCACCCCTGAAAATAATGTCAATTCAAGGGGTCTACCCAGTCTATTCTTAGGAAAATTTTTAATTTAATAGCTCCACTGGTTTGCGAGCTACGAGCCTTCAAAGGATTTTGGTGGTCGACGTACGGCGTACGGCGGACAGACGGAGTGAAAATTTTTATTGCTTTTTTCGTGTCTACTAGTCATGAAACGTGGACAAAAAAATTTTGAGGGCAGCAAATTTTTTTTTTTGAAAATCAATAACAATACTGTATTATTACTAATAAAGTAATATAACTTGATGAGTAGTCTCTAGGCAGTATCGTATTCCCTGCGAGTGCGTTCAGAGTTCACCGTTTCGCTGACATTCTGATCGCATCCGCAACTGCTACCAAATTTAGCAGCGGACGCGGAAAACCGTTACTTCGTAGATACTGGCGTCCTAGTGGCTTGGTTTTTGGGTTGTTGAATTGACTTGCGGGAGAGAAGAAGAAAAGCGCGTAGAAGAAAAATTAAATTGATCGAAAACCCTGGGTATCTCGTTTGAATTGCGCTTGAAGCTACAATCAGTTGGCCGCTCGCGACTTATGTATACATAGTTAAAACGCGCACGCTTCACGAATTAACGCGGTATAATCGCTAAAGAATTCCAGCAGTGAAGCTCCGTGCGGTTGGGAATTTTGTTGGTGTCGCTACTACGTCCCGAGGTTTTAATTTTCTTGTCTTTCGGCCGTAAAGCTTGTAGCACACTATGACGACACGACAGATCACAGCAAGGCACGGCACGACACGGACCGACAAAATTCGGTGAGAATCATATGTATGCATTTGTAAAGAAGTCCGCACATTTATACAGCACGGTAGAGATGGGTCGTTCAGTCAAGACCCGTTCAAAATGAACGGGTCACTAAACTGAACGGATTGACCCGGATCTCAATTTTACCGAACGATCGTTCAATCTTAAAATTTGAACGTACAGCAAAGAATACGACACGACCTGCGATAACGAAACGTCAAACGTCAGAACGTCAACAAAACGCAAAACATCTGAGTAAATACAAAAGTCCAAGCTTGAATGAGACGCAAGTTTGCGGTGTAGTGTAGTGTAGGTTACTATGCCTCCTAGTTATCCTTTAAGTTATCAGTCGCAATTTTATTTTTCTTGGATGTCTCTATAGTTTTATATTGTCAATTTTAGCTTTCTATGCTTCGCGGTTTTCCAGAAATAAGAATCTGAACCTTTATGTTCCACCCGCTTTCACCTGCACCTTATTACTAGCACCCCCAACATGCTACATGTCTACTAGGCCTAAAGCTAGTATTACACTGTATGATCACGCTGTCAAATTGCAGTAGTAAGCAATGCAAAATAGTGAAATTGACTGAATGAATACTGTGAGATTTATTTGTATTCGCCTACTTCGCATCGCATATTACTGTAATTTGACCACTTGGTCAAACAGTGTAATACAAGCTTAAAGCTAGTATTACACTGTATGACCAAGCGGTCAAATCGCAGTAATAAGCAAAGCGAAAATCGTTTTTGACCGAGCGAATACTGTGAGATTCATTTCTATTCGCCTACTTCCCATTGCTTATCACTGAAATTTGACCACTTGGTCCAACAGTGTAATACAAGGTTAAAGCTAGTATTACACTGTATGACCAATTGGTCAAATTGCAGTAATATGCAATGCGAAGTAGGCGAATACAAATACATCTCACAGTGAGATTTATTTGTATTCGCCTACTTCGCATTGCATATTACTGCAATTTGACAGCGTGGTCATACAGTGTAATACAAGCTTAAAGCTCACAGTCAGATTTATTTGTATTCGCCTACTTAGCATTGTATATTACTGCAATTTGACAGCGTGGTCATACAGTGAATTTTTTAGAATTTTTTGGAATTTTTTAGAATTTTTTTTAGAACTTTTTAGAATTTTTTGGAATTTGTTAGAGTTTTTTTAGAATTTTTTATAAGTTTTTTAGAATTTTTTATAATTTTTTTAATTTTTTTAACTTTTTTATATTCTCTATCCTCTATCCACCATCTTCCATCCCCTATCCTCCATCGCCCATCCTCCATCATTCATCCTTTATCCTCCAGCGTCCATCATCTATCGTCCATCATCCATTGTCCATCCTCCATCGTCCATTATCCATCCTCCATCGTCCATTGTATATCATCCATCCTCCATCGTACATCCTCCATTGTCCATCCTCCATCCTCCATCCTCTATCTTCCATTCTCCATCGCTCATTGTCCATCATCCATCGCCCATCCTCCATCGAACATCCTCCATTGTCCATCCTCCATCATCCATCGTCCATCATCTATCCTCCAGCGTCCATCATCAATCGTCCATCCTCCATCGTCCATTGTCCATCCTCCGTAAAGATCTGCTGAACCGTCAAGATCCGCGAACCGCAAAGATCCGTAAAGATCCGTTGGGCCGTCAAGATCCGCGAACCGCAAAGATCCCTTGAGCCGTCGAGATCCGCGAACGAAGCATCGTTCGGTCGTTCAATGAGACCGAACGATCAAGCATCGTTCGGTCGTTCAATGAGACCGAACGATCAAACATCGTCCGGTCGTTCGATGAGACCGAACGAACGTACGCAAAATAGTTTGAAGGCGCGTAGCTCCCAAACCCGTTGAGGTATTATCATGAAATTTTTATGGTGGGTAGGTTGGGTGAACCTCTACAAATGGTATCTTTTAATGGGGGTTGTGGCGTACGTGGGTGGGGGTGGAAAACTTTAGATTACGATATCTCACGAACCTATAAAAGTGAAATTCGGTTTGAGTAGAAAGGTCGACAAGTAAAGATTGCTCAAAGTAAAATTTTAAATTTTTTTAAAACCTGGAAGAAATCTACGAGGGAAGACGCACCAGAGGCGCCCTAATTTTAAGGATAGCAAGTTTAGGGACAGGTAGAGTAGGAGATAAGGAGATTTTGAGGTACGATTTGTAATAAATGCATTATTTGAAACGAACGCTCGATTTGTTTTCTACTGAGTAAATGTAATTTCTTATGTGACGTGTTTCAGTTCGATTTCCGTGATATTTCTTATCGGTGTTTAAGCCGTTCTAAAGTTAGGAAAAACACACCCCCACCCCCGTACCATACCACCCCTAAAAACAAATATATTTTTCCACCATGCCACTACTATAGCTCTATCTAAATACCAAGTTTCAGCTTCCTATCAATATAAATTCTTAAGATATAAGCATCGGAACTTTTTCTTTCTCACCCTTCCCCACCCTCACCCTCTACACCCACACCACCAAACTTTCTTTCCCTACTAGGGTTCTATTAGGCCTACTCCTGGTAAAAATTTAAAGCATCCATCTTACACTGTTATTGAGATATGAAACGTGTTATTTTTGAAAGATTCTTACCCCCTCCACTTACGAATTCCCCCGCCCCCTTCAAAGATTTTACTTTGAGCAATCTTTATTTATCAAGCTTTATATCCAAACCGAATTTTGTTTTTCTGGTGTCATTGGTTTGGGAGATATCGTAATGTTAAGTATTTCAACCCCCACCCCCGTACGCCACTACCCCCACCCAAAAATTTTGTTTCAATCTACTCTCCTAGTATAACTACAGATATTTGTTAAGTTTTAATTGCCTGCTATTAACGGTTTAGGAGATATGGATTTTAGAATGTGTCGATCTCGACTTTTTTTGCGTTTCGGACGGATTCCTTCCCCCTCCACTTCCACACCCCTTCACCCATATCATCAACTTTTATTGCAAATGGGTCCACTATCAAAGCTTTATAAGAATTCCAAGTTTCAGTCTCCTAACATAAGCGGTTGCTGAGATCTAGAAACCAACATTTTTCGTCTAAAACGCTTCCCCCACCTTCCCCCTCACACCCCCACCCCTGAAAATAATGTCAATTCAAGGGGTCTACCCAGTCTATTCTTAGGAAAATTTTTAATTTAATAGCTCCACTGGTTTGCGAGCTACGAGCCTTCAAAGGATTTTGGTGGTCGACGTACGGCGTACGGCGGACAGACGGAGTGAAAATTTTTATTGCTTTTTTCGTGTCTACTAGTCATGAAACGTGGACAAAAAAATTTTGAGGGCAGCAAATTTTTTTTTTTGAAAATCAATAACAATACTGTATTATTACTAATAAAGTAATATAACTTGATGAGTAGTCTCTAGGCAGTATCGTATTCCCTGCGAGTGCGTTCAGAGTTCACCGTTTCGCTGACATTCTGATCGCATCCGCAACTGCTACCAAATTTAGCAGCGGACGCGGAAAACCGTTACTTCGTAGATACTGGCGTCCTAGTGGCTTGGTTTTTGGGTTGTTGAATTGACTTGCGGGAGAGAAGAAGAAAAGCGCGTAGAAGAAAAATTAAATTGATCGAAAACCCTGGGTATCTCGTTTGAATTGCGCTTGAAGCTACAATCAGTTGGCCGCTCGCGACTTATGTATACATAGTTAAAACGCGCACGCTTCACGAATTAACGCGGTATAATCGCTAAAGAATTCCAGCAGTGAAGCTCCGTGCGGTTGGGAATTTTGTTGGTGTCGCTACTACGTCCCGAGGTTTTAATTTTCTTGTCTTTCGGCCGTAAAGCTTGTAGCACACTATGACGACACGACAGATCACAGCAAGGCACGGCACGACACGGACCGACAAAATTCGGTGAGAATCATATGTATGCATTTGTAAAGAAGTCCGCACATTTATACAGCACGGTAGAGATGGGTCGTTCAGTCAAGACCCGTTCAAAATGAACGGGTCACTAAACTGAACGGATTGACCCGGATCTCAATTTTACCGAACGATCGTTCAATCTTAAAATTTGAACGTACAGCAAAGAATACGACACGACCTGCGATAACGAAACGTCAAACGTCAGAACGTCAACAAAACGCAAAACATCTGAGTAAATACAAAAGTCCAAGCTTGAATGAGACGCAAGTTTGCGGTGTAGTGTAGTGTAGGTTACTATGCCTCCTAGTTATCCTTTAAGTTATCAGTCGCAATTTTATTTTTCTTGGATGTCTCTATAGTTTTATATTGTCAATTTTAGCTTTCTATGCTTCGCGGTTTTCCAGAAATAAGAATCTGAACCTTTATGTTCCACCCGCTTTCACCTGCACCTTATTACTAGCACCCCCAACATGCTACATGTCTACTAGGCCTAAAGCTAGTATTACACTGTATGATCACGCTGTCAAATTGCAGTAGTAAGCAATGCAAAATAGTGAAATTGACTGAATGAATACTGTGAGATTTATTTGTATTCGCCTACTTCGCATCGCATATTACTGTAATTTGACCACTTGGTCAAACAGTGTAATACAAGCTTAAAGCTAGTATTACACTGTATGACCAAGCGGTCAAATCGCAGTAATAAGCAAAGCGAAAATCGTTTTTGACCGAGCGAATACTGTGAGATTCATTTCTATTCGCCTACTTCCCATTGCTTATCACTGAAATTTGACCACTTGGTCCAACAGTGTAATACAAGGTTAAAGCTAGTATTACACTGTATGACCAATTGGTCAAATTGCAGTAATATGCAATGCGAAGTAGGCGAATACAAATACATCTCACAGTGAGATTTATTTGTATTCGCCTACTTCGCATTGCATATTACTGCAATTTGACAGCGTGGTCATACAGTGTAATACAAGCTTAAAGCTCACAGTCAGATTTATTTGTATTCGCCTACTTAGCATTGTATATTACTGCAATTTGACAGCGTGGTCATACAGTGAATTTTTTAGAATTTTTTGGAATTTTTTAGAATTTTTTTTAGAACTTTTTAGAATTTTTTGGAATTTGTTAGAGTTTTTTTAGAATTTTTTATAAGTTTTTTAGAATTTTTTATAATTTTTTTAATTTTTTTAACTTTTTTATATTCTCTATCCTCTATCCACCATCTTCCATCCCCTATCCTCCATCGCCCATCCTCCATCATTCATCCTTTATCCTCCAGCGTCCATCATCTATCGTCCATCATCCATTGTCCATCCTCCATCGTCCATTATCCATCCTCCATCGTCCATTGTATATCATCCATCCTCCATCGTACATCCTCCATTGTCCATCCTCCATCCTCCATCCTCTATCTTCCATTCTCCATCGCTCATTGTCCATCATCCATCGCCCATCCTCCATCGAACATCCTCCATTGTCCATCCTCCATCATCCATCGTCCATCATCTATCCTCCAGCGTCCATCATCAATCGTCCATCCTCCATCGTCCATTGTCCATCCTCCGTAAAGATCTGCTGAACCGTCAAGATCCGCGAACCGCAAAGATCCGTAAAGATCCGTTGGGCCGTCAAGATCCGCGAACCGCAAAGATCCCTTGAGCCGTCGAGATCCGCGAACGAAGCATCGTTCGGTCGTTCAATGAGACCGAACGATCAAGCATCGTTCGGTCGTTCAATGAGACCGAACGATCAAACATCGTCCGGTCGTTCGATGAGACCGAACGAACGTACGCAAAATAGTTTGAAGGCGCGTAGCTCCCAAACCCGTTGAGGTATTATCATGAAATTTTTATGGTGGGTAGGTTGGGTGAACCTCTACAAATGGTATCTTTTAATGGGGGTTGTGGCGTACGTGGGTGGGGGTGGAAAACTTTAGATTACGATATCTCACGAACCTATAAAAGTGAAATTCGGTTTGAGTAGAAAGGTCGACAAGTAAAGATTGCTCAAAGTAAAATTTTTTAAGGGAACAGTGGAACATGGAAGTGGGAGGGGATAAGAAATTTTCAAAAAAATCACCTTTCGTATCTCAAGAACAGTATAAGAAAGATGATCAAATTTTTTACGAGACGTAGGCCCAATTGAACCCTAGCAGAGAAATTTTTTTTCGGGGATGTGGGTGTAAGGGGTGAGAGTGGGGGAGGGTGAAAAAGAAATGGTCCCGATGCTTATATTTTAAGAACCTATAATGATAAAAAGCTGAAACTTGGTATTTAGATAGAGCTATAGTAGTGGCATGTTGGAAAAATATAATTTTTTATAGGGGTAGCATCGTACTGGGGTGGGGGGTGTTTTTCTTAACTATGAAACGAATGGCTTATGCTAGAAAGCTGAAACTCGGTGTGTATATGTATATCAACTAGAAAAGTAATTTGGATTAAAAAAAATTCGTTCGGAAGTGTGTGGCAAAAAAAATGTTCAGTCAAAATAGAATGCATAAATTTTCACGATTTTCGTCATATCTATTAGGTCTTCCAAAATATTGAATTCACTCTTATTCTACGGATTCTTCATATGAATACCTAGAAAGTGTTTTCAAGATTTTTTTGAAAATTTTCTTAAACTCATCCATATCTCTCAGGTCTGATCAGATATCGAATATCACTTCCACGGACTGGTTTAATAATCACTTATTTTTAAGTTTTTTTTTCAACCCCTAGACCGCATCCCGGAGTATGACCCAATCGTGGTATTCATATATTACGCCCTACTCTAACCGCTTCCGAACTTTTTGTTAGTTTTTCAGTCACATAGTAACCGCATCTTAGAATTGAACGCGTTCCGAACTTCTGTTGGAAAAATAATAAAGTTGAGCCCAGACCAAGAAAGAGAGAGAGAGAGAAACAACGAAATATTTATTTCCTTGTCATCCTTTGAAACATCAACCAATTACATATTTTCATGGCTGGTTTGATCAAGATCCAAGTATTGTAGTAAAAAAGAGACATCGTTCAATTTGAACGGGTCTTAATGAACAGGTCAATTTGGTGACCCGGGTCAGTTAGACCGGGTCACATCAGTGACCCGTTTTTTCCATCTCTACAGCACGGCACTGCACGCCACAGCGCTGTTCAGCAATTGTCGTTCGGGTTCTTTGTGCAATAATCCTATCCGGCAAATGCCACACTGTGTCGTTCTGTGCAGTGCTGTATCGTGTCGGACTAGTGTGTGAGAATCCATTTTCCAGCATAGAAAAAATTGGCGTTCGTTTGCGTTGTATAGTGAAGTGCTAGGCATAGGCAATGGATTAAGAAAATTTAATTTCTTTGGTAAGAAATTTCCAAGAATTGTACGATGGAGGTGATGATAATTATCACAAGACGAATAGGAAGGAAAATGCATGGGAGGAAATTGGCAAAACAAGTATAAAAACATACTGCAGTCACGATCGGCTGCAAGCCAATCCTATAATACTCTAGATGATGCAGAACTCCGATGTATATTGAAGTTGGGGATGAAGAAGTATTACGTGTGTGCATGTTGTATGTCCTTCATTAAGGAGTTCCATTAAATTGCTACTCAAAACTAAAAGACAATATTCACTGTCACTGTTTAATTTCATATCTTGAACTGAAAAAAAAATATCCTTTTTGAAGGACTTTCATATGGCAGGTGGCGCAAGGACTCACTCGATTTCTTACATATTCATTATTTTCCTTGGAAAATTAATGTCTACACCTTATACTAAAGGCGTTATAGAGAGGCTAATGGTTATGAAATGGTTGTAACCATAAGCCTCTCTATAAAGCCTTTAGTATAAGGTAGATGTCGGCTATTTCCCGATTACATTATTCGTGGAAATGAATTTGGATTACGATGTTGCTATATAGAATTTGCCTCAGCAGTGTCAGGGTGTTTCGGATAGTTGGCTAGAATACACCCTCTGACGAGTCTATGCCTTCCGATGACGAAACAGCTCCTTCGGACCTAGTCCAACACAATCTTATGATAAACTGGCCTCTCCAGTGAAAGTTCTTTCCAAATTTATTATGTCCTCAGGGACGGCGATCAATCAACAGTTGGGGATTTCGTATTGGAGTTTCACTCCACTGACACCGGAAAAAACAGCTAACTAACTCTTAACATTAATAGCTTCAATGGTAGCTTGACCATGAAAAACTAGTAACAAAAAAATATACATTTAACTTCTACTAATGGAAAACAAACGTATACAAAATTTTAAACAAACAGCTAAAATGGTTGTGAAGCCATCGACAAATTTTCTAGAACACTGTCTTTTCAAGGATTTTTTTGTATGGAAGCTACTCGAAGGAGTCAAGAAATTTCACTGACAAACGGAGTCTAACCTCCGTTTTGCTCAAATCTTTTTTGTACAAAATTTAAACATCGTGGCTAAACGATTTCTTGAGTTAAAGTGAGTTTCGTGAATTAAATGAAGATATTTTAACAAGATATTTGCATAGCAGCCACTGGAAGGACTAATAGGATTTTCTTCATAATCATACATTTAGCTCTTATCTTATCTCTATATGATTTCATCTAGAGTATAAAAAGTTGATTTTTTAATATTAATTTCAATCATATGTACATAATTTAAACATACCTAAATTTTTTTCTATTTATGCTGAAGAATTTTTTTTGTTAAAAAGAGAAATATATTTATTTTTATTTAAAATCTTGGCTTCTTTAAATAATGTTAGGTACTATTTGCTATTCCATCAAAAATCTCAAAAAAAGACAGTTTTGTGACCTTACCAACGCCGATTCTTTTCAAAATTTTTTTGCTTGAAGAACTAGTGAAAAAAAAAATTTAGGTATTACAATTTTTTTTTCTATCTCACTTTTTTTGTTAGTTATAGTATGTTAAAGTTTTTGTAAAAATGGTGTCCAAGTCCTATTTGAAAATTCATATCTCTGTTAGTTTTTATCATAGGATAATAAAATAGGACTTATTTTAAAGGGGATAGTTGTCGCAAAATAAGAAAAATTCAAATCAAATTTATCCTTAAATTTTTTTCCAAGGATAACGATTTTGTGCTTTATTCTTGATTATTTCAAAATGCCAATTTTTTTTTTTATTATATTTTGTGTATTATACTGTTTTTCAGTGAGTTGTTTTTTTTTGCTTTCTGTGCTTTCTGAGATAGTTAAGGGTCATTCCACTTTTTCTATTAAGTTAATTGAGAAACACTGACGTTCTTCGATTTTTTTTACCCCGATCCCATTGAGATCCCAAGTTGATTTTTTGATATGTTTTGAAAAACAGTATAATACATACACAAAGTATAAAAAAATAAAAAAAATGGCATTTTGAGATATTTTAGGATAAAGGACAAAATCGTTATCCTTGGAAAAAAATTTAAGGATAAATTTTATTGATATTTTTATTATTTTGCGACAACCTTCCCCTCTAAAATAAGTCATATTTTGTTATTCTATGATAAAAATTAACAGAGACATGAATTTTCAAAGGGAGTTGGACACCATTTTTGCCAAATCCTTAACATACTATAATTAACAAAAAAATTAGATGGAAAAAAAAATAGAAGTCATAATTTTTTTTTCACTAGTTCCTCAAGCAAAAAATTTTTCAAAAGAATCGGCGATGGTAAGGTGACAACTTTTGCGGTTTTTAATGGAATGACCCTATAAGAGCATAGGAGGCTCGGAACTGGCACTGGATGGCTCGGAATAGGGAACAGGGAGGCTCGGAACTGGGATAAAGGCCATTTTAAACTTATTGTTGATTTTCTTTCAACTATAATAACAATTTTTTGTTAAGGCCTCATATCACCCTGAAAATCAATTTTTTTTTTTTTACAAATTTTTATGTCTTATACTTTCAAGAATTATTACAAAAATTTTAATTTAGAAAATTCCACCCCATTACAAAGTTATAGCACTAAATGTGACCATACATCGGTTTAAATCGGCTTATTGGCTATTTGCCGCCCACTTTCAACAGCAGCGTTTAGCGTTTATTTTTTCGCAAAAGCCGAGTGTCATAGAGAACAAGGTTATTCACAGGAACATCTGTGGAAAACACGAACATGAAAGAGGAAGAAAGCGTACAGTACGAAGCTGGAATGGGAGACTAGCCGTAAGTTCACGTTGCACCTACCACAAAGTTTATACGCATTTTTCTCGATATATGTTTTCAGCCAGTGTCGGCACGATAACTCAGTCAATTTTCAATATTTTTCAACTTTTTTTTTTAAAATTTTGATAACTATTTTCTCTATGGGGTCACGAGAGCTTTTTAAATTTTTTAGTTAGACAATTTTTTATAAATTATTAAACGCAACTTTTTTTAAAAAAAAAATTGGAAAACTTTTCCTTTATGAGCCCGTACCCGAAAAAAAGAAAAAAAATTATCACTAAATCTGGCGATATTTCAAAATTTGCAAATTTTGATATGGCAGCA
The DNA here is from genome assembly GCA_949128065.1 of Beris chalybata. Classification (NCBI taxonomy): domain Eukaryota; kingdom Metazoa; phylum Arthropoda; class Insecta; order Diptera; family Stratiomyidae; genus Beris; species Beris chalybata. The sequence goes on along the minus strand of OX421895.1, from coordinate 60,578,960 downwards.
CTGGTGCGCGCGCAAAAAGAAGTTGGAGCGAAGCGCGCGTTAGCCAAACATGAACGCGAGAAGGGAGTTTTAATCCCTTTAGCCTCGCAGTTATCTCGGAGCATTTGTCCCCTTTAATTTTTGGGTTCGGTAATGTTGATGTGCAAAACATTCCACAAAAACTTTGATATGGCAGCACTGGTGCCGTGAAATGTCATAAGTGAAGTCCAGGTGACACAAAAATAGCACGAAAAGGTACGTAAATTTGAACTTTTCAAATGGAAATTTGATGTAGAACTCATTCCACAAAAGTTTGAATATGGCAGCACTGGTCTCAGGGAAATGTCACTTTGAAGGCAAATTTTGTACCGCAATGACAGTTTGGAGGCAATTTTGTACTGCAAAAAGGTAAGGAAAAATGGAAATTTCAAAACGCTATAACTTTTTATTTCAGGGTTTCCCAGAGTTGAAACATAGCGCAATATGTTTCTAAATACCGAAATAATAAATCAAAAATATTTTTTTTTTATTTTCAGGTTCGGGCTCATAAAGTCCAATATTATCAAAAAATTATTTTTAATGTTTGAAATACTGTAACTCCGTCACCCTATAACTACTACATTCTTTTACAAGATTCTTCTCCATTTTTGCAAATTGGATTATTTTTGGTGAAGTTATGATGCCGACAAGGAGGCGCCGTAGTTTTCGTCAGTAGTCTATTTATACCCGTAAAAAACAATGTTAACATTAATAAAAAAAAAAATTATAATTTTTTATTATAGTTGAATAGTTAGTAAGATATGTGAACTCAACAATTTTTCCTTTTTTTCACCATATAACCTTTATAATAGTTGTTCAAATTTACTTGTTTTTCAGCGCCCGCAGGGTGATATGAGCCCTTAAGTAGGTGTTATTACAAACAAGAATAAAATATTAAATCAGAATAGTAAAATATCAGATTAGTACAGTATAATCCCGATAATTCGTAGTGTCAAGGGACCTAAGGTTTATTACGAATTAACGAGATTTTCGAATTAGCGGGATTGCGAATTATTGATTATTAAAGACGGGCAAAATTCAGATTAACGGAACTTATCGGTTTTTATTAAAATTCAAAATACACACGTTTAATAAAAAAATAAAGTAAAATATGTAGGTACATATGTATGTACTCTGTTATCCTTGTTAAACAAAAAACCCTGGCATGAAAAAGAAATCAGTTAGTTTTTCTGATGGAGGGATTATTGACACGCTTGATCAATTGCATTGTCCAGGGTCACAATAACAAAAGAAAACATCGTCACTTACACTATTTATCGTCAAAAAATGACGCAAGCAAACATGATTTAGAGAATTGAAGAGTGTGGAAGGCAAATTTTTTTCCGAATAAACAGGATTATTACAAGCGACTTACGAATTATAAGACGTTTAATTGGACCTCGAGTAGGAAAATAATTACGAATTACCGAGAGGACCAAAATGCATTGTATTTTTACGAATAACCGCGATTTTTCCAAGGGACCAGCAGTTTATTTCGAATTAGCGGGATTTACGAATTAACGGGATACGAATTATCGAGATTGTACTGTAACTGTATATTCTGATTTTTAGAGATAACTCAAAGTCAACATTTGTATTAAGGGGGCTCGGAACTGGGTGCCTTACCCTATGTATAGCGATAAATTATGTGTAAAGTTTTCCTCTTCTGACAAACTCATTTTGCCAAGATACAGACCCCATATCAGAATTAAAGAGAATTAAGAGATCCACTGTTAGGAGGTTTATCAGTAACCACATGCTTTCCGTCGATAGCGGCTACATAATTAGGAAAGTTCCACAGGAACCTGTCCTTTTTTTTATTTTCCTCCCACATTTCTCTTGAAGGAGATGGCATTAACAAAGAACCCTATATCTTCCGAATTAAAAAAAAATTAAAAAAAAATTAAAAAAAAAAATTGCAGCTGCAAAGTGAGGCCGGCGATCTGTAAATAACCCCAGACACCAAGAAATGCAGTAAATGCTTGCTTCCCAAGTGGATCTGGAAGGTAAGCCTGGTACTTATTCCAATGTTATTTCTTAAGCTTGTATTACACTGTATGACCACGCTGTCAAATTGCAGTAATATGCGATGCGAAGTAGGTGAATACAAACAAATCTCACTATGAGATTTACTTGTATTCGACTACTTTGCTTTGCAAATTACTGCAATTTGACAGCGTGGCCATGCAGTGTATAAAATATTTGTCACAGCCGAAACTATACTTCCACTTAATAATCACAGCGTAAATATCCGTATTGGATTGGGCTGGATTGAGGTTTTTCTCGAATTGAGCAAAGCGTGAAGACTTTTGTAGTTTCTACAAAAATAGGATTCGCCGAACTATTTGTCTAGGCTTGACCCTTGAATTAAACTTTTTTTTTGTATGTCGTAGTTTCCGATGATTTAATCGCCAAAATCTTTCGCCACTCGCAGGCACGACGAGCGTGCAAGATCGCGCAATATTCGATCGCGGATTCTAGGTTAGGTCGATTTATTATGAGAATTGTGTCGTATTATACCAGAAACCACGATTTGTTATAATTCTCCTAATTTCTCTTGCATCTTATTAATTCACACACGTAATTTCCTTTATGGAATTCAACAGGCGATTCAAACGATTCCACGACAATTCGCTTATTGGCAGGCGTTTCCACCCTCTTAGCAAGCCAAATTTTTCCACCCTTTCCACTACAGGGTCTCTGTGCGCGCACATACACTCATTCAACCGATTCGCGTCTCTACAACGTAACTACATGCGCCTTTTTTATTTCTTTTCTGCCTTTTCGCTTTTCAATCAAAAGTCGGAATACAAAAAAAATCCTTCGTGCGAACTTCCTTGGACGGTTCAGTTCGCCACCCACGAACGATCATTCGATTGCTTAAATCAAAAAAAAACTTCACGCACGACTCAGATGGCAAGTTTCAGATTTACTTCCGACCTTATACCGTTTTTTTTAACACCGATCAAGACCAGCTCCCAAAGCAAAATCCTCAAACCGAAATTACCGTTCAGAAATTCGTTCTGGTCCGGTGCTGGTGTGTGTGTCGTTGCAGCAGTTGTTGGCATCGTATTGCGAACCCAACTGTGTTGCCAGCGGCTCGCGACGGTCCAACACCATTATTCGGTTCGCCGTTGGTTTCCCAGCGCCGAGCAGACTAAAAAAGGTTGTCGCTTCAGAGTCTCGTGCGCACGACTGAGTGCCGGGCAATAGGTGTTGCGCCCCCTCGGATCACTGCCTCAGATCCTTGGAGTGGTAGACTCCCACACGTTCGCCACATAAATCCTCCAATTCGTATCGTGAGTTTCCCAGCACACGACGAATCCTGCACTTGAGGAATTTCTTCGCCAGCTTGGCGTTATAGTTCTGCGCGGCTGTGGACAAGGAAAAATTTCTTCGGAATACTTCTTGTCCTACAGAAAATTGTGTTTTAGCAGCACGCAGATTATAACGCCTGCTACTGTCCTCATGTGCGACCCTCATTTTCGTCTGCGCCAGTTGCCTCACGATAGGAATTCCCTCGCGAGGTCGAAGCTGTACATTTGACTCTCCCAACGCTCGCAAATGCCTTCCCGTGCAACATCATGTGATTCCCAAACAAAACCTGATAAGGAGAAAATCCAGTGGCTTGGTGGAGTGAGCTACGAAGAGCACATCCAATTTTGCTTAGACTCTCATCCCATCGTGTTTGGTCATCAGTGATGAATGCTCGAATTCCGGCCAGGATGGACTGATTGACACGTTCCGAAGCATTCGCTTGCGGTGAGTAGCTCGGGGTGTACAGGTGTTTAACTCCGTATTTGTTCAGCATGGAGTTAAACACATTCGACCTAAATTGAGGGTCGTTATCCGAGAGGATCGTCTCAGGCGTTCCAAACGTATGGAAGACCTGCCCCTCAGTAGTAAGGAAGGCACCTACCGTATAAGAATTACCAGGTGCGATAGTGACAGGTAGCAAAGAGAGTGTCCAAAGTGCCTACCAAAAAGGCCGGTCTTTGTTGTTGTTCTGAAGGTTAATGACGTCTGCTGGTGCCTTCTTTTGGGCGTGAACAATTGGGTGCAAGGGAGTGAGGTAGTTAGCATACTTGAGAGAGCAATATGTTTGATGAGAGTTATTTCCCTCACCATGTGACGGTTGAGCGGATTTTATATCCCACCAGCAGATTCCAGCACCCAGCAGGTGAGATGCAGTTAGCATTCTCGGTGTTTGAGTGAGGAGGTAGACAGGTGATGGTTGGTAAACAAAAAAGCAGTTCCTCTACATTATAAGCAAAAAAGAATCATTTCCTCTCCATTGTAAACGAAGAAGAATTAGTTCCTCTCCATTATAAACAAAATAACCAGTACCTGTACCTTTTGTGCAAAACCACTTGCGGGAATGTAATTTCGGTAATCTCGTATTCCGTTTTAGACTCTGGCCTTCTTTTTAAATCTCGACTAATGTACCATACATATGTATATCCAATATGCGTAATGTGTTTAAGTTTGAGGTGATACTCTTGAGATGACTTTTTATTTGGGTGAATTACCTACCGTGGGAATATTAAAAACAAGTTTCCAGCTTGCTTCTTTCAAAACGTTATAGCGTCGATCGTTTTGTTTTTTCTGATAAATCATATATGTAAATAATAACATGGGTGACGTGTTGGGTTGAATTGATGGGAATTAAAGTACAAATTTTTCGTTTTATGTTTTATTCAAATCTATACAGCTTTTTACAAAGTGAGTAATTTGATACAATTATGCTACAAGAGCTTAACTTTATTTTGATTACAGAACAGATTGTTTCTTAAGTAAAATAGGTGTTAGTAATTCTTCCATTTTTAAAATCCTGCGTTGAAATCTTAATCGATCTAATGCATCGGTTTGCCAAGTACCCTTTCTACTGGATCTATATGCGTACTCCCATGCAATTATGTATTTAACCGAAACCTGATCACAAAATCGAACATGTTTATAATCTAGAGATGACATTGAATAGATTGAGTAGCTCGACGATCAAGAAAAATATTGCAATTATCAGCAGAAGTAATTTCAACACTGTAGGCAATGATGGCGGCCAATGTGATTTTTTAACCGGCTTGTTATACGGTCCACAAACGTCTTTGCCGTTAGCGAACACACAATCAGGAGACAAGCGTCGATGCGCAGCTTCCACATCAGAAGACGTAGAAAATGCACTCATTATCAGTGAGCAGAAGAAACACCTGACGTAGTCCTTCAAGTTGGTGTAAAAGAAACCGCTTTTTACAAGCTTAAGAACTTTCCTCTCCTCTAGATCCAAATTTTTAAATGTCTTTAAACGGTCGTATTCATGTCTTAAGTTTAGCATATTGACTAAAGTCCGAATGTTATAGCACGTCTTTTATAGCAATCCAAGAATTATGAGCTGATGGAAAACCAAGCCATTTTACGTAAACTTGACTCCCCCTCCTTTTTAGAATCTCTTCTACAAGGTAAACATCAGGATGTTTGACTTTTATTAACTCTAGTTCATAGAACCCTCCTTGTATTATATTTCCCTGATAGTCTTTGAGTATGTATGTACGTGGTTCTGTTCTCTTTACTTCGGTTATCTGAAATATTTCGGTGGACCAGTTAGGGGTATAACCCTTCTCGAATACATGCTTGTACTTGCTTACACGTACATGATCTCCTTTCTTGAATTTAGGTCTTGACGTAACCTTCAGCTTACGGTAGACATCTCTAAGAAGCTGAATTTCATTTGATGGCCCAACATCTATAGGACGCATTTTTATGGTACGATGTTTTGTCCTATTGCATTTATTTATTAACTCTTTTAGTAACCCAGTCCAGTTATAGCTCCCGTTCATACTAAACTCTCTCCACATCATACTTTTCAAAGTTCTGTTAAATCGTTCTACAATTGAGGCCTTTAACGAACTGTACGTGGAGTAGTGATTGATTTCAAATTTCTTCATCAAGTCCTGAAATGCTTTATTGAAAAACTCTTTCCCATCATCTGTTTGCAAATTTTTTGGAAAGCGTTGTCCATTAAAAATGGATTGCATAGCCTTGATAATCTCCCCAGCACTTTTGTTTTTAAGTGGTAAGGCCCATGCATATTTGGAGAATGTGTCAATTACTGTTAGAAGAAAGTGAAAGCCCTTATTCTTAGTTGAATAAGAGCTCATATCCACTAAATCCGCTTGCCATAAGTCATCTATTCCACGAATGGTCACACGACGGCGCCTAAAATTTCTGCGGGCTGTCTTATGTAGTTCGTTAATAACCTGTCTTCTGCTCATTTCATCATGTGTATAAATAGAGGACATGTTTGTACATGTTTTATATAGAATCCAGTATAGGAAATGATACGTTTTGATCATCCTTTCACCATGATGGTAGCAGGTCCGTCAGGAAGCGGTAAGACGACGTTTATTGAAACGTTACTGGAAAACACATCACTCATTAACACTCCGATAAAAAAGATTATGTGGTGTAATACCGAGCGAGGCGCCATTCCGTCACAATTACCATTTCAAAATATTGAGTATTTAAATTCTATACCGGAGGATTTTATAAACGAAACCAATGAGCCAACATTAATCGTACTAGACGATATGATGCTAAATGCATTTTCAAAGCAGGTTTGTGAACTTTTTACAAAAGGGTCACACCATAGGAATTTTTCAGTAATACTTGTAACACAGAATGTCTTCCATCAAGGCAAGTTTTGTCGAGATATTTCGCTTAACTGCAAATATATGGTCGTTTTCAAAAACCCCCGCGATAAAAGCCAGTTCCTTCATTTGGCCAGACAGATTTACCCTGAAAATAGTGCAGAGCTAGTGAGAATATATAAAGAAATTACTCAAGCTCCCCACGGGTATTTGCTTATTGATCTGACTCAGTCTACCAACGATTTACTTAGATTCAGAGCGGATATTTTTAATAAAAGATTTGTAACGTGTTATTGTTCAGGGACTGATTTAAACAGTAAAAATGGTGTCACGAATGAAACGCTTGAAGGACAACAAACATATGCTATATGTTCTCAAAAATGCTAGTCCATGTTTAAGAAAGGCTATCATGAAAAAGGCAGATCCTGAAGTGATCAAGACTATTTGTGAAATTGCATTAAACACGCTGAAGGGGAATCATGTGCCATGTCGTAAAATATTTAACAGTCTATGCAAGTATAAAAAGAGCATGCGAAGGTTAGTTGATGCTAGACGATCTGTTCCTAGACAGCGTAAAATCTTAGTACAGCAAGGAGGCTTTTTACCAATCCTGATAGGGAGTGTACTTTCAAGTGTTATTGGCTCGTTGATTGAAAAATATGCATAGAAAGAGCGTTCTCAATAAGATGTTTCTTCTTTCACCAGAAGTGTATGAACAGTTAAGGGGGCAGATAGATGATGGAGTTGGCCTGTCCATCTTCGATAAGACTATACATGGCATATTGAGAAATAAAAAAATGTCTGACGAGGACAAATGGTATAATTATAGGAACACGCTGATAAAGTTTCTTAATGCAAAGCGTAAAGGAAGACAGATTCGCGAAGAAAAACCTCTCGCGTTTGCGCCAGAAGTAAAGTTAGGAAATCATAAAAACTTACGAGATAATGCGACACAGACAAGGTTTGCTTTCAAAGAGGAAATGTCAACACAAACTTCTCCGATTAAGAATCCCGATCCGTTTTACAGTATGGCTGAAGATATCTTTGAGGCTGGTGACATGACTTCACCAAAGTATAATAGCTCTAGTGCGGAAGAGATAACCCCGCCAAGGCGATCACTATCGCCTCGGTTCAAAAGACGATTATCTGTAAGCGGTATAGCTAAAAGTTTAAAACCGGCTTCAAAGTTTCGTAAGACTACTCCTGAAGTCAAGAGCGTGGATAAAGAATATAGAGTTATAACAGGTGATGACGGTATAACGCAGTATACTATACCGAGTGAAATGGAGGTTGATGAAGCTGCCCGACTTATAGACGAACTAGAGCAGAAAGAAGGAGCAGAAAAGCCAGAACAGAGAACGCCTGCCAAACAGCTTATATTAAGGCCTTCACGACTAGAAAATGCTTCATTAAGTACAGACGAACAGTACCCTATAGCTGGGCGTTTAAGAAGAAGAACTGAACGAATCGGAAGTGCACCAAATATTTTCTGGGAAAGACTTTAAAAATGCCTGTAAGCATAAGAGAAAACGAATTTTACATAGGCCTTCTAAGTAATAATTCTATGGGCATATACAATGAAAATACTTTGTCGGCCTTCACAAATTTACTTCCTAATGCTTGTAAGCTGGACGGTGGATGGACTGTTGGAATTACAGAAATTGCATTAGCTAATCGTAAATCGAGAACTGCTGAGAAGAAAGATGGAAAACGCGTCATAGATGATGGAATAGCGAAAAGTACTACTAAAAAAGCGAAAAGAGCTGCTACAGATGCACTAAAGATTAATGCTTTTGTAAAAACGTTGCATGGTTTGCCTATTTATCTTAAATGGAGCTACCAACAGTTATTAAATTTATGTTACAATAAACAAGATATGAACTTTTCTACTTTCTTATCTTCGTTTAACGACGCAGTTGAACCCTATTGGGCTGCTGATACCTTTGCAGGTTTTAAAGAGGGTTTGTATGACAGCTTGGTAGGTGATATAACTATCGGAGATATCCCTGATACCAGCAAAGATGCGCGACATCCGAGACCAGAAGATTTCTCTTTGCACATTTATCAGGATAGTGAAGTTGCGGATATTGTAGCTTTAGGAGCCTCCGAATATAAGTCTATATATCATCTTTTCAATAGTATAATTGGACAGATTCCTAGAGAGAAGCGAAAATATAAAGCACTATTACACATGATAGACTATTACATACCTCCAGTGTACAGTATAAGTGAAAAGGCCGGGGAAAGTGTTCCGAAGAAGCTTGACTCTTTGGATTTAGAGATAAAAGAATCGAAACTTAAAATAAAGATAAAGTATCCGCTACCAACGCCCATTAACGTTAATGATTTAGTCGGGCTTTTTGTCGCGAATATACAGTATGATGACGAAACTATAGCTATTCTACCTCGGAGGAGAAAATCAGATCAAATTAGGAAAAAAATTATTCAAACTCTAACTGACCTGGGGAAAGAGGCATCTACCTTTGAGATACCGCACAAGCGCACAATTACGGATAAAAGTATAATATTAAAAGTTCCTTATAAAAAACTACCCGATGGTACCTTGTTAACGACAGGTGTGCCTATAGATTTGAAGAAGAAAGACTTATCAGGATTCATTACCGATATATTCTTTCAAACGCCTGTGAAGGAGCGTGATGCTAGTGTCCTTGCCGAGGAGGTAGGCAAGTCGTTTGAAAAAATCTCAGTAGAAGAGGAGAAGAAGAAGGGTACTTTAGACAGAATCGCCGTATTAGAAGATTCCATTATCGAAATAAAGAGCAGATTTCCCCGAGAACTAGCAACTGTAGCTGGAGTAGAATGCAAGGATGTAGGAATAATACACGTTTACACTGATATCATTCGCCCCCAAATAGTAGGAAACAAATTAGTGAGAAATCTGCGTATGATTCCATTGAAAGAATGTGATAATATCTTCAGGTTTGAGCATGTAGAATACTACCCTCTGGAAAAGACCTACATTGAAAGTATCTCCATAAAGATAACCGATGATCAAGGTGAATTAATTGACTTCATCCCCGGCTATACCCCGACATATGTGATGCTTCACTTCAAAAGACAATAAAGTATAAATATTCAGACGCGCATAAGGGATCTTCATAACTAGTGCACTTTCAAATCAGAATGAATTCATCTTATACAAGGTATTATTTAATTCAAAGTGGCGCTGGTTTGTCGGATATAGGTGATGTTTATCGATCTCCACTAATATTCCAGCGTGGAAGAGGTATCGGTAGCTTCTTTAGCGGATTACTACGTTATTTACGACCTTTAGTTTCCTCAGGTGTAAAAACTATAAAGGAGCAAGCTGTTAAGACTGGAAAAACAATATTATCAGAAGTGGGAAGTAAGCCTCTCAAGAACATTTTGAAAGAACAAGGACAAGCCGCTACTCAAGAACTGATGCAAAAAGGTGTGAAAAAACTCTTTGACAGTATGGGTGGAGAGGGAATGAAAAGGCGTACGACTATAAAAAGGGCTAATCCGTTTTCGATAGCACAGTTAAATACAGCTCTTAAACGTAGAAAACCTACCAAGTCCAAGAGAAAATCAATTAAGAAAAGACCGGCAACCAGTAAAAATAAAAAAGTTAAAAATAGAAAACGTAAGCGCGTATTGGATATATTCGATAAATAAGGAGAATGACCTCGTACAGAGAATGTATGAAATCTGAATTAGATTTATTCAAGGCGCCACCGATACAAGCTAATATTTTAAAAACCGAAGAAGTTTCATACAAGCCAATAGCATCTCTTGATAACTCCTCAGTTCTGGAATTCGTCTCGCTAGGACATGGGGATACGTACCGTGATTTATCCAGTATCTACCTTCGCTTAAAAGTTCAGCTTATTAAGACAAAAGGCGGGAAAGAAGAATTGTACACTGGAAAAGAAAAAACAAAAGTTAAGGATTCAAAGGGTGCTGAGCATGAAGAGTCAAGTGACCCAATCGGTGTAGTTAACAACCTAATGCAATCGCTTTTTAGGCAATGCACAATATAATTAAATGGTAGACCTATTGCGCAAACTGACAACAATTACCATTACAGAGCATACATCGAGAACTTATTGAATTACGGTAGAGATGCATCAACAACACATTTAGAATCTGTAGGATGGTACCTCGATCAAGATGGTATGGAAATGATTGAAGATGGAAGCAAAACTGGTGCTCCTAGTGTATTTAATGAAGGATATCTCAAACGATCTGATTTGTTTTCGAAAAGTAATGCGGTGGAGCTTATGGGAAAGATTCACGGCGATTTACTCAATCAAGATAAGTTACTTTTGAATGGGGTGGATTTCAGACTTTCACTTTCTATGGAAAAACCCGAATTTTACCTCTACTCAAAAGATGACGGACACTCTCCGCAAATTAAAATTATTGATGCCACAATGTATATGAACCATGTAACTGTCAACCCGAATATTTTATTGGCACATGAAACCATTCTTCAGCGTTCAAACGTTATATACCCGTACAAGCGTGTCGAGGTGAAGAGTTATACGCTGCCAGCTAACAGTTCAACACTATCTTTAGATAATGTCATAATTGGCAGCTGCCGAACTTGCTAATTTTCGGCATGATAGATAATGAGGCCTACAGTGGTAAACAAACGAAGAATCCATTCAACTTTAAACACAATGATATCACACGATTTAATTTAGCCGTCAATGGAGTCCAAGTCCCAAACCAGGCTTTAGAGTTTGATTACTCTCAGGAGAAACCTATAAGTACACGAGGGTACCTTTCACTATTTAAGGGTACAGGTATTCATTATTTCGACAAAGGTAACCAAATCTCAAAGAAATTCTTCGATAATGGATGCTTTCTAATGGCGTTCGATTTAACTGCAGACAATTCATACGGGTCATCTTGTGGCAACTTATTAAATCAAGGAACTGTGAGGATCAAAGGAAGGTTTAAGAAAGCGTTGACAAAAAGTGTAACTTGTATAGTGTATGCCGAGTATGATGGAAGTCTTGAAATAGACAAACTTCGTGGAATACATACTGATTTTTGAAAAGTATAAATATAACCTGTTAATCTCACAATTCTTCATATTATTCAGCTAACGGGTAAGAATAACAGAGATGGCCTATTGTATTGTAAATGAAGAATATTTTAATGAAGGTAATCTAACCTTCTTTAAAAAGGTTTCGTTTGCCGGTTTCTCATCACAAAATAAATTATTCTCGAAGGAAATAACGTATAAATATCCCACATCATAGGCTAGCACAACAGATCAGACTGGTGCATTTGGAAATTTGGAACTTAAGCGTCTGGATGAAAATCTTATTATGACATTAGCGAAATTCGCAACAGTTTTTGTTTATAGCGCAACGACAAAGGAATTCTTAGAAAGTTACACCACCAGTCACACTAAGATCATTGACATTGATGCTATCGCTTCAAAAGAGCAGATATGAACACGATTGAACTTGTTAATGCATTAAGGAAAAATAAAAACACAAGAAGATTATTCAAAGGTGTATTTCCTTGCGATCGTTTACCTTATAAAATTAAAAAACCAGCATGTGTTATTGCAAATACCGACCCCGCAGACAAAAAAGGTATTCATTGGATAGCATTTTATTTTCCGAGGAAAGGTCCTGCTGAATTTTTTGACTCCTTTGGCAGATACCCCAACAATAAATATTTTAAAAGATTTTTACATACCAACTCCAAGGTTTTTATAAATAACAAAAAACGATTACAAAGTGTATACTCTTCGACTTGCGGAAATTACTGCTGTGTATTTATATATTCTCGTTGCAAGGGGAAAAGTCTAAATTTTTTTCTCAAGCAGTTTTCATCAAAAGATTTTGCGGATAATGACGCCAAGGTAGTTAACTTATACCACCATATATTTTCATCGGGTGCTACACAGAACGGTGGGATTTTTCGTAACCAGTATTGTAAATCGGAGGTTGAGAGTATAAAAGCATCAGTTTAAACCACCCGACTTTCAGTTTTTCTCTAAAATTCTTCCGGACAATATGGCTTCACCTATTACAAAAAATGAGGGTGTCATGAAACAGCGACAATCTAACAAAAGAAAAAAATCAGCCCCTTCGGGTGAATCAACTGTTAAGAAACCATGCAAGCAGAAAAGGTCTGAGGTTCCTGGTGAAGGTGCTCTACTGAACTACACCTACTATCTGGACGGTTGCCAAAACCGAAAGGTTGTATTAGGCTTTGACCCGTTCACATTTGAGGCGAAAATAATCTTCAGTTACCCTGGACGTTTCCCTGTGTCAACAAACTACTCCGGATGGACTTCACTGTACAATTATCTGATCAAGCTAAAACATGAAAATGACGAAGCTACTCAAGCGGTTCAAGCTGGTTTAAAAAAGGAATTCGTCATACCGGTCGATGAAGGTAGTATTCGACTATCCTCCCAGAACCTTTTAAATTTGTTTGAAAGGATGGATTTCTTCAATATCGTCATGTTTCATAACAACAACGCTTCTGAAAGTGTGAGGGATTATTTCAATCAATACACAACTAAATGCAAGGAAAAAGATGTATTACAGCTATCGAGTGAAGACTTTTTTATACCATCACGCACTTCATATGTACATATTAATTATTCTCGACTTTTTTATGAAATTCCGTGGTTTTGTAGTGCAAGAATTATTTTTAATATAACGATTTGCTAATAAAAAACTTGTCTAAACTAAATATTTGTGTTTTCTTTTATAAATAAGCTTTATTCATCAGCATATATAGATATATATTTACACAGTTCTGCACGGCGCAACGAGTAGCTCGAGCTTGGTTATGATTTTTACATAGTGATTGAAAATTTTGAAGCTCTGATAATTTAGGTATTTTAAGCTGAATTATCTCAGCGTCTGGTATGTACCTTCTGATGAAACTCTCCTTCACAAGTCCTTTCACATATATAGTAAAGCTGGTAAATTCCTTCAAAATATCGGGTAAACTGTTATAACATGTCTCGCCATCATTCCAGTGCAAACCATTAATGTTTTCTCGTTCAAACTTCTGCTGTCGATCCGCTTTTATGTTCAGCTCCTGATAGGGATGAGGGGGTAGAAAGAAATAAAACGTTGGGTATATCGACCCAAAAGGCAGAATAGCAAGCTCTTTAGCAAAATACTGCCCGAAATTTCCAGTGACGAACTGGATATCAATAATTAATTTTATCCATATTCTCGTGAAGGCGTAATACCGTAAAGTGAGAAACATTTTTTGTTTTTCAGACATTTATATATATTTCAAGAAAATTTTTTATATTTTTACAATTTGAATTACATTAATTTATTTCAAATATTCGGTAATCTCTTAATTCTTAATCTTAACAAAAGTTATACAAAATATCAAAAGAGTGCTTATGCATGTAATTTACATTATTTTTTATCTTCTATCTTCATTTTCTTGTGGCCGTACGGAAAAGAGAAATATCCATCCTTGACGATTCTTTTATCGAATGTAAACTGAAAGTTCTTTTTTTCGGATGAAGAAATAACAACACCGGGGCGTTTGCGTTTTATTTTTCTATCATTTTTGATATATACGGGCTCATCATCATCATTTCCGATCACCATCGACTTGAACCGATCAAAATTAATAACCTGGGCATTTTCAAAATTTAAAGTTATACCTTTACATTTTGTGATATATTTGGATCCCTCTTCTGTTTCAACTTTCAAGCTGTAGCTTTTTGGGCCTGTACTTACGAATTCCGAAATAAAGGCTTCAGGTCCGAAGCATTGAATTTCATCTGTTAAATCGCCTAAAAAGTCTGATATTAAGAATGATGAAGGAGTCTTTTTGCTATCCACGAAAATTAAACTATCAGTGTCGCAATAAAGCAAATCAATACCAGCCTTTTCTAACACCTCATGAAGCTTTAGTCTAGCAAACGCTGTAGTATAGGCCGCAACAGGGATATTGACGTGTGGAAGCATATTCATATTTTCTTCGATATACTTCCATGTGATCCACATTGTCTCCTCATTAGCTGGGAGTAAAGAGCATATTTCTATACCTGGTGAGTCAATAAACTCACAAAATTCTTTATACTTGTTGACAACTTTTGTATACGTTCTATCTTCTCTTTGCGCGAATTTTCCCCAAAAAGAGTTAAGACAAATTTTAGCAGTATTCCGTCTACCAGGATTTTTTTCGATATTTTTCTTCTCCAAGACAATATCTTCTTTCAACCGGTAAGCTTTTAAAAATTCATCTTTCTCAACTTCCGAGGAAAGCTTACTGTTCCATCCGCTAGCTTCTTGCTTAATTTTTAAAAAAGTATTAACATATTCTGTAAATAACCCCCCTGTTTTTAAAAATGGGTCATACTGAACATGGTCGTATTTCCAGACTTCAAATACTGTCTTTATTTTATAACCCTTTTTAACAGCTAAAGATACTTCAGGGATAACCCACGTACCAGTGAAGGCTCTATCTTCTTCTATGTGATCGCAATTAAATAAGTTATTTATTTCAGCACACTTTCTGCATAGAGCAAAATATAATTGCTTATTATTTTTGAAAGGGAGAACCGGAATATACAAAGTCGGTGGTGGGATAACAGTGCATTTGATAATTCCATGCATTAAAAGTATATCTGGTAATAAGGGTATATTTTCATTACGAAAAATTGTAGGATGTCCGATTGGATATGGAGAATACTTATTAATGTATGGGTATAGACTCGTGAAATCTAAATATCGTATTACTTCATCTTCTTTTGCTTTATGATATAATTTGAATACTTCAGTACGACCTCCGAAAATGGCATCTCTCGGGTTAATTGGCAGAGTAATGTTCATTATACTTTTATCTAACCTCTTATCTATTTCTTTGTTTTCTCTTAAGAATTCCTTAAACTCACACTCCCAAATATATTCGAGATTGTAACCGCAGTGTTTAATTGTTTCGAGGCGTCTTTCCGTACTTTCGTTTCTTTGCTTTAAAGTGTCTAAATTATGATTTGATTTATCAGAGACTTCTTCTAGCTTAAAACATTGTTTACAACCGTGATAAAAGCAACCTAGGAACTCAAATACTGTATTAGTTCTTGTATTAAAACCATCTACTCGAAAGCCGCTTTTTTCCAGTTTAACTTCCCCTTTGTTTATAGCAGAAATAATTTCGTCATCTAACTCCCAACTCTTAGAAGTAAGCCACTTTAATGAAAGTCTGGAATAATTTTTAGTATTATAGTAGCTACTTTTCGGCATTATCCCCAATGTATTTCTTTTAAGGAAATTTTTTCGGAAGACAAGCATACAAGCTGAAGCTATAGTCACACTTGATGTGAAAGGATTAATTCCGGTTATAGTAAGAAATTCTTGCATGAATCGAATACAACCTATTCGTAGTATATCGACATCATTAATACAATATTTTAACATTTCCATTTTATTATTGAAGACTCCTGAAGATACATTGTTGTACCACTTTAAAAATTCTTCTCTTTCGCCCGATTTCATGGCGTTGTATCCATACATTTCACGGTGCGGAAATCCTCCAACATAATCAATATTTTCCACAGTGTTAAAGAAATAAGGATAATACCCCTTCACATGATCGTTAATAGCAAATACTTGGGGGAATTTGGAGAGGGGGAATGCTAGAAAATTTAATGAGTCTATAAAGGCTATTTTCCCACATTTCAATTTCATAATTCTAGTACCATTCATAATAGGTTCAATTTTTAATTTCCTATTTAAGATCTCTGAAATTAAAAAGTGCCCATCGTACCCCTGTAAATTATGTGCAATACAGAACACATTGTTTATAAAGGGACGATCTTTTAAACAATAATCTAAAAATCTACTAACAACCGTTGTTTTATTATCAAACTCAAAAACATGCTCTCTGACACCGCAGACACCACATTTTTCTTTTATATCCGGGTTGTCATAACATTTATAACATACTTGATGTGCTACTATTAAATTCACGACATGTAAAAAGGATGTTGCACTTGACTCATATGAAGTATTCTGTGTGCTTTCACAGTCGAAAAAAATAATTAGGAATCTAGCATTATCCTTACCATTATATGGCTTGATATAGCATAAGTGGTCTTCAGGAACAATTTTTGAGCAAATTTGACAATAATACTCATTACAGGTATGACTTTTTTCTCGCTTCTTGTCATGAATTATAAATTTTTGACACAATTTACATATCTTGAAGGTTTCGCACATGTTTTTACCCTCAATTTTGTTTTGTAAATGATTGAGGTAACAAACTTCACCTCTAAAAGTACGGTTACAGTCTTCACACATTTTCACCTGCCTAACAAATTTACATGATGGGAAAGCATTACAGTAAGAGCATTTCATTACACACTTATGCCTACTCTTTTGTGAAATTTTATCGCAAAAAGGACAGATGTAATCTTTATCAAAAAGTCCTGTTACTGACTTGATCACGTAAAAGTGTTTTAAATTCTTTGAATAGTACAGATAAATTTTGTTTTCAAAACTTCTTTGCATTTGAAGATTGAAAATAATTGAGTTTGAATCTCCCAAGTTATCGAAAACGATTATCTGATAATCTTTTAAAAATTTTTGGAACTTATAAAGATCCTGTAAAATGCACCCATCCTTTCCAACCTGAACGTGTGCATTTTTGCACAGAATCTCGGCCTTTTCACCCAAAGTTTGAAGAACTTTTACACTTTGACGTTTACTGACATTTTTTGCAGCCAATTCTATTGCAAAACAAATGCTTCGTGGTAGACAATTTACATCATCATCCTTTCCCACATCTATTATACACCTTTTCCTACTAAGTATTTCACTCTCTCCCATAGAACCGGCTTTAAGTCTAGCTCCTGCATTTGGAAAATTAACTATATCTGCCTTCAATTCCATAATATTGTCTGAAAGGAAACTGTTATTGGACTGATTCACATTCGAAATCAGCCCAATAATATATTTCCCGCTTAATTCATTAATAGGTCTTAAACTTGCCCATATTGGTTTTACGTCCGGTGAGTTTGGTAGCGTAATTTTAAATCCCACTTTACTATCTTTGCTTGAATTCGTAAGAATCTCTTTAATCACTTCATCAAACACTTTTTCTAAAGCCTTAAAAGGATCTTCCGAAATATCACCAAGATCCTTTATCTTAAAACTTATTTTCACGCCTTCCACATGAAATTTTTTATAAAATTTTGCATGCTTGGATAGCAGTTCATACCCTGTTTTTGAACCATGCCCAATCTGTATGTCTTCGTTGCGACCAGCGCAATTCTTTTCAAAAAACATTTGCTTAGTGCTTCCTGTCTCTGGAATATCTTCCATCTTCCGAAGATAATCTGCGGCTTCCTTCACCACACTGTTTGAAAACGAGACATTGAAGACCGTCGAGAATTTTGTCAATATTTCCAAGAATGTATATTTCTCTTGGACTGAAAATGAGGTTTTTTGTTTTTTTATCTCCTTAATTACATTACTTAAACTAGATATAAAGAAATCATGGCCTAGGACTAAAGCACAATCTATTCCCTTTACTAAACTATTTTTATTAAAAACTCTTATTTATTTTAACTTAAATTAACTTAAAACTATTCCACTATATTATTAATATTATTTTGTTTTTTTAAATTATTTTTCCTCCGTAATTCCTCAGTATTTCTGAGCCAAGAGGAGGTATGCCAGACGGGTCAATGGGGTGAATCCTCACTTTTCGCCTTCTTTCCTGCTTTCCTGAAACTTTTTTTCTTTCAACTTGTGTTGAGCTTTCCTTTCCGGATTTGATTATTACTTTTCCTTCTTCATCTAACGCCTCCAAACGTCTATTAATTTTTTCTATTTGTTTGCTAAGGAGCTTAATTTTCTCTCTTAGAACAATGTTTTTTACAACTAATGTAGAATTTTTTGAATCGGACATAAGGTCTGTTCTTTCTACATACAATTTCTACACTAGATTACACTAGATAAACTCATATAGTATTATCCTTCAGTTTTTTGGTGTGGTCCGTACTAAAGATGTCCAGTTTCACTCATATAGTCATCAACTTCAACAAATGGTGAAGAAGAAAAACCTACACCTGCTCCCAAACCAGTGTAAAAAGTGTTATTAGAGTACACTACACTCGACTAAAAGAATATATCTTTTAGGAGACGTCGAACTTTGTGGTTTTGGATTTTTCCTTCTTCTCCTTTCCAGTGCACCTACAAGCGCTATTATTCTTCAGTTTTTGGTGTGGTCCGTCCTAAAGATGTCCAGATTCTAGCTTTTTGGGGTAAAAATATACACAATTAAAAAGTTTTTAATATTGACAATGAAGCATACTTACATCTTCAGCTCCTTAGTTATCGTGAAATGTAACTTCCGTTGGTTACTTTTGGCTTTTTATACTGAAATCCATGAATATTTTACACAATGAGAAAGGTGGGGGGCTATCCACCACTCTAAACTTAAATAAATTGTGTAATATGGTAAAGTACCTTATTCTTTGATCCGTATGAACTTGACTGAACAATTTTTTCCTCTATATTAAACCAATAATTAAATATGACCTTTTGAGACATATTGGAATATTTTACCTCAGACATAGTAAAATCAGAACTGTGAGATATATATAAATGTTTTTAATCGAAAACATGTTCGATTAATGCTTCTACACTTTACTGGTAAACATAACTTATACGGAAAATTAAACTAATAATTAAATATGACCTTTATAAAACATATTGGGAAAATTTTTCCTCTGGCATGGCTTAATTACACCTGTGAGATTAAAAAATCAAAAAAGGGTTTAAATCGAAGACATTTCCAATTAAAGCTTCTCTTTATTTCAGGTATACAAAAATGACTACTGGAAAAATTAATTCAGTTTTAATATAAAATTAAATCAGTTTTTAATTTACCGATTTTAATGGACCTACGATTTTTATGACATTGTAGTAAACGACTATGTGTATTATCTTTTTACTCTTGATTTAAGCATCTTATATGTGTAATTAGTACCGTGAATTGTATATAAATACAGAAAATTCTGTGCCCATCATCACATTCAATCAAACCTATTACAGGAGTAATAATGGTAAGGGTTTTTTGCTCAATTTAAAATTTTTACATTTTAAATCTAATTTATTTTGTTTTTTTTTTTATTTCAGAGCACCTTTGAGCTTTTGTGCGATACGGCGGAGAATGGGTATGATACCCTTATTCCGATAACATCGTTGGAAATTGGAGTACAACACCCTATAAAGTGTTTCGGCTTGGTGAAGACCAAATATGGTCTACGCCTAACCGTTCATTTTAAAAGAGGGGAATATATTTATTTACCGCCACGGTTTGCGGATAAGATAAAAAATCAGAAGCAGATTGATGAATTGAACCAAATTCCTCAATCTTTAGTATTTGAAGGTAAAGATGAAGCTAAAGGTGGCTTCATCATTATGAAATTTGTCAAAAACTAATTTAAAAATTAAATAAATGAACAAATTTGTTATTTTAAAAATAATTGTTTTATTCATTTTTCTTTTATCCCCTTTCCCATTTTTCCTTCTTCTGCTCACTGATAATGAGTGCATTTTCTACGTCTTCTGATGTGGAAGCTGCGCATCGACGCTTGTCTCCTGATTGTGTGTTCGCTAACGGCAAAGACGTTTGTGGACCGTATAACAAGCCGGTTAAAAAATCACATTGGCCGCCATCATTGCCTACAGTGTTGAAATTACTTCTGCTGATAATTGCAATATTTTTCTTGATCGTCGAGCTACTCAATCTATTCAATGTCATCTCTAGATTATAAACATGTTCGATTTTGTGATCAGGTTTCGGTTAAATACATAATTGCATGGGAGTACGCATATAGATCCAGTAGAAAGGGTACTTGGCAAACCGATGCATTAGATCGATTAAGATTTCAACGCAGGATTTTAAAAATGGAAGAATTACTAACACCTATTTTACTTAAGAAACAATCTGTTCTGTAATCAAAATAAAGTTAAGCTCTTGTAGCATAATTGTATCAAATTACTCACTTTGTAAAAAGCTGTATAGATTTGAATAAAACATAAAACGAAAAATTTGTACTTTAATTCCCATCAATTCAACCCAACACGTCACCCATGTTATTATTTACATATATGATTTATCAGAAAAAACAAAACGATCGACGCTATAACGTTTTGAAAGAAGCAAGCTGGAAACTTGTTTTTAATATTCCCACGGTAGGTAATTCACCCAAATAAAAAGTCATCTCAAGAGTATCACCTCAAACTTAAACACATTACGCATATTGGATATACATATGTATGGTACATTAGTCGAGATTTAAAAAGAAGGCCAGAGTCTAAAACGGAATACGAGATTACCGAAATTACATTCCCGCAAGTGGTTTTGCACAAAAGGTACAGGTACTGGTTATTTTGTTTATAATGGAGAGGAACTAATTCTTCTTCGTTTACAATGGAGAGGAAATGATTCTTTTTTGCTTATAATGTAGAGGAACTGCTTTTTTGTTTACCAACCATCACCTGTCTACCTCCTCACTCAAACACCGAGAATGCTAACTGCATCTCACCTGCTGGGTGCTGGAATCTGCTGGTGGGATATAAAATCCGCTCAACCGTCACATGGTGAGGGAAATAACTCTCATCAAACATATTGCTCTCTCAAGTATGCTAACTACCTCACTCCCTTGCACCCAATTGTTCACGCCCAAAAGAAGGCACCAGCTGACGTCATCACAATTGTTCACGCCCAAAAGAAGGCACCAGCAGACGTCATTAACCTTCAGAACAACAACAAAGACCGGCCTTTTTGGTAGGCACTTTGGACATTCTCTTTGCTACCTGTCACTATCGCACCTGGTAATTCTTATACGGTAGGTGCCTTCCTTACTACTACTCCCCTCCAAGAAGTTGGTGATCTCTTCAGCAGTGATCCGCCCCAAAGGATGTAACAGGGGAAATTTCGTGAAATGATCCAAGACGATCAAGATTGCGATCTCACCTCGTTTGGTACGCGGATATGGTCCAAGTACGTCGATGTACAGATGTTGGAATGGCTGATCAGTCTGGAACGGTTCTCCCATAGGCGCTCGTAGAGGTCTGTTTGGGGACTTTGTCTCTTTACAAGTGTCGCACGCCAGAACGTAGGTGCGTACTTATACACGAGAGAGAGCGTCGGGTACAACGTTCAGGCTCCTTCGTCGGTGCTCGATTGTGAAGTCGTAACCTTGGAGTTTTAAACTCCATCTTGCCAACCGTCCTTGTAGGTCTTTCTGCGACATGAGCCATTTGAGACTTGCGTGATCCGTAATGATTTTGAACGCAGTCCCTTCTACATAGGCTCGAAATTTTTTCACGCTCAACATAGCTGCATAACACTCGAGTTCGGTTCCGCTGTAGTTACGTTGAGCGGAAGTGAGCTTCTGTGACATATACGCCACTGGAGATTCCGATCCGTCGTCGTTTTCCTGGAAGAGAACGCTACCCACCCTTGATTTACTGGCGTCGCATTGAATTACGAAAGGCCTCTTAAAATCAGGATTGATTAATAAGGGGGCTTTCGTCAACAAGTCTTTCACTAACAGGAAGGTAGTTTGTGCCTCTGTAGTCCAAGCAAACTGGTTGGACTTCTTTAGAGTGTCTGAAATTGGTGAAACAGTAGCAGCAAAGTTGGGAACGAATCGTCGATACCAGCCTGTCATATCAAGGAAGCGTCGTACTTGACGTGTGGACTTAGGCGAAGGGTAATCGACGATGGCTGAAACTTTGTTGGGATCAGTTTTCAAGCCTCCTTCTCCAACAATGTGTCCGAGATATTTCACCTCTCTCAGACAAAACTTACTCTTGTTGACGTTAATAGTCAAGCCAGCCTTTCGCAAACATTCTGCGACTTCAGCCAATAAAACCAGATATGAATCGAAATCTTCAGAAATTAACAGCAGATCGTCCAAATATACGAATACCTGCTCCTTCAGCTCGGGTAGGATGACTTTGTCCAATAAACGACACATCCTTTGCGGCGCGTTGCATAACCCAAAAGGCATGCGAGTGTAGTGGTACAGAGGCCGGCCAGGAATGGTAAAAGCTGTATACTCCCTGGATTTGTTCTCGAGAGGAATCTGCCAAAAGGCGTCTTTGAGGTCCAGGCTAGTAATAAAGTTGGCTCGCGGCAAACGACTTAAGATACCATCAATGTGTGGTAATGGATATGCATCCTTCTTCGTCACACTATTGACTTTGCGCGAGTCCAAACATAGCCTGACCTTGCCTGGCTTCCTCACGAGAACCACAGGCGAGCTCCATGCACTCTGGCTGGTCTCTATAACGCCAAGTGCTCTCATGCGATCGATCTCGTCATACAAGAGTTTTTGGATCGCAGGAGACACAGGATAATGTCGCTGTTGCGAGTGTTGATCGTCGGGGAAATGGGTTTGGATGATTTTACGTTAAAAGGATGGAAATTGGGTTCTGAAAATGTTGCAAGTAAGGTATTAAGATTTGGAGGGGTATTTGTAGGGGTTGAAAAATTTGGTAAAGTTGTTTTATTTGGGAGGTCTAGATGGAATTGGGACGTGTAATTGGGGTGGTGAACAAATTTTCCTACTGCTGTCGGGATGCAGTGTTCGGACGGTAGGGACCCGCTGTTCTTCCGTCCCTTCGGCCGTTTTCCGCCTTGCAATGGCTGCAGTTGGGCTTTAGAACGTCAGCCCGCCCACATCCAAAGCAGAAGATGCCCTTCGCAGGTTCCGCGCACCCACGATACCCATGTCCTTCTTTCTTGCAATTCCAGCAGATCCAGGGTTTCGATAGTCCGGCCAAGTCGACGGAAGAAGTCGTATCCGGATGTTCTTCCACGACTGGCTCCTGTATTTCGTGGACTCTGCCTGGTTCCAAGGGGATGGTCTGGTGGCTTTTCGCGTGTCTTCCACTTGCACTACAAGTCGACGTAGTTCGTCCATAGTAAGTACTGAGTAGAAACACAATTGTTGCTGTGTGATACCCACCAGATTTCCACGCACCAGAGCCACAAATTCGGACTCAATCATGGGAGCGCTCAGCAGTGAACGAAGCTCCGTCATGTCTTGTTCGAAGGACATGAAGGGCTCGTGTGGCGCTTGTCGTCTACCAAGCATCTGCTTCCGCAACTCCCAATCCGTGCTGCGCTCTCCCCAGACCTGCAAGAATGCTACCTTCAGGGTATCCCAAGACGAGTTGTTATTGGACCGACGCCACAACCAATACCACTTGTTGGGCCTACCATCCAGCAGCAGATGGAAACCCTGCGTCAGTAGATCTAAATTGCCGCGCAAATCGCTCATCGCGAGAGTCTCGGCCCGAAAAATCAGCTCCTCTGCGCGTAGGAGTTGGCTATCCCCGTTAAAACGCAGACGCCAATGCCTTAATGGGCTGTAGGAATTTCTTGTTCGATGATTATGGCCGTGGCTAACGCGATCGCTGACCAACGCGGCCGCTCCGGTCCGCTGATCTGCCCTCCCAGCACGCGAGTCTCCCTCTGCCGCCGAATAATGGGCCCCACCGGTCTCTGCTCTTCCCGAAAAACCCTTCTCATCAACTCTATTAGTTGTTCCACTCCCATTTCAGTTCGTACCACTGGTGAACGTGTACGCCCTGGCGCTGGATTCGCCGTAGCCGGGATACCTGTGTCGTGTATATCGGACCAACGTGGTCGTTCGCCTACTACCCTTTCTGGTGATTGTGGGATTGGATTCGCGAGCTGGTTCACCCCCTGCTCTTAACCAATTGAACCGTCAGGGGCGTAAAAGACCCCACCGCCGACCGTTTCCAGCGGAAAATCTAGATTTAACCGCCTTGGTGAAAGTCCGCTGGCCGCCAACTTGGTCTTGCTGAGTGTCACGGCTCCGGTTCAGGCTGTGGCGCCCTCCACGCCCCTAACTGTCCAATAGTCCTGCGGTTCGAGTGCTTGGCGACAATTGGGACACGTTTTGTGGCGCAGCACCCACTCTTCCACACAATGCCGGTGAAAAGTGTGCCCACATTTCGTCCGGGCTTCGTCTTCACCCCCCACGATATGTTGGCACATCGTACACATTTCGTCATTTCGCCCCAACGGCAACCTTGGCAGTGGCATGACTAAAAGACTATGTGAGTACTACGAAGTGAGTCAAATCGAAAGAGCGGATGCGAATGATTGAGTGTGATTGGACGAATGATCTATGCATGAATGAACGATTGAGTGTAGGATTGACTGTCAACTGAATGAACGAAAAAAGAAAATATATATGTATGAAAGGATTGTGCATATGCTCGAACGAATGTATCGAGAAAAAAACGAATGAGTGATAATTAAAGTTTTGAACTGTGTGTATGAGAAGGAAAAAAAAAATATGTTTCCGATGATTGGATGCGGTATATAAAAAAACTGTGCGATTCGATGAGTGAATGTGTGGATGAACGTATGTTGCGGATTGAAAAATGAATGGATGAAAAACTGTATGCATAGTTTGAATTGTTTTGAATGGGTGTTTGAACGAAAAAAAAAATTTTTTTTTTTTCTCTTTTTTTTTTCTTTTTTTTTTTTTTTCAACACGACGAACGAATGAATGTAAATTAAAACGAACGAACGAATGAACGTATGAAAAAAAATGAATGAACGAATTAGTGTTTGTATGATTGTATGTAAAAAAAAGAATGAACGATCGAATAAATGTGTGAATGAGAATGTGTGAATGCTTGAACGAATGAAAAAAAACGATTGAATGTTGTAATTATATTTTGTATGAATTCCAAAAAAAATGAACCCTCACGTTGTCGCAACCTTTCCCCTCCCCTCATATGCAAAACAAATCGCGAAGCCGATCTTGTTCTTTCCCGACTCACTGGAAAAATCTGTATCGCGATAAAATTTGCAATTAGAAAAAAATTGGGGAAAAATTAGCAACACAAAAATAAATCAAAAAATCAGCAAAATAAAACTTCGTTAAAATCTGTTATCAAAAGACTTAGAAAAATTTTAAATACAAAAAAAACTCTACGTTATTTCTACAAAAAAAATTAATCTACGTTATAAAGGTACTCTAAAAGGAAGGATAAGGAATTAAGGTACTTAACAAATTCCGACAAAATTTCCTGTCATCAAACTCACCAATATTTTACAAGTATTTGTCCTAATTGTCTGACGACACGCCCGCCAATACAGGGCATGCCCAGCACTCAAAAGGGTACTTGCAAAACAAAAGTGGAATGAATCAGGAAAATTAAGTTTTGTCACAACTTACATCCATCCATCCGACATGCAGACAATGTTTCCCTTTCCTATGGAACCGAGTTGGCGCCTAAAGGTTGCCAAAACGGTTCGTAAATAGGATCGTTCCGCATTGACCACATACAAGATTTTCAGGATGATTTGCTGTTGAAGTTCGAAAAGCTTGAACACTTGGACTGTTGCCGTTCAGGCTAAAAAATGATGTCGCAGAACGACGAAATTAAGTCCTTTTGCCCACCAACTTTTTTTTTTGCACGAAATTTTTCTGTTCTTGCGCGTGTTGAAGGGCTACGCTTTGTGCTTGAAGCGTAGCTTAGGCTAGCCCCACGTTGGGCGCGATTTGTTGTGTTTGAGGCCTTTGGAAAAACTATTTTGACTTGAGAAAGTCAAAATAGTCGAAGGATGGGTCAAGGTTTGGGACAGAATGGGCCAATTCCTCCTACGTCTGAACTGGTGGCTGAAGTAGAACGGAAGCGACACGCTTGCTGGCGGCCGGGACTAGCTACGGCAGTGTGGGGTGGTTCTTGTACCTCAGACCATAAACCCTAGACCTAGACAACAAAAATTTCGTGTCGGCTTACTCCAGGGTATTTAAAATTGGAATATCTTCCCAATAGGTCGTGAAAGACCAAGAAGCGGTGGAGTTGCGCGACTTCGCGATTTGTCAGGGCACTTAGGTGTAAGTAGCGCCTTGTTCTGCCCACCCTACCTCAGCCACGACTCAAACATTTTTCGTCGTGGCCCCTTATTGAGGTTCGGGGCTAAGGCGCTATACGATTGGGTTCATATTAAACAGGGCCTTTAGCCGTATATCATTTTGACGAAATCAAAAGAACGAAAAGAAAAAAAAATAGACAAAATGCAAAAAAAAAAAAGAAAATCAAGAAAACAAAAAAATAAAAAAATAGAAGAACTTACCCCATGAATTTTCTTTTTAATTCTCGTTCAAAAATTTGTTTTTTTTATTATTTATCTCCTCGTCGGTCCTGTCAGTTTTGTCATTTTATGATTTATATATTTATTAAATTTTGATTTTTAATTTAATATTTTAATTATAAAATTCATATTTTCCTAAGTTTTTAATTTTTTTTTCCTTTTACTTTATTATTTTAATAATTAAGTATTGTGATTGATTTTTAATAATTAAGTATTGTGATTGATTTTTAAAAAAAAAAATTTGCTACCCTCAAAATTTTTATTTTCACGTTTCATAACTAGTAGACGCGAAAAAAGCAATAAAAATTTTCAGTCCGTCTGTCCGCCGTACGCAAGATCGTTTGGAGGCTCGTAGCTGCTAAACGATTTGAGATATTAAGTTGAAATTTTTTTAACGAATAGACGGGGTAGGCTCCTTGAAGTGACCAAATTTTTAGGGGTGTGAGGGGGAAGGAGGGGGAAGTGTCTTAGACCGAAAATTTTGGTTTCTAGATCTCAGTAACCCCTAATGATAGGAAGCTGAAACTTGGAATTTCTATAGAGCTCTGATAGTAGACCCATTTGCAGAAAAATTGTCAATATTGATCAAGGATGTGGGAGTGGGGGGAAATGTAATGCGTCCAAAACCCAAAAAAGGCGAGATAGACACATTCTAAAGTTCATATTTCCTAAACCGTTAATGGCAAACTATTCAAACTTAAAAAATATTTGTAGTTATACTAGGAGAACAGAATCAAGAAAAATTTTGGGTGGGGGAAGCTGTGTATGGGGGCGGGGGTGAAAAACTTTAGATTACGATATCTCATGAACCAATTGCTCTAGAAAAATAAAATTCGATTTGGGTATAAAGGTCGACAAATAAAGATTGATCAAAGTAAAATTTTTAAAGTGGGAGGTGGAGCATAGAAGTGGAGGGGATGAGAATTTTTCAAATCAAAAACATTTCATATCTCAAGAACAGTGTAAGATAGATGCTTAGAATTTTTACCAGAAGTAGCGCTAATTAAACTCTAGTAGGGAAAAAAGTTTTGGGGTTAAGGGTGTAAAGGGGGAGGGTGAGGGAGGGTGAAAAGGAAAAGGTTCCGATGCTTATATCTTGAGAACCTGTAATGATATAACCCTTAAACTTGGTATTTAGATAAAGCTATAGTAGCGGAATGTTGGAAAAATATAACTTTTTTTAGGGGTAGTATGCTACGAAGGAAGGGGGTGTTTTTCCTAACTATTAAACGGTTCATGCTAGAAAGTTGAAACTCGGTGTGTATATGGAAATCAACTAGAAAAGTAATTGTGTTAAAAAAAAATTTGAATATTCATTGGCGTTCAGAAAGGGGGGCAAAAAAAATTATTTGTAAATATAATAAATATAAAATGCATATATTTTCACGATTTTCATCATATCTACTAGGTCTTTCCAAATATTGAATTCATTTTTATTCTACGGATTCTTCGTATGAATACCTAGAAAGTGTTTTCGAAGGTTTTTTGAAATTCGACCCCTAAGGGTAGTGTGGTACAAGTGGGGTGTTTTTTCTATATCCTCTTTGCTCACTTTCGCGTTAAAGTCACTTAATACTATTTTTACATCGTTCGACGGGAGGGAGTCGAATGTTGATTTTAAGGTGCTGTAGAAATCATCTCTAATTTCGTCGTCTTTGTCTTCCGTTGGGGCGTGGACATTAATAAGCCAAACCTTAAAGAATTTTGTCTTAATGTGGATTTCACACAATCGTTCATTAACAGGTTTGAAGTTGGTAGCTTGATGTTTAAATTTGTTTTCGACGATGAACGCAATTCCAAACACCCAGCTTCCGGAAAATTTCCCACTTTTGAAAATTGTGTGCGATCTAATGTCGGTAATCTCGCTACCTAACAATTTAGTTTCTTGGAGTACGATAATGTTTATCTTGTATTTGTTCGCCTGTTCCAGGAGCGCTGTCACTGCTCCTGTTCTGTACAGGGAACGCACGTTCCAAGTTCCGAAAGAATAGTCAGTTTTTCGTTTGCGTGTTTGTTGCCGTTGAAACAAATCAATCCGATGCAGTGGATCAAGTTTCGAAACTAGATTGTTTTTCCAAGGATGAGTAGTTAACACATCGCTCAACCCCCTAGCCTAGAGGGCCGGTCCTACTTCTTTATTACACCGTAGTAGGAAAAGGGCGGGAGTTTTTAGCTGGACATGATATGCTAAAGTTCTCGCAGCAATGCTGCGAGTCTAACTACATCATACATACTTATTCCTACTTCCTGAGACGCACTAGTGTTCCTGGCCATTCAGGATAACTCTATACCCCTCCCCCCTTTCTCAACTGGGCTTGGGGCCGTCTATGGCGGAGTTTCAATACTTGCCATGTTCCTTTTGCCATCGTTTGGGTTCGAGTGTGATACAATGGATCATCCTCGACTAACAATCCGATCATTTTTCCTTATCCATGCCTCGACTTTAACCTTATTCGAGTTATCTGCTGCCAATTCCGGCTTGTCCCGGTGTGTATATGTAAATCAACTAGAAAAACAATTTTGATTAAAAAAAAATTCATATATGTATTGGCGTTCAGAAGGGGGGCAAAAAAAATTATCTGTGAAAATAGAATGCATACTTTTTTCACGATTTTCGTCATATATACTAGCTCGTCCCAAATATTGAATTTAATTTTATTCTACGGATTCTTCGTATGAATACCTAGAAAGTGTTTTCAAGGTTTTTTGAA
Organism: Beris chalybata; assembly: GCA_949128065.1. Classification (NCBI taxonomy): domain Eukaryota; kingdom Metazoa; phylum Arthropoda; class Insecta; order Diptera; family Stratiomyidae; genus Beris; species Beris chalybata. The sequence goes on along the minus strand of OX421895.1, from coordinate 60,549,427 downwards.
ATTTGACCCCTAAGGGTAGTGTGGTACAAGTGGGGGGTGTTTTCCTAAATATAGAACGGGTTAAGAAGCTACAATGTTGAAACTCGGTGTGTATATCTAAATCAACTAGAAAAATAATTTTGAATAAAAAAAAAACTAATATCTATTGGCGTTCAGAAGGGGGAAAAAAATTCCTGTGAAAATAGAATGCATATTTTCCCACGATTTTCGACATATCTACTACCTCGTCCCAAATATTGAATTTAATTTTATTCTATGTATTCTCCATAAATGACCCCTAAGGGGGTGTAAAGTGATTGTGTACTTTTTCATAAATTATTCCATATCTCTCAGATCCAATCAGATTTTCACTTCCACGATCTTGTTCTTTTTGATAGGTTTTCAGTCACATAGTAGCCTCCACCGCATTTCAGAATTGAATGCGTTCCTAACTTCTACCGGAAAAATAATAAAGTTACGCCCAAATTGTTGGCAGATTTTTTTGTATTCATTTGTTGTTTTATTTTTAAATCCTTGCTTAATTCATGCTTTCTTTTTCCTAATCCTTTGACGATCAGTCATGCATCCATTCAAAAATTTCAAATTATTAGATAGCACTTTTAAATTTCGGTATATTTTCCAACTTCAAAATAAGAGCGCCCGGTGGAACATGCATCGCGGCCACAATAGCAGTAGCAATAAGTCAGGCTTTGGTCTGATTCACGATATTAGCGCTTGCGATTTGTTAGCGACTTTTCCGAATTAAAAGGCGTTGACCGTGATATAAAATATTTGTCACAGCCGAAACTATACTTCCACTAAATAATCACAGCGTAAATATCCGAATTGGATTGGGCTGGATTGAGGTTTTTCTCGAATTGAGCAAAGCGTGAAGACTTTTGTAGTTTCTACAAAAATAGGATTCGCCGAACTATTTGTCTAGGCTTGACCCTTGAATTAAACTTTTTTTTTGTATGTCGTAGTTTCCGATGATTTAATCGCCAAAATCTTTCGCCACTCGCAGGCACGACGAGCGTGCAAGATCGCGCAATATTCGATCGCGGATTCTAGGTTAGGTCGATTTATTATGAGAATTGTGTCGTATTATACCAGAAACCACGATTTGTTATAATTCTCCTAATTTCTCTTGCATCTTATTAATTCACACACGTAATTTCCTTTATGGAATTCAACAGGCGATTCAAACGATTCCACGACAATTCGCTTATAGGCAGGCGTTTTCACCCTCTTAGCAAGCCAAATTTTTCCACACTTTCCACTGCCTGGTCACTGTGCGCGCACATACACTCATTCAACCGATTCGCGTCTCTACAACGTAACTACATGCGCCTTCTTTATTTCTTTTCTGCTTTTTCGCTTTTCAATCAAAGGTCGGAATACAAAAAAAATCCTTCGTGCGAACTTCCTTGGACGGTTCGGTTCGCCACCCACGAACGATCATTCGATTGCTTAAATACAAAAAAAAACTTCACGCACGACTCAGATGGCAAGTTTAAGATTTACTTCCGACCTTATACCGTTTTTTTTAACACCGATCAAGACCAGCTCCCAAAGCAAAATCCTCAAACCGAAATTACCGTTCAGAAATTCGTTCTGGTCCGGTGCTGGTGTGTGTGTCGTTGCAGCAGTTGTTGGCATCGTATTGCGAGCCCAACTGTGTTGCCAGCGGCTCGCGACGACCCAACACATTAAAAGAATGAGATACCACTCTTTCCGACGCTAGAGGCATCTAGTAAACGAAATTAACAACTGCATTGTTAAGAAAAATACCGGTTTTAGCGCGTTTTATAACATAACTTGGCACTTTCCACAATTTATACGTACCAAACTATTAAAAACAAGTCTGTAGCAGGTCAAAAATCCACTGGTATAAAGATTTTCCTAGGATTAAGTGCTAGAATGTTGCAAAACACTGCTCGAATGTTGCGAAACACTACTCGAATGCGCTATGTTGCGGCTATTTTGCGGCCATGTTGCCGGCTATGTTGCGGCTAGTTTTTGACAGTACTAGATTTATACTACTCGGACTGTTTCTCTCACACCAAAGTCTAAATTGTATGTTACATCTTCTATCCCTCTCCATTTGGATTTACTAGCCGCTTTAAAGCCGTAAAAATAGCCAGTGTCATAACTGCATTAGAAACGGATCATTGTTCAAAATACTTTCAATAAACTTTTCTGTTATAACTGGCGGCTTCTTATATTTATTAATTGCTGCCAACAGGTTATGGGCCCAGAGCCAGGTATAAGAAAAGTGATTATAAACTAAAATTAAAGTTTGAATTTTTGAAACTATGTCAGAAACTGCTAAAATCTCGATTATAAAACTAAATAACGAAAATTATTTTACATGGAAATATAAGATGGAGTTGTGCCTCATAAAGGAAGATCTGTGGTCAGTGATTAATCAGGACAAGCCGGAATTGGCAGCAGATAACTCGAATAAGGTTAAAGTCAAGGCATGGATAAGGAAAAATGATCGGATTGTTAGTCGAGGATGATTCATTGTATTACATTCGAACCCAAACGATGGCAAAAGGAACATGGCAAGTATTGAAACTCCGCCATAGACGGTCCCAAGCCCAGTTGAGAAAGGGGGAGGGGTATAGAGTTATCCTGAATGGCCAGGAACACTAGTGCGTCTCAGGAAGTAGGCATAAGTATGTATGATGTAGTTAGACTCGCAGCATTGCGTTTCGGAACTTGGAACGTGCGTTCCCTGTACAGAAAAGGAGCAGTGACAGCGCTCCTGGAACAGGCGAACAAATACAAGATAAACATTATCGTACTCCAAGAAACTAAATTGTTAGGTAGCGAGATTACCGACATTAGATCGCACACAATTTTCAAAAGTGGGAAATTTTCCGGAAGCTGGGTGTTTGGAATTGCGTTCATCATCGAAAACAAATTTAAACATCAAGCTACCAACTTCAAACCTGTTAATGAACGATTGTGTGCAATCCACATTAAGACAAAATTCTTTAATGTTTGGCTTATTAAGCAGTTTAAGGGAGTAATATCGTTCTAAGTGCAGTTGAGGATCGGCAACTATGGCATCGTAGATTGGGTCATACCATCATCAATGGCACGACAGCCCAAATCGGGCCAGGGCCTGCAGGATACATTGTCTGAAGTCATCTCGGTTCAGCGCCCACGTCCTACAGTTTGTGCATCTAAGAAGCGATTTGCAATCTGCGTCAACTGAATCCTCGTATCTTTTTCGCGGTTTTTCCACCGGTCGCTTGCCATGGGCTCTACCTTTCAATGTGCGCTTGGGAATTCTTCCGTCCTCCATTCGCTCCACATGACCTGCCCATTGCAGCTTACGGAATTTTATAAGAGTCGATGCGGCTGGGTCGTCATAGATGTTATACAACTCGTTGTTGTACCGAATACGCCATTCAGTGCCTTCTCTTACTGGTCCCAAAATTCTTCGAAGAATTCGTCGTTCAAAAGCGTCTATTGATTTTTCAGACGCTTGGGTGAGAGTCCACGTTTCACTTGCATATAGTAGCACAGGTCTTATTATGGGCTTGTATATGCGAAGTTTGCTCAGCCTGTGCACTTTTTTCGATTTTAAGATCGGGAGAACCGTGAAATTTGCCTTATTTGCTAGTGTGATCCGTTGATTTACTTCGTCCCGTTCGTTGCCGTCTCTTACAAGGTGTGATCCCAAGTATGAGAAATGATCCACATTCTCCAGGTTGTAGTCCCTCAAGGTCATATTTTGTCTAGTTGGCGCGTTTCTTCTTGTTTGGGTCATGAACTTGGTAGACAGTGGAAGATTTCCTTTGCGTCTGGAACAGATCTGGCCATGATGTTTACGTCATCCGCGTACACCACTAGTTCAGTGGTCTTGATTAGTAGGGTACTTCTGGTATCAACGAGTACCTTTCTGATGACATATTCCAGGGCAAGGTTGAAGAGCATGGGAGCGAGTCCATCTCTCTTCTTCAGGCCGGATTCTGTTCGGAAGCTTTGGGTTAGCTCGTTTTGTATCCTTACTTGGGATTCAGTGTCAGTCATGGTCATTTTTGTTAATCGGACGAGTTTTGATGGGATTCCAAAGTCGAGCATTATTTTATATAGTACATTACGATCTATACTATCGTATGCCTATATGAAGTCCACGAAGATCTGGTGCACGTCAATGTTATACTCCCAGCATTTTTCTAGCACTTGTTTGACTGAGAATATCTGGTCAATAGTAGATCGTCCGGTTCTGAAACCACCTTGGTATTCGCCGATAATACTTTCTGTATAAGGCTTTAATCGATTATGAATTACTTTCGTCAGTATTTTGTAGGACGTACACAACAATGATATGCCTCTGTAATTTTCACATCGCAGTTTATCTCCTTTCTTGTAGATTGGACATATAATGCTCTGGCGCCAGTCGTCGGGTATTTTTTCTTCAATCCAAATTTTTGTCACGATTTTGTGTAGGAGATTGGCGAGGTATGGACCGCCTCCCTTTAGGAGCTCTGCTGGTATTGCATCAACTCCGGGTGATTTATGTATTTTTTGGTCGCGCAGGGCTGCTTCCACTTCTCCGATAGTGGGTACCGTAGTTGATGTCTGCTCATCCGATGGTGCACTTGATGTTATAATTGGGTCGGTGGTCGTCACTCTGTTAGGGTTCAGCAGCTTTTTAAAGTATTCAACCCATCTTTGTTTAATTTGTTCTGCGTCACTAAGGATATTTCCTTCCTTGTCTTTACAGAGGTTTGTTCGTGGCTTATAGCCTTGTCTTATTTGTTTGACGGCAGTATATGCGGATCGTAGATTATGTGACTTCATGTCAGTATTGAGGTTTATAATTATGTCATTGTTGTGTTTTCGTTTCTTTCGTCTGCAGATTTTGTTTGATAATCGCCTAAGCTCGTCGTATCCTTCCTTTTTGGCTCTCGTCGGTCTTTCAATGTACGCCTTGTAAGCTTCATTCTTTTTCGTTATTGCGTCACTACACTCATCATCGAACCAGTCATTATGTTTCTGCTGGGGTTTTAATCCAATGATCTTTTCTGCTGTCGTTCTGATTCCATCTCTCAACTGTGTCCACTCTTGATCGATAGTTGTCACTTCGTCAGTTCGTGATGCTTCAAAGTGATTTTGTAGCGCTGACTTATAGGCTGACGCGACAGTCTCGTCCTTTAGTTTGTCGATGTCAAATTTGGGTGTCCTGCCCTTTTTGGAGTACCCGCATAATGCCACTCGACATCGATATTTCACTTTTACGAGATAGTGGTCGGATTCGCAGTTGGCTCCGCGAAAAGATCTTACGTCTAGAATGCTAATCGCAGCCCTTCTCTCGATCAGAACGTGGTCAATTTGATTGAAAGTGCGACCATCCGGAGATGACCACGTTCTTTTATGAATGTTGCGATGGGGGAAGCATGTTGAGCTTACAACTAAGTTTTTGCTGGTAGCGAAGTCGATTAGACGTTGTTCATTGTCATTGATAATGTTATGGAGACTGTGCCTTTCTGTGGTTCCCCTATGTGCCTCCTCTTGTCCAACTTTAGCATTGAAGTCTCCTAGAAGTATCTTTATGTCGTTAGATGGTAAAGAGTCAAATGTTTGTTCTAGGGTGTTGTAAAAAATGTCCTTCACTGCGTCATCCTTTTCCTCTGTTGGAGCGTGACAGTTTACCAGCCATACATTGAAAAATTTTGTGGTGTATTTAATACGACGTGCTTAGTGTTTTTTAAAAGTGGAAAAAAAAGAATTTCGTTAAGTGATAAAACATTTTTATTTCGCGGGGAAGAAAGCGACCGAAATTCAGCAGATTTTGCAAGAAGTTCATGGCACATCTACTCCTTCGTTACCAATTATCAGTTTCTGGGTAAACGAATTTAAACGTGGCCGTACTAGCATCGATGATGAACCCCGCCCTGGACGTCCAAAGACTGCCACAAACCAAGAAATGATCAATAAGGTACATGATATCGTATCAGCCGATTGACGAGTGAAAGTGTTCGAGATAGTAGAGGCTGTAGGCATCTCAGCTAACAGTATCTGGATAATCCTACATGAGCATTTGGGTATGTCAAAACTATCGGTGAGATGGGTGCAGCGTTTGCTGACTCCGGAACAATGCGAAATCGTGCCGTTACTTCAAAAATTAATTGAATTACGCTACGAGTTGCTTCCACACCCACCTTATTCTCCAGACATGGCCCTCTGCGACTTTTTCTTGTTTCCCAATTTAAAAAAATCGTTGACAGGAAAAAGATATGGGTCATCGCTGCCACAGAGGCCCATTTTGAGGAGTTGTCAAAAACGTATTATACGGAAGGGTTAAAGAAGCTGGAACATCGTTGGGAAAAGTGTATTGAGTTACAATGAGACTATGTTGAAAAATAAATAAAAACTTTTCCAAAAATCTAGTGTTTTCTTGCCGACTTAAGTTACTTTTCGAACGCCCCTCGTATGCTGATGGATGCGAAACTTCCAGAACAATTTTGGGCTGAAGCGGCTTCAACTGCAGCTTATTTAATAGATCGTATTCCTTGTAGAGGGAAAAATGACATAACATCTGAGGAGCTTTGATTTATTAGGAAACCATATATAAAGCATTTGCGAGTTTTCGGATGTAAGGCAATGGTTTACGTAGCTAAGTAACTTCGTAAAAAGTTTGATGCAAAATACAAAGAATGCATCATGTTTGGTTATAGTGAACAGTCTCTAAAGCGTATCGACTCTATGACGAGAAAACTAAAAAAATATTAATCAGCCGAACTTTTTGTTAGGTTTTCAGTCACATAGTAACCTACACCGCATCTCACCGCTATTCACCGCTATTCACAGTCGTCATAAAGTAGGCTTTAAATTAGAGCTGACTTTAGTGTCAAATAAATTATACGACACTAAAGTCAGCTTTAACTCAAAGCCAACTTTATGACGACTGTGAATAGCGGCCAATATCATCAATGTTTAAAATCATTTCTTGAACTGGGTGTGCCAACGGGAATAAAATGTCATTTTTGAAGGACATTCACATGTGAGGTGCAGGAAGGACTTACTCGATTTCTCATATATTTATCCCTTCCTTGGAACCATCCACAATTAATGTGTACAAAATTTCAAATTCGTAGTTTGACGCGTTCAAAAGTTATGGGAAAATATTGTTAAATACGTATCTTAAGGATTTTTTGTGTAGAAAGTACCAATAGGAGTGAAAGGGTTTCGCTGACTAGTAAACTCGAAATTCGTTTTCACTCAAAACTAATTTGTACAAAATTCTAAATTTACAGCTAAACGATTACTTGAGTTATAGTGAGTTTCATAAATTAAGTGAAGAAATTTTGAAAGGATATTTGTATGGCTATTACGCGAAGCACTAATAGGATTTTTTTCAAAGATATACATTTAACTTCTACTATTTGAAAACAAACGTATACAAAATTTTAAACCAAATGGTTGTGAAGCCATCGACAAATTTTCTAGAACACTGTCTTTTCAAGGATTTATTTGTATGGAAGCTACTCGAAGGAGTCAAGAAATTTCACTGACAAACGCAGTCTAACCTCCGTTTTGCTTAAATCTTATTTGTACAAAATTTTAACATCGCGGCTAAACGATTCCTTGAGTTAAAGTGAGTTTCGTAAATTAAATGAAGATATTTTAACAAGATATTTGCATAGCAGCCACTTGAAGGACTAATAGGATTTTCTTCATAATCATACATTTAGCTCCAACTATTGCAAAATTAGCACATACAAAATCTTAAAACCATAGCTTAAACCTGTCTGAAGTTATCGGCCAATATTCTTGAACACATGTTTTAAAGACATTTTATATGGCAGGTACCAGAAGGAGCAAAAGGATTTATCTGCCTAGTAAACTCAAACTTTTTTTTCACTCAAAACTAATTTGCGCACAATTTCGAATTCGTATCTAAAAGATAACTAGAGTGTTTGAGCTTCAAATACGTTACATTGAAATTGCACATTAAATTTGAAATTCAAACATACGCGCGTAAACGCTACTCACCACGGCGTGAAGTTGATGCACAATTTCACGTGCCACTGTGGTCCAGTAGAGTTGGCGCCGGTTATCCGTCGAAAGGATAAACGGTGCATAAAGCTAACCGGCCCTATAAAAGGCCCGGCCGCCGTTGATTCGGCCTCTAGTTGATTATTCAATCACTATCAAATTTGGAGAAGCGTTCCGCTCGGCTGATTTCAGCATTTCATTTTTTAAAAGGTATAACTATTTCCATTGCGGAATCTCATTAGGGATTGTTGTTTTTGCTGTTGCAGCAGAAAACAATTTCTCATGAGAAATACGCATTGTATTTATTATTTGTACCAGCCAAGCTGGTTGAACGGTCTAGCATCCCGTAATTGCCACTTTCAAAAAAAAAAGAAAAATAATTCTGCGAACCCCGGCGTGTCATCGAAGTACTTTTATTTCGATGGCAATTATTTTTTTTTTGTTGTTATTTTCTCTTTTCTTCAACCATTTCTTTCTGTTTTCTGATTTAGCGTCACCACCACACATTTCATAATACTTACCTTCGCAACCTCGTTGCATCCACCTCTTCCGCAATTCCTATATTGCACAAAAAAAGCACATTCGTGTTCATGGTCCGTCGAGCCGGATAGTTGACGAGACCGAAGGTAGAATTGTCCAATTTTACGCTCATCTCTAGGGAAACCTACGAAAAGTCCGAAAATTCCGCGATTTCGCGCAACATTCGTGTAGCATAATTATTGGTGACCCCGATGTGGTTCATTTTTCACATGCGCCAAAACTGAAATTCTTCGTAATTTCACATGAACCGAAAATTTCCTATTTTCGCACTACGCCAAATGTTCCGTACATTTGCACAAAGTAATTCCGTCGACATCTAGCGTACGGAATTTACATTCAAAAGCTGAAAATCCGTTTTTTCACATCAAGTCGAATTTCCTGTAAGTTCGCAAATCAAGTCCGTCGACACATCACCGAACGGAACTTATCAAAAATTCAAAAACGAAATTCTCGACATTTCGAATAACACAGTTCTGTTGGCATATCGCCGTACAGAATTCACAAAGCATAAATCAAGTGCTCCACAAAACTTGCAAAAATCTGTTCCGACGGCACAGCACCGTACGGAACTTGTAAACAAATCAGCTGAAAGTCCCGTCGGCAAGTTGTCGAACTCAAGTTCGTCGACACCTAGCCGTACGAAATTAAGAAATTCAGCCCGAAATTCCCGTGTTTTCGTAAGTTCAACTCCGTCGGCACATCGCCGTACGGATATCACAAAACACAAAACCAAGCCGAATTTCTCATAAATTCGCACAAGTAGTTCCGTCGACATCTAGCGTACGGAAATTGCACACAACAGTCGAATTTTTCATAAATTCGCACAAGTAATTCCGTCGACATCTAGCGTAAGGAAGTTACACACAAAAGCCGAATTTCTCATAAATTCGCACAAGTAATTCCGTCGACATCTATCGTACGGAATTTACACACAAAAGCCGAATTTCTCATAAATTCGCACAAGTAATTCCGTCGACATATAGCGTACGGAATTCACAATCAAAAAGCCGAATTTTTGGTAAACTCGCAACATCAACTCCGTCGGCACACCACCGTACGGAATCCAGCCAAAATTCAAGCACAAATCTACGTGATTTAGCTCATGGTAATTCCGTCGGAACACCGCAGCACGGAATTCACTAACAAAACAACCCGAAATCTCCGTGATTTCGCGCAATTCAAGTCCCGTCGGCATCTCACTGTACGGAACTAACCATTAAACCACACGCTGCAATCCCTGTGATTTCGCAAATTTAATTCCGTTCGGCACATCGCTGCACGGAAAGCACAAAACATAAAATTCAGCCGGAATCTCCGCGAATTTGTACACAGTAATTCCGTCGGTACATCGCCGTACGGAATTCACAACAAAACCAAACCAATTCCGTCGGAATCTCACCGTACGGAACTAGCAATCAAACGCGCATCGAAATTCTCGTGATTTCGTAATTTTAACTCCGTCGGCACATCACCGTACGGAAATCACAAACTACAAAACTCAACCGGAATCTCATTGATTTCACGCAAAGCAATTCCGTCGTAGTCCCACCGTACGGAATCCACAACCACGAAAAATCACCAAATCGAAATCTCTGTGATTTCGTAAATTCAGGTTCCGTCGGTATACCACCGTACGGAATTTACGGACAAAGGTGAAATCAAATCTCCGTGAGTTAGCGAAATTTAATCCCGTCGGCACATCACCATACGGAATTCACAAAATTCAACTCAAATTTTCGTGATTTCACGAACAGCTTCCGACGACACACCATCGCACGGAACACGTAAGTCGCATCTGCGACAATTTCACATAATTCCGCCGACAATTTATCGAGCGGAATCCAAAAAAAACTAACCGAAATCTCCGCGATTTCAAACAAATCATTCCGTCAGCAATTCACCGTACGGAAATTACACAAGACACACAATCAACACGAAATCACATTCGTACTTCACGAAACTACGACAACTCCGCACAATTCCGTCACAATTTATTGCACGGAATTCACTAACCACGGCCTGAAATTTCCGTGATACCGCGTAAACGTTGTCTAGCAGCACGCCACCACTAGAACAACAAAACTTGCTTCCAACAAGCAATTTTGTCGACCTTCGAGCCGGCACGCAAAAAAAATTGTCGACAATCAAAGCGGCAAAATTTTTTAAGTAAACAAGCAATCGAGGTATTTCGACCAACATCGCGCGTTGTCGGCCGACTCCGCGTAAAATCGTAGCAAACCGGCCCACGTTCTCTCATAGAACCTCGCACATTTCCGATCGTTTGTCTGTATTGCATTAGCACAGGCCATGGAGCAAGCGATAGAGAAACAAACAGGTTTTTTTGCCCTCGTACGACAAGCGATCTCAAATTTCAAGAAGACTAGCGAAGTACGGAGAACCGTTGGCTACGCCAGCGGCCGACTCGAACACATCCACAAAATCTGGTCTCAGTGCGAAGACGCGCACGTGACAATAATAACAAGTCAGAGCGAGATCGCTGAGTCAGTTAAGACCCAATACCTTTCGACCTACGGCAAAATAGAAAAAGACGCTTTTGAGTATATCGGTGATCTGCACCAACTTATTAAAAACCCCGAAGCAGAGCTTCCTAAACAACACGTCGAGTCGAGGCAAGAACCACAACCATCATTTAAACTTCCGAACATAAGCCTCCCAAAGTTCGATGGGAAATTCAAAAATTGGCGTGCATTCAGAGACACCTTTAAGTCAATTATACATGACAACAATCATCTATCCAGAGTCCATAAACTGCATTACTTAAAGGGCAGTTTGATTGGTGAAGCGTCAAAAATTCTGAATCAGTTCGAAAGCGTAGACTCAAACTACGACCCAGCATGGACTTTGCTCACTAAACCATTCGATAACAAAAGAATCACATGCAATGTACATCTGCAAGCGTTGTTCTCTACCCCCGAGATTCGTTCAGAATCAGAGCAGAGTTTCAAAGAAATGTTAGATACTACAAACGAGTGCGTGCATGAGCTACAGCAATTAGGTCTTGATACAAAAAATTGGGATCCGATAATTTTGTACATGCTAACAGCTAAACTGCCTCCACTAACTCGAAGTCTTTGGGAGCAACAGGTATCAACAACAGAGTCGTTACCAACCTATAAAGAATTTGAAAAGTTCATTGAATGTCGCCATAGAACGCTGGAAGTATTAGCTGCAGCCAAGATACAATCACAGTCGGCCACACAAAGCAGCAACAACCAGCGTAAAAGTTCAAGCAATTTTGCAAAGACATCCCAGCCATCTTGCTCTTATTGCAAAAAGGATCATTTCCTTTTTAAATGTCAAACGTTTCACAACCTCGACACATCTGCAAAGTGGGACTTTGTTAAAACTCAACATTTGTGTTTTAATTGTTTAACAAAACACCCATCGAACGAATGTAAGAGCAAGAGAAGCTGTTTTACTTGTCACAAAAGACATCATACTACCTTACAAAAGTCTGATAAATCCTCGTTACATTCAATTACAACACCCACAAGTAGTCCACAACCTCAACCGTCATTAATTACTGAAGCATTATGCTCAAAATCTGCAACAACCAAAGAATTTAAGCAGGTTCTATTAGCAACCGCCATCGTCACAATTAAAACACCAGAAGGAAATATCATGTCACTCCGAGCATTGATAGATTCTGGTTCAGAAAATTCGTTTATTTCTAGTGCTGCTTACCAACTTTTGCATACGAAAGCACAACCCACATCCATATCCATTACTGGGTTGAATTCTACTAACGTTAGCACATCAACGCAAGAAATTGGTTTCAACATTATTCCGAAGCTCGGAAACGGGAAAGAAATTCGAACTCAAGCATATGTGATCAAGAACATAACACAGATGCGTTCTTCAGTTAGCGTTCCCGCGAAGCAATGGCCTTACATAAGCGATATCATTCTCGCGGATCCAAAATTCATGGAACCCGGGCCAATTGACCTACTACTTGGAGTCCAAACTTATGCGCAGATCTTACGATCGGGACTTCGGCATGGACCAAAGGATCACCCCATAGCACAAGAATCGTCGCTATTTTTTTTTTCATTCTATCTTGATATTTGTATTATTTCCATTTTTTTATCGTTTTCATTTTTATTATCTTAATTTTTTTCATTTTTTACTTTCTTGTTTCATTGCATCTATCATGAATTCGTGAATACACATACTATGCTATAAACAAGTAATCGTTTTTTTTCATTCGGTTCATTTATTTTCTTTCTTTTTTTTCCTTTTTTTTGCGCCCGGGAGAATGTTTGAACTTCAAATACGTTACATTGAATAGCACATTAAATTTGAAATTCAAACATACGCGCGTAAACGCTACTCACCACGGCGTGAAGTTGATGCACAATTTCACGTGCCACTGTGGTCCAGTAGAGTTGGCGCCGGTTATCCGTCGAAAGGATAAACGGTGCATAAAGCTAACCGGCCCTATAAAAGGCCCGGCCGCCGTTGATTCGGCCTCTAGTCGATTATTCAATCACTATCAAATTTGGAGAAGCGTTCCGCTCGGCTGATTTCAGCATTTCATTTTTTAAAAGGTATAACTATTTCCATTGCGGAATCTCATTAGGGATTGTTGTTTTTGCTGTTGCAGCAGAAAACAATTTCTCATGAGAAATACGCATTGTATTTATTATTTGTACCAGCCAAGCTGGTTGAACGGTCTGGCATCCCGTAATTGCCACTTTCAAAAAAAAAGAAAAATAATTCTGCGAACCCCGGCGTGTCATCGAAGTACTTTTATTTCGATGGCAATTATTTTTTTTTTGTTGTTATTTTCTCTTTTCTTCAACCATTTCTTTCTGTTTTCTGATTTAGCGTCACCACCACACATTTCATAATTCTTACCTTCGCAACCTCGTTGCATCCACCCCTTCCACAATTCCTATATTGCACAAAAAAAGCACATTCGTGTTCATAGAGTTATAGTGAGTTTCGTAAATTATGTGAAGACATTTTGGTAGGATATTTGTATGGCGGCTACACGAAAGGCTAAAAGGACTTTTCATAATCATAGACTTAGCTCCAACTATTGAAAAACCATTGTATACAACATTTCAAAGTCGTAGCTTTAGGCATTCCGAAGTTATTGGTCAATATTCTTACACATGTTTTGAGGACAATTTATATGGAAGGTACCAGAAGGAGTAAAATGATTTCGCTGATTAGTAAACTCGAACTTTGTATTCACTCAAAACTAATTTGTACAAAATTCTGAATTCATAGCTAAGCGCATACATGAGTTATAGTGAGTTTCGTGCATTGAATGAAGATATTTTAATAGGATTTTTGTATGGCAGCCACTCGAAGCACTAATAGGATTTTCTTCATAATCATACATTAAGCTCCAAATATTGGAAAATTAACACATACAAAATTTCCAAGTCGTAGCTTAAACCCTTATGAAGTTATCGGCCAATATTCTTGAACACGTGTTTTAAGGACATTTTGTATGGCAGCTACCCGAAGGAGTGGGACGATTTTGCCCGTTAACGAACTTAGCCTTACAAACTCAACCAAACACTCAGATTCAAAATTTCAAGATCCTAGGTCAAGGCGTTCTTGAGTTATCGTGTTCACGGACAGACAGACGGACGGACAAATAAACAAAAAATAATATAACTTTTTTTCGTCCGAGGCTTGGTCATAATTTTCGGCTGGATCAAACTTATAATACTCTATATGATTTCATCTAGAGTATAAAAACTTGCTGTACTTATGCACTTACATAAATCATTATAAAAATCTATTTGCACTCTCTCAGCACTGCGAATTTGTAGATCGAAAAATCTCTTGTTTTGGGAAAGATATCATTTCCATATAATTCTTAATATAATATTTTATTTATTTTTATTTATTTATTTGTAGACAATTTAAGTCTATTTTACAATATATAAAAACCAAAATTCTTAAATTCTACTCTGAAAACTAATATTACAACTCAATAATACAACAAGAAAACAGCACAAAGAATAAATATCTTAGACCTAAAAATTTTAAACGTTTCTTAAATATTAACTCGCAGATAGTGTCTTAAGTTTAGTCATTATATTGCCCTTGTATGTAGTTCTACTTACAGAGCTGGTGTAGCAATCTGAATGCAAGTTAAAGTTTCTAATAGCACAAGCAATAGGATCATTCATCATGAAGTTCGAAGAACTGCCATTAAATCATTAACCAACATTGTTTTAAATTATTTTTTATTTTTATTCTAAATTTAATAACTAACTAAAATTACTGAACAGCATTTGTATAGGTACTATGTAGGATGTTATGAAAAAAAAAAGAAGTTAATTCTGAAAATATGTATACCTATACTTATATTAAACATTATTTAGAATTTGTATTTTTGCTTTATTTTTTTTTTTGTTTTTGTTGTTTTTTTACTGTACTTGAACGATATTTTTAATAATAAATTCTTTATGCTCTTGACAACTATTTTCAAATATCGTATACGTATCTACTGCTTCTTTAATATTTAAGGTTATTTGCCTACTATGAACTTTTTTATCAAATATGTCATCAAAAACAGTTACAACCATTTTTATAAAATCGTAAAAAATTTTCGGAGGTACTGATAAAGAGCTCGTCGAGAAATCGTTAGACTTATAACTCTTCAATTCTACTAAAATGATTATGACCGATTCTCTGTCACAAGTAAGAGTGGAAAATGATCTGACTTCCAGCTTAAGAACTGACAACGGGCTTAAACAAGGTGATGGCCTGGCACCAATGCTTTTCAATTTGACACTCGAATATGTTGTTCGGAAACTGCCCGTTGACACCAACGGAACACTATGCTTCAAATCCACACAACTAGTAGCATATGCCGACGACATAAATATACTTGTAAGATCTCTGCAGAGTGCCAAAGAAATATTTGTAAGCCTTGATTCGGTAGCAAGGGAAGTTGGACTACGTATTAACGAAAACAAAACCAAAGTTATGACACAAACTAGGAAAAACATGCCAATCAGACAAAATATTACAATAGGAGACTTCAACCTAGAAAACGTAGACAACTTTGTATATCTCGGGGCAAACATATCGAAGGATGTAAGCGAACCCATCGAAATTAAAAGAAGAATAATGATGGCAAACAAGACGTATTATTCGGTACTTCCAATAATTAAAAACAAAAATGTGCACAGAAAAACAAAGCTTAAACTGTATAAAACAATAATAAGACCTGTGCTATGCTATGGCAGCGAAACGTGGACATTGACTCAGGCGTCCGAAAAATTAGTTAAATCCTTTGAAAGAAAAGTCCTTAGAAGAATCCTCGGACCTGTGAGGGAAGACTCGATCTGGAGAATACGATACAATAGAGAATTGTATGCCATCTTCGAAAATCCAGAAGTATCGATCCTCATAAAATTTAAATAGCTACAATGGGCTGGTCATGTGGAGCGTATGAATGACGGAAGAATCCCCAAACGCACACTAAAGGGAAAAGTCTATGGACAAAGACCAGTTGGGAAACCATGAAAGCGCTGGGAGGACTCTATTGACGCAGACAGCACATCACTTCTAAGATGTAGAAACTGGAGGACGTGGTCACTGAACCGAGAAGGCTGGAGGCGGCACATCCAGGAGGCCAAGGTCCGATTTGGACTGTAGCGCCATCGTAAGTAAGTAAGTAATTCTACTAAAACTAGTTTCTTCCAGTCGTGACTACTTTTGTTACATAATAAATTTTGCCGACAAGTGTCGCAAGCGAATTTTTTACTTATTCTATGGCATATAGTATGTATCCAGCGAAGTATAAAGTCACATTTTCTTTGATTGGTGAATCATATTCATTTAGATCGGCGTTTTTAAATAATTGCTTCCACAGTTCATCGATACAGTCATCTTCATCAGGGTTTTCCATTACTATAGTTTTTTCGATATCCTTAATGGAAACATTTAACAAGACTTCCGCATTAGAGACGTTGTAATTAGAAAAATCTGAAGGGGCCAAGTTGTGACATATAATGTCTTTCAAAATTTTGAACAACTTTACAGCTGATGGATTCCTTTCGTAACTTCCCTTTGATCTTTGTGCTATTGAAAACATATTTTCAAGTGGATCCTGGTTAAAATGAGAAGTGATAACATATTCTTGGCTATTTTGTACTTTTTGCCAGACGAAATTGATTCCGTTTATTGTTTGAATCATTCCATCGAAGCAATATGGTCGCTTCATCCGTCCTTGATGTTCCTATTTTTTAATCCACGTCATTGCCTCATTTAAATTATCTATGATTGCCAATCCCTCTGTGCTATGGGAAAGAGCATGTCGGTTTGGATTCTTGGAAAATTTTTAAAAGCTGTTTAAATTGTCAAATAGATTATTTAATTTCGAAAACTTTTAGCTGTATATAAGGCTTCCTCATTATTAACATTTTCCGGAAGAAAATCTGTTAAAATTGCTGTTTCGATAGCACAAGCTACGGTCTCGCTGAAAACTTGAGTAGCATATTTAACCGACATTTTTTCGAAAGCATCTGGGGCAACATGTTCTCTTTTCAATTTATATAATAGTTTTAACGTATTTTTTTGGTCCGACTGGTATAAACTTTTCAATATATTCCACGGCATAACATTTTCTTCCACACAGGTGTTAGCTTCCAAAGACTATTTCGTATACTTTTTATGAGATGAGGAGGATCAAAAATGCAGACTATTCTGTTTCCCCAAACAGTAACAAATGCATTGCTTCTAATTAGAATTAAGCCCCCGGACCATGAAGACTGTATCAGTAGTAGCAATCTTTTCTTTCCGTTGAAAGCCGTTGTCAAAAAACCCATAAATTAAATCTTCTACTAAGATCTAATTCAGATTTAATGTTCATTTCATCGAAAAGAAGCACGCATTTCTTATCCATGGGCTTCAATACTTCACATTTCTTTTTTAGTAGATGTGTCATATTTTTAGTTATTCCCGGTGGAAATTCTATTTTGGAATGCCATTTTAAAATTGTAGGCAATGAAGGCATTATGAATCCCATTTTAAGCATTTCCTTGTATGATGCTGGAGATTTATAATAGAATTTACAGAACAATTTCTCTTCACATATTGTCCATTTAGCTCCTTCTTTATGATTAACCTGAGCATTAAAAAAGGTTCTGACACATTCCGGCCAATCTTTTAGGAAAGTACCAATTGAAGTTTTGAGACTTTTCGGCTTTTTGCTGCTACGGTTTGGTCTAAAGTAAAGACACCTTAGAACTTTTTTGGGGGACGTAGTTTTAAAAGCTGATGTATTTCCTTCATTTGGTGATGGGAACTGAGACGGGGATATCGTTGTTGTTTCTGGAATTTTGGGAATACTGAAATCTTTAATATAGGTTTTCACTTTCGAGACCCTTAAAACTTTCAAAGGCGGAGTAACTGGTTTTGCGCTCAAAGGAACATCACTATTGGCATGGAAAACTGTGATATCTGAAAAATCTGACGTAGCTGATGCCGATATCCCAGTAACATCCTTCGGTAATTTCCTTTTGCTGACATTTCGTTGAAATTTGATTGTAACTGCACAGTTCGGATCTGGTGATTCTTTGGTGCACTTACAGATAATATCGTCATACGGCAGAGGTATAGCATTAAAAGGCAATCTAACATTCTGTTTATCACACTCACGAAAATGTTCCTCACATAGATAAATGCATTTTACCTCAGCGAGTTCGCGTTGTACCAAGTATCCACCACAATGCTTCAACCAAATATTTTTTCTCTCGTCGTGTGGAACCGCAAAATATCTTAAGAGAGAGCCTGGTTTATACCGATTCCAACAATTCGAGTATCGACATGTTTTACTCATTGCGACCTTAGTAATAATAAAAAAGTCAGGTAATTAAAGTTACAATTTTAGTAAACCCTCATCAGAACATACAGTCGTAAGTTCTTGTCGGGTTCACCCCAAGCACTTACTATGTTCTTTTACTGGGCACAACTCACATGGACACGGCGCGGCGTCTTTATCTGTCTGCTATGTACATGAGAGCTTCCCATACGATTTTCAGTTGTGTATTCGTGAAAGCTCGAGTGAATATTTCAAGTCAGCGAGAAAAAGTCCTGCTTTCCAACTATTCCCGCCAGAGGCATTCCGGTACTTAGTGAGACACAGCTGGAATCAGCTGACTCGACATGTCAGTATGTCATTCATTGGGCCGCAAAAGTTAACTCGAACCGTTCGCAACTAGTCTTAAGTTACAAAGTGATCGTTTCTTAGTGAATTGTTTCTGTTTTGTGTGCGTTTTATAGTTGCTTGGCGGCTACGAAAGCCTCCCGTGAAGAAGGAAAAAAGCGTCGGCATCATGAGAGTAATAGCGAGAGCGAAGAAAAGTACAGCGGCCGGTTTCTGTCAAACGAACGCGATCGGATTGAAATTGAAAGTTCTCCGCTCGTTTTTGTGTGTTTAAGGTTTGACCGAAAGTGTGGAGGTTGATATGGAAGACGCTCCGCTACCATCACATGAGAGCCCGTCGTCGCTTTTGGCAAGGGAACTCAATGACCTACTCAACAAAAAAAAAAAAATCAAAATGCGATCGAAAATACCGCTGTACGGCATGCATCATTTTTCACATTTTATTCCGATTTTATGTGAAAAAAAAACCGTTTCCTGAAGAGACATATCCTCAGATTTTCACGTGTCGCATGTGAGACTACCACCTACTCAGCAAAATTAACAGAATCGAAATTCCGTTAAATTGACTCGGTACGGCATGCAAACGTGAAAAATCCGACACATTTTTCGACGTCTGCTCCATACAAAATATACCCGCCGTGGCACATATCAAAACGAGAGTGCATTAAAGTGCTTGTAGATGGGCGGGTGCTTATCTCCACCCCTAATCCAACCAATTACGTAGCGCTCATTGAAAAAAAACATTCGAATCCGGGCCAACATCCGAATCCGGTCCCGCATCCAAGTACAGCGCTGCTTTTTTAGCTGCTTCACTTAGCTCTTAGATAATCAGCTGGTTATCGCATTAAGCTACGTTTTCTATGAAAACATCCCGTCAATCGATTAAAAAAAAAATCACATTATTTTTTGTTTAGTTCACTACTTTTCCACTGTACGTTCACATCGAGCGATAGCTGCCAAGCGCTGAACAAGCGTGGTATTTAAAAGACGTCTCAAATCTTCTATCAGCAGGAGAAAGATTTCTGGATGGTCATGGTAAGCTTGGGAAAGGGTGTCCTTTCGTTCTAGTTCTCCTTTTTGACCGTCCGCAGACGCTGAATGTACCCTGCGAAACTAAAGTGCGCGATGGAACCGAACAATTGGAGTATCATGGCGGTGATATCCACGGCACAATTTACAGAGCGGTGCTTCGGCAGGCCTACCAAATGTTTCGGTTGTTTGCTGGAAGCATCCAGTAACTTCCACTTGAAAAGTAGTTGTTCCTTCGGATCCACACGTTCATCAACATGACAGAGGAAACATTCCCGGGAGTCGAAAACTGCATCTTCCTGTAAAACGATCAGCTTGTCTGGTAAGTGCTTATCGAACGTAGAGGAGCAGTTAGGTCTGAAGTAATTCTGGTAATTCGGTGACTTTTCCAGGAGTGAAGTAAACTCTACAGACTTACACTCAATTTACGAGTATCTGACCGGTACGCTGTTACAAAAGGCCAAAGAAACTGAACTGCAGGGCGGTTCCTTGACGCGAAGCTATTCCATGGACGGTGGTCCGCATTACTGGCCCGGAGTCACATGAAAATTCATCCAAGGCTCTGAAGGTTTTTATATACAACGGAATAGAGATGCGGTCTTATTTTATGGTAGTTTATAGGGCGTCGACTGCATCCATCTGCTTACTATAGTCAATGGTAAGTTCATTGAATTTTGTAGCCTACTGGATTTGATTTCGATTCTACTATAGCTGAGAGCCAGTCGACAGAGAACTTTTATGGCGAACTGCACTCCTTCATGGGTCCGCAATTATCGAGTATCGCCTCGAAAATCGGCGAATCTTTTACAACAGATTGCAAATCGATCCAGAGCACCCCGGTCCCCGTTATCTTTTTATAAACGAACTGAGTCTACAACACACCGGTATAGTTTACTTGCATCCACATCGGGCCAACACACCCATTATGCCGCTCTTTGTTACGAATTTAATAGCGGATTTGTACGATGAAAAAAAGAACCTGCAGGGCAAATACGAAGAGACTGTGATTAAGACACTGAACGATTACTAGATCTTCAAACGGACGTCCAACTGGCGACAATTCTACGTAATAATTAACAACAACAAGGCCACGTTGTTAAACATTACCAACGAGGCAAACAAACTCTTTGAGTAACAGATTACAGATGTATTTTTTAAAAATGATTAAATATAAGCTGTATTAGTACAAAACAAATTTTATTTTTTTATATAAACGGATATAAACTTTATTGAATATTATCATAACAGTATTATTAAGGGCAATATCTCACCGGGATGTCGTAGCGTGGCATCTCAGTGAGATATTGCCTCCTAAACATTACGCGCGACATTTTTTTTTTTCTGAAAAATAAACGGAATTACGTACCTTCATTTATTTATGAAGTACGACAGGTTAGATGGCCAAAAAATGCGAAACATGTTTACACATTGTTCTTTCAAAAACAATAAATATAAATTGACATGTCTCATGATATGCTTGGATAATCAGAACAAATCCCCACAATTCCCAAATACACACAAGCCAAGAAAACAAGGGGATATATAAATGACATCTCAAAATGAACCGTGTTCGTTTTTTCAAGTCAGATGATTCCCCGTTTAGCGCTGTTGTTGATAATGTTATCAACAGGAAACAAAAAAAAAGGATATATATATATATATAAAAAAAAAACATTTTAAGAAATGTAAAAAAAAGGTGTCGGGTCCAACAACAAGGTATGATATTCACAGAGTCGGTTTTCTTTCTATTGAGTATTTCCACTTACGCTTGTATACAAATTTGTGATATTTTCATTTTTCCAAGAAACTCGACAATCGCTCGTCGTGGCAAAAAGATGATGTGCAAAGTTTACTTTTTGGTAGCTTTTAATCTGGAATATTTGAGGGGGGGGGGGTGATATTTATCCGATCCCGGGATGATCAGATGATCAGCTCTCAATTTCGCAAGAGAATCGACATTTTCTTTAATCAATAATAGCAAGATTCTAGACATTGGTGGAGATAGACACAGGAAAATTAAAGACTTTGATAGGATCACCGATCACTGGACCTTACCTTAATATCGTTTTCCAGCAAACGCTTACAAACTTCGTAGCCAATGCCACTAGCACCGCCTGTAATCATAGCGTTCTCCTCGTTTAAGGTCATCCTGGTGAGTCTTTGCAGCACTTTACGATACACTCCACCAAAAATTATAAATAGGTCAATTGGACACACTTTAACTGATGATTGAAGCTGAAATACTAAATAATGAATGAATGAATACTTGAGAAATACTAAGCAACGGAAACTGACTGGTAACTTAAAACGTCGGTTATGTTTTATAGTCGGTTGATCGATACACCTACAGGTGATCTTATTGTGTAGCTAGATCGATAGATCCTTCCCACTAGTATTTAGTATGAAATGATCCGATCCCGTAGTGGCAAAAAAGATGAAGAGCAAAGTTTACATTTTGGTTGCTTTTTACGTGGAAAATTTTGGGGGGGGGGGGACATATTTCTCCGAGCGATTGTCGGGTTTCTTGGAAAAATGAAAATATCACAAATTTGTATACAAGCGTAAGTGGAAATATTCAATAGAAAGAAAACCGACTCTGTGAATATAATACCTTTTTGTTGAACCCGACACCCTTTTTTTACATTTTTTAAAATGTAAGATTAACTTTTGTGCTTTGTATAGGTATTTTTTTAATTAATGCAGTTACAAACAAAAAAACGATACACACCATACTATATATACCATCCAACTATTAGGAGCAACGCATAAAAATCGTTTTCGAATGTCAATTCAGAGTTCAGAATAATGTAATTCCTTAATTTTTCCCTGAAGTTAGCAAACAAATTGAGGAAATAAGTTGAATTCTTCGCCGTAATTTATTATTAAGAACAGACCTAATGTGATTCAAATATAGACCCTCGATTGATAGGTATTATAGTGTGAATCATAATTTATATACATCAGTTCATCTGAAGAGGGTTTAAGGAACGTATAGGTATATTCACCTGTAAGCTTTTATTATTTCAGATTCACACTTAAATAAATGCTTCAACTATAAAAAATTTATAATGTAAATTTTAAATGCAATAAATTTTATATGCAAATGTTGATGGCAATTGCTGCGGGCCAAATCAGAAAAATGTTGTGTTCAAATTTTCCTCACTCCCAAAAAATTTCCACAAATTTTGCATATACTTTTTTGTACCGCAAAAATAAAAAAGAGTGTATGACGTTCTGCATAATCAAATTTTCCTTTTGCATGAAGAAACCACAAAAATGAAATCTGCTTCTCCACACCGCCCGTGCTTGCCCATGCACCGTGTGCGAGGAAAGGAAATGAACGTAGTGAGAACTGTGAGAAATGTCAATGCGTATTGTACGAAGAAAAATTAAAAATCAGGAATATCTAATTCATTCATAAAGTTCAATCAACACGGCTTCCCATTGGTCGACAGCGAACTCCGCACTCGAGTGTTAAAAAAACGAATGAGTGTGGAAGGCGCGAGCAAAAAACGATATATGCTGCGCCATCTTTTGAGCTGAGGTGAAGTTATTCGTGATACTACTATGAGATAAGTAATATGGATATAGGCATTCTGGCTATGGGGTGCAGGGGTGCTAGAGTTTTGTATGGATGACATCATAGACTTCTATGAAACCGATAAGGAATTCACTCCCCCAGAGCTTTTTGAAATGTTTTTTGTGCATAAAATTGGGCGGTTTTTTTTCGTTTTCCGTTGCATAAAAATGGGCGTTTTTTCGGGGCTTGGAGCTTTTCGGTTTTTCGGTTGTTGTTGCGGCTTAGATTATCCGGTGGCTTAGACTATCTGAGGGCTCAGTCTATCCGGGTCTTAGGTTAGCGGGGAGCGGAGGCTTAGGGAAACTTAGGCTATCCGTATAATACTTTTAAAGGCTAACTTAAGTTATTTGACTCAGGCTCCTAATAAATTTTCGGTGTGATAATAACAAGACAGGCTCAGCTAATTGTCTTTAACATGGTAATATAAGTAAAAATAAAGACTGCTCAGTTAGATGACTCAGTTTCTTAAGGTATAATACTAAGAAATGCAAAGTTAATTAGGTTTAGCTATTTGACTCAGGTTCCTCATAAATGTACAGTGTGATAATAACAAGGTTATTACGTCTTAGACTTGTATGAATCTGATAAGGAATTTACTCCCCCGAGCTTTTGCATAGGGACTTCACTGATTTCTAAGGAATTTCTCTGCTAGTGAGGCTTTACGGGGTGACTATGTTTTATTGATAAGTCTTCTGATCTTGCTCCGACAGGTTGAGACATGTTTTAGTTAGCGTTATTGCATAATGTTGTGAAATTCAACAGGTGGTTAGTCATATTTAATGTATATGTCTCTCTCTATCCATCTTTATATCTCTCTATCTATCTCTGTCTCTCTCTCTTTCTGCGTATGTATGTCTCTATCTATCTCCTTCTCTCTCTATGTGTGTATGGATGTATCTATCTATGTATCTCTGTCTCTTTCTCTCTATATGTTTATGTGTGTCTCTATCTATCTCTGTCTCTCTCTCTTCCTTTCTCTCTATCTAGTCATGTATATATCTATCTGTGTATGTATGTTTCCATCTATATATGTATATATCAATCTGTGTATGCATGATTCTATCTGTCTATCCCTCTCTCTCTTTCTCTCTCTAACTTTCTATGTCTCTCTCTGTCACTCTCTATCTGTTTATGTATAGTATATATCTATCTGTGTATGTGTGTATCTATCTGTGTATGTATGTGTTTATATATAAAACGATGCGCGATGGTCTGAAAGCTTATTGTATCAAGTGAAGTCTGACGTGTAACATCAAGTATCAAAAAAAATAGTTAAGTGAAGTGAACCTAAAAAATAATCAAGTGACGGAATCTAAAAAAAAATAGTGAAAATAATTAAGTGAAGTGAACTAAAAAAAAATAGTGAAAGTGAAAAAAATCAAGTGAAGTGAACTTATAAGAAACTAATAGTGATAGTGAAAGTGAAAATAATCAAGTAAACTGACAAAAATAGTGCAACTGACATAAAAGTGAAAATAATTAAAAATGAAATCTTTTATATGTGAATACTGTGGCCTAAGCTGTTCACGCTGCAGTAGCTTAAAAAGGCATATAAGAAGTGTCCATCTAAAGGATAGTTCAAAATGTGAATTTTGTTCGAAAATATATTCGCGAAAAGATAAATTATTAGAACATCTAAAAAATCTACCAACAGTCTGGGCGCAACTTTATTATTTTTCCGGCAGAAGTTCGGAACGTGTTTAATTCGGGAATGAAGTGTATGTTACTATGTGACTGAAAACCTAACAAAAAGTTCGGGAAACGGTTAGAATAGAGTGTGATATATGAATTATATAGTTGGGTCATATTCCAGGATGCGGTCTAGATGTTGAAAAAGAAAAAAAATTTTAAATTGGTGATTATTAAACAAGCCCGTGTAAGTGAAAAGATATTCGATATCTGATCAGACCTGAGAGATATGGTGGAATTTATAAAAAAGTATACAACCACTTTACACCCCCTTAGGGGTCGAATTTCAAAAAATCTTGAAAACACTTTCTAGGTATTCATATGAAGAATCCGTAGAACAAAAATGAATTCAATATTTGGAAAGACCTAATAAATATGACGAAATTCGTGAAAATATACGCATTTTATATTTACTGAAATTTTTTTTGCCCCCTTCTCCGAACGCCAATGAATATTCAATTTTTTTTTATCATAATTACTTTCCTAGTTGATTTACATATACGTACCGAGTTTCAACTTTCTAGCATAAGCCGTTCAAAAGTTAGGAGAACCACCCCCACCCACGTACCATACTACCCCTAAAAAAAATTATTTTTCCACCATGCCACTACTATCTAAATGCCAAGTTTCAGCTTTCCATCATTATAGGTTCTTGGGATATAAGCATCGGAACTTTTTCCTTCTTGCCCTTCCCCACCCTCACCCTCTACACCCCCACCTTCAAATTTTTTTTCCCTACAAGGATTCTATTAGGCCTACTTTTGCTTAAAATTTGAAGCATCTATCTTACACTGTTATTGAGATATGAATATGATGTTATTTTAATTTAATTTTTATCCTCTCTACTTCCGTGCTCCCCCGCCCCCTTCAAAAATTTTACTTTGAGCAATTTTTTTTTATAAAGCTTTATACCCAACCAAACCAAATTTTGTTTTTCTGGTGCAATGGGTTTGTGAGATTTCGTAATCTAAAGTTTTTTACCCCCCACCCCCGTACGCGTCTACCCCACCCAAAAGTTTTATTTCAATCTACTCTCCTGGTATAACTACAAATATTTGTTAAGTTTTAACTATTTGCCATTAACGGTTTAGGAGATATGGATTTTAGAAAGTGTCGATCTCCACCTTTTTGCGTTTCGGACGCATTACTTCCCCCTCCACTCCTACACCCCTTCACCCATATCATCAATTTTTTTTGCAAATGGGTCCACTATCAAAGCTCTATAGAAATTCTAAGTTTCAGCCTCCTACCATAATCGGTTGCTGAGATCTAGAAACCAAAATTTTTCGTCTAAAACGCTTCCCCCACCTTCCCCCTCGCACCCGCACCCCTGAAAAAATTCTCACTCCAAGAGGTCTACCATGTCTATTCAGAAAAAAAAAAATTTAATAGCTCATAGGGTTTGGGAACTATAACTCCTCAAATGAGTTTGCGTACGGCGTACGGAGCACAGACGGACTGAATTTTTTTTTTGCTTTTTTGCTGCTTATTAGTAATAAAACGTGTAAAAAAAATATTTCAGGGTAGCAAATTTTTTTTAAAAAAAATCGATAACAATACTTTATTATTAAAATAATAAAGTAAAAGTGATATAATTTTGAAAAACGGAACAAGTGTTAAATTCGGAAAATTACAATTTCCATTAAAAATTGAAGAAGTTAAAATATTCGAAGAAATTAATCCGGATAACGTGTTCGGTTTTGAGAAGGAGGGAAATGCTATAGTTGGACCATACTATACAACGAAAGAAGAGACGAACAGACATAAACATGTTATTACTGCAAGACGAAGAGAATTATCATTACGTATGGATCAAACATATGTCAAGGTAAACTATT